>JAYXSA010000038.1:0-645440 GCA_037356195.1 Penicillium sp. F50
AAGAAGCCTAGAACTAAAGCCGCTACGCTAGGAGAAGAAACCTAATTGGATACTAGAATACGCGGGACTCTAGTACGGAAACCGGAGGATAAACACTGAAGAACAATATCTCGTAGCTACCGCGTAGGGAGCATACATAAAAATTACCGCTAACATCGCGTTTCGACTAACTAGAGTGATGCTCGATTCGGGAGCGGTAGGAAACTTCATAAACCTACGTTATAAGGAACAGCACAAGATTCAAGGCGTGGAGAAGCTATATATTACGCCTATTATCGGGCTTAACGGAGAAAGCCTAGGACTAGGGATCAAGTATGAGAGCAGGCCCTTACTAATAGTTATTAGAGACCACTTTGAGGTTATTAACTTCGATATCACTAACGTCGGAGAATACGACGTGGTACTCGGAGTACCTTGGTTAAGGAAGCATAACCTAGCTATCGATTAGCAGCACGGACGTATACTATTTAATAGATGCGAGTGTAAGCAGACAAGCGAGATTTAGACTGGAGACAACGAATAACGAGCGCTAAAGAGACTTAGCCACGGGGAGGTAGGTACTTATAGAAACCCTTACGAAGGCGAACTTAAGAGGAGTTTTCGGCTAGGAGGCAGGCCTAACAACAAGAAGATACTAGATATAAGGGACATCGCAGTCGCCGAGCAACGGCTAGATATAACCAACAAAGAACTAGAGGATTACGTTCTTATCAGCAGCGATGAGGAAATATCCCTTTGCGCTACGGGAGCGCTAGCAGAAGAATACTAGATCCCTAAGGAATATCAAGAATTCCAGGATGTGTTTACGCTACTACCTAAAGGTAAGCTACTAGAGTATGGTCCGTTTGACCACGAGATTAGGATTAAGAAAGACTAAGAACCGAAGTCTATGCCGATCTATACCTTATCGCAGAAGGAATCGGAGGTATTGAAGGACTACATCGATGAAAACCTTGATAAGGGATACATACGACACTCAAGGTCGTCGGCAGGATATCCAATCCTATTTGTACCTAAAAAAGGAGGAGAACTTAGGATGTGCGTTGATTACCGACAACTCAACGATATTACTATTAAGGACCGATACCTACTACCGTTGATCAACGAGATTCAAGATATTATTTAAGGAGCGAAGTACTTTAGCAAGTACGATATCACTAACGTATACAATCGATTACGAATTAAGAAGGGAGACGAATAGAAAACTGCATTCCGAACTAAGTTTAGATATTTCGAATATATAGTTATGCTATTCGGGCTTACTAACGCACTAGCGTTATTTCAACGTTTTATCTTCTACGTGTTAAACGGTTACTTAGATAAGTTTGTTATTGCGTACCTCGACGATATCCTCGTGTTTTTAAAAATAGAGGTAGAGCACGTTAAGCACAACAAGAAAGTGCTGCAACGACTCTAGGAAGCAAAAGTCACGCTTAAACTCAAGAAATGCGAATTCCACGTTTAGGAAACGAGTTTCCTCGGATATACTATTAGTCTAGACGGACTAGGGATAGAATAAGACAAGGTTAAAAGCATCCTTGAATGGCTAACACTAATATGCGTTAAGGACGTATAGAGCTTTTTAGGACTAGCTAATTACTACCGCAAGTTAGTGCCTAACTATAGTTAACATACAGCAGGACTATACCGATTCACCAAGAAGGGGATACCGTTCTAATAGGACGAAGTAGCGGAAAAATTATTCACTACACTCAAGGAGATGTACAACAAAAAGCTAGGAGAAGCAATTGTTGCGACATTCAACTACGACGCACCTATTATTATAGAGACCAATGCATCAGACTTCGCACTTAGGGCCCAACTCATGCAACCAGGAAAGGACGACAAGCTTAGACCTGTCGCTTTCTGGTCACGCAAAATGATACCAGCAGAATTGAATTACGATATCTATAACAAGGAACTATTAGCTATAGTATCAGCGTTTTAGATATGGAGAGCGTACTTGGAAGGAGCTAAGCACACCGTGATCGTCAGAACTGATTACCATAACCTTACTTACTTCACGACGACGAAGAAGCTTACACGACGACAAGCCAGATAGGCAGAAACACTGGCTTAGTACGACTTCAAGATTATGCACTGCAAGGGAACTAAGAACGTAGTCGCGGACGCGCTAAGTCGACGCCCGGACTACGAACTTAGAACTAAGGAGGCAGTACCCGCTATCCTTACTACGGACAGCGAAGGGTATATTGTTTATAACTACTAAATTCTTGCAGCTACTAGCGAATTACAAAACGACGAATGGCTAGAGAAGATTCGAGTCAGCACGGAAACCGATAAGTCAATTCGGAAGGTTCTAGGCAACGAGACCGCGTTAACGCGTGACGGTATCGTCCACGTATACGGCTTAGCATATGTTCCTAGAAACCTCTAGACGGAAATCATCCGACAACATCATAACGAACTAGCATAAGGATACCTTGGTATTAAGAAAACCATTAAGAAAATTACACGGAACTATTATATCCTAGCACTACATAGAAAAGTGAAAAAATACATTTAGAATTGCGACTTATACTAACGAAACAAACCGTCACGGCATGCACCATACGGAACTATAGAATTGGCGGAAGTACTAAAACGACTATAGGAATGGATCACTATGGACTTCATTACAAAGTTACCTATATCGGAAGGGAATGATATGATTATAGTAGTCGTCGATCGACTAACCAAATACGCCTACATAATCCTAACGATAGAAACCATCGATGCACGATAGATGGCCAACCTGTTGCTTAGATATATATTTACCAACCACGGGACACCGAGCAAGATTACCTTAGATAGAGACAAGTTGTTTATATCTAATATATAGCAATCACTGGCGGATTAACTCGGAATTGAGCATAGACTCTCTACCGCGTACTATCTATAGACCAACGGATAGACCGAAAGAGTAAATTAAACCCTAGAACAATATCTAAGACACTACGTGAATTACTAGCAGGATGACTAGATAGGATTGTTGCTAGTAGCATAGTTTGCATACAACAATGCAATGCATTCAACAACAAAGGAAACACCTTTCTTCGCGAATTATGGGTTTAATCCTACTATAATCGGAGAACCAATTGGAAAACAACCACTCGCAGAGTCGTCGCGACTACTAGCGACTGGGCTGAAATAACTATACCTACAACTTTCGAGAGATATCGAGTTTCTCAATATGCGCATGAAAAACTACTACGATTAATCGCGCTAGGAGGCGCCGGATTTTTAGAGGGGGGAGAAAGTTTACCTCTTGCGACGCAATATTCGCACTAGACGACCTAGCGCAAAACTCGACCACCTTAAGTTAGGACTATTCGAAATTGAAGAAAAAACAGGACTACTTAATTATCGGCTAAAACTACCGGACAGTATGCAACGTATTCATACAACGTTTCATGTCTTATTATTAGAAAGAGCACCTAGAAACGCCGAAATCGCTACTAATGTGGAAATAGAAGAAGAAATAGAAAACGAGTACGAGGTCGAGCGAATCCTAGACACCAACAAAATCAGCGGAAAACCTTACTACCTAGTGAAATAGAAAGGGTACGATACCTCGGAAAATACATAGGAACCTATCAAGAACCTAAGGGGCTGCTACCGGTTAGTTCAGCAGTTCCACTAGTACTACCCACGGAGAGGTCTAGGCCGTCCTAGAAAGACGGCGACATCGGATGCATCCCGAACATCTAGGTTAGAGTAGGATCCTCTGACGTCGCGGTAAGAGCGCGAGCATCCTTGGCATCGGCGAGACGATCCAGCTCCGCAAGATCCTTAGCAGTAGGAGGATCTTCCTTATCCAACTGAGCTATCATATCTGAGTCGTGATTTAACATACGACTGCTCCGGTCACTCAAGAACTTTTGTTGTTTGCGCAATCGAATTATTTTCATTATAAGATCTATTTGCTGCTTTTCAGCCGCAGCTAGTTCCTTGGCAACCTTCTTCTTATTGCGAAGTACGGCGTCCCACTCGGATTCGGAATGGAGCTTACGCTCGTATTTACGACCACGACGAGTGCATTCGGCGCAGTTGCGACTCCGCGGTGCTATTATATAGTTCGCGCCGTGAGACAAACAGAAGTCGTAGGGGAATTCGACGAGAGAGCCTTTCTAGAGGATCGTGTTATATTGTTTTAATCTGTTCTGTTTGCGAGTTTGGTTATCAACAGGCATATTGCAGAGGGCGTATAGCCGACGAGGAAACAAGGAAGCAAGGGGGACAAGAAGAAAAGAAGAAGACGCACCTACCTGAGGGAGGGGGAGAGCTAACGTTTAAATCCTTTAGGGACAAAGGACAGGGAAGGAGGGGATGATGTTACGGACCTTAAGGAGGCGCGGGGGCCGCAGCTATTTGAGCAGCAACCGTGAACTAATCATCCCACAGACGCTAGGGATTAGCGTTATTACGTGCGTTTCGGTATACTTAGGCGAGCCCCGGAAAGGCCCTAAGCCAGACACTCAGGAACAGGAGCCAGAAGAAGCCTGCGGCTAATAGTTATAACTAATACTTCATTACCTAACGGGACGGTTAGCGCGTTGCAGGAAACGGCCGCTAAGATACGTAACATTCGGGAGTAGATCTACCCACGGGGGTAGGGTATACTCTAGGGAGTCGATATACTTGGAGGAGTAGGGTATACTCCTTAACGGCTATCTACTCCCCGGAAGAACTGGATATAAGGACACTTATTTAGCATCATGTATTTAGTTCTTCGCGATCAATCCAACATTGTTACTTGGTTACTACCTTAGTACTATACTTCACTGTTCACCTTTAAGACAACCCAACCTATAAGTAGGGGATTCACTTTGTGGCAACACTTAGTGATTGACTTACTTGGCGCGCACTTCTGGCACGTTCTGCAAGACCCTCAACAGGATCTAACCCGCAGTAAGGCCTTGCGAGGCAACGGTACGATTGAGAGATATACTTGGAATTCGAAGTTGTGCCGAGAGGGCCGGAATTAGCCGCCGTAGCACAAATCGTGGTTGTACCTTATTACAACGCACGATTCAGGTAACCAGTTGCCCTTTCCGCATCTAACTCCCAGTGACCAGTCGGCTCCGCGTAACAAGTACCCGCTATCCTTACCACGGACAGCGAAGGGCATATTGTTTATAACTACCAAATTCTCGCAGCTACTAGCGAATTATAGAACGACGAATAGCTAGAGAAGATTCGAGTTAGCACGAAAACCGATGAGTCGATTTAGAAGGTTCTAGGCAACAAGACCGCGTTAACGCGTGACGGTATCGTCCACGTACACGGCTTAGTATATGTTCCTAGGAACCTCTAGGTAGAAATCATCCAACAATATCATAACAAACCAATACAAGGACACCTTAGTATTGAAAAAACCATCGAGAAAATTACACGAAATTATTATATCCTAGTATTATATAGAAAAGTGAAAAAATACATTCAAGATTGCGATTCATACCAACGAAATAAACTATCACGATATACACTATATAGAACAATAGAATTAGCGGAAGTACCAAAACGACTATAGGAATAGATTACTATAGACTTCATTACGAAACTGCCCACATCAGAAGGGAATAACATAATTATAGTAGTCGTTGACCGACTAACAAAATACGCCTATATAATCCCAACAGCAGAAACTATCGATGCACGATAGATAGCCAACCTGTTACTTAGATATATATTTACTAACTATAGAACACTGAGCAAGATTACCTCGGATAGAGACAAGTTGTTTATATCTAATATATAGCAATCACTAGCGGATCAACTCGGAATTGAGCATAGACTCTCTACCGCGTACTATCTACAGACTAACGGATAGACCGAAAGAGTAAATTAGACCTTAGAACAATACCTAAGATACTACGTGAATTACTAGTAGGATAACTAGATAGGATTGTTACTAGTAGTATAGTTCGCATACAACAATACAATGCACTCAACGATAAAGGAAACACCTTTCTTCGCGAATTATAGGTTTAATCCTACTATAATTAGAGAACTAATTAGAAAACAACTACTCGTAGAGTCGTCGCGACTACTAGCGACTAGGTTAAAACAACTACACCTACAACTTTCGAGAGATATCGAGTTCCTTAATATACGCATAAAAAACTACTACGATCAATCGCGCTAGGAGGCGCCGGATTTTTAGAGGGGGGAGAAAGTTTACCTCTTGCGACGCAATATTCGCACTAGACGACCTAGCGCAAAACTCGACCACCTTAAGTTAGGACTATTTGAAATTAAAGAAAAAACAGGACCGCTCAATTATCGGCTAAAACTACTAGATAGCATACGACGCATTTATGCAACGTTTTATATCTTATTATTGGAAAAAGCACCTAGAAACGCCGAAATCGCTACTAATATAGAAATTAAAGAGGAAATAGAAAACGAGTACGAAGTCGAACAAATCCTAGACACCAACAAAATCAGCGGAAAACCTTACTACCTAGTAAAATAGAAAGGGTACGATACCTTAGAAAACACATAGGAACCTATCGAGAACTTGATAGGCTGCTACTAGCTAGTTCTACAGTACCACTAGCGAGCAAAGGGTTTCCCAACAAAGCGTCGCCCTAGGCGTCCTAGAAGGACGAAGGGAACTAATCTAGAGACAACACAAACCGACTCAAACTAGCGTCGTCGGACGTAGCGGCTAACTATCGAACTTCTTGCTAGGTAGCAAGACGATCGAACTCAACAAACTCTGCCGCGGTCGGAGGGTTATCCTCGTTGAGACGGTCCGCGACCGCCTAGTCGTGATCTAATATCCGACTACTACGATCTTTCAAGAATTGTTAATGCTTCTACAAACGAAGCACTTTTGCCATCGCTTTATTTATTTTTTAAGAATGTTGAAGGAATTGTTTTTGAGCTTCCTCGAGCTCTTGCGTTAATCTTCTCTCCTCGCGCTAGAGGTCCTCCTACTCCTTGTCGGAATAGAAACTCCGCTTATACGTTTAGCTATAGCGGGCGCAAGTCGAACACTTCCTACTATTAGCGTAAGAACTTATAATACACGGCTTCCCTCGGACAAAACAATAATCGCAAGGAGACGAGGTAGGGGACCCGGATTGCTCAATTCTATTAGCCAAACGATTGTTGTTAGCGTACTTATCACGTTTAGGCTTAGAAACAGCGCTACGAGGCATATTAGGCTATAAGGAAGGAAAAAGGAAAAGGAGGGAGGAAGGCAGATAGAAACAGACGCATATACCTAAGGGGAAGGTCAACGTTTAAATCCTTTAGGGACAAAGGACAGGGAAGGAGGGGATAATATTACGAACCTTAAAGAGGCGCGGGGGCTGCAGCTATTTGAGCAGCAACCGTGAACCAATTATCCCACGGACGCTAGGGACTAGCGTTATCACGTGCGTTTCGGTATACTTAGGCAAGCCCCGGAAAGGCCCAAGCTAGGCCTCAGGGACAGGAGCTAGAAAAGGCCTACAGCTAACAGTCACAACCAATACCGACTTACACTACGGGACGGTTAGCACGCTGCAGGAACCGGCCACTACTCTACCACGTAACACCCCGGTATACGGTTGGGTATACTGCAAGGACTATCGGATCGGTCAGTCCGGTATACCACCTCGTACTCCTAACTATAGACCACAATAGGAAGGACTAGATATATAAGGACACTCTTTTACCATCATGTATTTAGTTCTTCGCGATTAATCCAACATTGTTACTTGGTTACTACCCTTAGTACTATACTTCACTGTTCACCTTCAAGACAACCCAACCTACAAGTAGGGGATTCACTCCGTAGCAATACTTAGTGATTGACTTACTTGGCGCGCACTTCTAGCACGTTCTGCAAGACCCTCAACAGGATCTAGTCCGCAGTAAGGCCTTGCGAGGCAACGGTACGATTAAGAGATACGCTTGGAATTCGAAGTTGTGCCGAGAGGGCCGGAATCAGCCGCCGCAGCACATATCGTGGTTGTACCTATTTACAACGCACGACTTAGGTAACCAAATTGCCCTTTCCGCATCTAACTCACAGTGACCAGTCGGCTCCGCGTAACAATACGTTCTATAGTCGGCGATTAAGTTAGGCTTAATTTCGGCCGTACCCTATTAAAAAATAGGCTGAATTTTAAAAATCTACTATACTCTAATTAAACGTCGTACAAAGCTTAAAATACATTCTAAGAGAGATCATCTCTAGACTTAGAACTTCTATAAGTTTTAGCTTCGTACGAAGTCTAAAAGTAATTCTACCCTACTTCCAAAAATTAATTCCACCCTACTCCCGCCCCACTTTTTTCTCCTATAGTTAAGCCGGTTCCCCTAATTCCAGTCTAGTAGGATGTAAATACCCCCATGTGTTATAGAAAAAGTGATAACATCCTCCGAGAAGTGGATCAGAACTGACCTAACCGTATTTGGGATAGAAATCCGCCAAGACTTTGTAACCTTACATAATGCTCCCGCGAGTGGACCGGGCTAGATTCCCACCCCACGTATTTCTCCACATCCCTCTTCAGTGTCCCTAGCCACCACTGCTGGCAAACAGAACACAAGAACACGGTCGTGTTAAACGGATGTCTACGCGCTCACGCTGTAGACTGAATTAGCGGAGTCTCTTAGGCTACGTATTTCCTTTTGCGGTGTCATGAAAGCCAAGCGGAGGTCCGTCTGTCAGACTTGTCGAGATCGCAAATTGGGGGTAGGGGTCTACTCTGGTCACGTATCAGTGATAATGGACATCAATTACTTAGGAAGCTAATGAGTGCCCCAGTGTGATGGAAAGCAGCCGGCCTGTAGTCAATGCCTTCTTACTGGGAGAATCTGTGATGGGTACCCAAACGATTGGACATTTGTCCCCCAGCGCCCTCCTCGGAAGAGCGGTGGCTCAAAATCAACTCTGAACAACTTGAAGTAAGTCAATCAGTCTGTTACGGGGTCTTGACCTTTCAAATAAGATTCTGTCGAAGAGCGGCCAGGGCGCTGAATCTGCAACTAGTTCTCCTTCACTGTCAACTTTCCAACTCCATGGGCGCCCACTTACGAGTGACATTGCGAAACTTGTGAAACACGGCTACCTACCAGAGGTACTTGGTACACTCGGTCATCTTCGCCATGAAGAACCTCAAATATGTGGCGCATGGGTTGAAGTACTTCCCTTGCTCCCCTGGCTAGCCTACGATGCGTCCGTGCTATCGAAAGCTACTCGAGCACTAGCCACTTTGATAGGGTCGCAGAAACGGAAGCTACCCCATGAATTTGATGTGGAATCCCCGCAAAGATACCATGATGCTGTTCATACTTTGCGTCGGCAAATTTCTGCAAAAAGAGTCTCCCTCGAGTTGATGCCTGCGATTATGTGTCTTGCCTTGGTCGAAGTATGTGAATTGTAAAGACGTCAGTGGTGTGTCGCTAACAGTACAAGCTTATGATCCCAAATTCTGTCCCTGCGCTCAAGGTGCATCTCGGAGCCATTGGCACCTTGTTTCAGAGCTACGGCCCGGAAGCCTTGCAATCCGGGATAGCCCATCGGCTTTTTCTAGGCTTTCGGCCATTTATTGTTAGTTCTTGAATCAGTGAATAAGACTGCATGGAAGCTGACCGTCTTAATTTCAGATTGCCGAGGCAGTTCGCGACAGACAAGGAACATTCTTGGCCACCGAGACTTGGAGAGATCTCCCATTCACGATGACAGCGCCATCACATACCCAAGCGTTATTCAGCCAGGCTGCAGCTATACCGTCAATTCTACAGCAAATTGATTTTTTTGCAGAAATACACAGCCTCGAAAGTGAGCTTTGTTTGCGAGAATCGGTCAGGTCCCTTCTTCAGGTCTTAAGAGATCTTTCATCCTGGGAGATTTCTTCGGGCCCTGCAACGACCTTTACCTCTTCTTCAGTTCATGATCTCGAACTCGGTAATATCAACATGCCACATGTCTCGCACTCTATATGCTTCCCTAGCATTTCAGTCGCGAACGGATTGACCCACAGTTGGGCATTTCGAATTGTTTGCCTGCTAGAGATACAAAAACTCTTGCTGCGTTGTCCGAATTTCCCTGAAATATACGATCAACTGGCTGTGGAGTTGGACTATGATGACATCCAAGCTGAAGCGGATCGTCTCGCACTCTTAATCTGCTCAAGTATGAACTATCTTCTCCAAGAAAAGATGAAACTATTTGGAGCAGTATCAACGCTGTTTCCCGCACAGATCGCATATGTCTGGTTCAAGAGAGATGAGCCTCGCTATGAAAGCGGCATTCACTTCATCAGGGGGGTCGTTGTCCAATTAGTGCAGAAAGGCTTACAATCAGCGCCTATTCTAGTATTAAATGAAGATTTGCGCTAGCATTCAAGCATTCAAGCAAATTGGTCATATTCCAACCTTTTTCTCTTGCATCGATACAAATCCCTATTGAGAAAATAGTGGCCTTCTCTTCCGGCCCCAGCTAACAAATCTTGTCACTAATACGTTCCCCCAGCCTTCAGAGGTCGCCCGAAACCTTGACCCAAATTTAGTGCAATGCCCTTCCTAAGACTTGGAAAACATCAAAATAGAACATGAAAAAGTCGAGCCGCAGACTTGCCGTCCATCATTGCCTGACTTGGGGACACATTCCGATCGGCAAAGTTTGGCACACGCGCACGGCTGCTCAGATTTAGAACGGCTTTTAAGTGATACCCATTGTAAATCTCTGAGCTGCTTAATGCATAACATATTGCCAATGAAGTATATTCTAGTGAGATACAGTCAACTCTCGCTTTCTGCACGCCTAGCATCTGTACACATCCGTATGCTGCACGGGTTTTGGATGGATGGACCCACTTTTATGCATTTTACCATACAAATTGCTCATTTTCTGCACATTCGAGGTGTGCAAGGGATTTGTGGCCGATTAGTCATAATATCTGGCAAATCAGAGGGTAGTATTCCTCGTGCCAAGACAAGTTGAACCCCCGGAAAGGGGTTTAACCCCTTGGGCCTCGCTCCGAATACACTCCGATTTAGGGATTATTCAAGGCGGAATATCGGGCATTTGGATAAAATCCGGTAGATATTTCTTTTAAGCTAAATGATAGCTATGATTAAATATCTAACTTCAGCGGTTTTGGTCTACGTATGGGGTTTTGGGGAAATTTTTATATTCTGGGCAATGCCGTTATATATATGGACTGCACGCCACCACGATCTCACTCATTGGGGTACTGAATATAAGGATTTACCAATGGATATACCTTTTAAAGCTAGATTAACAGAGCTAATTACCTCTAACGTTATAGCTGTCGGTTAAAAGCGCACACAGAAGAAACAAAATTCCAATATTATTGGATGTCAATTGGGCTTACCTACCGAAATAGGAAATTAGGATTTAGGGATTATATCATCACCTCAGGTTGTGAACACATTCGCAGTGTGCAGAGGGATTTAATTGGATGGAAGGGTGTGCAGAAAGCGGGAGTTGACTGTCCTCGTTTGACACTGACCGAAACCTTCTCCACGCACGATGAATCTGGTCTGGTGTATTCGATTCACGGGACGTGCTGAGTTCGGGTGCTGGTGGCTTCAAACTTCTTTCCAGTCAGAAACGCGTCGATTGTTTCCTTTGGCCTTATGAGCCACAGGGCTCACTGCCGTAAAAAAGGGGCCAGTGATGAAGTTGATCCTCTCGAGATCTACGATCGCAGTGGCGGTGCCTATGTGCCCAACTTCCAAGAAAATTGAAATTGACCTATTCCAATTGGCCCCAAAACTTTCCTTGTGCTTTGGGGTATTCCTTAGTGCTTAGTCTCTGAGTTACCCTACTTCTCACGAGACATGTAGTCTCAGAGATAATATCAAGCGCAAAAAATCTTAGATCGAGAGGAGAATTGATTGAAGAAAGGACGCCTATCGTGAGGCAAATCAAAATGCCCCGGCTCACGGATGGATACAGTGTCAGAACATCCATAATGCTCAGAACACGAAACCGCTACACAAATACAAACGAAAACGTGTCACTTCGTACAACTCCTTTTTAGGTAGGGGTAAGTTACCTCCATGTGATTCGACGACACATCTTGTACAGCGACTCGGCCCCAGAGCAGCGAATTATTGCTCGATTGGCATAAGCAACATATCGACTGCATTCGCCGAATCAGATTTGTATCCATCCACGAATCTGTGTCCAAAGTCTTTCACAAAGTTGTCATACGTAGTTGATGGCTTATGCCTGCAAAGGCCACACATCAGCTCTTTGACCGACTCTTTGAAGTCCAATGAGGGCAGCTCTCGAAGGACGGCATTATATTCGTCTTTGGTGATTAGACCTCCCGGGAAATGCGCGCCAGCGAAATCAGCAAAGATCCCCATGTTACACAAAGCCACCTCATTTTCCTTATGCTGGGCAATACTTGCAGTCGTATGCAGGGCGATACTATCCCAAACCAGTTGACGCCGACAAGGGTCATACTGGGGTGCTTTTTGCTCCAAAAATTGACGAGCTGCGTTGGCACTGTCGACTTCAAAACGTTTATCAGAGGTCGAGAACTTGCTGGTGTGATCCCACGCAAGGTCATGTAGAATCGCCGCAACAGCATGGACTTCCAAGTCGACGTCAGCGAAATGTGGCAGTTTCGAGGCAACTATAGCGCCGAAAATCCAGGAACGATAGACGTGATTATAAGACATCTGGTCATTGTGTTCACGAGCGAAATCCAATGCCGCAGTGACCAAAGGGGTGTCAATTAAATTGACCCCGGCGAACACCCGCGTGTTGGACTGGACGGAGGGGCTCGACATTTTTCGAGATGAAGGTGGAAAATCTGCCAACAATGCAGTTAATAGATAAGTTCAAAAGATTGCATCGCTGATTTACCTAGTGGGTGGGTATGTCGAGACGATAGAACCAGAAAAGTGATACAGACGTTGAAAAATAAAATTAGCAGCCACGCCAGGTGTTGAAGTAATAAGTAGTCTACAGTACCCTCCAACTCCAGGCATAATAATTATGGTGTGAATGATTCCCCCGATGCCACAACTTGGCGTTCGCAATTGGTCAATCGGTTACTCCGCTTACTAGGCTAGTTCCGTTAGATCTAGCGACTTAAGCACGTTGAAATAAAACTTCATATTGGCTACCTATTGATCTTGATCTATGGAGGTTGATCCGCTTAACCGTTGGATCCACGTTAACTCGCTAGGTAATATGTGTCAGACGGAGTTACTACGTTATTCCCGGCTTGGCGGAAATTCTTGCCGCAATAGGTTTAGGCATAGCCAACTAGGCCGCTAAATGTCTGTTTATTTATGACGGACTGCGGGTTACTGTACTATTATGCATTAGCGCGGAGGCTAGCCAATCAGTGCATGCACGAAGAGCCTTTAGGTCTTGGCGGCCAGTGCTACCATTTTAGGACACCTTTGCATCCAGATGGCGCTTCCATCCCATCAAAATAAAATTATAACTTGATGACCAAGCTCAGGATTTCAAAAATTTCATTCTAATCAAATTTGTCAGGATTTGTCACAGTGTAGGTAGCTCTAGCATTCTACCGTTCATAACAGCTAGCTTCCACTATGAGGAATGAGTACCCCGGTTGTTCTGGCTATACGCACCACGCAAGATCGACAATACTATCTCTCAAGTAATGGAGAGTTTTAGCTCTAACCACAATAAATATTGAGTAGCGTATCTCACTGATTATACGGCAATTCATTAAAATTAATCTATTAGGATTATTTCTGGTCTACGAAATCTGTGGTTTATCATAGCAGATAGTGAACGCGTCAGATTCAAACATTCAAGTCAGGATCGCATTGCAAACAATTACACTTCGCGGGAAATTGAGCCTCAACCTGCCGCGTGTTCCGGCCGACATCCACAGGAATGATAACATATCATATGATTCAATAAAGTTGTCACTTTGGTTAGCTAGGTAATAGCTAAATCTTTAGTTGACTCATCGAAAATGAAGCTCCTATCTATGCCAGATTCACGCGATACATTCATCAACTTTTGTCAAGCAAGTACTTACTGTATCAGAGCTATTTATTTAAGAGGTATGAAGAAGCTATCAACAAAGGAGGACTTGAGGAGACTAGAAAATACAGTCGGTAGGGTGCTAGGTATGTGGGGTATTATTCTTTGCATTAGATTAAACATGCCTCAAGATTAATCAAATTATCAAATATTTTTGTCAAACAAAGTCTCAAAAACGTAGCTACTCACCGCTCATCAGCTCTCGTCCTCGGTGCGTAATAACAATAGAAAAATTGGGACAGTTCTGGAGCTTAATCAAATTTTTTAAACCTAGTCTGCCCGTGTTTTGGAACTGGCGTCAGCAATCTACCCAGAAGCAGGCTGATAACCTACCGTTTCACGAGGACTTGTTAACCTGTCATAATACTGTATTGACTTTGTAAGTTACATCCGTGAACCAAGACAGACTAGAAGCCGCGCAGCTTGTTCAAATCCTTACACATTCTCAATTCTACGGATAGCTGGCTGGAATGAAATCCCAATCTGGAAGTAACTCCCGCCAAGACTAATGGAGTCGGAACAATAGTTGCCCCGACAGCACTTCTGTTGCCATTCGAATCAACATAAAAGGGGCGATATCGACGCTGGAGACCGTTTTATTTCTCAGCGTCGAACAGTGTATACACAAACTGTGACTATCTATTCATCACCAGGGCTAAGAGATTACAAACTATCTGAGAAAATGGACACCCCTTCCTTTGACACGCTCTTGAAGCGAAACCGGTACATCTTTAATCCGATCCGCAGCCTCTGCAATAATACTGACAGTCTGATATCATGCAGAGAGTACACGAAGACGCATGTGCCTCCACCCTCTGTGGCTCAGTTACAGTCTTTTGGTTCCCCAGGACGAGTGCAGAATGTGATCAGTAAGACTTTTCATTAAGGAGGAAGCGAATTTGACATTGATTAATGCTGTATAAGTCACCTGTTGTGACCCTCGGCTGCACCCGAATGAGTTTCTGCAGCTGAATCGTGATGGTAAGCCTCGAACTATTAATTATCATATTCTGTTTCTCTGCTGATTCGTTTAGATGCTTCTATTATCCGGACAGCGGGTGGCCGGGCTGTTGATGCTGTGAGGTCTCTGGTTGTCTTGGAAGGAATGGTACCTATCAAAAATGTTGCTGTTGTTCATCATTCTGGTAGGTTGTTTCAGGGTCTGATTTACTTAGTGACAGGGTGCTAATAAATATCAGATTGTGGATTGACGCATCAGACTGATGATGCAATTCGTGCACGAGTCGGTCGTCTAGGTGCCACCGAATCCGCTGGACTGAACAAGGACGGCTTCGGATATATTAAAGAGTAAGTTTGCATATTCGTGTTTTAGGAATTCCGGGGTCCATGATTATTGGCTAATGTTCAATTTGTGATTTATAGTCACAAGGCTGCCTTGATGGAAGATGTTAGTCTTATCAAAGACTCGCCATATATTCCCAAGGAAACCGCGGTTGAAGGATATCTTCTTGATATTCAGTCGGGTGCTCTCGAAAGAATGGCCTAGTGCTAGTCAAGTACGGGCTATGGGGTTTGCTTGAGTAACATGGAGGTCGTCAAGTGATCTATCGTAGTTGGTGGGTCGGGGGATCTCTCTTGTCTCCGACATGAATTGCTGTATCTCTCGATGTTATAACATGCCCTGGCATGAGGTTATTCCCAAGTGTTGGTGCCTCAGGCTACCAGGGTCCTAGTAAGCCGGCAATCGTTCGGTAGGGGTCTCACTGGGGCTTAACTGCCAGCACGTGTACGAAGTCCTGCAGGGAAGACTCTTGGGTAAAGGTTACACAAGCCTCGTGTTTTCCCCGCTCCCATTCTCCTGCCCAGGATACATCTCCTTCGTGTTTTGAGCTATGAGACTGAAAATGAATTGACCCATATTGGATAAGTTTAAAGCTCTCCAAGAAATAGTCTTTGACTATCTTGCAAAACTGGCTTGGCGCCTTTCTCCTACCTGATTGACAGGCTTCTACCCTGACTTGTGGAGTACATTCGTACACTTTAGTAGGTGCAATTCAATGATCTGTCCAGAAAGCCCACATTTACTATGCATTTGGGGTATAAATGTGACGATAGACCTTGGATGAGGTTATTCACACTTTGGTGCCTGAGGATCTAGGCTGCCGATCGGTGGCCTTTCGATAGGGGATCGGGTGGCCTTCCCTTCTTATGATCCCTGCAGGATGGTTACACAACGCCTCGTATTCCTGATGCCCCTCCCTCCTGAGTAAGGATGATCCTCCTTCCTGTTTTGAACGATAAGATTGTATATAAATTGATCTATAATTAAGGGAATATTCTATTCCTTAAGAAACAGTCTTTAACCAGTTTACACAATACACTTGGTGTCAACATGAGAATGAGCATATGCCGCCGAATGTGATCGAATGTGGCCGAATGGAAGCTAGTGTGTCACATGATCATATGACCCCATCCCTTGATGATCTTCAACGATCTATTCCATGAATGGGAGAGCTTCAACACTCTATGCATTAGATTAATTCGCATGATTTCTGTGGTATTCTACCATGATTCATTCCTTCGATAAATACTGCCTGTTCCCCCATAGCTAGTTCGATCAAGTTCAACCATTGATGATATTCGATAGTGTCCTATCAATCTGAGTTCTTCATCATTCGTTAGCTTCCGATTCATGTGAATCGTATGCCTGAGTCTATCTGATCCGATCGTACACGAACGATCCGTGTGCATCATTGTGTATCTTGATTCGATAGTGCATAGAACGATCTGTGCACTCCCAAGGATTTATACCCACCCCATAAATCCGATACTTGGTCTATTTCTCCTACCTGATTGACAGGCCTCTATCCTGACTTATAGAGTATATTCAAACAGCACTATAGTTCGTAAGGAACTTTAGCTTATTAACCTTAAAGGGAGCTATCTAGATAACTATTAGATATCTAGCGCTCTAGAGGCCTCTACTAGAGCAACCTAGATATCTACTAGATATTCCCCTATTCTTTACTACTATTATTATTACTAACTACTTACCTTAAGCCGAAAACTATTAGAACTTTTTAAAAATTACTAAATCTATAAGCCTATTAGTTACCTAATAGATATCTTATAGATATTTAATAGGATTCGATGATTTAGGGATAAAACCTACCGTGGTTCGATAGCAGGGGGGGGGTAGGAGGGATATAGAGGATAGAAAGTTACAAGTAGGGCGGTATACCAAGGTATGCAGGGTAGAACCACCATTATTAGACGCTAACCTGATTAGGCTTAGCGCATTTTAATAGTCGATAGTGGGTCATTTAATAGTCGGGCTCAACTATTTCCTGCTTTAGGCGGTAGGCCAGGCGGAAGCAGGGGGGTACTTGAATATCTTGCCTAGCACTGTACTAGGGTGGTAGCACGTCCGGTATTATACAGTAAATAATAGCTTAACAATACCGGTACAAGTCCGATACGCCTATCCGTACAGGTCCGAGATGCAGTCCAATATATAGCTCAATACCGGCTTTGTATCGGAATAAAAGTCAGCTAGTAAGCCTCTAATAGCGAGACAGCACTCTTACTTGCACCTAGGCAAGTGTTCCTAATAATATAATCTCTCCAAGAAACTAGGCAAAATAACATAAACCGGGATACTAAGTCTATATAATACCGAATCGTACCTAATAGACCTAGAAAACGAACGAAGGAGCACTAAGTCTATTCTAGATAGGTTATTACGTATATTAGCACCTATAACTAGGTACAATCGAGCCCTCGCCTTATGTGAACCTTGCCGAGAGAGGAAAACTCGACTCTTCCGTGCAGGCTTGCGGAGCTCTTCGTTAATCGTCCACGATGGAGCTAGCGGGCCTAGCTCCTGAAGAGCCTTGTCGAGGGATGCGATGGTGTTATAGAAGATAGGGTTGCTTTTGGAGCGGAGGATCTCGTGGCCTATGCGTGGCTATTGCGCGCCTTGCCTAGTGAAGACTATAACCAGAGAAGTGTCCCGGCTTGGTGGGGCCTTGATGGAGGGAGGAGGGGCGGGCAGCGTGATCTTGTCACTCGTGCAGACGGCATATATGCGATATGGGAGATGCTCTCGTTTGTTAGCTAGGGTGTATGCTATATCTGACAGCAGGTCTGGAGATCTCTTAAAAAAGCCTTATACTTCTCGCCTATGGTCTCGAGAGATGCCGGGGTATTTGCGGAGAACAGCAATAGATGTGGTGTGTTTGAAGCTGCTATTGTGGATTTCGGTGAGTCGATGAAGCTGGCCGCTGACTCGATGATAGCATGGATGATAGCATGGGCATTGGAACCTCCAAGGCCAAAGCTATTGATGCTCACGCGCTCATCACGGTCTTCTGGCCATGGTGTTGGCTCAGCAGGAATGACGAGATTCGCATCCTCAAATGGAATTGCAGGGTTGCGTGGAAAGCATTTGATGTTTGGGGGGATAATGCGGTTTTCCAAGGAAAGGACGGCCTTAAGAACGGTAACGAGGCCCGCCGCATCCTCTGCGTGGTCAAGATTCGCCTTGAATAAGCTAATGTGCACGCCGGCTTTGCCGAAGCATGCAGACACGGCCGCCACTTTAATGGGATCCCCAGTTCTTGTCCCCGTGCCGTGGCACTCGAAGAAGCCTGTTCGAGCAATTTTTGCAATGCTAGCATTCCGGTATGCTTGCCTAATTAGCGCTTCTTGCGCCTGAGAGCTAGGGTATGAAACTGTTGGTGTGTGACCGTTGTGGTTGGCTGCCGAGCCGGTCACGACTACGCGGACAGGGTTGCCGTCCCTAACTGCGTCCGCTGGGTGCTTAAAGTAGATTGCGACAATACCCTCACCGCGCGCGTAGCCGTTTGCGTTGGCTGAAAAGGTGTTGCATAAGCTATCGGGACTAAGAAAGCCTTTCTCCGACTTGGCGGCGGTAAAAG
Source organism: Penicillium sp. F50 (assembly GCA_037356195.1). Taxonomy (NCBI): domain Eukaryota; kingdom Fungi; phylum Ascomycota; class Eurotiomycetes; order Eurotiales; family Aspergillaceae; genus Penicillium; species Penicillium sp. F50. The sequence goes on from JAYXSA010000038.1 coordinate 18,916, forward strand.
CTAGGGCTATAATAATGTTAGTGCCGCTAACGATGGCGGATGTGTAGTCGCCGCGCGCAATAGACATGCATGCCTTATTGACGCCGATGAGAGAAGCGGAACAAGCAGTCCGTAGCGTTACACTAGGGCCGTGCAGGTCGAGCTCGTGGGAGAGGCGATTCGAGACTATGAAGTCGTTCTGGCCCAGGACCTAGTAGATACCATAGGCTTGCGTGTCCCGCACCGAGATGTCGTACCAGCCCTAGCCGTAGCGGCCGACATACACGCCAACATTAGTACCCCTCCACCGCGTCTCGCCAGCGTCATCGATGGCCTCGCGGGCTACCTCGAGAAGCAAGCGCTGCTGGGGGTCCAAGGCCTCGACCTCGCGGCGCAGCATAGAGAAGAACGAGGTGTCCAGCGCGACGAGGTCGTTAGTCGAATCGAGAAAGTACCCCTGTTGAGCAATGACGGCGCCGGGCTTTTTGTGCGGTAGATGAAAGGCGGAGATGTTGTAGCGCGAGGAGGGCACGGGGCCGCGAGCGTCGCGGCCAGCGTGGAGGAAGGACCACAGCTCCGAGGGGGAGTGGATGTCTTCGGGCAGCCGACATGCCATGCCGCCGATGGCAACAGGCTGAAAGGTCGGGGCTGGGGTTGAGGGTGAGGTCGGGGGCTTGTAGTGATTGCCTGTCCCGTTGGATGTTGATGTCGAGCCATTATGACCATTGGCATTGAGACCGGTGAGGCTGTCGTCCCCATTCATGGAAGTGTTTCCATTTGCTCGGCCCAGGGTATTTGAGGACCCATTGGATCCGTTGGAATGGCCGCTCATGATGGTCCAGTTGTTTCCAACGAAATGGAGATGGGAGTGGGAATGAGAGTGGATGATGACGTCTGCCCTATTGATCTCTCTTGATCATAAGTTGTGCGTTTTCGATATCGGCTCCAGCTATCTCGGAGCAATGTCTATATGTACAAGATCATACTCTACTCAGCTTTCGAGGCCTGGGCTTGCTGTACGAATAGGAGGATATTATACAATCCACCAGGTTACTATGCCTGCTGACTCTGTTGTGCTCTATCTACATTGACTCTGTACTTCAAGGTCGCCCATTGAATGGAATGGTCTGTGCAAACCAAGCAAGCGCTTACACATTATCCTCCAGCTGATATCAAACTAATTCTGAGCAACATCAGCTTGGTCCCTTAGTAAGATTTTTTTTCCAGGGTAAGAGTAAGAGGGCCTAATGTAAGACCGACGGTTCCAATGATACACCCGTTATTACCGCTTTCGCATGATAATCCATTATACAGTACTAGGTATCGTCTCGTATCGGAGTATCCGCGTAGTAAACCCGTCAGTCAGCCATCAAGGCAACGCTAAGCACCTGGCCCACACCCACATCCATCCTGTCAGCTGCCAGTCCTGGCGCCCAAGGACCAAGAACAGAACAGAGGAGGACAATGGGAAGCCCGACGTCTGCCTGGCTCCGGCGTCTGCTCGGAGTAAGAGTAGGAGTAGGAGTAGGAGTTGACAGGCGAGGATGTGGCCTGCCATGTGTTTAACTGCTGTATCCGCCTTCCCCCGTCAGCTCTGATTCCATCTCAGCCTCGACTGGCATCTACCAGCGTCAACTGGACAAGGACGAAGGGAGCATGGAGAGAACCACGAGCCAGAGCCGGGTCCACGACCAGGATCCGGAGGCCAGAGTAACTCGGCAAGACGAGGCCGCGTCCGGGTCCCAGTCACCAACGCCGGCACCGCAAAAAAAGCACTACTCCTTCTACCTGTCGATCCTGATGCTGGCGGTGATTGCCCTGATCGTGTCCTGGGATGTGACGGCCCTGTCGTTGGCTTTGCCGGTAAGTCTTTTGCCTCACATGGCCACGGCGCTTCTGTCAAGCTAACCAGTTCATCTCGCAGGTCATAGCCGACCAGCTGCATGGGACCAACTTCCAGTCCTTCTGGGCCAACATCGCCTTCATCCTCGGCGTAGCCGTCACCCAGCCCGTCTACTCTAGCATCTCGGATGTGGTGGGCCGCAAATACGTCCTCTACGCCTCCATCATCCTCTTCGGGATCGGGTCGATCGTCTTCGCCACCGCAACAAACATGGACATTATCGTCGTCGGCCGGCTGATCAAAGGTCTGGGGGCAGGCGGGCTAGACGTCCTGCAAACCATCATCCTCTGTGACATCACGACCATGAAGGGGCGCCCGCGGTGGCTGGGCGTCATGTCCATGGCGAATGCCGTGGGCGCCGTGACGGGCCCCTTCATCGGCGGCCAGTTCGCGCAGGAGGTTGGATGGCCCTGGCTGGGCTGGATCAATCTCATCACCGCGGGCGCCGCGGGCGTTCTGGCCTTCTTCTTCCTCCATCTCACTCCGTTAGAAGGGAGCGTCAATGAGAAGATCCGCAGACTCGACTGGCTCGGCTTCGCGCTGTTCATCGTCATCGGCACTACCATTGCCCTACCGCTCAGCTGGGCGGATACCCTCTACCCCTGGGGCTCATGGCAGACGCTCGTCCCGCTGCTCATCGGCCTCCTGCTGATCGTTCCCTTCGGTTTCGTCGAGAACCGAGCCGTAGCGCCCATGATCCCATACCAGATCTTCGACAACATCTCCATCATCACGGGAACCCTATCCGGTGCGTTCTACGGCGCCCTCCTAAACCCGGTCCTCCTCTACCTCCCGCTCTTCTTCGAAGCCGTCTACCTGGAAACACCGATCCAAGCGGCCAAATCCATTCTCCCGCTCTGCTGCCTCGTCGTGGCAATGAGCATCATCGTCTCCCTGCTCATCGACTGGAGACGCAAGTACCGCATCGCCCTCTGGACAGGCTGGATCATCACCGCTATCTTCCTAGGCCTAAACTACATGGTTGACGCAGATTCCACCCGCGCACAAGCCTACGCTTTCCAGGCAATCCTAGGCGCCGGACTTGGCACGACTCTCGTCGCGACAATGATCACTGTCCTCGCGAGCGTGCGGAGGGTCCACGACGAGGGTCTCGCAGCAGGGATGCTGGTGACAGCGCGGTTCGTGGGATCCCTGCTCGGCCTGGCGATCTGCTCGACGGTGTTCAATTTCATGTTCGAGCGCGGAATGTCACAACTGACTGGGACCGGAACCGAGTTGCCCGAGTCCATTTCCGTGCTGCGCGATGCAAGCCAGGCGGTCGGGTTCATTCCGCAGATGAAGCAGATTCACGATGTGGATGCAGAGGTGATGCGGGTTGTGACGGGTGCTTATGAGGATGCGTTCCATACTATCTGGGTGGTTTTGGCGGCAATTGCGGGATTGGCGGCGACGCTTTCGTTGCTTACGAGGCAGAATTCATTGGAGAAGGAGGATGTTGGAAGGCAGGGGTGGAAGGTGCCGGAGGGTTCGTAGGACTTGGAACTGGTCTTGGACTGGACTGGTCTCGGTTTTGGTTTTAACCGAGTGGATAGGGTAATCTCTCTACCCTGCATTGGGATGTTTCTTAACTAGGGTAGACGGTTCGAAAAGAGCCTTGTACATAATCTTCAATAAAACAAAAAAGGGTTCGAACCCAACCTATTGATGGGTTGGGTTTTGGGTCCGGACCTTAGACCCACGATGGGTTTTGCCGAAGTCTACCTTTAAGAATCTGGTTTTTTTAGCGATTGCTATATAAAATCAGGTACTATTTAGGCTTACCGCGTCCGAAAGATACATTTGTAGTCACTCTATGCGTCGAGATGCCAGTTAAATCGAGTATACCTCAAATAAGCTAGAGGAAGTAGTACGCGTCGGCGACGTGAGGATTAGCCACGCCGATAGGCATAGACGAAAACCACTAGCACTAAAGCGGTAATGTGTGAACGAAGGTGATTTTTATCTAGAGCATCAAAAGATCCTGATATATATAGTAGTAGATTATATATGGATACGATCTTCTATTATTATTGTTCGTCCTATATTCGATCGCGTTTTTATCGAGTTTAATAAAGTGATTTAGCGCGTTGTGAGCCTAGTCAGGTGATTCATCCATACATGATCATGACAGCCTAGTAATATAGGGGTCAATGCGGCCACTTGTACCCTTGGCAGGGAGCTAGGTCTATATGGGATTTTGCCGGCAGGAAGTGGGCTTCTTCGAAATTCTTGCTAGACAAGCCTATTGGTGGGGAGAGAGCGTAGATAGGGGCTTACAGGGGTTGCATATTTGCATATTACTAAAACAAAAGAGGTCCTCCCGCTTATTAAGAAGATGCACGTGTCCAGGATGGTAGCTGGGGTGTACGCGATTTTGTGTTCCTTTTTGTCTTGAAGTTCTTCCGCCCTATTTGGAGGACTGGGTGGTCTAGCTGTTGTTCTCACCAGATCCCCTGAACAGTTTCTTTCACATCCTTTACACCGCGAGACAAAGCTGCTTCTGCCGCCATGACCACCGTGGTGGAGGTGACAACAGCAGCGCCGCCGTTGGAGGAAGTTGTTGGAACGGAAAGAGAGTCGCCAAAGCTAGACGGGAACATTCTATCTGTGGAGTCCTTGGAGAAAGATGGCAAGTCGGCTTGGGAGTCGCTCTTGATTATCACCATAATAACTGGTGTCACTTTTATCAGTGTCTCGGGAACTGGAATTCTGACCACCGCACTTCCTCGTATCTCAACCGACATCAACCTCGACCGCGATCTGATCTTTTGGCCGGCATCGGTGTACGCTTTATCTGCAGGATGCACCTTGCTAGCATTCGGCTCTGTCGCGGATGTGGTTGGCTCTAAGAGAATGTGGCTGATCGGGAGCGGTTTCTCGTGTCCTCTGATCCTTGCATGTGGAATTGCCCGCACGGGTAATCAATTCATAATTTTCCGTGCTCTGCTTGGAATCTTTATGGCTATGTGTCTCCCGACATCCATGTCGCTAGTGACTACGTCCTTCCCACCTGGACGCAAACGGGACATTGCCTTCGCAGCAACAGGAATGGGACAACCACTAGGCTATGCGTTAGGACTCATTCTGGGTGGTGTTTTCACCAACTCCATGGGCTGGAGATGGGGATTTTACATTACTGCCATTATCGATGCCGTATTGTTTGTCGGGTCCATCTTGATTCTTCCGTCGGACGCGGATTCGATGAAGCTATGCCGAGCTACATGGCATAAGCTCGCTTACAATATTGATTGGGTTGGCGTAGCCATTCTCGCGTTGGCATTTGGACTCTTATCCTATGTACTTGCGTCAGTCATTCTTGAACCTTGAATTAACCCCTTGTCCAGATTTTGCTAACACTTTGGCAGGATGATCACATATACCTACAGGAACATGTCTGAGCCCCAATACATAGTGCTGCTCAGTATCTCTATCTTGCTCCTTCCTGTCTTCTCGCTTTGGATGAAATGGCAGGTAAAGCACAACAGGCCAGCCTTGATTCCGAATGCTTTTTGGGGAAATCTGCCGTTTTTATTCATCTGCGTGGCCATGTTCTTCGCATGGGCCGGGTTCAACTCTTTCCAGTACATATCTACCCTTTTCTTTCAGGACGTCCAGGATATTTCGGCTCTCCAGGCTTCCATTCGCTTCTTGCCCATGGCTGTAGTCGGCGTGGTCACCAATATAGTCACTGCTCATCTGGTGTCAAGAGTGAATGTAAACCTGCTGCTGGGGGTGAGTGCACTCATGACCGCGATTTCACCTATCTTAATGGCGGTCGCCTCCCCCAAGTGGACCTATTGGGCTGCAGCTTTTGTTGCTATGACGTTAAGTCCAATCAACGGCGATGGTGAGTAACTTCCTCAACTTGTGTGTTTGATAAAAACGATGCAAATGCTGACTTATCGTTTGCCTAGTGCTATGGACTGTTTCTAGTTTGATCATTTCTCGGGCATTTCCTGCTGAATCAATGGCTCTGGCTGGGAGTGTCTTCAATACTATCTCCCAGCTGGGTAACTCTGTTGGACTGGCGGTCACTGCCGTCATTGCCGCTTCCATTACCGCTCATGATGATGGCTCGGCAAAAAATACAAGTACATCTTCTCAAACGGGCAGTCAGCTTCTAGAGGGATACCGTGCTGCGTATTGGACAATATTTGGAGGCATGGTTCTTGTCTTCTTAGTGAGCTCCCTGGGACTTCGTCATGCGGGAAAAGTCGGTAACAAGCAAGACTAAGAGCTCCTTCTGGTCGAAGGAAATGGCAAAAAGTACAAGTACTTTTCTTTGCCCTGGAAGCGAGTATTTCGTCCCACATTTGGTCTTGTATGTTAGTGACACAAATCATGCAGAGCTTTCGGAACTAGACAGGATATTGAGCTCGAACCATTGTAACTAGTTCCTCAGAAAACAGAAGTTGACTGGATTGTCAGTCGTCCTGTTAGTTGGTGATTGAAGATACTGGTCACACCTCTCTCGGTGAAATTTGCCACATGATTCAAAGTGGCAGCTTCAAATTTCGCAAAATTGAAACGTTCATTTGATGCTAGTATAGCTGCCTAGTCCCAGGTTGTGGCTTGCTCGGTTGATGTGTAATATTAGATGTCTTCTTAATTAGTCAATTACCTTCCAGTGTTCTATTAAATAACATACAAGGGCACCTTACGAAGTACCTTAAGGCTGGTACAGTCTGTTGTTCAATAAATGGAATTTTCTATTTGCAAAGCAGACAACAAAAGCATCAATAGTCTTATAGATTGTGCCGCATGAATATCAGTCTCAAATACACTTGGACATACACCGCTTTATCTTGACGACGTTAAGAGGGCCATTAACATGTGCCTTTCAAAGATAAATCTATCTTTTCGATAAACAGAATTGCATCTTCTACCAGTAAATATTACGTTATTTTGAAATAAATATGGCCCCTAGGAACTCCGCCAATTGAGCCTAATGACCTGAGGATGCAGAGGCATGACAGGGGCAAGCTATATATTAAATACCCAAAAATTATAATTGAAAGTAGTATAATTTATACAACTAGAGAGATTTATTTATTTATTATATTTATCAGCCCTTAAAATATCTTAAGGGCCGCTCGCTAAGAGTAGGCTAGAGACCTGCCTAGCCCGCGGGTAGGGAGAGCCCGCCCTCCGCATATAAAAGTTACAGGTCCGTAGGCAGCCCTTAAAGGGCGAGTTTGGATATAGGCGGGTTTGGATATAGGCGGGTTTGGATATAGGCGGGTTTGGATATAGGCGGGTTTGGATATAGGCGGGTTTGGATATAGGCGGGTTTGGATATAGGCGGGTTTGGATATAGGCGGGTTTGGATATAGGCGGGTTTGGATATAGGCGGGTTTGGATATAGGCGGGTTTGGATATAGGCGGGTTTGGATATAGGCGGGTTTGGATATAGGCGGGTTTGGACTCTGCCGAGGTCTAACTAAGGGTGCTTTTCAGGTTCGCTATATTACGAAGCTCAAGGACCGAGGAACTAGAAGTCTCAGGCGAAGTCAGAGTCGAAGGATTACGTGTCCTACAGCCGCGGCTGTGGCTTGACGCGGCTAATTTTTATACCCCTTTTTCCTCAGCAAGTCGAACTTCTAGAGGGTCGACATTAGTGGCTCCGAGGCAGTCTTTTGACCGCTTATGTGTGAGATCATTATGAATAACATCTTTCAGTTCCATACGACGAAGGTTGAGGAGTGCCGAAGGCTCTTCAATTTGTTGTAGGTTCTGTTTTGAGCAGGAGAGAGCAAGCATAAGTTACAATCATTCCAAAAGAATATTCTCTAGTGAATTTTTGAATTAAGGGCAAGGGTTCAAGGAGCGAGTCTCTACATAAGGGTCAAATCTCAGCCAAGCATGATACATTGTAAGTCAACTATCTGCACTACCATTCATGGCATCCAAGTAGTCCAGACAGAAGACCCGTCATGTTCGACCAACTTTATCTCCTCTCTTTAGAGCACACCGAACATAGCCTGTATATTGAAGTTTGAGATAACAAAGACCGCGAATAAATCTCCCCATTTGGCGTTTGAGGGGCTTTCAAGAACCGCATGCCCCTTCTAGAAAGACTTCCAACAGTCCCTTGTCGCCGTTTCCCTCTCAAACCTTCGGCCACGCATTCTGAAAATTATCTTCCCGGGGAAGTGTGCCGGACTATCTTATAAAAATAAGAGGCGAGAAATCAACAGCTGAATTTAACCGCTGAGGGTGCCGCTCTCCTCACGCTGGGTGACGGCGGAGATGTCGATCTTCTGGCCGGAGAGAGTGCCACTCTCCTCACGCTCAGCGATGGGACCACCGAGAGTGATGTACGCGTTGCCAATGGCCTCAGCAGGCTTGACGACGTTCTTCCAGGGCTGGGCCTTGGGGCCGTTGGACTGAGTGGTTGGGGCAGGCATGTTGATTGAGTAATTGAGTTCTGAAATGAGTCAGTGTTTTGGTTCGGATTGGAAGGCAATTGCGACTCCAAGCTTCTGTATAGAGAAGGGCTGTCTTACAACTGAAGCTTACTTGCTTTGTTGATTGCTAGATCTGTTGTTCTTGCCGATGGAAAAGAAGTTGACTCGAGGAAATTGTCCGTTCTATTTATGCCCTAAGACAGGGTATGTGGAGCCAGAGATGAGGAATCATGAAGCCAATCATGCCCTTGCTCAGATGCTATGTCGCAATTCCATCTTGACGTATGCTAATCGGCGAGTTGTGATCGCACTTCCCGAAGGGCAAGCCCAGATGTCGCGCGACTACGAACACCACTTCGTGAATAGAAGGGCCATGCTGAGCATTTCGGGTCATCAGTGCTCAAATGCGGGGCCAAGATAATGCTTGTCTGTAAAAACCTCCACCTCCCCTCAAGTCCATACTCCTGCCAAGATAATGCTCGTCTAGGTGCTAGTGTAAAAATACTTCCCCTCAAGTGCATGCTGCATGCTGCAAGAGCTCTGCAACGTTCTGAAGTGGACAATTCTCCACCGTCCATCTCCTGTCAGATACTATGGATCGATCTTCCCGTCCGGCCCGCTCAATAGGGGCCGCCCCTGCAGATCTAGCCGAATAGAAAGAGAGAAAGTTCCATCAGGGTTCTCATATCGACGGAGGTTTCATTCCTCTTCAGGTTGTTCTCGGCTGCAACACTAGCGTCATCATGTGTCTTCTTTTCCGTCGCTTCATGTGCAGGTCTAAAATTTGCTCATCCGAAGTCTAACAGACACTATCGGGCTTCATTTGCTCACGGGGTCCTACTGAAAGGAGAAGGTGGCTATCAGTGGATTGCGAATATCGGGGTTTGGATTGCATTTTGCCCTAACCTGCAGCCATGCAGGTATCAGGTATACAAATGTCGCATTTGCCATAGTGGATTTCTAGCCACGGACATGACTTCTGCAGTTGGAGACACGTAGTGGATGACGTGGATTCTATCCAGCCGCCAAGTCCGTTTGAATTATTTTGAGCGGGGTGGTAGATGAAGTGTTTTGGAGTACCTGTCCTAACCGGTTGATCCCGTATACTCGATTCATCCTGTGATGCCGAGGGATATCAGTGTAAAAAACCATTTCAACTTATACCTTGATTGAACACCTAATGTGGCAATCTTAGCTATTGTTCGCTATTAATTATCTTTGCCCAGGGAAATCTGCCATGATGTCAACAATAGCACGAGACGAAGTTGCAAGTCTCCGCTACCTGCAATGGGAAGAGACGTTCTATGATACCAAACCATATACTCTCTATGTAGACGTTCCCGATGGCTTTCCACTACAAAACTTCAAAGTTGACGCAGAAGAGCCAGAAACAATCCATGATATCCGCAGTCACGAATCAGAGTACTCCCTCGATGACAATGGGTTCGCGTGTTACAAGCACCACTTCGAGTTCGAGAATCACGATAGAGAGACATTAGAGAGGGACTACATTCCGCAAGTTGAAGCGTTTCTGATGAAGACTATTCCCAATGCCACCGAAGTCAAGATATACACTTGGAGAGTCAGTCTAATTGCCCAGGCAGAGCTTTCAGCAGAGCTAAGCAATTTCACAGCTTCGGTCGAGCGATTCCGCCGTTCGTAACAAGCTCCCTAGCGGAGTTGTCAATCTTTCTAATCCCTCCCATCATTTAGCTCCTACCACGGCAGTACATGTTAGTATATATTAACATCAAAGCCTATATAAAAGATCATTGCACTCATCTTGCCTTTTCTTACGTGTAGATCAAAGTGTCGGCGGCGCGATAAATAGAGTGCATCATCATATAGGCGACCGAGCAGAGATCTTACTCCGCTCACGGGTGCAGCTTATCAAGTCAGAGGATCCCCTAATAAGAGATTATATAGTAGTTTACTAACGTGATTAGTATGTGGCGCCCTATACGATTTCCCATTAAAGACTAGTAGCCGACGGCAGCACTCTCGATCCAAACGATCTCATAGCAGCGGATTACGTTCGAACAACTTGTCAGGGCGAGAATCTTCTCCCCCTGTACAACAAGAACTGCCGATAGCACTATAGGAGCGATCAAACGCCGGATGATATCTTGTTATTCAAGTCTTATAACTCCAGAGAGCAGTCGAAAGCCAAGTATAAGTGACCATCTGTGTCAGCTAGGCTTAACACTGCTAACTTTGTGCCTTCTAAGGCTGTCCCTATGTATCTTTCCGTCCTACCAACATCCCAGATGTACCAAAGCCGCGAGAAAGCATCGAAGTAAAGGCCATTGTCTTCTCTTCAGAATAGAACCCAAGTTAAGAGCGAGGATCTCTTATGGATGTGGACCAAACTTGAAGGCCGAAGCCGTCTTAACTGCCTTAGTTGCTTAAAATAACGTAAGAAATAAATTTGTTTTTAAAAGGTTCAATGCCCTGGTTTATTGTAGAGAATACATGGTATTTTTCTAGCTAGGTATCACTGTCCACGTTTCCTTCATAATCACTTCTGATAGCCTTCCACATCGGCCAACTTTCGAATTCTTAATTGATACAGCTCATGCTGTTGTATTAACCCTTTACCAGACGCCGAGATGTCTTCAAAGATGTCATCCAGACTTTCTCGGCATCGATATAAAGTCCACTTAAGATCCTAGCTTCAGGAAGTGAAGCCAAGGTAATACACAGATCTGCGGTCACACGAGGATCGCAAGTTGACGTATCTCTGAGAGCCTTGACCCGTCTTGCAAGCTCCGGATCTTCTGACAAAGTGGCTAAATTAACTACCCCAGATTCAGCCAATATGCTGGTATCAACATTTCCAGGCTGCACGACGAAGGTGCTAATTCCACGTGCCCATACCTCTCGGTGGAGGCATTGATGAAACTGCATCAATGCCGTTTTGGAGCAAGCATAAGCAGAAAGATATTTGGCACTTCCTCCGCAAAGTCGACTCCCGATACTGATGATGATTTCTGTGCCTTGCTGCAGCATACAAGGCAATAGGGTGCGGGTCAAGACCACCGGGTCGAGAAGGTTGACTTCCATTACTCGCCACCAATCTTGCACGTCTACATTTTCGACTAGGTCGAATTGTATGATGCCAGCATTGTTGACTAGAACGTCAACGCGACCATGCCGCGTTTCTATCTCCTGCGCAACACCCACGACTCGGGCTATATCTGAAATATCAGCAGCCCAGGTCTCGACGCTAATGTTGTACTCGCGAATCAACTCTTGCGCCAGGGCTTTCAGCTCTGGTGCTGACCTGGCAATGAGACAGAGCGTTGATCCTGCCTTTGCAAACGAATGTGCAATTGATACTCCGATGCCTCTGCTCGCTCCAGTGATGACCACGACTGGGCCGTTGCGATTCGCGGTAGTCGACATTGTAGTGCTAAGTATGGACACGATTTTCCGGCAATGCGAGGAAAACTCACTCGTCTGTTTGACAATGATGTGTTTTGGTGAGACCTGAACTCTCTGGTGAGAACTGAACTCTCATCCACCTTCCTGCTTCATCTTCTGCCTATGCCGGCCGGAGACAATACTGCTCCGGTTTGGAAATCGGTCTGCCGAGGTCCGTAACGGCCATCGGGAACAGGCCTATTTTTAGTCTTTTTTGACCGGCAGAAGCCAAATATTTCACAAAGTCCCATACTACGGAGGCCTACGAATTAGAGAATCTGCATCATTCTATATCTAGAAATACATTCTATTCGCTATAAACATGCTAGCAACAGATTTATAGATTCGCTACCTATACTGCACACTGGCTACCTGCTGAACCCTGGCCCCTGACCGCGGCGATGCTATCTCTAGGCAAACGTCTGCCAGAAATGAGAGGCAGCGGTATCGTTTTCCTATAGTAAATCGACAATATTGCTCTTAATTCTGGCGGAGATAGGCCATTTTCAGCGTCGCCTGCGTAGGGTCCGTAGGTTCCGCTGGCTTGCTAATGGACTAGCATTTTTTTTGCTCCCTGGCTTCCTCGATACGCCCTTATTAGCCGTCCGCGGTGTAGGGACCCTCGCAGGTATAGGGACTTTCCTAGGCGAATCTCTCGCAGGTGGATCTCTCGCAGGCGAGTCTCGGGCGGGCGAATTTCTCGAAGATATGGACGTAAGTCTAGTCATGCGCTCGATAGCTGCAAGCTCTTGCGATATCTCCTCCAACCTTATAATAATGACATAAGTTTTTCGAGGCCCCTTTGCTTCATTTAGCTGTTAATTGATCTCGTGTATTCAGTAAACTGCTATTTTCTAACCAGGAAGGACTTGGTGCCTATCATTGCCTGAATGATAAGGTATTACTAGAGGGCGGTGCTGAAAGCGGTCAAAGAAAGGACTAAAAGTGGGCCTGTGCCCGATGGCCGCTATAGGCCGCCGTAGTCGGTCCCACTTGCCGTTCCCCGCCAAGCACTAACAAGCATTCAGCTGCCGGTCCCTTAGCGGCTTAGCTCGATACAAGTCACGCGAATGTAGGTTCGGATGAAGGGGCAAGACCCATCATCATCTCCTGAATTTTGATTACCTGGTCAAATGCGGCCCGTCGTGTCATGCATGTACACTGCTAGGATGGATGTGTGAGAACGCCATCGTTGAGACAAGAACTGAAAACCCGGTTTAGAGCAGCCTGCAGTCGTGACGCGTAACAAGGTTTCAATGCCGCCATCGGCGACGCTGCATCGATTCCAAACCCCAATCCATGCCACAAAAGGACGATTTTTAAACTCCGACTCCGTTTTAAAGTCCCGCTCGGGCGGAGTTCCGGCAGTAGTTGATACTGTATATGCGCCCTCGTGGGAACCATTTGGTCACAAAGCCCGCGACTAGGATCCGGACGAGTAACCTCGCTCCCTAAGCTGCAGCCAGCAGGAAACATTCTCACGTTCACCAAGCTTTAAGGGCCTGATTGACGCATCCAACAAATGTACCAATATGCAGGTCTCACTCCGAAAAGTTGAATGGGCAAGGCAAAGTGCAGGAAATAGTTCAGTCCTAGAGTTGGAAAAGCTGAGTTCTAGAGTTGGATTACGCTAAGCCCAATTAGGCATAACGTCCAACTCTGGCGGATCCACCGGGCATACGTTGGCATACCGCCTGTCTTGTAATTTTCCTACCCCTATGCCTCTCTTGCCCCCTTACTATCGAATTCCTAAATCACTAGATATCTATTTACTTAGCTCTCTCCCTCCCGTATAATCCACCTTATAAATAATATCGCTCACTCCCGATAGACGCTATAGTAAGCGTATAATAAATTAGGTGAATAAACGGGCTGAGTGGTTGGCTTCTTAGTAGGGAGGAAGAAGAAGAAGATTCAAATTTACGTATGTGTGTATTTAGTCGTTTAATATACGGCGCTAATCCTATTACGGAACCTCAGTTCGAGAGTTGGTTCTCAGAAGGGCTTAGCGTATATTAGTCAACTCTAGTTGGTGGATCATCCAACTCTAGATGCCAGCTATACACTTGGCAAAGTGGTGAGCCTCCTCGGGGGCGGGAACTGGGTCATTATTGTGGCTCCGTACTTTGGCACCTAACTTTGCGATCCACCCGCTACATTATCTCCAGTGCGCATGTGTACGTACAGTACATGTATGTATTCCCTACGTATAGATACCGTATGACCATTGAGTGGATTTGATTGCCTATTGAATAATAAAGCTTTCTCTTCTCCCGGGAAGCCCCGTTTCAACCGAGGAGCCACTTCCGATGCTTCTCATGACAGAAGCTACAAGGTGATAGTTCCGTTTCCCCTTTCTCTTTCCCTCACTCTTTCTCGGACATCTCCGTACTTGGATGCCAGTCTCTAGGTAGTATGCATCCAAAGTCCTCCGTAGAGGTTGACTCGGCACATCTGCAGTGAAGCTGGCGGTCAATCATTTTGATAAGGGAATGGCTCCATGTGGTAGTTAGGGTCTCCCGTAGTAGCGTAGCATTCATCAGTCACCTTTCACCATTCAGATGTTCCCTAGGCTTTCCCCCCATTTGTGCTGAGAGTCCTTTCGAAGTTTCCCCTTGAAGCCCCTACAATTACATGTACAATATTCACTCTCTCACCCATGTGGAAACGTGTTCACAAGGATGACTGCCAATCCTGCCTCTGAGAATGAAGTCGCTACGGCGGATGTGGCTGAGGCCACTATAACCCAAGTTCAAGAATCGGAAGACACGTCCCGGTATCTGAAGCTCCCAAGTGTGGTCTTGATCTCCATTGTACTGTGCTTGGCCACTTTTTGCGTAGCAGTCGACAATACGATCATTTCGACCGCCGTGCCCCGAATTACCAAGAGTTTTGACAGCATTGACGATGTGGGCTGGTATGCATCGTACGTGTCTCCCATCATCTGCCAATTCTGAGAGGAAAAATGTCGCACAAATTGACGGTTCACCGAATAGAATCTATCCATTAACGTCCTGTGCATTTCAACCATCCTACGGAAAGATCTATTCGATCTTCTCCAGAAAACATGTTTTCCTAGCAGCCTTGCTCATTTTCGAGATTGGAAGTGTGGTTTGTGCGACCGCGTCGAGTTCTCATGCCTTCATTGGGGGACGGGCATTGGCAGGCCTCGGGTCGGCTGGCATACAAGCAGGCACCACCCTCATTCTTGCGGAGATTGTGCCGCTACGCCAGCAACCGACATGGAATAGCATCATCGGCAGTATGTTTGCAGTTGGAAGTGTAGCTGGACCGTTACTGGTATGAGCAGATACTCCCGATTAGCAACCAATTCCTGGCAACGATTGACACCTGGTGCAGGGAGGAGCCTTTTCGGATTCAACAACATGGCGGTGGTGTTTCTACATCAATATTCCCATCGGAGGCGCAGTCATGATCTTCACCATCTTTTTCTATACTGGAAGTCGCGGTACAGACAAATCTTCCGGGCCGATCGGGCTGCGCGGCCAGATCGAGCGCTTCGACTTGGCTGGTACCTGCATTTTTGTGGCAGCCACAGTCTGTCTTCTCTTAGCACTATCATGGGGCGGCACCAAATATGCATGGGATAACGCCCGCATCGTCGTCCTGCTAACCACCGCAGGTGTTTTGTTCTGCTCGTTCTACGGCATCGAACGCTGCAAGAAGGATGACGCCATTATTCCTTTACGCTTACTCCGCAGGCGAAGCATAGGTGCAGCTATCTTATTTGGCATCTGCCTCGGAGGCGTGTTCTTTATATGTATTTTCAACACAGACTTCGCATTGGATCCTGCTAACCAAGACATTACCATCGTTTAGGTCAATGTTTACTACATACGTGAGTACCGAAAGAATCAGGATGGCCGAATCATTTCTAATCAAGACTCTAAGCGCTGTGGTTCCAACTGGTCAACGATGTCTCTGCCGTTGAATCCGCGATCCTATTTATCCCATTTATGCTCAGTGTCGTCGGTGGATTCATGTTCGCTGGCTTTGGGACCGCTGCAACGGGATATTACACACCTTTCGTCTACGCCGGCTCAATCCTCATGTCGATCGGCACTGGCCTGCTTACAACTGTCCAGCCTCATCTGACCTCGCGGGCTAAATGGATCGGATTCCAGATTTTGTGTGGAGTCGGGATCGGTTTCGGAGAGGAACAAGGAATCTATATGGTGCAGACAACCCTCCCCGAAAAGGATGTAGCAATTGGCGTTGGCATCGTCTTCTTCGCACAAACGTTTGGTGGGGCCCTCTTTGTGTCAGTGGCGCAGACTGTCTTCCTAGAAAACATCAGCAAAGCACTGAAAACGATGGCCCCGAGCCTGGATCCTCAGAGCGTCCTCAATAGCGCGTCCGCAGGCTCTGCTCAGACATCACCAGAATTACAGGCAGTGTACGCCCCAGCAATGAAAAACGCTCTCCGGGTTGGTATGATATTAGCAACTGTCTCGAGTTTAGGTGCCTTGCTGTATGATTGGAAAAGTTTAAAGGCGAAGAACGATGATGGAGACAATGGACCTAGCAGGGACCATGGGCCAGAGCAGGAGGCACAAGTTCGAACAGAGGGAAAGAAGGAGTAAGAAGTTTACTGGTGCAATAGGACCAATATGCGCATTGCATAGAAATGTTTTTCACGATCCAGACTAATACCTATATGTCTATCAACCTGCATCATTTTTGATGACGTAGTACAACTCGCTCCTGACAGGCATCATTTTCCAATGATCAGTCCCCCTTGTAGCCAAGATTTTCGCTCGCAAGGAACCTACTCGGTACGTGGAAATTTCATTCCGTTTACACAACGGCCCGAGGGGACATATAGACCTCTTTTGCCCGATATACAAAGGCAGCCCCAGCCCTTTCAAATCGCCCAAGATCTGCCGGTACGGGTTTCAACTCAAGTTTCCACACTAGAAGGGCAAGAACAATGCGCATGACCGACGTAGCTTGCTTGATACCTGCGAGTGACATTTGTCAGTCTGAATTTGTGGTGGGAGAGCGCAGATGAAAACGAGATATTGCAAGACTTACCAAAACAAGCCCTAGTACCAGTCCCAAGCATATATCGAGGGCCAGCTTGAGCATTGAAGCGCTTCCGACCGTCAACATCCTCGATGAGCCAACGCTCCGGATCAAACTGCGATAGACCTTCCGGAGACCAATTACCAGTCCAGGCGTCCTTGGGTGTATCGCCGGCGCTCTTTCCTCCAATACTCACATCTTTCGTGCTTCGATGAGTATAACTTCGTCCGCGGGTCTAATCGATAAATCATTAGCTCTCATCAGAATTCATGAGTATAAACTCCCGTCGACTTGTCTACTTACTAGAAGGAAAACAGTAGTTCCCCAGTGGTGCGTACCAGAGCGGGACTGGAACCAACACACCGCAACATCTCTTCATAGACAGCATCGAGGTAAGGCGTTGCTGTGGTTGCGATCTCTTCTGCAGTAGGGACTCTACCGGCTTCAGCAGCTTCTGAAAAGTTGGATCTGAGCTCCGCTCGCAACTTTTCCTGTATATCCTGGTGGGCTGTAAGGACCTTCAGACCCCAGATTGCCATTATGGCTAGAACGTCGAAACCGAACAATATGCCAAAAATCTCGTCACGAAGCAGGCCAGTGTGGAGGTCTGGCGCCCTGTCCTGATCTTTGGCCAATTCTATCTCGCGCTTGACGATCAAATCAACTGCAGTGGGGGAGGCAACCTCCCCTTCCTCATGCACGTGCTGGCGTTTCTTCTCGGCTACTTTCACGCTTTCGTCGATGTATGATCGAACGAGTTTCAACGCATCCCGGTAGCGAGGTATAAAGCGCATTGCTATTATGTGGGGAAATGGCCCACCCAATGGATTTGTTGGAATGTGAAGACTCCACATGAGTAGAATCAGGGCGCCCAGTAGGGGCGGATCGGGCGTACGAGCAAAGTCAGCAAAGCCTCATCTCGCATCTATCGGGGCAAGGCCATCAAGATATTGAATAAACTTCAGCTGGCGTTTAACAGTGCCACTGTCAGTCCCGAACGTCGCACTAACGATTCCATCAAGCATGACGCCGAATGTATCGGCTAAAACCTCGAATGGACGTCCAGCTGACTTTTTCTCTCTCTCCAGCATGAGGTCAATGTATTCCAATGTACTCCTATGCATGCAAGGTGCTGCATGGCGATTGAGAAAACGTGGGGACATCGTTTCCGCTATGAGTCGTCTATTGGCTCTCCATTCATCATTCGTCGGCATGGTCATGTGGTTATAAGGTAGCAAGGCTAAGAAGCTGGCTGCCAGAAACCTGATCCGATCGAACTCCTGTAATCGATTGGTTAAGATCCTCTGAGTTCTGGGAATGTTAGCACTTCGGCAACGTGTCACAGAGGATTGGGTTCGTACTCAAGACTGTCAGCGACGACAAGATGGGGTTTCCCTAATAATCCTGCTCGAATTTGTAATATCGGAGTGTCGAGCTCGATGCATTTTCGCTCAAGCCAACCCATGATTTGTTCCGACTCTAAAAATTAATTCTACCCTACTCGCGCCCTACTTTTTTCTCCTATAGTTAAGGTAGGTCCCCTAATTCTCATCAAGCAGGATATAAATACACCTGTATAATAGGGCTAGTACACTATTCATTGTTTTCTTGTAGCGGAAAAATGGCAGAACAAAACGCGGTACAACTAGCTGTATTAGATAGAGAGATCCATTCATTGAACGCCACTATATTACGCGTTTAACGTTTCGCTGTTACAGTCGTCTACGGGTACTCCGTAAATAACGCCTACCACACACGCTCCCCATCTGGTTTCCAACGTTTTCCTTTCTCTCTCTTCTTTTCTTCGACCTCCTTCGCCTCTTACACGTGCGTGCCCAGGTCTCCGTTTCAAATCCGTCAACTAGTGCCTCATTATCAGCCAACTTTGAATACATACGTGTGGCATTTGGAGTGACTTTTTTTTACGCTTTCACAACCCTTCCTCATACCCCACCCTCCTCAAGACGGGGTTTCTACACACAGAACATCTCCTTTGCGATTTCAAGGTCTCCATTTTCCAGCACAAAGGCACTTCAAATGTCTTACTTACCGCCAGGATGGACCCTGGAACGACTTCAAACAGAAACAGTCGATGATCTACGCCAAATACCAGAGGAAGCAAGTAAATATTCCATACAAAGTAGCTGATCTAGATCCCTAATTATCTCGATCATATAGAGACTCCATGATATTGACGAAAGTTCAATTCCCTTCGAAAATGTTCCTGTCCGACAGGTCATTGGCCGTGCAATCCAGAACAAACACCGACGAAAAGTTCGCGCAGAGCGCAGCCTGCCACCTGCTCCCGGGGTGCCGCTTTTTGAAAAGAACGACGATCCAGTGGTAGAGGTAGTAGAAAGAGGAGGATTTGACGATTTTGGATTTATCGTGTTTCGGACCGATTACTCAAACGAAGGACGCTGGGAGCAGTGGCAGAAAGAGTTCCAGCGCATTATTGACGCCTCGATGGCGAGCGCTAGTGGGGGAAAGAAAATTGAAGACAAATGCCTCTTACTAAACTATGAAGACGATGATATTGCTGGTGCTACTTTTGGGCAGATTTTACAGTAAGATCCTATGTCTATTCTGCAAGTTATTCCAATGTTGACCGATGTACTAATAATCCTTATAGGGAATACTCTGGGTACCAAGAGACTGAAAGTATCCCTAAGGGACTTGATACTGGTATGTGCCTGGTTGTCGACTCAGCTGCTATGGACTCTATAAAATCCGACAAGCCGTGGGTATATGCATTGGACTTGTCATTCGATTATTCCAGTAAGAGTCCACTCGCAGATCGAGCCTATTCAGGCTACTTCCGAGTTGCCGTCGAGTCTGTAATCACGGAGCTCTACCCTATACTCACAGCAATGACATCTCCGGAGCTTTGGCCTTCGGACAACACAATATGGGAATCCGCGTTTTAATAAAAGAGCGATGGGAGCTTTGTTGCTTCTGGAGTAGAAAGGAACTGTACAGCTCCTAGCAGCAGCTGTTGGCTCACTAAATTCAGCTTTCTATCCAATAATTTTGCATACATTGATTGATAGATAATGTGAGTGTGGTTGATGCTGCTTGAATATCAATACCAAGAGCCCTAGACAATGTAGGGGCCGGTAGTCGGTGTCCCAATCAAGTTTAGCTCTACGTGATTTTGAAACTTCAATCTTCTAAATCTCTAAGAAACTCGAATGTGGAATCATCTTTAGCTCTCCTGTAGTAATGAAAGGAGGTGACTAAATGTAACAGCGCAGCAAGAACTTTTGGTTCTATTAAGGATCTAACGAATCTATTTTCATGCTGAATAGACAAAATTATCCTTCTTTACTATGTAACAACATGTTTCATTTCTACTAGAAGAATTAAGGCGGTGACCTAAAAAGAGCTCAAACTAGTTGTCTACGACTGCATAAGTACTTTGTTGTTACGGACCTTAAAGAGGCGTAGGGGCCGTAGCTATTTAAAAGTGAACTAATCATTCCACGGACGCTAGGGATTAGCGTTATTACGTACGTTTCGGTACATTTAGGCGTGCCCTAGAAGGGCTCTAAGCTAGACACTTAGGGTAAGGAGCCGTAAAAGGCCTACAGCTAATAGTAATAGCTAATACTTACTTATACTATAGGATAGTTAGCGCGATATAGAAATAGCTATTACTCTACTATATAATACTAATAAGGAGTAGATCTACCTATAGGAATAGAATATACTTCAGGAAGTCGATATACTTAAGAAGGTAGGATATACTACTTAACAATTATCTACTCTATAGAGGACTAGAGATATAGAAACGCGTATTTAATATTATGTACTTATTTCTTTGCGATGAATTATGCATTACTACTTACTTACTACTTCTAGTACTATTATTTACTATTTACTTTAGAATAATCTAATCTATAAGTAGGGGGATTTACTCTATAGTAATACTTAGTAACTTACTTAGCGCGTACTTGTAGTACGTTCTATAAGATCCTTAATAGGATCTAATCTACAGTAAGGTATTATAAAGTAATAGTATAACTAAGAGATACTCTTGGAATCTATAGTTAGAATTAAGTAAGTATAAACTATAGACGCTCTAACTAGTAACCATTCGGCACTACGTAACACCAAGATAGTTGATAAATATTCAGTTTTACCTGCTCTATGCGAGGATACTGAATAAGACGAATAGCCACTAATATATATAAATTGATACTTTTTGATTATTGATGTAATCGATAGAGTCTAAGATTCAAATACTATTTTTCATTCACTAATTACTCATAGTGGTGGGTGGTGGTGGTAAAAAACAATAGGAGACCCAGGGATTTTTTGCGTTGGAAGGTGGACCACCCAAAAGCGGTAGCGGTTGGGTGGTCCTTGCCACGGGTACTCCGTAAGTCCTGATCAATTAACGTTACACTAAATCTGACTACTGAAATATTACAATGACTAGCCAATAAGAACGCGTTAAGATTATACGCTAGTGAACCGCGCTAATTGAGCGTCGGGGGAAGAACGAGGGGTTAAGTTCGATTGTCGGTCAGATAAGATACAAACAAGATTCCGCCAAGCCAGACAAGCCGCAGGCCCAAGAGCATGGCGTGTCCAAAATACCCTCTTGAGGCTCTACAAGAATATCCATAAATTAAACCAAGAAGCGTCCGTTCCGCCCACAGAGATTCGCAGCTAGGTGCCAAAGCTTAATCCCTCTCCTTCTCCTTCCCTCTCGAGAACGGAGGCGGCAGCGACGCGCGATGCGATGCAACATAGGGGCCAACAAGTGGATTGACAAGGAAGGGCGCTCGAACGAAGCTAGATTGGGCCATACGATATGCACGGACAACCCACTCTAATTATGGGGTAAAACATGCCAGCTATTGTGCTTTGCAAATTCACGATGACAGCCGGTGGTAGAGAGCGAGGTGGTATCGCATGAGATGGGCGAATCGGCTATTGAGCCAGATTTACCACCACAGCGGGCTAAAACTAGGAGTAGTGGGCGTTGGCAACATGGGCACAGGATTAATTGTTACCCTAACAGCTTAATTGAATTGACTTAACTCTTTTTTGGTTGAATTATCTAGATTGGAAATTTTATCATGGTGGGCATTGTCCCATCTAACTGTGTGTCCCACGTAACCGTGATCTACGTTAGCTTACTAACTAGTTAGTAAGTTCTGTAGTGTCCGTAACAATTCCCTATCCATGGTGGTTTCCCAAGCGGGATGCAGTAGAAACAATACATTAATAGTTTATTACTAACCTAATTAAGGTAGCTTACTCTTGACTGAAGTAAGCCGGCGACACTTACAATTGAGAGAAGCGGTAAAAAACCGACTATTGTAAGGCGAATGGGTATTTCTCCAGTGTTTTGGTAACGGCCTGTGCTCTATTGCCAGATAGAGAATGCGCAACCAGAGGAAAAAATAACTTCGAAACCCCGCTATGTCGAGACAATTGGGAGAAACAAGGTTGCGTGACAAAACAGGTTGAGGGTGCGATGAGGATGAGAAGGTAGCATTGCAGTCGCTAAGTCTAATAAGGTATGGTTAGCTTAGGAGAGCCCTCATGACTAAGGTCCACTCGGTCCGTTTTCACCACCGAAGCGATCGGAGATTAGCCAACACCACTGGCCAAGGCAATGAATTTCATCCCTCGTACCTTGGACTCCCTACTGGAATTTCCGTCTCCTATAGACTTGCCCACCAACACCCAATACAGGAACAATGAAAACGGATCTAAGTGACAAGCCTGAGGTAAGCTTGGAGGCTCTAGCCGACCTTCAAGTTCCTCGTGATATTTCCATCTCTCCCGACGGGACCCAAATTGCCTATGCACTGCAAGCTTACAGCAAGAAGGGCGAACATGCCACTTCCTCAATCTGGATCGCCAAAGTTGGTGAAGCAAACAGCAGTCGCCAACTCACTTCGGGTTTATTCAATGATGAAGAGCCCCACTGGTCTCCCACGGGAACAATAATTGCCTTCAAATCGGATCGACATCGGCCGGGGCAGAGTTCTGCCATATATCTGTTGTCAATCGATAGTGGCAAAGCATACCCTGTAACGCCGGTGGATTTTGAGAAGCCAATTGTAGCCTTTCAATGGGATTCTATCGGCACAAGTATCGCATATACGAGCGCAGATGAGAAAACAACCGAGCAGATTGCAAAGAGAAAAGCGAAAGACGACCCTACAGTTTGGGGCCAAAACCAGGAAACCTACAGGCTGAAAATTGTTGATGTAGCAAGAAGACAAGTTCACACCATCGTTGGTGGCCACAAACACGTGCATGACTTCACTTGGAGCCCTGACTCACGAGAGATTTGCTTTGTTGCACACAAAAGCCCAGATATCAACTCTCCTTGGCTTTACGGTGCAGAGATATGGCTGACATCTAAATCCGGACTGAATCCGAAGAGAATCGTCGACTTTCCCGGATTGATCAGCCAGATCGCATGGGGAGACTGTGGTGTTTACTTCATTGCTGGTCATGTCCCGACTCACATCTTAACCTCCCTTTCGCTATACGAACTTGATATTAAAAAAAGTTCATATGCAGAGCATAAGGATGGCAATGAGCAGCACTGTTGCATAACGATTCGGAAGAACCAATCTTGCCTATCCTACCGTGTCCAGAGGTACCTAGCGGACGAGTTCTACTCGATCAATGATGGCACTCGTACGAAGGTCTATAGCGATGAGTGTGAGATGATCTCATTTGACTTCCTCAAGACTCCGGATAATGCTATCGTCGCGATCACGAAGAGTGATGGATCAAATCCCGAGGAGGTCTTTTCCGTCTCAAAGCCTGCGGGTACAGTCAGATTGTCCGCTCACAATTCCTCGATCGCCGCCCTGAAGATATCCAAGTCGTGGCCAATTTCAACTCGCGCGGCAGATGGTTACTACCTCGACGGAATGATATATGTTCCTTCCACATACAACCCTGAGGATGGGCCACTCGCAACAATTCTCATTCCGCACGGAGGGCCATACTGGCGAATTACCACAGGCTTTGCTGTCTGCCATTGTCTCGAGGCTCCGGTATTAGTCTCAATGGGCTATGCCGTTCTTTGCCCCAACTACCGTGGTGGGAGCAGTAGGGGGGAAAAACATGCAGCTTACGCACATGGAGGGGCTGGAACAGTCGACTACAAGGACTGTATTGACGTCCTACGATACAGTATCGCCAAGGGTTGGGTAGACCCTTCGCGTGTGGCAATCGGTGGTTGGTCTCAGGGAGGATTTCTATCTTATTTTGGAGTCACCCGCGAGGATTTTCAATTCAGAGGAGCCATATGCGGGGCAGGTATATCAGAGTGGACCTCTATGGCGATGATGAGCGATGCGTATATGATGCAGGCTGAAATGGTCGGCGGTGCTCCATGGGATGTGGATAAGAGCTTAAAGCCCGGGGATGATCCGGCAAGCCCCAAGAAGCAATGGATTGGTAACGCAGATGGTCACAAGGCAAGTGCATTATGGCACATGCGTCATGTGAAGACCCCCATCCTGATTCTTCACGGCGAGGACGATGTGCGTGTGCCCTTAGAGCAGGCCATAGCATTCTATCGTGCGTGTGTTCACAACAACGTACCTGTCGACATGGTGACTTACCCTCGAGAGGGTCACTTCATTAAGGAAAGAAGTCATCTACTCGACATGTGGGAGCGCATGAGGAAATTTTGTCATCTGAACTTACAGTGACCCTGAGAATCAAGGAAGCAAGACCATCTATAGAACCCTGTATTTAGGGCAATATAGGTATGAGAAGTCCGGAAGGTTGTCTGGCAAAATGTGTGGTCTCGATCATTGTGCACAGGACCCATGGTTGTTGAATTTGTATTCAGCTACCCCTTCCGTATACGACCCCAATTTTGGATGGATGTGATGAAGTACTTCTATGAAATATCACTGAGTGAAGCTCATAAAAGTATATCCCAGGGACTAGTACTCTCTTTGCGCTTTTGGTGAGAATTGGCTAGATCTGCTGCTTGGTCGGCTTAGTAGTGGTGAGGGTGTGCGGAGCGAGATATTAAATTAAGAAAGCACCCAGTCGGGATCAAACAGTATAATACCAGGAGCAGCGAAGCTTAAATGAGATAATCTGAAGTCTAAATGCCTCTAGGCGCGCGCGAGGATAATCTGCTAGGAAATCTAGCTTATCGATATAGTTGTAGCTCGCGCGCGCTAGATCGCTCACAAAGCGACTGTACGTTCGTTTAAGCGGTGCAAAGCAGCTAACATTAAGCAGGTGAAGCCGATATAAGGAGTGTGGTAGCATACAGAGAGGTATAATATTGTTTTCCTTACGGATTTAATCGAATCTATGTACAAGGTAGCTACCGTAACTATCACGAATCAATAGCCGGTATCAACCTAATTCACCCGAAGTAGTATATATGACAATGTGCTTCTCTAGCCAGCGAAGACCAATCTTATCGGTAGTCCAGCTGTTTATAGAGACCTCAATACGCTATTCGCTCGGTAGGTTAGATACAAACTAACCAGCGATTTAGAGTATCCCTTTAAATATCACACAAGGTAGCAGCACAAAGCCATCAACGTAGCTACCCTCAATCGTAGTCACCCACTCGCGGTTACCAGGTTACGAGATCGATCTCCGACCGTAGTATTCAGCACGCGTAACTACATTCTGCGTAGGGATTAAGCCTATCGCAAAGCTAGTCTTATTAAAGTTGTAGATATCCTCTGCTAAGATACCATTCTTATTAACCACGCGCTTTACGCTATACGAATCGATTAAGGATCTTCGTTTAGGACGCGTTAGTAGTCGAGGCGTCTCGAGTAACGCGATTAGAGCTCGTGAAGGCGTTTAACGAAGGTTAACACCTAGTTGATACTAACAGTAGGTAAGGGACTAACCACGCGCAGTAAGTAGGATATTAGCTATCTCTCTAATAGTAGCAAAACTAGGGGCTGCTCCACGCGAATTGAGAGAGAGTATTCATTCAGCTAGCGAATAATCTTCTAACTAAGTTGTTTTTCGACGGTGGTGGTAGGTATCAACGCGTGAGGATACGCCCTCAGCGCGGTGGTCGAGCGTTGAGTGTGCTATCTCGTATAGCCTTGCTGCTGCGCGTAGAGATTTGATGCGGCCCTTTTTCGAGATCGCCGATGGCAAATAGGATCCTGCCGTCCAGGGTGGCAGCTATTTGCCATGAATCAGAGCGGTTTGGTGGCATGGTGCCTGGTTGAAGTGGTAGATAGTGTGGTGGTGACGCGATATTAGTGTGGTGTCCCACTTAACCGTGATCTACGTTAACTTCGTTAACCACAACACAACTGATTATCTAATAATGTAATTCCCGGTTCATTAAACCGGTCCCCCACTCCCATTAACAATTATTAAAACAAGATATTCAACCGAAACGATATTAAGTCATCCCTCATGATGGCCTAAGGCTTGAGGAGCATACTGACTCGTGGAATTATCACTTACGAGAAGGGCTCACGCCGGTCGACGATCGATCTGGTCCTCGCGTCCAAGGGCTTGAGCAGACGGGCCACTCGATGCCCCATCTACCCCATTCAACATGGACCGGATCATCGCACAATCGAGACGATATTTCAGACCGGAGCGCGACCCATGTCTCCTCCGACCCTCCGGTTCTTGTTCCGCGTTGCCCCATGGGCCGACATCAACAGGGAGCTGGAAGGACTAGATACGGAGATAGTAGATATCACAAGCCGCTCGGAGCTGGATGCAACGGTTGGGCGCCTGACTAGCAAGGTCGGCCAAGCAAACTAGTCGCTGTAGCTCGCCCATCCCCATATAGCAAACGGTGGTGGACACCGGAGTAAACCGAATTGCGAATTGCGAATTGCGTACAAGTGGGCCTGGAACAGATCCACGCGGGCGCGGCGATATGGCTTCGATCTGCCTGAGCTAGAAGACACCACGGCTCATCTGAAGAGAAAGTACCACCAAGCAATTCGAGATACCGAGCGACGGCATCGAAGAGAGTTCCTCAACACATCGATAATATCTGGAAAGCGGCGCGTTACCTGGAACCTTGAGGGCGATCGATGGGGACGGTTCCTACTCTGCGCTCAGGTACCCGGACAATCTATAACAACCAGGGAAAGGCACAAGCACTCCTGGAGACATTCTTCCTTCCACTGCCCACCGTCCAGTGTGTGACGGAGGGGGAGCGACCGCGGGGGGAGGTGCTTCCGATGCAAGAGATCGCCCCACACGAGATCGAGGCGGATCTGGCGAGGATGGCCTTGGGGAAATCGCACGGACCAGATGGACTACCAGCGGTAGCGTGGAAGCAAATATGGGCAATCGTGAAGCATTGGGTTGTCGAAATCTTTCGGGCATCCCTCCGACTCAGCTACTTCCCCCGCCTCTGGAAAGCGGCCAAGATCGTGGTGCTACCCACGGCCGTCCGAGGCGATCGTGGGAGTGTTCGGAACCACAGCTCTCGCTCTTGCGCAGGCGGAGGCGGGGATTGTACCGACTGTCGTACGCCTTCGAGTACGCATCATGAAGCATTGGATCACCTGCCACATCCTACCGATGGATCATCCTTTCTAGCCCTGTCGAGCGGCGGCCGCCATGCAGGATGGACCCACCCGTCACCGTTCAAGATACTTGCGAAGTATGAGCCATAATGCGTGTCCGAATGGAGATCATCCGGCCCTTCCCATTAGACCCGTGGCAGCGATCCCTCGGGGGGTTGATTTCGACTGTAGGATCTACGATGGACGAGTTGCACGAAGCCGGCCATGCCCGCCTTTGGATGTTCACCGGTGTCAGTACCCGCGATGGTGTAGTCGGAACAGGCCTAGTGGTTCCGGTCAACTAAGTCCGACATCGCGTCGTCGAACCGAACGGTCGGCAATGACGACATGCTCAACGCTCACTACGCCCATTTTCGGGTGTTAGAGCGTGTCTCATATGTTGGTACGATGCTTCCTCGCATGCAAATGTCTCCATGGGAAAAACAGGTTACCATCGTTGAACAACCCGGCCGTCCTGCTTTCGCTCGCAAAGCCGCATCTGCAGGACAAGCTCTCATCGCCCAGACCACGGAAGCAATCACTCTTGTCCGAGACGGGCGTTAAGGTCAGCCTGTAGCTACCAAGGGAAGAAGGCCGCAAGATTTTGACACGAGCATGTACATTTGCTCACAGGGCAACAGAAGAGGGCAGTGAAGGTAACCCTCCATCCTGGGCGCAAATCCAGCTCCGGGCGTTGGCTTTGCGATGAGCAAGGGCCAATGTCAAACAAAACGGGCAGGATCATTTCCTGCGATCGACCTGTGGCCGGTTTACCCGCCAGCTGGGTTCGGCTCTCCCGGGACCCCACACAAAGATGCTGTATGATAGCCTGAATCTGGAGCAAGCATTGATACTAGCTCAACTCCGCACGGGACATAACAGGTCAATTGGCCGAAGAAATAATGATTTGTGCGAATGTGGCGCTAAACGCGAGACGGTTCCTCTCCTTGTTCCGATGTACACGATGGAACTAACAGCGCCGCACGTTGATCGAAGTAACGTGGCCGAGCCTTGGCAATCTGTCACTAATACTAGGCGGTAGGCCTAGGAGCGTCAACGAGACAAGTGAATCTATCGGTGGAGCATGGAAGCCGAAGGTCAAAACCGGCAGGAAATGGGGCCCAACGAAATTGTTGCGAAACACGCCTACTGGACCAATTTTAAACTTGTAACAACGTGATGAAGACGCCGGGCCCAGCAGACGAGGCTGCGATGCCTAGCTGTCGGCCCGGGAAATGCATGCCATGTGCAGTTATCCTGCACGTACGTACGTAGTACCGCACATGCAGAGCGTTCGACATTCCATCTGTGATAGCCCAACCTGGCAGGCATTGGATTACAAATCAATGGGACCGAGGTTGAACCCCCCTTTCCAACTTGTATTACCCCTCTTTAAATATCCGCGCTCCCTCAAGCAGCTTAAAGAGCAGTTCAACCTTTTCTACGACATACCGCGGTATCTGCACCTACTGTTGTACTATCCATCATTATTATGCCTGCCCCCTACACTACTCTCACTACTACCGATGAACTCGTCTCAAAAATAAACTGTCCCGCCTGGGGATGGATTGGTCTCTTTCGCGAAATTTGCAGCGGTATTAGAGACATTGTTATCATTTTGACTTTTCGACGCGTTTGCTGAATCCGAGGTCTTGGATACTTGCAACCTCTTCCCCATTTTAGATCCACGGGTAAGTTGTGAGTACACACATGTCAAAATGTAAAGCGAGAAAGGTGAGTTCACCGGTACAAGGAAAATTCAGAGAGCCCAGAGCAGGATGTCTTGGAACGTCAAAGTAGCAAGGGAAAAGTAAAGCAGGAAGCCACCGCTCCCTACTATGCCTATATGCTCAACAAAAAACAAGAAGAGCAATGGTGGAAAGGAAATTTAGAGAAAAGAAGGTAGAACCCTAATTTTCTCATTCAACCGCCGGGAACCCCAAAAATGAGTAACAGACACTGGATTGAACACCTTTATACCGGCCCGCTGTACATAGAATGTATCTAATAATAAGATAAGAGGCCAGCAGGGAACATACGGAGGGTATGTGGGAGGAGTGCTTTATCCTAGGTTGTTGACAGGAAGAAGGTAAGTGACCACTAATGTTAGATGGAAAGCGTGAATAAGGACAAAAGTAAGAAGTAGTGAGGAGGGCGTGGCGAATTAGCGCAATCAATTTCTGTTCATTAGCTCCCGGCCGAGACTGCGAATGAATCTTCTGTGACTGCTTTTATAATTTTGGTCGCTATTTAGGTGACATCACTTAGGACAATTAAATTACCAAACCGGAGAGGTGAGCGCCAAATTGATCTGTCAAAAGATAATGACACACATAAAGATTAGGAGAGATGTTAAGACGTTAAATTCAATTCAGGCGAAGAGATATAGCCAGTCTTGTAGTCAACTAAGGATGGGCGACCGCCAAGTCGGCTGAACCATCAAATCTACCAAACACTCGTAAGGATCAAATCTAACTGTCTGGTAGAGTGACGTATCAAGGAATCATATCATGAGTCTCATAGTAGAACATGATCCCATAACATCATCTTCCACCTAGACTGACGGCCTAAACGAACAGTCGGACGAGCTTCATTGGGAAGTTTGTCCACGACCATGGGGTTTCAACATCCTCATCGCCAACAAGCAATTCCGTACGCAAGCCAGCCTGGAGGTCAATATCCTTTAAAGGTACCCACATGCGCCATTGTCTGGTGAAAACCTTCCAGAAAAGGTATAGCGCTAAGATCAGAGGCGCGGCGAGGTACTGCTGGAAGAAGTAATTGGCGTTGGGGGAGGATCCAGGCGGCTGATAAGAGACAGGTTAGAATTGAATGGCTAGCAAAGGGACTAAGACAACATACCCAAACGGAAACGTAGAAAGAGGCAATCAGGCAAAGAATATTGAGAGACAATCCGACATAGCTGCCCACAACCCCAAACGGAGTTCTGTAGGGTAAATCACTAGTTGAGCGACCTTGGAGCTCCCACGCTTTTCGGAATCTGATGTGGCAAAGACAGATGCTGCCCCAGACGAAGAAGTAGCTGAGACCGCTCAAGCTGAGCAGCCAGGTAAAAACAGTACCTTCCTGTGCGCTTTCACCAATGAAAGCAAGCAAACCAAAAAGAATTTGAAGAAGAACAGCATACACCGGACGGCCCTTTTTGTCAACGTAAGCGAAGATTTTGGGAGACATGCCGCGCTCAGCCAGAGCCTGCAAAGTTCGAGTAGAACCAAAGGTGCAAGAATTCGCCACGCTTATGACAGATAAGGTGATGACTGTATTGAATATAGAAGGAAGAACAGGGATACCAGCATCGATAATGGCGATAACGAAAGGCGAGTCCTTGGTGTCGGAGTCGGATGCATTTAGCAGACGAGGATCAGTGTAGGGCACCAACAGACCAACCATAAGCAAAGTCAAGATATAGAAGATAGCAATTCGCCAGAAAACCTGACGGGTCGCTGATGGGATGGTTTTGTGGGGTGTTTTCGACTCTGCCGCAGCAAGACCAACTAGCTCTGTTCCACCAAACGCGAATGCTGCAACGACAAACACAGAGCAGAAGCCGGGGAAGCCGTTTGCAAAAGCACCAGGGTTGTACCAATACTTAGCGCCAATATAGCCCTGAGGACCGGTTCCACCAGTGTTAATGACGATGCCAAGGATGATGAATCCCAAGCAGGCTGCGATCTTAATCATGCTAAGGATGAACTCGACTTTGTGACAGGTTAGAAGCCTAATACTGACGGCAGTGACTCAAAGGGCAATCAAACCTTCACCATAGCCACGAACACCAAATACTTGGATCAAAACGAGGACCGTCAAGAAGACA
This sequence comes from Penicillium sp. F50, assembly GCA_037356195.1. Taxonomy (NCBI): domain Eukaryota; kingdom Fungi; phylum Ascomycota; class Eurotiomycetes; order Eurotiales; family Aspergillaceae; genus Penicillium; species Penicillium sp. F50. Next base: position 50,029 of record JAYXSA010000038.1, read on the forward strand.
GTAATCCAAACGCCGATATTAATATCGTCTCGCCAAAACTTGATGGTCAGACCAGCTGCAGTAATTTCGAACGGTAGCACGGTCAACCAAGTAATCGCGTAATCCCATCCCATTGCGAACCCCCTGCCACGTATGTCAGCTGAAGTCCCGGTTCCAGCACATTAGTGTGATTCTACCGACCAGGAGGGATCGACGAAGCGGACGATATAGGTGAAAAAAGCACCGTTCACGGGATAAAGGACAGCCATCTCCGCTAACGATTGCACAGTACATAGCAGCATGCAACCGATAATAAAGTAACAAATAATCTGCAAGATCTCAGTTTGAGCAAATATCGATGCTAACTTGGGGAGGACTTGATTGATAAGCATACCAAACTAGCTGGACCGCCAGTCGACAAGGCACCACCTGTACCGACGAAAAGACCTGCACCAATGGCGCCACCTATGGAATTGGTTAAATCAGTCGCATACACGGCCTTACCATGGGCCCCCAACATACCAATAGCAATCATCTGCATGTGACGACCCTTCAGATCGCGTGCGAGCGGCGCGGACTCATGGACAATACCAACATCATGATCATAAGGCTCTTTATGTTCGGTGGGGTAAGTCTTGGACTCGGGGTCCTGCATAGACATCGAGATCTCCCCGTCTGCCATGCTGAAGATTGACTTAGCTCAGTAATAATGGACTGAACAAGGTGAGCGGTGCAAGAGCGAAGAAACGAGCAAGGGGGAGAGGAGATTCCCCAGAATAAATATGGCCGCGTGGGGCGCTTCGGGCCTGAGATATCATAGGGCAGTCAAATATGTATGAGCTGCCAAATGAAAAATAATCAACGATAATGGGCTTCGTGGCAGTCACCCTGGGCTTCCCAATCAACTGCTCGAGTAGATGCTCCAGCCTTCTAGAATAACTCCGAATACGGGGTAACCACAGAGAGCGAACCGTGTCTCTATGATACGAGTAAACATGGCACCTGGGGCCACAAAATAACGATCTTTCCAATAAAGCCCAATGCTAGCAAAAGGAGAGTGGGTCCTGCGATAAGCTTCTGCCCACCTCCGTCGCCAAGGCCAAAAATGCTTGTAATCTCACCATCCCTCCAGGAGTCCAGAGAGCAAGCCTCAACCCCCGAAAATGCGTACGTACAGTGTCTTGGACGAAAGCTAACTCTAAAAGGGTCTGGGAATGACCGAAAGGGACGTGGCGCCGTCGGTACTCCGACTACTTGGTGTAACTTTGACGGCTTTCCCGATTTTTATCGCGCCACTCTCCGTCGTCACGAGACGAGGATTTGCCTTTATCTCTCGAACAAAAGGGGCCACTGCATCCAGTTTCTGTGATAGGATCTGGTACCCATATCCTGCAAAGACCAGGCATCCTGCAAATCGAAATTGAGCTACTGGCTCAACACAAATGGTTCTACCAGAGTCGCTTGGAATTTAGTTTTGATGAGGTTCAAAGATAAGCAGGTCGATAGCAGGATGGAGTGGAGGCCTTATCTGTGGCCTCTGATAGACAGTGGTTACGCTGAAGGTTGAACGGGATATCTCCATTCTCCTCAGCTCTGGCAACAAAGTTCAGCTAATCAACAACGGCTCCAAGTGGGGTCACTAAGAAGGCTTATTCTTGACGGAAGATTTATGCGATTCGCCCACAGCCCGAAAACAAGAAGACCAATCAAAGAAGTAGCGCATCAGAACGGCATTACGCTCTGCGGCTGTGGTCAGGCAAAAGCTTATGAAGGCAGGCCGTAATTTTAGCGGTAATCCGAATTCATTCCCCCCACACCTACCGCAGTGAGATTTGACAGCTTAATTAATCTCATCATTTCATTTGTTCCACCCCAAAAAGCCAGAGATACTTGGGTCAGCTACGCAAGTAATAGATACAGGAGCTTGATTACGTATAGTAATATGTGGGCAAGATTAGGCCTCAGGCTTAACCGCCACTGCAATAGAGGCAACCGACCATTGAATTAGCGACTCATATCGAAGAAAACAGCGCTGCAGCGACTCTGACGAGACTAAAGTACCCCAGGATCTCACATCATCGCACTCGCTAGAGTTAGAGCGTACGGAGATATAGTTGATCCGATCATCCGGATGGATGGATGGGCATGTTAGATAAGACATCCGATAGATAAATTCGCAACCTGAATGGTTAGTTCATTTTTAACGTAATCCACAGCTCAGCGGCTCACCCCTCCAAATCGCGTCTCACTCCACACGCCCACGCCGATTCAACCAGCAGCTGTGCCACCAAAACGCTCTTCATACAAGTAGAACCTGACCGAGCAAGATGGCAGATAATCCTGCTTAGCCCTCACAGACATCAAGAGCGGCCGACCCCAATCTCTACGTGCTGTAGCGAAGCTATACGATATACCATTGACTACAATTGTTACGGAGTCACTCAGGGTCACATGAAAACCATCATAGGCCAGGAAGACCACTATATCCGCGATCAGCGGATACGACCCAGGACCAAACACACGTAGTATTGCAACTTTAATAACATTATCTCAGGCATATTGTTATATTATCGTACTTCCGTTCTCTTCCTAAAGTGGATATAAACGCCAAATCTTTAACTACAAATTCCTCACGCTATACTTACTGAATTTAAAGAAAATGAGGTGCTTTAAGATATAAAATTTTTAAAATTTCTAATAGTACATATTTCATTCTTATCACATAAAATAAAAGGACGACATAATACCTCTATTTTGCTAAATAGACGCGTAAGTATATTCCTCACAAACACCGCACTCACTAGTTGCTACCTCCGTCTTTGGCCCTTCGACCGTCCACTTTCGTTATAGGGAGAACGCTCAATCTACGGCTACTGAGGGATCGTGGAGCAATACATCCAACACATTAATTCGACAGTAAATGCCAAAAATTGAGGACGAAGGAGAAGAGATGCTAGGGACGGAGATAAAGGGGAAACAGCAAGGTAATGCGAGGGTAGATTTAGATATATGTCTTGGGACTAACAGCAAAGAGGGCGTTTTGGTACTCCTTTCTGTACCTTTTTCAGGATCGTTTCTATAGCAATACGCTATTTTCATATGTATTTACTGTTTCATGCGCGGGCCTGGCGTTCAAATCGCTCTTGCGTCTGCCGGAGGAAGCCCCTTTTTAACCATTACATCACTAGTCATGCTACAAGAGGATACTACAATTTTGATTGATTGATTGATCGATCAATCAAAAACTTGAAGAGATAAAGATCATCAAGATCCAGGTATAAAACCCCCATACTTTTCTCTATGATTTGGCTTTTTTTTCAATTCCAAAAGTGGTATGTTGCTTCAAGGTGACGACTTACTATTTCGAAGGCCACAGCGCCATTGAAGACTGCTGGAAACCTATAAAAGGGGGACCACGGCAAATGAACAAAACATACATACTGTAGATCTGAAGTAAAATATCCTAGGTGAATATTAAACTTTCAACGTAGATATCAGCCAGACTTTCTGCTCATCCACTCAGACACCCTACATACACTGATACCTCTTGTTCCCTTCTCACACAGTCCAAATTCTGTCCCGGCCCCCCGCCCCCCTGGATCCATTCCAACTTCACCGATGATGAGAAGCAAGAGATTGAACTCGGAGATAAGCCATCAATAATTGATTTGCCCGCCAATCCGCCGTACCCGAGCGTAGTGAAATACCCGATTACGAGGCCTGTTCACGGATATGGACCACCTGGACATGCGGAACATCTTCAACTATCGTTTCCGAGGTTACCTTCTCGTCAAAAGCGGTAAGGGCTTCCCCGTGAGACATATCGCGTTCGAATAGCGCGCCGACCTTGGTAGCTTCATTATCCCTAAAGACCCACGGAGAACGACCAGGGGAGAAGAGAAAGTCCATCTCTTCAAGGGTTTTCCCCGCAGACTCCTAGATTATCATCGTGCTCAGTCATTTGATAAAAGGTTGGGAATGATTGAGTAATGGCTTACCGGGTAAAATAAGTACACAGTGACAGCGATAATCACGCAAATTCCCATAAAGATCATGTATAACTCCCAACTATAGAATGATCAGTAACTGAAACTTACTTCTGTGCGTGTTTTACGCTCTGCGCTCCTACCTGATCTTTGCCATCGCTGTAGGTATGTACAAAGCAAACCAAAAATTCTGTTACGAAAGGCTAAGTTCGGATGCCAACTTGAAAAAAATGGGAATATCACGGATTCTTACCACAAACCAATTTGTTGCAGACGTGATTGATGTTCCTTTACCTCGCATATTCATGGAGAAAACCTCAGTCGGGTAAACCCAAGCCACACAACCCCAAGTCAGTGCGAACCAGAAAACATAAATGTACACAAACGCAATCGCAGCATGAGAAGCACTCGCTTGCGCAAAATTGAAGTTCGTCTTTTGTGTGAGTGCATCATAGACCGGGTTACCTATGAAACAGTATTAGTTTTAATTCGAATCGACAATAACCGGTTTTACCGACCCATAGTCTTCATTATAACTCCGATGAGCATCATTGAGACGGCCATTCCTAATGCACCAATTATCATTGGTCTCCGCCGGCCCCACGAATCAATGTACCACATATTGATCCAAGTGATGACATTAAGAATCACTCCCTGAATTCCATTGGCAAGTAAAGACGCTTGAGTGCCAGCAATACCCGCTTGCTGAAACAGAAAGACAGCGTAATACATGATTCTGGCCCTTTTAGATGAATATAGTCCCACAAAATGAAATGCACCTCGTGGGGCACAACAAAGGCTGACTCACACATTGATACCAGTAACCTGTTGGAAGAATTGCTGCATTCCCAAGTTCCAGGAGTCAGTTGAGAGAATAATAAACTCAGCGTGCCCGTAAATATGCTAAACTTACAACGCCAATTCCAATCCACATTCTCCGTGCGTCGCATCCAAAAAGTAAAGAGACATAAGATGGTGACGGATGCTCTTTCTCAAACTTGATCTTGGCCACAATCTCCGCAAGCTCCGCTTGAATGTACAAGTCAGACGTGTTTCCATTAGCGTGCAGTTTGGCGAGAACATTGCCCGCCTCATCCTGGCGGTCGTGTGCTACCAACCAGCGAGGTGATTCCGGCAAGAAATACATAGTCACGTGAAGCGCAATGGTGGCCTAATGAAAGATAGTCAGAACACATGACACGCTGTCCCTTGAACAGTACAGAGCACTTACTACCATCTGCAAGCCAAGCGGAATTCTCCAAGATGCCGAACCTTTGAGAAAGTGGCTCCCGTATTGTATCCAAAAGGCGAGCAAGATACCTAGGTTGATGGAGCACTGCTGCATGGAGATCAGACGCCCTCGGATTCTTTCCACATGTCAGTTTTTTGTTACCCCGAGGCAGCACGCAGGAACATACTCTCGTGGTGCGATTTCACTTTGGTACAGCGGAACCTACAAACTTCGGTCAAGGGGGAGATCCTGCTTTCCATGAAAGATTATATGACACTTACCATCATCGCAAGACATCCATTTCCGAGACCATTAATGACGCGCCCTGCTATCAAGGCTGGCAAACCATTTGCAGCACATGCGATCGCACATCCGATCGTGAAAAGAGCCGATCCGAGAAGAATTGTTTTCTTGCGGCCCATTCGATCTGCCAGGAACGCTCCCGTCAAGAGAGAACCTGCAAACGCCCCAGCCTGAATCGATGCGGTGATTCCTCCCTGACGAAAATTGTCGGGATAATTGAAGTACTCGAGGAATTGCGGCATCGCTAATATTCCACCTAAAAGTTATCCATCCAGTTAAAAATGAACCATGATAGGCACGACTAAATTAGTACACTTCAGCTCTTACTCATAGATCCAGTATCCTAATTTGAGCACCATCAGTCTTAATTGCGACAGAGAGGATGTGATCAGAAACTTACGTAGCCGAATGCAAGACCGCCTGTGCAGGGGGCCAGGCCGTAAAGGTAAATCAACTGAGGAAAATCAATGCGTGACTCGAAGCTGAAGGGATTTGAATATGACTGTACCTTCGACGGCATGATAGAAGTAGTGATAGGTAGAACTTCTTTAACCTAAAATGACGTGATAACATTCATTGGTTTGCCGCAAGCTCGTATTCGTCGCAAGGGTAAGTGAAGGAGGGTATCTTGGACAGTTTGTGTACTTCATTTATATTCTCGCTTAGGTCTAGGGACTCATTTCCTGCTTGCGATTTTAATCATCATCCGACGGATCTATTATTTTTGGTCCTGTTCATCCGGGCCCCGCAATAGGACTAATGTCCCGGCGGATCATTGTACATTGCCCCCTTCTCCGTAATCACATGGTCACGTTTGACCCATCGCGGGGAAAATCTGGGGAAATGAAGTGTCAAAGCGAGCTGGATCAATATAGACTAGTATGCATGTGAACGAATAAGAACTACAGGAACTGTCGGAAGAAAGACTGATTGATTTTACTGGATTTAAAAGGACTGACTCCACACGGAAATGTCTACGACAGAAAAATTTGAGTGAATTTGTAGCCCATCTGATCATGAATAAGAGATGAGAATTTTAAAACCGTAAAAGATATTTTTTCTGAAATATTTACAGACAAAACCAGTGAATTTTGGTGTGAAAAGGGCAGTGTCCACAAGATATTGACCTGAGAGTGTAACCCGATTATGTATGTAAGTTTGCCCGTTCTCTAGGCTCAAGATAGACCTCTTTTAATCGCTGGTCTACATCATCACTTGGTCGATGATTCTGAATTGAAAACTATGCATCGAATAACTATGTCAAGTCATGATACCTGGTGGAAAATAGGCATCTGCATCCCTATCAGCCGTATCCTGGCGTAGGGTCTCAAGTAGTGTATGATCTGCCATTTACTTCAGACTCTTCATAAGTCGACTTTCATATAGACTCTATGGCTTTCCAGAAACCACCAATGGAAGTTTTGGCCGTTGGCTGATTTGATGAGAGTTTCAATTACCCACAGCTTGATTGAAAGATATACGTATTATAGGCATAAAAATTGCCAGAAGCGCAACCTGTTCAGGGACACTGGCACTTGAGAAGAGACCTTTGTCTCGTAGGGATATCAAGTATGCCTAATTACATTGAATTAGTATCAAATTAGTCAAGTAAGATGAATTTCCTTCTCACTCTTGTTGAAATTTATTACTGACCCTCCATATAAACACGTCTGAGTTAAGAAAGCTGTGCCCACCAGGACTCGATGCAAGTATTATCAGTACATTTGCCATGCGGATAGCAATCTGCATGTGGGATATCTGGGTTGGCTATACGCCGTAATGCTCAAAGGGCGTCTCAACGTGTGTTTCTATTGTATAGCATAGATTAATGTTCAAAAGTATTGTTAAGAAGGATGCCTAGGATAATTAGAATAGTTAGCAATTGATGTTTTGTCATGGAAATCGAAACTGAAATCACCTCTGTGTGGGCTAAAAGGATCGTATGGTAGATTGGACAGTAAATTGTAAGTTAGATTTTCTATCCAATTAACAATACCGACATCGAGGTGTTACCCGCGCATTACATACAAACACGTAAAAATATGGATTGGTCATTAAAGTCACTGTAGTGAACCTCTTCACTTGTCCAAGACACGAAACTTGCCCACTACCTCACGAGGAGAAGAGATCTTAGAGACCCAATAGCATTTCAATGGGTTCTCACAACGAAATCTCTCCGTAACTGCCGCGTACAGGTACACTATGTCGTGCCATTGTGCTCAAGCCCCCAAGAGGCCGGACAACCAAAAGACAACCCAGCGCCACGGCGCGATTCATCGCATGTCAGGCTGGACTCTGACGGCGCCTTGAAGAGGCGACGTAATCCCTGCATTTCCTTAGAAGTTCAATGGCCGTTCCAAAAAAATCTCCCTTTATTTTATTCATGGCTGACTTTCTCTATTTAATTTGAACAGCAATGTGGTCTGGTCGGTTGTGTCGAGGAAATTGGACCGGTGATTCACGCCCGTAACTGAATATTTCGCCATGTGCCCACTCCTGTAAAATTATGGTGTAAAATTCGACGTTTGGGGGTTTCGGCCAGTCCAACCCTGAATCACGTTTTGCTAACGAGGACAACTCAAAGAGTCCGTGCCCATGCTCAATTTCGTAGTTTTCTGAATCAATCATTTCATCCCTCTTAGGTTAATTTCGCCTGGTTATTGTATGCCAAGGCTTGTACTCACAGATATAAGTTTACCTTGCTCCGTTAGCTTATCTTCCTAGTATAGTAATCTATTGATGGTCTACAATTTTAATATTTTCAACGTGACTCCTGAATCCCAAAGCCGTTGTCCTGGTGCGTCCATTCATTACGTGTTTTCTTCATTCTCCGAAGCAATTAACAATGTCAGCAGGGCGTTGCATCGCAAATCAATTTCTTCGGATACGGCAATGAATTTTGCCGGTGCTCACTTGGTCTGTTGATATTGGCCAATTAGATTGGCCCCATTGTATGGGAGCGGGTACTCTGGCGGGGTATCATGTCACACGATATGCCCTTGGATAGCCATCGCAGTCGCATCGTAAGCGGGCATACCGTCTTGCTGTGTGACTGTAAACCCAAGGAGACGCGTTGTTACTAAACGGAGGAAAAAAGGGTCAATGTTCTGGGAACCCCTTAGGAAGCCGCTGCTATGAGACTTAGGTGTTGAAGGCTTAGGCATGTGACCGGCGCCGTGTCCCACACTAACCCGACTTGCCATCTACGACATCCGTGAGCTTTAGCACGGACTCAATAGGAAAACCTCAATATTAGAACATTACATGACCTACAAGGCAGGCTCTACATTGAAAATTAACGTAATTAAATGTCTCCGCGGACCAAAGTTCAATTTTGCGCATTCACTTTTTTCTATTCCTCGGTCCATTTCAATCCGATCAATTCTTGTCGACTTTCAAATCCAGAAATTAATCATCCGATTATTGTCAATAAATTCTGAATTCTATCACTAGCCCTCGCCTTTCGAACATAATCTTTTTTGTCTTTCAAGAAGCAAGTGATCTGTCGCCCTTACCCAAAATCTGAACTTGCAGGTACTACTTCGAACTTGCCCGTCATGTTGGCAGATTTTTTCATCGTCATCATCGGTCTACTGTGCGTGAGCCCCGTCTTCGCTCAAACCACCTTCGGCACGTCTGAGAAACAAGTCTGGATTCCACCAGCTACCGAGTACACACTTTATGATTACTCAGGCAGCGGTGTCCTAACATCTATGTGGTTTGGCGGAAGCTGGACAGACTGGGATCAAACTCTGATCAACATCTACGTTGATGGAGAAAGCAGCCCCGGTATATCCTTTGAACTATACCTCGGTCACGGCATTGGTTACGGGAATGAGGCTGCCCCGTGGGGAACAGCTCGCATCGGTCTGACAAGTACACCTTCGGGTATATACAACACATACCGAATTCCCTTCGGATCCCAAATCGTGGTGACAGTGCAAATGCCGTCCTCGGTGACATCTAATCAAGCCTTCTGGTGGATCATTCGCGGGGAAACAGACTATCCCATTACGTTCAATGGATATACACTGCCGTCCACAGCCCGTCTACAACTCCAGAAACAAAACAGTATTCTCGTTCAACCGCTCGATCTTTTCACAATGGCAGAAGTCAGTGGCAAGGGAATGCTATATCAGGTGACAATGGCCGCCAATAGCAGCAGTTTCAGTTTCTTAGAAGGCCAGTTCCGCGCGTACATTGATGGTGCAACAGCCCCATTGTATCTGTCTTCGGGCACGGAAGATTACTTCCTTGGGTCTTACTATTTCAATGACGGAATGTATCATCTTCCTGTCGCCGGTTGCACGCACTACATTGAGAACGAAGCTTTTTCGGGTTACCGATTTCATGAAGAGGATCCGGTATTTTTCAGCAATGCGCTCACACTGCAAGGCCGTTGTGGGGAAGAAGCAGACAATTATGTGTTTGGGCCTTCACCTCCCGATGCTACTACTTTCACCACGTACGTGTGGATATATACTTGGTAAGAGTCTGAAGCACTTCGGCTTTCACCGCATGAAATTGGAAGAAGCACTATTTCTTGCGGTGAGGGCAGAGAGATACGCACGATACTTCCAGATACTTGATCTAAGAAGACTCTACCTGTGTTTCTTCCTCCGCGATCGCTCCCCAGCTTCTTACCCCAAGGAAAGAGGAAAAACCTGCAGTGGAATATAAGATCCTGTTCTCGTTTTTATCAGTAAAAAAAAGTCTAAATAATACCAATGTGAGTCGGTGGCCATATTTTTAGTGCCTCGGGACTAAGTGTAGCAGGTCACGGACCCCCCAAGGTGAGTGGCTTGCTTCTCAACCGAACAAAGCGTTCGTGACAATGACCAGAGTGCGAAAAATATTGATAATAGATGATCGGACATAACAAATCCTTCTCGTCCAGCTCCTTTCCGGGATTTTTCAGCTAAAACGGACCCAACGCAAAGAAGAAGCTCTGAAAGCCGTGTGCCTTGGTTGCTGCACGGATAGTTTCGATGTGGTCATTATGAATATCCTGGAGAGTAAATAACTGTGTCAAGTTGAGAGGTGGTATTTTACCACCAATAATTGTCTGGACCAGCGACTAGTTACTCTTCCATTTTGTTTGTGTTGTAGACTGCGTCAACTCGGAATACCCGCGTTGTGATACGCTACTGCTAGTCCATTGAGACACTCTTAACAGCGAGCTGGAGGATAATTCTGTAATCAACGAATTCAATTGGTTCCCTCAATATTAGCATGTACGGAAATCCTACGATTCGATATTTAGCGAAATCCCTGGTTGTGTCTCACACCGGTCGCCCAGTACACTCTAAACACTAAAGTACATGCAGTATTTCAAACTAAATTTACCCAACATAAAGGTTTCTGTAAGTTTATGAGACATTCAAGTGTCAGATAGGTTACATGAAACATGAATATTCTGTCGAAAACCATTCGAGGTACTACAACGTGTATAGAACAGCAGCAAACATCACATTGCCTCATATATTTATGATAAAATATGCGAGTAACTGTTGAGTCTACGTATCGAGAAATGTATATCAACGTACAAAGTACCAGGGACTATCCTACTAAGAGTAATATCATGTCCTCGTTGTTGATGTATAGCCACCTAAAATATGTTATTTGCTACGATGTTCGTACGGGACGACCGTTGTACGATACAATCAGGAGTTAAGTCAGGGTCCTGCGCCTCCTTATTGACCGATTTCCGCCAAGATTCAGAGTGGAACAATCTATGGCGTATTAGGTGGTTGAGGCTGGTACATAACTCAGGACGCGATTTTTGAAGGGTCTCAGGTTGGCTGTGATTCACACTACCGTATCTGTCGAGTCGAGGGGTGGCATTCTGCTGCAATACAGATCCGCTTGGTAAGTCGAGTGGTGCCGCAAAAGTCTGGGACCGACTACTTACTGCCTTTTGCGGATAGACAACTCCGTATTCCTTACAGTGACGCTAATAGGTCTGTGACCCCTGGCCGACCGCCATTTTCTGCCACAGATCCTGTCGTACGAAAGCCTCCGATAAATACAGCAAATTTGAACACTGACTCCATGCCAAGTGTAGGTCGTCTTGGTTTGGCTGATGATCAACGCTGTACGCGTCTCGAGGGGGGCCACAGACTTTACTAGCCCCACTGCGGTCCTCGCCTGAACGAGAAGTGATAAACCACACCTACCACTTCATGCTACTTGTCCAGCGTAGGAAACCGGAGACCAAAGCGGTCAACAAGAGGGTCACAGACTTTTGCGGGGTAACTGGCGGAAACGTGGACGGAAAGTACGGAGTACTTCCATCCAATTACCCTCGGACCGCCGCCACTGTAATTTGAGACACAAATGGGGGCATCATCATATGTCAGAACAATAATTGGTCCTATAGATTAAAAATTTTGCCCGTACTGGATTTTTAGTCTAGCGGCATTTTTCCCGTTCTGTGTTTCGACATCATACATAATGAGGGATTGGTGTCCCTGCGTGCCGCTACTGATTCCTGGCGATCGCAAAGTAAGGTCGCTGCCTCCTGCCTTTTCACCGTCTGTTTTGCCACCTCGCTCTCACCTTTTCAAATTTGCTACAATCTCTAGAACCTGTCATTATCACGAGACGCATCATCAAGATTGGCCACATCTTTAGACAGTTTAGATAATTAACTACAGGACCCAGAAAGTGAAATTTTCTCATTCTCTCCCGAGCGCGAGCAAATGGCTTCCCCACCGCCGACTTCACAAAGCGAACAGACTAAGAAAACATTTCCGCCTCGAACTAGGCGCGCCTGTGATCAATGTAGATCAGCACGGACTCGATGTAATGGCCACGCTCCTTGGTATGCCCGATCTTGCCCAAACCATTTGGAGCATATCCTAAATGGCGCTTGAGATTCTATGTTCTTTCCCTCTCGCCCTCAATTTTCTCAACGTTGAAGTTCAAAGACTGACCCGGTGACGCATAGCACTCGATGCCAAGGTATGATTATGAACTCTTCGTTTGGAGGTATTCACCATGACTTTTGAAACCAATGCTAAGTTCCCTGAACCTCGGCCGCGTCGGTTCAAAAGATTATTTTCGCCCCTGCACATATGAGCGGAAACCTCAATCTCGAGGCCGGCCCCGTGGAAGGATTTCCAGTCAAAGACCTCACGAACGTCCTTGTCCTGCCCCTGACTCTGCAGGGATAACACAACCAATAGCTTCTATTCCACCATCTGCTTTTGACAATCCACAAGGCTCTCGAGTGCCATCAGAGACACCTGTCGTGCAAGATGTTCAGAGTTCTGTCCAAAACAGTGCCGCCTGTATGACTGATTCGTTTGTGTTACCCTCCAATTTTCCAAAAAATCAAGTCAGCCAGACGGCCGAAGTCACAGAAATGTGCCCTGAAATTGTCACCTTGGGGAATTCTCAACTGTGGAATTCATTGTCAAATATTCCTGATTTCCCCTTGCCCCAAGATTCAACGACTCAGTCCTCAATCTTCGAAGAAGACGCAATTGTTTCTCCCCAATCATCCCAAGAGGATTCAGTGAATGGATACATTGAGTTCTCAGATGTCTCAGATGGATCTTCTTGCGGGTCATGTTTGGTATATCCATACACGATCCTGCATCCAATCCTACCGTCTATCAGCCATATCATTTCGCCATATGAGGCGTCCAAGTTGCTTGATTATTTCTTCAACGACTTTGATCTCACCGTTTTCCAAAACCGTTCTCCATATAATTTAGCAACTATATTCCGCAAAGAATCTATCCTGTGCCTTCAGGAGCCTCGCCCAACTTCCGCGGCGCTGCTTGTCGCTTTCTTGTTTGTGGCTGCCCAGACTTGTGACCAAAAAGTCTTTTCCAATCGCACCATACTTAGAGAAGAAATATGTGACGAACTACTAGCAATCACCGTAAAATTTCTGGGTGATGCGGCGCCCGAAGTCAATTCTTCAAGGCTTCCCGATCTCTCACGGGATGTTCGGAGCGGTTCGACCCTGAATCTCCCGGCTGCCCCTCACTCTGGTACTGCAGCTTTACTTCCAGCCTCAAGCTTCCGTCGCAAGCTCAACAGCGATGGTGAGAATGTGGATCTCCATGTAGATCACATCGTTGCTTGCATCTTATGCGGGGTAATTCTTTCCGGCGGTGATCTCAAATTTGACTGCTTGATGTGGTTCGAGAAGGCAAGGGTGATGGCATTTATCCTTGGACTGAATCGAGAAATAGACGATCATCTTTCAGCACAAAAGGGTGCATCTTCAACTCTACGTGAGATGATCTCCCTTGAAGAACGAAAGGAAGAACGAAGGAGAACTTGGTGGTTACTTTACGCCATGGACCGACATCTAGCTTTGTGCTATAACACGCCGCTCCAGATATTGGATACTAGATGTCAAATTTATCAACCTTTGGAAGATGAAAAGTGGCAAAATTTGGAGCTCCACCTCAGTGATGCTCGTTCTCCACGACGCCCTTTTGGTCCTCCATCTACAATTAGCGGCACGAATTTCTTTGGATTTTTTCTACCGTGCATGGTAGTTCTTGGAGATATCATTGAACTCCATCATCTTCGGCTCAACCCACGATATTCGTTCTTTAATATTGAATCATTTGAAAAGCTTATTGAAAGTGCTTTGCAGCAGCTATTATCGTCGATTCACTTTTTTTCTGCTGGTAATCAAGCTATCGATGTCACAGAAGCTTCTGCAATGCCACCGAACAAGCACAGCAATCCCAACGTCACCCAGGCTGTCACAGCATACAGCACCTTTCTAGTAAACGTGCTGGCTATTCTGACCTATGGGGAATGGGATGTCATCACTATGCTTCAATCAGATTTCTCGAAGCTACATGGCACTCGTCTTGCCCGTGTTTCCCATTACACTAGCCTCGCCTCGCAGGCGGCGGAAGACATTCTCGAGCGCGACCCTGAATTGACATTTATGCCCTATTTGCTGGGAATTTACATTCTTCAAGCGGGATATGCTGTTCTTGCAGTTGCGGAGACAATCAACGACCCTGCGTACAGTGCGAGTTGCAAAAGTCTCGAAACATTTATTCGGGCGCATGAGTCATGTATTGCGACGCTCGATACGAAATATCAGGTCGGTTTAACGTGAATTGTCCTTCATTGCTTCCTATCGCTCTATTCACTTTGTACTGCTGCTACATTCTCTGGATTACTTGAAGCTGATTCAAACTAGAGAAACTTCCGCAGAGCTTTACGAGGCACGCTCAATGTCCTTAAAGGTATAAATACCGAGCATGTTGCAGAGTACCAGGCGCGACGGCAGGAAATTTTGTCTTCGCATCGCTGGAATCTTGATGGCAATGGGCTGCTTATATAGTTCCAACGGCTGCGGTAAAGCTACCTCAGAGCTCCAATCTTGTTTTTGATGACAGGAGATCCTGTCCACCTTGTTTGCTAGGACTTTTTCTGGTCCATTCGCTAGCCGGAGCTTACCCGTTTGCAAGGCCTCGGGTCCACATAGACCTTGCCTTTGGGTGATCATCTTCTTTTTCTTCCTCTTTCTCTAAGTCTTTCTCTCTAGTAGATCTGTTTTGCTTCAAATTGGCAACATTGAATTGCTCTCTCTCTTCTACTTCCTCTGTGGCTACCAGTCCAACGCCAGCAAGTGAGATTCATTATGGATCACCTCTCGGCTGTCGCCATTTAGGCTTTTTATTTAAGACACTTTTGCTACTAGGTTCTCCTAGCATCAGTTTGTGCTTGGAATCGCAAATAATGTTGCGAAAAGCAGATGGCAACGAAAATGCCACGAAACTAGATCTGGCGTCTACAGGTTGAAGATGGAATAGAAGCTGGGCCGAATCTATTCCCACAATTCATAAATTAACCAGGAGTTATCTGAAATACAGTACTTTAATCATCATTAGCTATCTTCCGGGAAACCAAAATTCCCTAGTTATAGTCGTCCGCGATCGTTAAGGTTTGAGTTTGTTGTCTTTGCAAGCTATACTCGCTTTTCAGCCTAGTGGTGTCACTTGAAAAGATAATTGATTGCGCATTCGTGACCCATGTCATGGCCACCTCAAGTCCAGATCAAAACGAACCGGTTAGTCAACCTCGAAGATATTGCTGCCCTGGAATATGATTCTCTGAAAACTGTCAAGCAAGCCTCAAGTTTCAAGCTTATGCTCACCAATACTTTATGTCTGATGTGGAAAGGTGGGGGGAGCACTACAGGGACCAGAGAGGAGTCTTCTCCGCCCGAATTTCGTACTTTTTTGTATGTAAAGTGCGGATAACTTGAATATATCGCTTTGGGATAATTCAAGCGGCCCCCTTTCCCTTTGTCAGGGCAGATTTTGCTTCCCTATCAATCAGCTCATTTTCTTGATTATTCCGGTAATTTTTCCATATGCCTACTAGCCATTACCGTGTATTTGTCAACATATAATAGCAGCCTTTCTAAACACAGTAGTGAATTAAAGAGCCTAAGGATTCACCTAGCAATTATCCGCGGATATTAAAAGCAAAATAATACAAATACAAAGTATCTGAAAAGATTGTATTAAACAATATAAAATATAAAAGAACATCCGGTGTAAGATTAGAAGTTGCAGGTAGATTTCACCTAGCAATTATCCGCGGATATTAATGTCCGGCTAATTCCACCGTAAGTAACCAACTTGTATTCCGGAAAGCCGGCAATCGTAACGTGAAAGAAGCACCCAGTGTCAATTTCAATCAAAAGCAGAACCAAGCTGGGAGAGGATTCAATCTACAGAAAAACCTGTTGGCATTCAGCCACACTTGCTTTGAAGTATTTGCATTTCACTCGATTATCTCATTTGCCTTTACATTACACATGACACCGGCTACGCTCCTCAGTAATATCTCCGGATATTTGAAAACATTCCGAATTGTACCGTGTTCCACCATGATCATCTCTCACAGCACTTCAAATATGTGTAGCTCTGTAAAGATGGAAAGTTTTCCCGAACATAATAAGGAACAAGCATTGAATTATTTCAGATCATTGATTTTCAGGCTCTAGTTCTTCCTATCTTTGTCCACAAGTACCGTCGCTGGCGTCCGTAGTTCCAGTCGATTCCATTACTCAACATGGTGGAAAATAAGCCCTGCGAACTTCAAAATATCATTCCACCTTTAATCTTGGGAGGAGGTGGATTCAACGAGCAGATCAATCCAGATCCTCGGAGTTTGCCAGTCCGACTCATCATCAAAAGAGCCTTTGAGCTTGGGTTTCGCTGTTTTGACACTTCTCCTTACTACGGTCCATCCGAAGAACTAATTGGAGACGCACTCTCGCAACCCGACATTACTGAGAGGTACTCGCGGGACGATTATATACTGATGACAAAAGTTGGGAGGATCAGCGCCGAAGAATTTGATTATTCGCCGGCGTGGATTGAGTATTCAGTTCGGAGATCTTTGCAGAGATTGCAAACTTCCTACCTTGATGTCATTTTCTGTCACGATGTTGAATTCGTTACGGAGGAAGAGGTTATGAGTGCTCTCAAGGTGCTTTTCAAGTTAGTTGCCCAAGGAATTGTCCGATATGTGGGGATCTCAGGCTATCGACTTGATACTCTTGTTACCCTATGCAGGGCAGCTCGCCTACGGTATGGTCGTCCGCTGGATATTGTCCAGAGTTGGGCACAATTGACCCTGCAAAACACTCTTCTGCTCTCGGATGGAGGTCTACAAGCCTTGCGGAATGAGGGTGTATCCTGCATTTGCAACTCTAGTCCCTTGGCGATAGGACTTCTTCGCTCGGGTGGCGTACCGCAGGGCTCATTGGGAGATTTTCACCCTGCTCCCGCTAAGCTCCGAGCTTTATCACAGCAGGCCGCTCAATGGGTGGAGGCCCAAGGGGAGCGCCTCTCCACACTGTCCATGCGCTTCTCCATCTCACAGGCGTTGCTTTCCTCGTCCGACAAATTTCGAGTGAGCACCATCACCGGAGTCAGCTCGATATTAGAGCTTGAGGAGAACGTTGCAGCAGCTAGACAGGTATTTGGAATTGAGGAACCCCTGTCCAAATTTGGATTGATAGGATCGGATGTTCCCTTTAAATTTGTGCTGCCTCCGACTTCTCGACTAAAGCTGGATCAGCCTCTTTATGAAGGTGTTCAAAAGATATTTGATCTATGGTTGGGATATTCTTTCTAGATACACATGAGAGAGAGCCAATTCGTCTATACGACAGCATTCTTGCGTCCAGGGGATAGGTCCGTATTAGGGTATGTGTTATTGCGTTTGGGAGACCGAATCAATGAGGAAGGGGACTATAAACCCTTTTTATCAATTCGTTCGATTTCCTCCTGCTGGCCTTGAAATTCCAACACCTTCTCCAGTATTGAAGATTTTTGGTCATCTCACAGCGCCATCTTACTCTCTCTTTCGTTATCTTCAGTTGTACATAATTTGAAAGTATGCATAGCCTATCAGCACGCAGGTTGCATAGTTCGAATTTCGTATGTTGATTATGCTGCCTTATAAGTGGATGCGTATTCGTAGCTGAGTAGAAGCTAGAGTGTATTTAATTAACGCGAAAAACATCATCTTGGTCTCTCCACCATCCCGGTCCATATGCACGCACTCCCAGTGGCACCCGAAATCAAGTTTTCCTTTCCGACGTCAGAAAATTTACGTGTCAAATCTTCTGCTCCTTAGAAAGGCGTGAAACAGTGTGATACCTGCATTGCGTCTGTCATATTCCACCACTCTCTTACCTTCGCGTTCGCCTTCAACTTGCCAATCGTCTTTTTAAAATCTTTGCCAACGTTCTCAAAAATTGCGAATAGTGTGTGTTAATGATCCAAGAAGAGAAAATCTCAATAAGCATTGGAAGAACGGATTAAATCAGCAAATACTAGACAATACCATCTGTCAACATAGTTGCAGATCCGCTGAACTGATTTATAACACTCGAATCTCCCTCAACTCAGAACTTTGTATGTTACAGTCTCTCATTTTTTGCGCCACCCTCGGCCATACCTCGGCGTGGCATCCCTTATACCTCTCGGTAGCCTCAAGCCGAAGGTGGATGATTCGTGCGACATGGAGGATTGTCTGCATTCTCGATTGAGTTTCTGGGCCGTCGAAATTTTCACAGTCGTTAGAAAAGGAATATTTAGAGCCGCACAGAGTATTTTGATTATTTTTCCAGGGTCTTTAGTTATGTATGAGTGCTTGTTTTGCAAAGAGAAAATGTGTTAAACAAAGATAGGACTCCTCCGGACCTCGTCAGTATTAATTATCCGACAGCTAATGAATTACCGCTTGAGAAATTTTCCCACGAGTTCCGTACCTTGGCACATTGGGCGTATTGACTGCGTGCAGCGCTATCAACCTCGAGAAACAAGACCCTCGCTGTCTAGTGTACCTTTATTAGGCATTGGTATTATAACTATACTATTTGCAGCTTCAGCGTACTCACTCAACTTTGAACACTTTGCTGCTCCTCGCCCAGCTACTGTGGGGATCCCTATTGCGGATTCCCATATTCATCTTTTCCCTGAATCACACTTGCATACACTCACCTTGCATGATAATGAGCAACCTCTTATATCACAGCATTCTGCTGAAGAGTATCTGTACCCGGCATTGTCCACTTCATCGTCGATGTTGGCTTTGAATAGGCTGCTGCGCCGCTAATACCGCCGGCTGACAGCAATAAAAATATCTTTATATGCCTGCAAATCCGACTCCTGCCCATCGAATTCAATCGCGGTCTCCGATTTCAACATCTCGCGTAACGGGGTGCTGCTCCACTCAGTCTGTCGGTCGGGGTCGGGGGACCACATGTTTTCTGCTTGACGGCCTATCCCGGCGGGTTCGCCCCAGAGATGTTGCTGGTACTGCGTATAACTGTTTCTGCTCCACAAACGGTAACACAAACTGTAAATACCACACTACTACTTCCCTAATCTCCCGCGACAAACGATGGATAAATCACCTTGATATTGTTATTAACGCGGAACCGTTTATAGTACCGGCTGACAAACACTACTATCTTATCCTCGATAGATATATTGCGCCGCTCCCGCTTACTATTACAGCAGCAGATGCTTGTTAAGTTAGGGCCTCGACAAGGTTCACCGGTATAAATGAACTGTTGTGGGGACTGGAATTCATCACAAGAAAACACAAGTACTGCACCTTACTCCGAAGGGCTTAGCGGGTAATTTTTATCAATTCTTCACCACACTACTAAACCGTAAAACGAATGTACTATACTATTTTGGGACCCCGACGCTCTCAAGGCTAAAGTCCGCACTCGAAGGATAAAAAGGACAACACGGCTAACTCATTCAACCCTTCAGGTGACAAAATCCATTATCATGTCCTACACTCTCCCAATCTCGATTTCCAGGCTGAAGGAATATGTTGCGACATGCATCCATCCTCACCCTGCCTCCATATCTCTACACCGTCAACCTAGCATTGAAGGCGATGATCACATGATATTCCTCATTGATTCCCATCCCGACTACATCGTCCGAGTCACTAAGCCCCGCGAAGATGGCTCCCGCTCCTATAATGGCAAAGAGATGCAGGCTCGCGACATTGCACTGCGCAGACTTATCCAAGATGAGTACCGGGCTCGGTGCCTAGATGAAAACATCATCCCGTGCTCTATTAGGACCTGGCAGCTAAGCGATGATGGGGAATACGTGGCTTCGCTTGAAACAAAGCTCCGAGGGTTGGGGCTGCACCTCGCTCCCTTTTCTGAATTAACGGTCCATGGATTGCAATCCTTTCTTTCTGTGCTGAAGAGCATCAATGTGAAAGAATTGGAACGAAACCTAGGAATCAAAGTGCCCTTGATTCCATCCCCCAATTATGGATTTCTCAGACAGTCTGCAATCGAAGCGTGGAAAAGGCTAGTGGAGCGGGGTCAGGTATCTGTGAAAGATTTTAGTGATCAACAGCCTATAAACAGGTTGCTGGAGAAAAAAACCGCTATGCTAGAGAAGATCCAATACCTTCCTTCGGAATATAGCTCGACGCTCGTTCACAATGATATTAAAGGCGAACATATTCTCGTGAATCCCCAAAGCGGGCGGATGACTGGAATCCTCGATTGGGCAGATGCTGGAGTTGGGAACCCTGCTGTTGATATCGCTGGGTTAGTGTTGACTGTCGGGATCGATGTTGCAATAAGAATCGCCAAGGGTGTGGGATATGGAGAGAATTTAATATTGCAAGGTGTTCTCCAGGCTCGGTGCGAATGTGTCTTGAGGCTGGACGATCGGTTGAATGGGGGTGATAAGCTGAGTCCCGTGAATTTGTTGCGAGATCAGCTTCTCCTATCACTAAAGGAATGAATTTTTTATCCCACAAAAGGATTTATGATGGGAGCCTATTGTTCGTGAAAAGAGTGCATTCTCTAGCGAATGTCAGATTGCAGCCTGCGCGTTGACTCCTGAACGAGAAACCTTGACGGCCGTTGTTCTCTAGAAGTCGCCATTAACAGCGGCGCTCAATAGGGCCTGCTCAATGGATGATCTGCGCCAGGGTGCTGGCAGTGGGACGGAGAAAGAGATTTTCAGTATTTACTGGTCGAGTTGATTACAAGAACCCCTGTACTTTCTCACGTAGTGATTGCTGTATATATTCCCCACATGTCTGTACGATCTTTGCACTCCGTCAAGGATTGGGGTGCCATCTTGCATTGAAAATACCATACTATAGCTCACGTAATTCTCGCTTAAATGACATCAAATCTCATACAATCATACTGAGGGAGAATCAGCATCTAATTACATCAAGAAAGAGGTCGGGTGAGTGGTCTTCGAACTTTGAAAGAGAATAATTACTGCCACATGATATTCGTCTACCCTATGTATATGAACGGAAACAGAAGATCAAAATAATCTAACGTAAATTGATTCCGCCACATCCCTCACTAATGCCAACGAAGCATTTGGCCGCACAATAAAGTGTCGTCGCCATACGTATTTGCGAAACCACATGCCTCGTTGACGTCGAGCCATCGCCACTATCATAGCCAATAAGCTTATTAATATTGACTGCAAAGCAAATGGTGGTTCAAAGGTATTTTCGTACATAGAGGACCTGGCGATATAGGTCATGCCTCTGAGGTCGGACTTGGTCGTGCTCCGGTGGAAGAGCGGACGCCAAGAAATAGTTGGAAGAGAATATTCGGGAATGAGCACACACAGAAAAAATGTTAATCACTTGATAATGTGACCATTTTTGAAGGATGCACGTTCAAAGATTCAATGTTTATAGAAGAATGATTGCTTCCGTTGGCACATGACATATCTAACAATAATGGAGAATTCATCATGACGTGGATAGCCCTCTAAATTAGGAAGCCGATATATGCAAATAATTTGAACTCAATTGGAGTTGAAAGATCCCTAGGTATACAAACCGGCAAACTTGGTGACTGCAACTAGTATAATAAAAATTCCATTGTCATATGTTACAAGCATAGAAAATCTATTCTACTTCCTCTGCTGAGAGGATATTAAAACCTTCATATACTATAGAGGATATCCAAGTTATACCTAACTTAGTCTCTATCCTAAATAAACTAGACACCAATATTATAGCTACTTAAGCTACCATAGAGAAGCCTTGGGGCTTAAAGACCTCTCCGACTGAAATAAAGCTCTTCAATTATAGCTTACAGGAACACACATAGTCAAGATCCCATTGAAACTAAACTAGTATCCTTATCAATCCTTTAGGAAGGATTAAGATATTTAGTTTAAGAGTATTCTTCTATTTACTCTTGACTCTTTCGTAAGCAGGCGTGTGAGAAGGCTGTAGTGCGTAAGGGCAGTAGGATGAATAGAGGAAGAATTGCTATCATTTGGGATATTGTAGTAGTAGAATTGCTGATTGAATCCCATGATATAAAATCTCTAAAGAATAGGTGGCTCTAAAGAACAGGGGGCAAATAGGCATGTTTAGCAGATTAGTTGAAGTGGCGGATTAGGCTTGGCTTGATATCTTACAAAACTACTCCACGCCTCCTAGACCCCTAGCCCTATAGAATAATGCCTATCATTTTTCAAAAAGGCTAGGTCTTATTTACGATAGTGAGCAGATGGTAATATGTAAAATAGTGATATGTATACAAGACAAAATCGACTATTTGCACTATTCAAACGCGAAACGCGCTCTAGTACGCAGTATCTCACGTTCAATCAGTTCAATTAGCGAATCATGAGTCTAGCTAGGTGATTCATCCATACAAGAGCATAGCAGCTTTGTAAATTGGGGTCAATGAGGCCATCTGTTCCCTTAGCATCGAGCTAGGCCTATTATAGATTATTCCGGCAACAAGTAGGCTTCGAAGCAATCCTTGTTAAATATGCCTATTCAGTACGCTCCGATAGAGTCTACTGGATGATCGCCGCATAATTTAATTGCAGAAATTGTATACTTTCAAGCACCCTTGCCTTCATACACCGCTACTTGCTCAGCTTGCCAGAGCATGGAGAAGTGAGTTGGCAGTATATTCAGGAACAAAATGTGAGACTGCGCATGTTGTGCGGAAATTCTGCAAGGGTGGTAGTTGGAATTCAATTGAAGACGGGCGATAACGAGTGGCTCTCCTCTTTTGGGTAAGAACTAAATAGCTGTACAATTTGTGGGTCTAGCCTGAGTATGATCCTATGATATACTTCAAGACATGTTCCAAGGAATATCCGTCGCGGTTCCTTCCAAGCGCCCGAAGAAATCCTGTTCCCTGGCTTTCGCGGAGAGATTCGAGGGGGGCTGGCCGCTCTTTAATGTGCAAGGAAGCTCTCCAAGATAAATATCATTTCTTCTCCAGGCTGATGAGAAAGGCTCTCCATCATTGAGTCGGAGCATTTTATTTACCCACGTTTCTTCTACTTTCCGGGTTATAATAGCGGAAACGCGGTGATGACTTCTACGCCTGAATCAATATCGGTGCTTGGCGTTGGGCAAATGGGAACTGCTCTTGCCTCTGCGTTTCTCAAACAAGGCCACCCGGTAACTGTTTGGAATCGAACAATCGAGAAATTGCGGCCTCTTACTTTGAAAGGTGCCAGAGTGGCCGAGTCTCCATTTGATTGTGTGCAGTGCGGCACTCTCGTGCTGCTCTCTCTATCGTCAGATGAGGTTGTTCACAATATTCTTGGCAGAATTCCTACCCTTCTTGGGCGCACCATTATCAACTTTACAACAAGCCGTCCAGCGCGAGCGGAAGTGATCGCGGAAATGGTGACCAAAAGAGCTCTTGCTTTGGGTTACCTCCACGGTTGGATCAATGCCATGCCTTCAGAAGTGGAAGATCGGCAGGCAGCAATCAGATACAGTGGGCCGCAGGCGTTATTCGAGCGGAACAAGCACATTTTCCAAGTCCTGGGCGAGCCACTGTGGTTATTTGAGAACCATAAAAAAATTTGTCTACTTGAGAATGCTGCTTTACTTTGGGTTTCCGGGATGTTGGCGGCATTCTTCCAATCCGTGGCTGTTGCTGAAGCGGCAGGGGCCGACGGGGCTGTTTTCACTCGACAGGTGCTTCTGCCTCTGCTACCACTATTTCATGGCTTGCTGCCACAGATGGCAGAACGAGGTCAAAGCCAGGTGTCTCTAACGCTTGATGACTCGCTATCCATTAACAAAATGCTGTTGCTGGTTTCCCACGGGTTTGAGGCAGCGGAAACCTCTGGGGTGTCCACGCGCTTGTTTTATGGCTTCCATGATCTTCTGAGACAAGCATCCGAGTTGGGAAATGGCCATGAAGATGTTTCTATTTTGATTCGAATGCTGAGAAATGGTGCTCTTGTAGGTTGTAGGTAGCTAGTCCACTCTCGTTTCAAAATAGCCTCGGTCCAGTCTCCACTTTTGCGCAACCTGGCAGTGCATGGGCTATGATTTTTAGTTGAACTAGGATGAATAAATTGTCTAACTTTGAATTTACTATATTAGTGACAAGAAGCAAGACTAGGTACTATCTATGAGGAAGAAAATTCGATTTGGGGTAATGCAATTGAGTTTGCCCAAGAACTATCCCTCGTACTCTTGCACATTTCCAGGTATCTTTCCCGGGCGAAATAGTTCTGCACAGAATAATTCGCGTCCAGCCAAGAAGAATGGTGAATAATTCACCGCCTCTGTTGGTGTCTGAATATCGCAGGTCATCAGCTGCGCATGGCTACATGTAATGAGCTCTCATCCTCCTGGAAGCGGTTTTGAATGTATTCAAGGCATAAAGTTGATGCACGAAGAGCAAGAGGGATTTTGTAAAATTTAAAGCAGAATACTGAGTGCAGTATGTAAATCACAGAGAAAGATTCAGTAGAGGCCACAATTATGCAATGTCACCTTTGAGGTGCCTAGAAAAGAAGATCGAGAGACCCCTTTTTACTTTAATTAAGTTTTCTTCGAGTTTTATTTCTAAGAAATTCAAAGGTTGATTGCTCAGTGGATTTATTCGCTCAACTACACGAGCCTCACTTTTCAAGGTTCTAACTCAGACGCTGGAGAACGAATCGCGCGATAGATTCTCATTTCTTGCCCATCGAGAACATTCTTAATCATACGACAAGGCAGTCTGTGTGGTTTTGGGGAAATAACAAGCGCAGAACGACAACATGGAAGCCAACAAGCCATCAGAATGTTAAATAAATTCCCTGTCACGGCAGGATAAAGACAGTGGAAAGATTCCACCAGCAGGCTCTCCAATCTCAAGAACCGCAAGAAATTAGCTCACCATCCGGAGAAACCATCAGAGAAAGAGTGTACTTCTGGTAGGGGCCATTTTGCCTCTGAACGTTCGACTGACCAGATAAATGAGACCGCTGGAGAGGGGGAAGCCATATCGCAAATTTGAGTTTATATTTCTCGTGTGGCTCTAGGGAGTCTGGAAGTCCGGAATTATGAGTGTCATCCCTGGGCTTTCGCGAGAATATTACAAACATGTCTCTGAAAGACAGCCGGTTCTGGTCTTGTGCATAGACCGGAGTGACGCTGTGCTTGAAAGAATTGTCCGTAAAGAGCAATGTGTCCAAGAAATCACGATGCTGATATCGGCCTTTGAGCAATTCGACTCTTGTTTCGGGGGGTTGAATGCCTGTTTCCTCCTCACGAGCATGAACGAAAGTGATACCAGAGTCAGGAGTGATGTTGGAAGATCCAAGAATTACAGTCATGGTATGATCTGAACCATCCTGGTGAACGCCTTCCAGAGCCGGGTATCCCTGGATAACTTTATCGGTAAAAGTGTGTACGTTGAAAATCTCCGTAAGTACCGTGTGCTCGGTGTAGTTTAGACCGGGTCGCTCCAGTACAGGAACGTCTTGAGTCACCCAAGTTTTGAATAGGAGCAAAGCCTGGATCACAGTGTTGTTCTGGTGACTCTCATCAAAATCGCCAAAGTCACGAGCAATATCAGAGTCGTGTCTTTTATAATTCTCGACCGTTGTCAAGACAAAGGGCTGCCTTTGAAGTCGTTCGATCGTTCCAGCTCGCGTGTCTACTGCGAACCTTCCGCTCCTCAAAGTTCGGTAATTGACAGTGGGGTCTGGGTCTAGATGATGGCTGACCTCCTTGAGCTTGTCGAAATCCTCTTCTTTCGCTCCAATTCCTTTCAAAAGGGGAATCAAATCTTTTCCTTTGATGAAGATGCAGCCATCACGTATATAATCCTGTCGGAGTTGCATAGCCATCGCCACAGCCTGAAAGAATTCAGGCTTCTGTGCCTGTTGGAAGACATCAAGACAAACTGTAGAGTCGCAAGCCGTCGACGTTCTTTGACTTGATCCCTTCAAAAACGAGGGGAGATTTGCGGAATGAGCGTGCTTATTTATGAAGTGGTGAACCATTTTCCGTGTTTCTGGGAGTAGAAATTGAGATTCTTTTTGAAAGGACGACCAGTGTTGGTGTTGTAGGCAAGATAAAGACTAGAATGAAAAGGTTTTTCCAGCCTGCTTTGTCCAAATCCAGAGAAGTTAAGTAGCGTTGTTTGGTCAGTTATATATGCAACCGACTGATTCGTGAGCCGGACGAAAATTGTGATCCTTGCCTGAGGTGGTAGAAAAATCCGCCACTACCCTGATTTCAGGTCTTTCGAGAGATCATTCTTATGCCGCTATCAGATGCGGTGTGCTTGACCAAACAGTGAAATTCTAAGCCAGAATTGTCGAAAATAGAATGACGTATTGCATCTGTAACACGTCTACATGCGTTCTGTTGGAAGACAACATCAGGTTGAGAATCCGGAAGTGTATTTCTCCATGTGACTAGTCACAGAATGAAACGCCCTTGATTAAGATAGGAATTTCAATTTGCCGTAACGCATCATGTAACGCTTCAAACTTTATCATTCTAGAGCTGCTAGAGAAATGAAAATCTTCTCAAACTGGAGCCCTAGACGCATTGAACGATGAGATAACTATGTAAGGAGAGGAGTTTGGCTGTTTCCCTGTTTCATCTAGTGAAATCTGCAACTAATGTGACTTTAACCGATATTCATTTCTGTATCATTATTGGTCACAGATATAGCATGTCTTACGATATATTCCTTGGTAAAGGCTATACATCCATCTCTTTCTACGCCATGCTTTGACTTTTTTTTGGAGCTTCAGAAATCAGGAAGCTGAGCAGTCCGGCAGTAGTTCAGCTACTATTCTCATTTAATTGTCTTTGCTCAGACCACACAGACTGATACGCTCCCTTGACCTGACCTTACTGTAGGACCAGGAATTACATAAATTTGAAATAAAAGCCAGCTGGTAGCAAGCATAGACAGGACCTCGATGTAGAAATTTTTGGTATATTCAACAATCAGCCGTTTACAACTGTAAAACCAATCACTGCTGTAATTTTGGACGCAGTTTGACATTTTCGAAGCTTCAATAAAAATCTTCACTAGTAGCCGCAGAGCTAATGATAGTATTCAATTCAGCAAGATACATTGGCACCTTTTCAAAGAAAATCCCAAGCCAACATGAACAGCCTACCCCTACCGTTGTCCATCTACACTGAGCAGACTGTCATTTTTTCCCTATAGCTGATGCCGTGATATCTTGTAGAGAATATCCCTACGAGTATCGGTTGCGTCGAGTGTTCCGTAGCATGTACCAACAGGAGCAATTTATCTCCACTCCGAAAACGATCACAGTGGGCCAGAATACCAGCCCACCGTTCCATGCCAGAGGGCCTGTATGGTGTATATGGACCCCTGATCCCAACGCAAGCACTATTGGTGCAAGGAGATTAACCCATCCCATGAGTTTGGGAAACACCGGTTCGGCACTGCGATCGGCGAAAACCGCCCAAGCAATAGTCCAGAACTGAATCGAAAATATTGGCCAATTCAGAAGAAGGGACATCCACATAGCGTCATTAAGGAGTTGAATTATTTCAGGACTATAGTCACGAAAGGTCAACAATGACATAAAGATTGCTGATATCATCCAGAACCACACGCCAGCTGTTGCACTGGCGAGTTGTAGATCTGCAATCGCTGGGTTCAGGTCGGGAATGAGTCGAATCTGACTAGTTATGGCAGCGGAATAAGGGAGAAAGAGTGCCCCAGATACGAAGAGGAATAAAGTGGCAGTTTGAGTGCCAGACCGATATTTCGAGTAGTGAGCTGTGACCGTTTCGGCATCCCACCAAGGTCTTGTAGGTGGTATATTTCTCGAGGCAGCGAGACTAATGATCAATAAAATGGCGGACAGGCAGCCACAGAAGCTCAGGCAATATAGCCATCGCTTGTTTGTAAGGCCCTTTCCAAGTTTTCCGCCATTGATAATTGTTTGGGGCATCTCGACACTGACTTGATGATGATAAAAGTGGTGGTAAAGGTATGATTATCCTCACTTTTCGCCCTAGCCTTACTTTTATAGTTGTGATAAGTGCCAATGTGTTGGATTTTTAGGGCCCTAATTCTTTGATACTGTTCTGGCTTTGTAATGCATGAGACTTTGGAATTCGTGTGTACAGTGTAGGGTATGTTACGCCCATCATCCATCAGAGCAAGCTGCCGCTTATGCACGCTAAGGTTTTGTGCTGACAATACAGACAAGGAAACACAACCATTTGACATTTTCTTGCCGATTTCGTAGTTGGCAACATGGGTGGGATGTTGACGTTTGAAGAAATCTCATCGGTTCAGGTGATAGCAAGCGAGAAGGACCCTTGCAGCTGTTATGCACTCCCTCGACGCGGAACCCATATTAACGCCAACTCTGAAAAACGCGAGGGACCGACTGACCGGTGGCTACATCTCAGGAAGCCACGATCATGGAAAGAGGGCTTTGAGCCCATCCATAACCAAGGGTCATGATAGGCCTCGCGGCCAACACATAAGACATCTTGCCCGTGCTTTTCCGGACTAGTATCTGGAGAAAGATATACTTACTTGATTAGCAACACATCTTGTGCACGAGTATCACATTCCGCTAGAAAATAATTCCAGTATGATTCAACACTGTCTCGCAGATGCGTCAATTGTACGTTCCGGTGACCTTGACAGGGACTGCTCGGATTATGCGGCTTCATGTAGGGTCTGAAGGATAAAACGCTCAAACCATGATTTTACGGTCAAAATTGCATTATCCCTACGTATACTTACGGCTATTGCAGGCCTTCTTATCATTAAGGGCTTCACCGATAGGTGCTTCCCACTAAAACTTGCTCAGATGACAACAATGAACGTCAACATGTGCATCTCTAGGTCAGACCAACTACTTAGCATTTTCCGATCCATTGGTTAAGGTTCTACAAACCTGCAGCAGATCTAGGACGCTAGGGGTAGATCTACCGTACCCACAGCTCATCTCATGTATCATATGTTCTGCAGCATTAGTGCATGACCACTATTTCCCGAAAAAAAGACCTTGATCCAGCCTGTTCTGGAAAATCAGAAGAACACATGACGATCTAATATTGAATTTTTGAAGTATTTTGTTTACTGATTTCAAAGACGTAGTCAGTGGAGATCGACTACTAAAGTATCAAGATGCGTATTTCCGTTAGTTTGAACAAGTAACAAATTGAGAGATGGTTACAATTGAGCAGCAAGGGAGATGGATCTAAAACAATCAGAAGGACGAGAGTTCATTCAATTATATAAGAACCAGAAAGATGTAGCTATATACTGAGTATAGATTTCAACAAGTAACAGTTATATCAAATCCTTGCGTGAGATAGAAAATATCTCGAACCTCCTCGGCCTTTTAGATAGGCTGAGTATGCTAATAAGCATGAGCGTAAATCACTGTGGATGAGTTAGTTAACTCGTTTGGTAGGATCTGTGCAGATCGTTATGGCAGCACTAATTTTCGATATGTGGGTATCCAATGCGTGATAGATGGCAAAAAATCAAACCGATTGGGAAATTGTACGTCCCTAAACATAATAGGAGCGGTGATTACTATGCCTTGATGCTTGAATTACACTTTGCTTTTTGAATGCTCTCACTGAGTACTGAGAATGGGGCGAGATTGAACCCATAAGGAAAAGAATCCAATGTTTCTCAACATGCTCCATGCACCTTACATTTTCCTGAATACAACTAAGTGTAGATGACTGAGAGACCGCACCTGAATCCCAATTCACCACGAAATAATTCACCACGAAATATCCGTCTCAGGTCCCCAATATAAATCAAGGATTATTATTCAAAAATTTCGTCGACATTCTAGAGCTCTTATGCAAAGATAAGTGAGATTATATGATATAAAGGGTAAGAGTTACCACGGAAGAAAAAAGCAGTAGCGAATCTTTATTCTTAACGAAAAAGCACTTTTTTTACTTATTATTCAGTCACTCTTTCTCGTCAATTGATTTTTTCGCGTCTCCACAATTCCCACTTATACCTACTGATAGTAACCTCCATCGGACTTTTTGCTTCGAAGTGAACATTTTTTCCCAATTATCCATTCTTGCTAAGAACAGTATAAAAGAAGCATTGTTCTCTGGTCTCGGCTGCCCTTTACTTAGGCTGAAGACACTCCGTCCTCATTTTTTACAAGCATATCTCTCTGTCGATTTCTTGATTTTCAAAGAATGATTGTCATATGAAGCTGGGTAATATACATTCATAAAATTGAGGAAATCAGGAATCCACAGCAATATTTTTGATAAAAAATGAACAAATAGGAAATTCTACATGTTTAGATGGACCGCAGGAAGAGATCAGTCATGGTTGAAAGATCAATTCCTTGCATTAGTGTTCAAAAATTGAGTTGATTTGAGACAAATCTCGGTTAAAGTCACATGTTAGGTAGGATATACCCAATTATTACTTCCGAAAGCAACCGAGTAAGCAACTGAGTTCGGTCAACTTCACAACTTGCGAAATATCTCCTGCTTCTGCATTGCCGAGTCACCTGAAGTCAAGGTCGTGATAAGAAATTGCTGGTTATCCTTTTTCACAAAATCAAGGAAGACTCTGAACTTCTGTCCACGGAAAATTGGGTAGTTGCAAAGCTCGAGATCGTAAACCAGGGTTGGTCCGATGGATGTTGTCTCAACAAAGAACTTCCCACTATAGGAGCAGGATCGCCTTGCTGATTCAGCAAGCTCCGCTGCCCCTGCAGTCCATGGCTCGTTACCTCCGAATTCCGTTTGTCCCGGAATCGTCACGAGAGCATTGATATACCCATTTGGAGAGAAAATAATTTGCCCTTCAAGAACGGTGCCCCAAGGATGAATTTTCTGGTTCCGGTTGGATTTGTCAAGCAAGCTGTATTCCAATACTGTCCAAACACCAACAAGCTTGTCATGAATGGGCTTGGCGAGATCAATGGCTCGTTTCTGATTGAGACAGTTGTCTGCATCATATCCAACCAGGTCATAGGTGCTTCTTTTGCCATTGCAGAGCGCAATTCGATCAGGATCGGATATCTCGTGGGGGCCAAGTTCTGCCTGAAACAGGGACTTGAAGTTTCTATCGATATCCTCGGAGCTCCCGAAGTTCTCCTCCACAAGTGCTGCTGCTTCCTTTCTGACGGCATTCAGAAGACGAGCGCGGAGAAGTTCCAATGTCTTCTCACCGACGCGCGTGGTTTCCATGATCGCCGAGCCCATTTTTAAGATAGATTTATGACAATTTTCAGAATTTATTGACAGGCTTTTGCGGTCGTCGTGATCCGATCAGAGGATGAAAAAATAAGAGAGTATTGAGTGATATTCCAGAGGAAGATACGAGCAGAACTTCGAATTTGTCGAAACGCTCCCTTATATACAGATGGTATTGGAGCTGATTGAAAATTCAACGCTCGGTGAGGTTATCGTGCATCTCCGTATCATATTCCCAGGAAGTCGAACCCGCCCACAAGGCTTAGGTCACCGCACATCCGTCTATTCCCTTGTTGGTTTCTGGATGGGTTCTGTAAGGCCTCAGGTCAATAGAGACTCCCCCAGAAAGTTAATCATGCATTTTTGCCTCCTCATGTCATTTCCAAGAATTTGGCTATGCCTTACGTCAATATACTTGCACACAAAGACGATTTGATGAGCGGTGTAGCCGTAATTTTGCGCTTGATGAAGTACTCTTTGGCTTGACCAACATTTTCTGTGGTCTTTGGTGACAATGATCCAAATAACGACGCAGATAGTTTGCCAGTGAGACGCAAGGTATATCCAAATAGACATTTTCTTTAGAAAAATTCAACTTGTTTCTCGTGAGCTGTAAACGACAAATCATCACATCGACTGATATCCTCTATGCCTCGAGAAATAATAAGTTGCATTGTTTCAATTTGTAAATGCTATCTTGTCGGTGATTCGGGGATGTCCAATCATCTAAGTACAGGCTACGAAAGCCGGGTCCACATGAATAATCCTGTTTTCTTGACTTACAGTAAAGGTTAGCAGCGGGGTTTGCCTTGTACTTCATCTCCGTCACACGTTGGCATAAGTCTGGCCGCGAATGAGTTGGGAGAAACTAATCTTGTGACGCAGTTCACTACCGAGCGGTTCACACGGCCGCGCGAACCACCCCAAAACACCGTAAAGATGCGATCAATTAAAACTTCATATCTCAGTAATGAGATAAAGAATGAAATGTGAGGTACTTGAGAGTTAACACTAATCCCAGCTTACCGGCATGATGTAGGAGAAATGACGGGAGTACTTACGACAATGTATACACTTATACTCAGGTTTTTATAATGCGTAATTAAGTCAATGAATCTAGATCATCTTTCAAATATACCAATTTAGTCATTTTCTCTTTAAATTTCAATTTATGCGTACGTATTATGACTTTTCAATTGAAACAGACCTTTGTTGGTCGAAATATGGATGAATTGAGAAACGGCACTGAGAATGGTATTTCGGGTTGATCCGCTCGGCAGTGTGATCCGCTCGTACGTTACAATCGTACATTACACGCTTGTATAGGCGGTCTAACGTATTTCCCGGTCACCCTGGCCACCCTGCGAACGTAAAACACCGCTGTAAATGCAAGGAATTACAACTTCTTTTCCCAACAACCATGCATATTCAAGTTTGAGTTTATGATTTAATATACCCAAGAGTGCGAGAAGCCTATTTGCATGCTTGAAGAATGTGAATGTTAGCAACGAGAAAATACATATATTTGAATATGAAACATGAAAATTACGGTGTTTTTTATGATTAAGCATTATAATACCGATAAAAACGACTTCAAGTCCGATTCTATCCTTCACTTATCTATGTACATTTATATGCTAGAAGTTTTCGAATTGAATTCTGGTGGTTGAGATATAGAGCAATGCATGTTCGACAGCTAGTGTGGTGTTTTGGGGTGGCTGGAGAGTCACTTTATCTCGTATCTTGACTTGTCCACTGTCTGGCCAGCGGTCACCCGGTCGGCCCGGTCAGCCAACTAAAATCGCTTCTTTCCATACACCTACCGTCTCATCTTGCAACCATGCTACCAGAACGTTCCGAATTCAATAAAAAATCAGCCAAGCAAGAGGAAGAATTTTCCTAGCCCCAGAAGATATCAAAATTGGTCAATAAGGAATCAATTGTCTACGCGCCGCGTCAAAATGTAAGATGTAACGTTCTCTACGCTGTAGTCGCGCTACTAGAATATCGTCACGCGTTGAAACTCGGGCTGGGGGAGGGGTGGGTTGTTAAAATTTGCCCGAATATGAGGAGAAACCGCCAGTGGAATAGATTCTCTCGCTTGATACGCGCGAATTGGTGCCTTGCCATTTTATTCTGTTCGATAAGAATCACTCGACAGTCTCGGGTTCAATGTCGAAGTAGAGTTCTGTGTGACCATCCTGAACAAGTATTCACTCGTCTTGTCGATCATCAGCTCACTTGTAGCTGGTACATGCAATCAATGGTCTAAAATATTATTCGAAGGTCTGGATCTGTCACGACCGAATTACCTTCTTAAGTACATCAGCACAATTTTGAATGATTCGAGATACACTGGATCATATAGCGCATCTGATAAATGCATTCCCCCAGTTAAAGTGTTCAGTCAAAAGAGTCAGATTGGACCTTTGGAATTCTAGTAATTCCCTTGAGAATAGGCCAGCATTAAATTCTATTTTTATTGCTCCCGGCAACCATTGGAAATGTATTCAATCGCTTATTTGCATAAAAAACCGGTTTTTGTTGATCTCATTGTCGGTCATTTGTAGCGGAGACGAATGTGATGGCGTGTCAATCTACTTTAAGGAAAATTTCTGCAGTTTCTACATGCAAGGCACAAAGAAATGGACTCGTAAAATGATAAGGACATTTCGAAAAGTAAACGATGTCAATTTGATATGTCTCATTCGCGATCATGGATATTATGTTCCCTTCTCACGCCACCATTCTCTTGGATCCTCTCACTGGCCATATGCCTCCTTGCAGGATCGTCGGAACCGACGTACACTGCGCTGGTCAAGTGGCCGAAAAGTCTCATTTCCCGTCGGAAAAAAGCCGATATTGAGCAGGTAATCTGTGCTTTTTTCAAGTGCTGCAATAGTGTCCCTCTGGTTGATTGCAGGGGACCATTCTGGCGGGCGCATGCAGGTGAACTGCACTATGTTTGCTTCGAACCAAGGCAACAAGGGCAAAAATGGGTGGGCCAAGCCATGTTTCTCGACGTCAGCCCTCAAC
This sequence comes from Penicillium sp. F50, assembly GCA_037356195.1. Taxonomy (NCBI): domain Eukaryota; kingdom Fungi; phylum Ascomycota; class Eurotiomycetes; order Eurotiales; family Aspergillaceae; genus Penicillium; species Penicillium sp. F50. Next base: position 84,577 of record JAYXSA010000038.1, read on the forward strand.
GCTGTCACCCACTCGCAGTGATCTACTGTCTTGATCGGTCGACCACTTTGATTGCTGAGAATGCTGCATAATATTCCGATTGACACCCCGTCGTGGCAGTCAATGACTTGCTTGCCGTGAGGGCTCAAAACACTTTCCACAATGAGCAAGGCCATTTGTTCAACCCCTGCAACCGGGATATGCGCCTTGTATATTTCACAGCTCACAGTCCCAAGGGACATAATACTGAAAGCAAGGCGCCACAGAAAATCCTCGGATTGGGCAATTCCTTCCCATCTCGTGCCGACGAGATATCCAGGTTGGATCACACGTGCCCGTGGCGCTGACGGATCCGGCCCTTGCTCGATCTGGAGATTGTATTTTTCTACCGTCATCCGTGACAAGAACTTTGTTTGATCATACCCGCATGCATGAGCGAGATTATCCAGGATCTGCACTCGACTTTCTGTTGGCAACGGGAGATATCCGCCGCTCACGTATGTGAACGGACAGGGGCTTGGCATGATGGACAAGGCTTCCAAGATCGTGCGTGTGCTGTCAACATTCGTGGGCTTCAGTGTCGAGAAATCATCCAGCCAATTGACTCGGGCGCCATTGTGGATGATTCCATTGATTCTTTTCGTGCTCACAAGCTCGGTCCAATGCGCATTGTCAAGGCCCAGCTTAGGAAGACTCAAATCTCCGAGCCAGACCTCAATTTGCGTTTCAAACTCATCGCGCCACCATTGTCCTATCTGAGCATGAGTTCGAATTTTATCTCGGGCTTCCTCCTCACTACCTGAACGCACTAAACCCACAATATGGCCCACTTTCGGTTCCTCCAGCAATACACGAAGCACCTGGCTGCCCAAGAACCCAGTTACAGATGTCGCAAAGACAGTCTGTTTAATTGGAGTGTGCGCAGGCACGGGAATATCAATCGCCCCCAGTTCACAAAGTAGGTCTCTCGAGGGACTGGAACCAGGGTAGAGATCTGATCCGCCATTTCCCTGCAGAGAAAGTCGCTGATTAATCCCACACACAGAGATCCCCGGCTTTTGTAAATCTTGAATGCGGATATCACCACCGAAACGCCGGCGGATCTCTCCATAAAGAAATGCAAGTTGGATGGAGTCCAACCCCACGCTGGTCAGAACAAAGTCCCATCCGCGAAGGCTCTCTCCTGGTGATCCGCTCTTTGCCTCAATAACATCGGCAACCATGTTGCTGAGTTCAACGGCCTGTGAGTTAAAAGGATCAATACGTGACAATCTAGGGTTGAAGGCGGCCCCAGGCCGAAATAAAAAGGTCCCAGACAAAGTCAAAGACGCCCAATGCGCAATCAAATGTTGCCGGTGAATTTTCTTGGAATCAGTCAGAGGCATCGACTGGATGGGAACAAAGGCGCTAGGAACCATGTATGGTGGCAAGATGTTCTTCAGGTTTGCGCTCATCTGGTCTGCCAGTTTCGAAGACCCTCCATCTTTTTGTTCAATAAACGCCACAAGCTCCGGGCTGGCTTTGCCATTATTGTCCCCGGCGAGGACTACTGCGGCGCGTTCACCCTCGGGTAGGAAGCGAAGGATACCCTTCTCTATCTCGCCAAGCTCGACTCGCATTCCACGAATTTTGACGAACCCTGCCCGACGACCGATGAAGATCATTTTCCCGTCCGGTCGCCACCGAGCTAGATCCCCTGTCCGGTAACAACGGGCAGGAATTGGCTCAGCGAGGGTTGAAAATGGTTTCGGCAGAGAGATGAAAGCTTCTTTGCTTTTCGCTGTATCATCCAGGTATCGATGTGCGAGGTAGGGGCTTTGAAGTAGCACTTCACCGTCGACTCCAATCGGTTGTAATTTTTCAATATTGTCCGGATCAACAATCCAACATCTTGCGCCAATACCGCGCCCAATTTTCTTGGGATTATCCGTCGGTGCCAAGCTCAATTCGACTGTGTCCCACACTCCGCCTTCAGTGAGCCCATAGATATTGCTCAGTCTGACTTTGCCAGCCCAGGTGCTCACAATGTGAGCGGTGGGCGGTTCACCTCCAATATAAAGATGTTTCAAGCGTGGTAAAGCTTCCGGTCTCAGAGAAACCGCAATGGAAGGAGTCAAAGACGCATCAGTCACGTCAAGCTGATACATGATACCCTCAAGGTCCCCAAGGCGCTCTTCTTCGGAGGGTATGCAGACAGTACCCCCGGCAACCCACGGTGCAAAAAGCTCACATATGCTCGCATCAAAAGAGAAGGAGGCAAATTGGAGGAATTTTGTGGAGCAGTCGAGTCCAAATTTCTCCGTCACAGCCTCCAATGCTCCCGACACTGCAGCATGCTGATGAACAACACCTTTTGGCTGCCCAGTGCTGTCGGAAGTGAACATAATATAAGCGACTTGGGTTGGGCTTATATCAAGCTCTTGAGTCCAATCTATAGAAGGAGCCTCCAATCTCTCCAGAGCTGATGGTGTAGTCGTTTGAACTTCGCTAAAGCCAGAGCGGCCTTTCAGTCTCTCAAGGATGGCACTTTCCGCTACCAACACTTGGATTCCTGCTTTTCGCGTGATGTGCTCGATACGATCCACTGGATCAGATGTCGAGATTGGGACATAACCTGCACCAGCCCGCAGGATGGCTAAGAGCACCACGAGCGACGAGGCGGATTTTTCCACGCAGAACCCCACGACTCCTCCAGCCTCAACTCCATAGTCTATCAATTTTTGCGCCATCATAGCAGATCGCTTTCCAAGCTCCTCGTAGGTGATATTTCCCGAAGTACTGGATACGGCGATGTATGCCGGCCGTTCTCGATAGTGCCGATTCACGAGGTTGTGAATGGTGGTTGATGGTTTGGGTGGATCGACCTTCATCCACTCGCGAAGACGGAAACAATCATAGTTGCTGATGACCTCAATGGTCTTGACCAGCTTGAATGGATGGTAGACAATTGAATCCAGAATCTTATGCAAACTGCCCAAAAGATTGGATAACTCGAAGGTACACTGCTTCTCGTAATGAGAACAAAGACTGAGGATGATATCATCTCGCTCGGTCCGCTTCGCCAATAGCAACAAACAAACCTGATGATGTGAGTAGCGTCCTATGTCAACTTGTTATTTCGACATTCACATACTTCGGTAGCCTCTTCCAGATCAAAAACATTCCGCCAAAGCTCAACCTCCGATATTTCATTCTCTTCTGCAACCCAAGCGGCAAAACGAGTGCCTGTCACTTCTTTTGAGGGCATAGATACTGATTTTAAAAGGGCCTCTTGGAGATCTGTCGCACACCATTCTGACTGTAGGTCAACGGAAATTGATACCGGCTTGGCACCACGAAGAGGGGATTGTGGATTCCCTGAAAGGCCAATCCCCAGAAATGAAACTGGATTACAGATATAATAGCTCTTCAATAGCAGTACCCAGGCAGACAGAATGGCACTCTCTGCGATTGACCACGGAATTGGGAGAAGCACAGAAATTGAATGGCTAGGATAAACATTCGAGGATGCACTCTCTCCATTCCCTTTGTCTAGACGTTCGGACGGCGCAAGCACATTTGAAAGCGGAAGTTCTAGATGCATAGTAAGTGATTAAATGACTTTCAGTTCAGAGGTACGAGGATATAAGTTATATTCTTTATGGATGTTTTCAGAGAACCCTTTTTATATCATCCTGTAGACACCGACTAGTTACACCGACTTTTGGCCAAGATAATCTACATTCATGCATCAATGGTAGAAGAATCAGCGTCACTACACCGCCAAAACAAGCTCCGTCCTTATGAAAAATGCTCGAGGGATGATGTTACTGTGTGGCCACGACTATCAAGATAGAAACCCCTTGCCCCCCACCAGGGCAGATGCGTCATCTTCAGTTACAATCAGGTTCATGCGTGAAAGTAAACCTAAAAATGCCCGGCTGAAGTCGATCTATGCACCGAATATCCCATTCTGGTACGCTTTCCGTCCATATGTCCTCTATTGGATGTTTACGAGATCTTCTGGCTCGATCGATTGCCGATAGTTCGAAAGTTCAAGATCCCTTACTTCAGCTGTTGCGCAAAATCTCCTCGTACATCAATATCTAGTGACAAAAACAGTCTAGGATTTGTACAAATCTCAGTAAGGGGTTGAGAATTGACTAGGAACTGTGCTTTCGTTTCATAGGGAGCTACCCACATGCCGGAAAATCCCGTCTACTCCTGTCAATTACTCGCGCGCAGTACGCGCTACGTGTCCATTTCGTCGTATCGACTGGGCCAGACCTAGTCCTTTTGTATATATTTCATGTGAACAGATCGATTTGTCATAGGCGTGCAACTTGATGAGGGAGGGGCGGGAGGGGGTTTGAGTAAGAATGTAGTGATCTGCAAAGAATATGTACGGTAGGCATATAAATTAATTATAAAGCTCACGACCAAGTTTCTCTTCCGACATGAAATTAGCTCGGACACGCGGTCAAAGTTGTCCAATTGTGTTTAACTTTGTTCCATTCACTAGACGGTCTGCTTCCTCAGGGCGGGATTGTCCTTCACGGGTAATCTGTGCTTGAAGGAGGACATGAATATCGATAATTTGCCTCATCATAATCTCGGAAGGTGAGAGACTCAATCCTAAAATCGATATCATCTATCAGTCATGCTAATTCAACTTATTAACTTTCTTTGCATGCAGGACTCGACGCCCGCGTGAGAGCTCACTAGATGCAATTTTTTCAAGAACCAAGCTTGTGCGGGGGATATGGAAGCATATCAGCGTATTTTTACCGTTCCCTCAGAAATCTGATCGAACTTTGCTACTAATGCAAGACTCAGATATCGAGAGAAATGCACCTCGATTTTGTCCAATCTGTGGAATGGGGGAGTGAAAGAGTCGCCTGTGGGAGTGGCTACCACCGACTCCTCCGAGGCTATCATATTCGCTGGACTGGTAATAAAGAGAGCCTGAGAGGAAAAGTGGGATTGGGCGGACGACCTCATTTCGTTGTAGGCTTTAACGAGCATCTTTGCGTCCTCAAGTTCGCCAACTATTCTCGTGTAGAAGCACGAGTCGTTCCTGTGAACGCTCGTAGCGAATTTTTTGTAGATCCAGAAGAATTGTGGCAGAGGCTGGACTAGAATACTGGTAAGATATGCCTTCTGGGATGCACGAATATCCACTGACATTCCAAGCGGGAGTCTTCTTGACCCTTGGAAGCACTTCCACCGCTCATTATGATCCTATCGTGTCTATCTTAGGTTAAATAATTACAATCTGAGCTTTGTTGACTCAATGTAGTACTTCAAGAGCGATAGATATAGTCAGCAGATCGATAATTTTGAAGATCTACAGGGCAGTCCACAGCCCTCGAAATCTTGATGGGTCAGTTCACCCTACAAAAGATGGCAAATCAGATTTTCTTTGTGCCTGATAGCATCGAGCATTTTAGGTGATTTAGCTACTTGAGTAGAAAAATAGAACTGTCGGCCGTGACTAGACAAGATGCTAATTACGGATCTCGGGTTGCCGCTAAAGCACCTGGAATTGAAGTGGACCACAATGATTAGCTTTCAGGTGCTCTTGTGATACAAATCACCCTCTTCCCCGAATTTTTATCGGAAGTCTCGCTGTATTATTACTCTTAGCTTTAGGAAGCCTCACGGCAAATTATAGGATACACTTTCGCATCGGCCACATGAATTGTGGTCATCTTCGTGAAAGTAAAGAGCCTTTGAGTATTTTGATAGCCAGCAGTGAACAATTCATAATTAAATTCACAACCCAGGTCTCTAGGTAAGGGTCCGTAGATGCATTGCGTGTCCCTGGCCGGCCGTATGCGGAAGGCAACATGAAAGATAACAAAAGGTTTGGCCTAATGTCAAAACTTTGAGGCACTGGTTGCCGTTCGAAATCGTCTAAGACCTTCTTTTGACATAGCAGAAGGTTTAATAGCCCTCTCGGTATTAAGATACTCTCGGTATCTCTTCCTCAGATCACTTTGTTTCATATTTTAGCTGGTGAAGCTTTGCACGAATGCTGTAAGTCAATAACATCCAGGTTTCCACCGCTTCTATCAGTCGCCCTCCTTTCTAATCTCCGTTGATACGACGGAAAAAGGGCAACCTTCGATCTATTCACGACGAGAAAAAAATTAAATGGCTAGTTTTCACGTTGATTAGGGGTGGAAAAACACGTGCATGACTCAAGACTTCAACGCTGGGCTTTTCCACAAATCTCGCTGGCAAGACATTATAAGAGAAATTGTTTTCGTAGACGGCCTGAAGTTACAGATCACACTTTAAGGTGTTGAAGATTGAAAATCTCATTATAAAAGGTACAAGTTTGCTTTTTTTTTTTTTTTTTTTTTTACGTTGCTGAAGGCATTAGATGTACTGAAATGAGTTCTCGCGAAAGGTGGAGCTGTCGATCGACCACCAACTTTATCTGTAAGAGACGAGTGAGTTTAAACTCCCCGGCCGAATCCGGATTTTGGCATCTAGGTGTTTAAAAATCCTCGAAAATTGATTCATTTTGACAAAATAAGTGAAACCGTTGATCGTCCAGTGAATTTGCTTGAACACGGCGACTATGGTTGCCGGCCTTCCGAACGTCATGATGTCAGCTGAATTCTAAAATTGAATTCGGTCCGCCCACCTACCAGCCCGCCCCAATCTCTCTCTCCTTTCCAATTATTCTAAGGAGGTATCAACTTGTGGCCCACAATATTCATATTAAATCAAAAGATCCTCAAGTTTCAAATTGCCCTGGTAGAGGGATCTTGCAAAATTCAATGGCTGATTTATCACTCGAAGCTGAAGTTAATTCACCGTGTGCCCGGAGCAGCTCTATTCAATAGCTTGTGGTACTGGTGATGCTGAACGTAGCAAATTGCCTGACCCTGCGGGTGGTCACACTCCAGACCCTGTTAAATTATCATATTTAACATGAGATTCTGCTAGCTCTTATTACCAAGCTTCAAGTTCATGCTTTTCCGGCCTGACTGGCTCACTCGTCATGGTTTTAAGGACGGCCGAAAACAAGATGGGCTAGGATTCGAGCAGTGGCCTCTTCTAGAATAGTACTCTGGTCGAGCCAAGGTCCATCGCTCTGAAATTTCATCACAAGAGAGGGAGCCGTATCTTGTGTTTTATGTATGTGAGAAGAGTTTTCGCCCGTCAGTGGGTGTTTTAACTTCTGAAGGACAGCCTCTGTTGAAGAGAACCATGGAAAAGTTCCACAAATCCGGTACGTCAGATCTATTAACGCGATTAATTTGAATCTAGAACAAATTTTGTGGACCAACCAAATACAACCAAAGATCTCTATTCATCATGACCTCGAGTTGACTTATGTTCACCTGAAGAGCCTCGAATACCCACAATAGAAATCCGCGTGCGGCATGTTGTGTCATCGAGTCATCATGCATAGTCTAGCTTACACACACTAGGCATACGAATAATTCAAAACCCCTTGTCCATCATTCGCAGTTAGCAGAATTTTCCTTTTTTCCCCAACCAACTCAGGATGAAATCCACCTTCGTGTTTCTAACTGTTATCGCTGCGGGCTTGATCGACGCCAGTCCTCTCATCAAGCGTGCGAGAGGCATTTTCAGACGTGATGTGTCGCAGTCGGACGGTACGTTCGAAATTTTGATGGGTGGTTTGCGTTTTGAGTCGCCTTCGTTAGACTGACTATTGCAGTGGACATTCTCAACTATGCACTCACTCTCGAGCATCTAGAGGATACATTCTATCGTCAAGGTCTTGCCAATTTTACACAGGAGGAGTTTGTCTCAAATGGATTCCCAGATCCGTTTTACGACAACCTCAAAAACGTGTCGTCAGACGAAACGACCCATGTTGCCTTCCTTACCAAAGCTCTCCAGGGTAAATCACTTCGCGCGGAAAAATTCATGGTTCAGCGATCTTATCTTTACTGATTGGGTTTCTAGTGGCTGGTGCCAAGCCCGTGTCTGCGTGCAACTACAACTTCCCATCAAGTGACGTAAAGTCATTCGTGGCACTTGCCAACGTTTTGGAAGGTGAATCAATTATTATTATTGCCGATCTATCTAGGTGATTAACAATATTTTAGGTGTTGGTGTGAGCGCATATCTGGGCGCTGCTGCTCAAATTATGAACAAGACTTATCTTACTGCTGCAGGAAGCATTCTTTCTGTGGAAGCACGCCACAGTGCCTATTTCCGGGGGGCTTTAGGTGAAGTCCCTGCTGGACAAGCATTTGATAATCCCCTTGATCTCGACGAGGTGTACACGCTTGCATCGCCTTTCATCACGAGTTGCCCCTCAAACAACACCAAGTTGCCTGTCAAAGCATTCCCCGAGCTCTCAGTATCTCCCAGCGGGTCCTCTGTTGATGCCAATTCCTCGATCTCGGTCACTTCTTCAAATTCGACTGCAAGCAGTGGACAAGTCTACGCCGCATTCATCACTGTTCTCGGTCCAATCTTTACTTCTGTGAGGAAGTCGAACGCTTCGTCCTACAACCTTACTGTTCCACCCGGAGTTTCGGGTCAGAGCTACGTTGTTTTGACCTCGAGTACCTCGAATGTCACAGACGACACTGTCATTGCTGGGCCTGCCGTGGTTGAAGTGAATACGCCCTGATGAGCGGGGGTAAAATAGTGAAGTTATGAATGTCATTTTACTAATGGATCCGGTTATTCAATGACCCCAAAGTTTTGACAGTTATTGCTACTGGTGTACGATGTTACTTTTGGTCTATTTCCTCGTGAGTGGTGGAACCCTAATTGATCTTGTGGCTCCGTTCGAGCCACAACGGGTAGGCTTTATTGTTGGGGACGATTTCGATCTCATCCAACAAAAATCTCGGGAATTCATTTTGATACTATCTTTTATGTTGAATTTTAATTACACTTGTATTTCTTAATGAAGTGTTTAATAATATGATCATTCACACTCGCTCGCAAAATACCGCAGGAAACATCTTTTTATCCGTTTGACGTCATTACTTTAAGCATACCAGAATCCTGGGTTGGTAAGCTGCGGCTTTGTCAGTATGCACTGAAACGAAGAAATCAAGGACGCATGTAGGTAGAAATATGGCTGAGTAGATCCCTGAAGACTTAGCTTCACTTTCTCTTTTGCTTGCAGAGCAGTAGTATGTTGACGGATGATTTGTAGCAATTCATTACATCGACATATCAGCCCCTAACGTGTAGGAGTATTGATATCCCACTAAACTGGAACTATGGAATTCGTCTTACGCGTAGCCGACTAGTCACTGGGAGTTAGAGCGCCTACGGGTTATACTTGCCGAATTCCAAATCCGAACTTGGAAAAAGCTTTCTCTAAATCGTACCATTTCCATGCAAAGCCTTACGTCGGGGTGGATTCTGTTGAGTACCTTGCAGAACCTGCTAGAAAAGCACGCTAAGTAAGTCAATCCCTTACTTGTAGGTTGGGTTGTCTTAAAAGGTAAAATGTGAGACTGATCGCGAAGGATTCAATATATGATGTAGACAAGGGCGTCCTTATATACCTTGTTCTTCTCTAAGTAGGGGGTTTCTTAGAGAAAATATGATACAAGTGGGTAATTATATAGACCCCCTAAAGTATTTGACTATAATAGTAAGATTTACCCCCCGTACGTCACATGCGGGTTTATAGACCCTAATAATCTGCGTGTAATGTTAACTTACGTTGAGAGATAGCCGTTTCCTGCGCCGCGCGAAACGTAATGGAATATGTATTAAATAACCCTTCTATTGGCCACTTTAGTTATATAAGAGCTCTTAAGCTAACAGAAATTTTAAAAATATACTCTCTATGTCAGGATAGAGGCATGCATCGTGTTAAGAGTGGTCGACTTATGCGGCTTTTGTACGTCACAAAACATGAGCTTGCTGCTTTTATCTCTATATAAGCTACCTTCTAGGATCCAAAGTAGCCCGCACAATAGGATGACACCCGTCGTCTACACGTCGATATTAACGTATTTCAGGAAGAGACCACGGAGTAATAGTCCTCTACCGTAAGGAGGGCTACCTATGTAGCAAACTAAAAGCTCTACTACCCTTGACTACAGTCGAATTAACCGTATTCCTTGGTCAAATACTAACACCGTTAGAACGTACCTTCCAAGCTACTGAAAGTCATCAGTATCTGGATTCCTCTGCGAGTAATATAAATGGGAACGAGTGTGCTAACTGCGAGGGCGCAAGTGCAGCGTGAAGCACGGGGTTTTAAAAATGTCAGCCCGGGGGGAGAATGCCTATTTTGGAGCTATCGAGATACCGTTATTGTATCATAAATATTCAAAATTACATGTCAAAGATACTTTGAAGACTGGAACTTGTGATATACGACTGCTTGATCATCACCAGGGCCGAGTCTACTTGTAAGTGCGAGCTGTAGGTGTCGTCCTTCACATTCATTGTGTAATCGAAAGTTTTCGGGTGTTTTGAGCAGGAATATCGTGGTTCTGCCAAGCCTCTGCTCAGCCGGTAGTACTCAGAAAGTAAGCAGATTGCTCTCTGTCTGACCAATCACACTTTAGGTGCTAGCGGACACTTGCCCGTTGGCGAAATGGACACTACATGTATGCAGCTTGCATGAACCTAACGTGTGAGAAATTTGTTCGCTTCTATTCGCTCAAGACTGTGCCCGGCCACGTATTTAGCATGTGACGCCACATGATTCACGGTTGCTACTTATTTCTTTACCTTTGATACGTAACAACCTCTTGTGAGCCGAAGATCATCCTGAGGGGGTTGTATTTGGACTTGCAGTAGAGCGCCAATTTTAATACGCATGTAATAGTATATCCCGCCATATCAATGGTTTATCTCCCCTCCGTACTCGCCAGCGATTTGTTGATATTAAGATTTCTGGGCATCCTCGGAGACACCACCCCCATTTCCTCGCAAATGCTTCGGTGACCTCCCAATTCGATGGATCCCAAGGCAGTCCCCAGACCAGGAGGGTTGCATCGGAGCGACAATTATCCCAGAATCCCATGAGATCATGGCAAAGATCATCCTCATCAAAATCAATGTCTCCGCACAAGAAATTATCCCGTATTTTAGGAAACGGAAATATGTCAAACCAGGGATGGTGTGGAACAGTCATTTGCAATAAAGTTGGCCACAGACTGGCCGGTACAGTTTCTTTCGCAATCTTCGCAGCAGGGACGCTGAAAATCGATAAAGACTCTTCGGCCCAAAGATATTCAGTGGTCATCCCAGCCGCAACAATGTTCTCATTGGCTGCGCGCCAGATATTCAGCCTGCTCAAGCTAAGAAGGTGGTCAGCTTGTGGAGATGCCAGTTTGTAGCTAGCGATGGCTTGACGCTCATACAGCGCCATCAGTTCCCGAAGATTAGGCGGCGCCCAGTTCCACTGAGGCATTTGGAAAGATCTCGAACAAGCAGCCATTGGGATGACCTGAGATGAGGTCGTCATATTCGCGGTACTCGAAGGATTTCCAAGAGGCTGAACGGAATTATCTGCTTCAACAGTTTGAATCTTTTTCTCACGATGCTTAGTCGCCTGTCGAGAGCCTACCATTCATGTCAGCTATATTTCGCTCAGCTAATCTCCGTCTCGTACTCACGATAAGCCCGCTGGTTCAAGCGGTTTTGTAGTCTTCTTCGAACTTTAGGATTGCTGATTCCGGACCAATCATCGATGTCGACGAGACTAGAATGCCATGTCATTGGCTGCATCTCAATCCTCGGAGCTAACGCTCCCAACGACAAAGAATTGCCGGAATTTGTCATTTGCAATGATGACTGGTTCGACGAGAAGACTGGGGCACATGAACAGGGATGCCGTGCAATTGGAAGAATTTGAGGGAAACTTGTTAATATTTAAGGTTACGCAAGTTGCTTACCCTTTCCCTCTGATTGGCCAGGATAAAGTGGGACTTACTCTCGCTCACATTGCTCACCACTCGGTCGGAGCTGCGGGGCACGCAACTTGCTTACAAGTCTCCGCTAATTGGTCAAGATTTTACCCAAAGTTGAATCAGTGCCCGGGTGTCCTAAATTTTCGCCGTAAGCCCCCACTGTGTATATGCCTGGTTTTAATTGTGTCGAGCACGAAGGAAGCCTACGGGTTTCCTCAGGAGACGTAGGAAGGAGACGTGGATTTTCCACAAAATCCGTGCTTTTGCTCTACGGTTTACTCTCATTTGAGTAGTGAACAAATAGACCGAATGCGATTACGACACAGCAAATTGGACCTTGGCGTACAAGAATTCAAGAATTATTGAACGTTGAAATTTTAGGATCTCGATGGGAGGCGTTTGCAATGACATTGTGATTAGAGGCTTGGAGGAGTACCTCATATCTCCCAAAATTGGTTCGGAGCTACTTTGCCACATCTATAATCCAGCCGCTTTGATCAAACTCTCACCAATCACGGTGGCACTTGTGGGGTTCTGACCCGTAACCAATCGGCCGTTCCGCCCACTAATGATGACCTTAACACCGAAGGGAATTTCGGCCTTTTCGTAAATCCCTCCATTCTTGCGTAGTTCCGTCTCCAGCAGAAAGGGCATATCGCGCGTAAATTGCATGATCTCCTCTTCGGCGTCAGAGAGACCCGTGACCTTTTGGCCAGCAACCAAGTAATTTCCGTCGGATAGCTTCACGTTAACCAGAGCGGCAGGACCATGACACACAGCCGAGACCACTTTACCACATTCGTAGAACTCCCGAATGACAGCGTGAGATATCGCATCATTGGCAAGATCAAACATGTCTAAGAATAGTTAGATTTGCTAGCGTACTGTGAGGTAAAGAATATTAGTAATTTGAAGAAACTTACGCCCGTGACCACCAACGAAAAAAATTCCCGCAAATTCAGAAGGCTTGCCAAGCAGGCTCTCGAGCTTCTCAGTGTTCTTCCAGACATGAGATTTCTCTTGGAGGAAATCGACACACTCAGGATCATCTTTTGTCGCTTCGATTGAGTAGGGATCGAGAGGAGCTTCACCGCCAGCCGGAGAGAAGACCACAATATCAAAAACTGACATGAGCTTATTGTAGGGATGAACTAGCTCAGGAAGATACCATCCAGTAGGCGTGCCACGACTTGGGAGGACGCTCTGCGAAGAGAGAACGAAAGCAAATCTAGGCTTCGGAGACATAGTTGTAAGAAATGAAATTATGAATTGCTGCTGAATGAGAGGCCGCAATAGAATAGTAGATAGGAAGAAGAAAAAGAACGAACGGCAATGGTCAGGTATTTAAGTAGAGACGGATTTTTATGTAACCTGAGAACAACCATGGATGCTTGATAACTTGAATTTGAAATCAATTGTTGCAAAAGAAAAAGCTGGAACTGTTTGGAATGGATTTGGATGATGTAATGGACTCGCTTCATACCCTAGGAGTGAGTAAATATAAAAGCCATATCTCCTCGCTAGACGACTGGATTTTCAAATCACTTCGATACCCAATTTGCTGATTTCCATCGTTTCTTCTTGACTACTTGAGCCACTCAACATCAATCATGAGTTACACAATCACCGTCGTCTTTCCAAACGATATCGACGCCAAGTACGATATTGACTACTATACGGCGAGCCACATGACGCTCATTGAAAAGCATTGGTCCAAGTTTGGCCTGAAAGGCTGGTCTGTCACCAAGTTTCTTCCGGGCTTGGACGGTGCGAATCCGTTGTACGCCTTTGGCAGTGAAGTCTTTTGGGAGAGTCAAGAGGCTATGAAAAAGGCATTTGAAAGTCCCGAGGCCGCGGAGATTATGGCGGATGTCCCTCACTTTAGCAACAAGTCACCAATCTTCTTGATCGGTCAGACTGTCAAGCCTGCGTTCCATTTCTAAGGACTGTAAGTACATGATATCATAAGGTGTTTCTATTATTTTATTTATCGCTAATGAAATTCGCCAAACAGGTTGTGGTCAATTGTCTTGCATGTTTGAGGCGTCTGCTATTTTACCAATTACCAATCAATCTCTTAGAGCGCGTTGGTAGTTTGCTAGACAGTTGACGTACAACTGTCCCTCAACATGTTCCAATTCCGGGTATCTTCTTTTTCCTTTCCAGAAAATAGCAATACCATTTCACCGATCAAGGTCGTATAATAAACACTCAGCATTTGGTAATTAAGAATTAGTCTTGAAGACACGATAGCAATGATTTTGCGCAGAGAGGGAGACCGAGGATGATAACAAAGGGTGAGACTGATACCTAATTCCGCCGTGGAGGCAATGGATAAGAGGACGACCGAGAGCAATAAGACACAGGACATCTAATTCTCAATATTATTAGTGGATTAATATTCAGCGTCAACAAAATTCACTCTCAGTGCGGTATTTTAAAGCCTACTTCGAGCGAGTAGGGTCATCGCTTGTTGTAGAGATCCCTCAAAATGGTTTGGCTAGCTAATGTATGATTAAATTTCGCCCGTAAGAGGTCTCGAAATTGGCTCTTGATCAAAGAGATCGTATCTAATATCGCAACGGAAATTATTTGTCCGAAGCTTATTAAAAGGCGTTAGAGTTCTCACACTTTCAAAACCATGATCATCATCATAACTTGGCTACTCTGGCTCTCCTTCCTAAATATTAATATTTGCTTTCATCTCAAGCACAGAAACCTGATTTTGGTGAGGACTCTGATCCTTTTTCCTATTTCTATCACCACTTTTCAATGAAAGTGTACTCGACTGTCGGTATGGCCATCTCGCTGCCTTTGCGGCCAATCCTGCATTCGCTCTTCCTGAAGTGGGAGAACAGAAACACCAGAACCGTAAACCCAGAGGTTGATTTGACGATAAATCTACTGATATGATGAGCGTTGGCACCTCGAGCCCACATTACGTTTACGAACAAGCTTTCAGTTTCTGCGAATAATCTGCCTGCATCTCCGGTGATTCGTGCTTACATGACGTCACGGCATACACGAACGATGGAAATTCAATGCAGCAAGACAAGAATAAACTGACTGAAAAGAGAGGAGCGGCTCTAAGTGCCTTCTGAAGTCCCAAGCAGAATTACATAAGCAAACTGACTCAAAGCGGTCGGCGGCGCTGCGGCGGGGCACCCAGCTCAGCGGGACCCAAGAAATTTCAACAGGACTCAAAAAGTTTTAGCTCATCGGGACCCAAAATATTTTTGTTTAAAATAAGTGATAATATTTACTTTAATATGTTTGTTTAGTAATTACATATAACGTAATTCACGGCTGAGATGGCCACACGGTTAAGCTGGCCACCCCAAAACACCATACTAAATGCGATTTTTTACAACTTCATTTGTCCACACTAAATGTTCAGTGTATGATCTTAAGGTATCCAGGAGTTTGATGTAGATATTAAATATCTTCTCAAGGTATAAGAGTATAAAAACAGTTGGAAACATAAAGACTTATATCTACATTGCTCGGTTGAAGCGTAATTTTTAGTAATACTGGTAAATAATCATCTCCCGTATATCTTACTTAAGCTGTGCTATGTCTAAAGCTAGAGATATTATCCGATTCAAAACCAAGTAAAATTTACCTCCGTTTGTTGATATACAGTGACCCGAAAAATCGCATTTAGTATAGTGTTTTGGGGTGGCCAGCTCAATCGTGTGGCCATCTCAGCCGTGAATTACGTTAGGTCATCTAAATTTATATCCAGAATAAGCCAAAAGAAGGCCCTGTATTGAAGAATATTATATGGCTTAGGGACTTGGTTCCTAACAAAATCCACTAGCTAAAACTATATCGATAAACTTAATTTCTCAGTAGACTATCCTTATAGAATATCGGAAGTCTTCCAGCTGAATCTTGTTTAGAGGAGCTTCGTAGCTACTAGTATCGTGCTAGTTAGTCCCGATAGGGTGCTTTCTAGCTCAATATATCTATACAAACGCCTTCACTGCTATTACGATTACGAAGTACTATTTGTAGATTGATCACACTGTAAACACCTGAAATAGCATATAAGCTAGCTAAGTTTACTAAGATACAAGAAGGGCTAACAGATAGACGATCAAAAAGCCCCATAAACCCGTTAAATATGGTATGTAATTCGATTCTTAAGGGCTACTATTGTACTAATACAATTAAGGAGAAAGTCAATTTCTGACGCTAGAGACCCGCTCGATCGACCAGGCAGATTGCTTATAAAGGAGACCTATCAATTGACGAGTGCATCTAGATAGTTCAGCGGCCTTTCAGCCGGTAGAAGCTATCAGGATTTATGGTGATCCGGTCGGTCTGGCCTCCTCATTAATCCTTACAGTGTGCATGAAATCTTCATCCATACTTGAATTAGGCTCGTATACGATCGGGTTCAAGGGTCTCTAATCCCAAAGGGATTACATAGATTAGGTCTTATGATCCAATCGTAGATCATATCATAATCGTACGATTCAACTATTTCAATATGAATCGGAAGCCAACGTATTATAGAGGAATTGATTTAAATCATCAATCTGGTTGAGCTTATGAGAACTAGCTATAGAAAACAGAAAGCCTTCATGTCTATTAAATCAACGGAATTTGATCAAAATCACATTAATACTATGGAGTCATTTTAAATCATAGTGTTAGAGGCCTTACATTCTAGGATCAACCATTATGGATCAACATCAAATAGACAGGTCGATCTGCCTAATTAGCCGTCTCAACAAATCAGGAAGGCTCCGCCTACGTTCAGTATATATAGACAAATTGGCCGTAGAATTTTTTCATATGTAAATTGTATATTCTAAAGGAATTGATGGGTGTTGGTTGAGTTATCGTTATTTAAAATTTATCATAGCGGTGTGGTAGACTTCTGCATAACCCAACTTGGGTCCCCAAAACCCAGCGATCAAAAATATAACCCGAATGCTTACATAAAAATACATAAATATGCCAAGAACTTCCTAATAAGACCTACCTATACGCACTTATGCACTAAGCCGGGTCAAAAATAGGTTATTGGGTTCTTGGCAATGCCAAGATTGGGTCGAAAGTTGGGTTTTGCGGAAGTCTCGTAGGTGGCCAGGGTGACCGGAAATTACATTAGTTAACTACCACGCTAACACTATCATTGACACTAACTATCATACATCGAGCTTTAGAATTACCGAGATTTATTACGTGCCATCTAACCCAGTAGTAACCGTTATGTGAAACACACGGTACGGAGCATACTGCATGGAGCAGCAGTGTTTTCCATGGAGCCCACAGACTGCCAAACGGTCCAAAAGAATTCGTCGGTTCCAACCTGATATTTCGTCATCATTCGTCCCCAATTGCCGACGGGCCCAACCATTTCTTCACAAGTGTCTCAGCCGGTGTCTTCTATTAGAGCAAAACTAACCATAAATCCGCATTAAGTCCGTGTCCTAACTCCGGAGACATACGTGATACAACTCTTTGCGCCCTACTTGCGTCCTACATTAAATACCTAGCTCTCACGCAGAGGAGTTGCTAATTGAATTTCACAGTCTTTTGCACGTTCAAAATTGCTTTATCTATAAGCTGACCAGCTCGTCGCTGATCAGATCTTTCTCACCCTCTCAGCCCACCTGATTTCATTTGCCTTCTTTCTGGCTATCTCGCCAACATGAGGAAAATCCTCGTTGTGTTCGGTGCAACTGGCAACCAGGGCACTTCTGTCATCAACGCTGTCCTTAGCGATTCAAATCTGGAAAAGCAATACACTCTCCGCGCCGTCACTCGGGATACGTCGAAGCCTGCTGCTGTGGCGCTGCGTGAGAGAGGCGTTGAAGTGGTGCAAGCCGACTTAGCCGATATGGAATCGGTCAGAAAGGCAATTTCCAACGCGCATACGGTTTTCGCTATGACCGAGACTATCCATGACGATCAGCTTGTGTCGCGGGATCTTGCCCAAGGCCGGGGATTGGTCAACGCCGCTGTCGCTGCTGGCGCGTCCTTCTACATCTACAGCACCTTGCCCGGAATAAAGAAGTACTCTGGAGGGAAATACACCCATGGGGACCATTTTGATGTCAAGTCTGAGGTCGAGGAATATATTAGAGAACAACCCATCAAAAGTGCATTCATCAGCCCTGGATCTTTCATGTCCATCTTTCTCGAATCCATGCGTCCTATTCCGGTCGGGAATGGAAACTACGCCATTATGAACGCTGTGACTCCCCAGACTCAGCTCCCTTTGCTTGACACTGCAGGCGACATCGGCAAATTCGTCGCCCTCATGCTCGCCAATCCCACGACTTACGAGGGCAAGGTCATTCCGGCGACTACTAAACTCTATTCAATGGAGGAAATCGCCCAGATCATGGCATTTGTCAGCGGAAAAAACATCAGCTATATTCAGCAGCCAGTGGAGGTGATGAGGAGCTTTCTTCCGCCAAATGTAGCGGATAGAGTTCTCGACATGATGATGTATTTTCAAGATTTCGGCTACTACGGATCCGACACGCAACGAATTCTGGCCGACAGTCAGCCACTCATACCATCGAACCTGACCACATTTGAAGAATTTCTCCACAGGAATGGGTTCAATTTGCAATAAGAACCCTCGACACCTCCCCTTGTCCATTATTGATAAGTCAATTGTCTGGGATAGTGGCGAATTACTGGAACCTCGGAGATCCAGACTGCAAAACGAATCTTCACTCCATATAGAATTTTAGGTAGCTTCTCTTCTTCTTTACTCCAGTCATTATCATTCCGTTCTTCTTCTATACCATAGATTTGTAGATTATTTTAAAACTCTCCAAAGGCTTGGAGAATTCAATATTGTCCTACCGTATATGATACCTTCATAATGCCTTTGTCGACGAACAGAGGGATTGGGAATTGAAAAGATTGATAGTTTGCCACTTTTTGATGCAAAACACAATTCCGGTTTGCTGTGATATCATTGATTACTATCTACTTATAGGGATTCTTTTCCCTGAGAAACGACAGGGACATTCGATCCCTCTCGCGGATGTTGCTGTCATTTGCTATGACCAGCGGGTTATTTTTGTTGAGGCCTTTATACGCCTCTGCTTGTGTTTTCTCTCTCTTTCTCTCTTCCTTCTTCCTCTAGACGCTCTGGAGACTCAAATACTAGAAGTCTCCCCCTTCTTCTTTCTAGTGTGTATTGGAAAAATACGCTGGGCGGGTGTGTGAACCCAGAGCGGATTTGAGTTTGCGAGGCGAAGCGGAAGGCCACGACGCGAGCGTGCGTGGGGCGTTTCAAATTGTATACTTGGGAAATAACGAAGGTTATGAGTACAATACCCTATAGCAGGTCATGATGGAGAGAAAGATATTTTGAAGAGTTCGCGCAGTTTGGGCGTCGCTCCCGATTGCAAAATCGGTGCAAACTTTTCATAATTTATCAAGGAAATTCAATGTCCTAATGAAACCTAGGGTGGGGAAAGATTAATAGGTCTGACGATTTTCTTCCTTGAAAGGGCTCACACACTACTGTAAAAATCCCTCATCAAAAAACCTTTGAAATAATCGGTTCTCCAACTTCCAGCAACCTGATCAATATCTGGCGTGCCCAGGGGCGCCAACTCCAGAGAGAAAATACCCAAACCCAAAGATAACCAATGGTTTTTTTCGCAACCGAATCCCCTGTCAGGACGCCACACCTCTTCGAGAGATATGCAGCCACGTCCTCTACCGCAAAGGGAATTGGTTGAACTGGGAGAAATACCATAGCGCCTGAGTCCTCCCAGGATATACCGAGCGCCATATCGAGGAAAAGGTGTATGAGGCCGGAAATGAAGAAGCAAAGGAAGTAGCGGATGTATCGAGCAATGACCGTGTTTTGACGAAGAGGTGATACAGAGATGAGGAAGTCCGCATTTGAAGAGAGAAACCCTCGAAATGTTTGGTGCCAAAATTTTCTTAATGTATGGAGGCCCTGTTAGCGGCTATGGATGGACATTTGAGAAAGTGTCACATTGGTCACTCACCCCCAAAACCTGCGAACCGACCATGCTTCCCGAGCCGATGCTTGAAATGGTGGCCAATCTACGGGAGAGGTACATCGTGTGAGTACTGCGGTGATTGAGAGTAGAGTATAGAGAGCTTTTTGTAGAAGGAAGATGGTGAGGATGAAGAGCGTATAGAGATGAATCTGCGCTGGCAGACACCCCAAAGATAAGCATTTTCTTTTTTCCAGGAGAGGTAAAATGTCTCTCTGCTTAGGTATCCAGTCAAAATAGGAGTAGATTGAGAAAACGACCACCGCTGTACAACAAATGAGGCAGAGACTCTGCAATCCCTCCAGGAGGAATATTCCTCTCGAGGGAGATTTCCCTCGGTTCCTGTTGAAATTATACACCGGTGTGATTTGCCATTTGGTATTGAGGCGGCGGAAGTTGTTAGGTATAGATAAAGCGAAAGACAGAGCATCTTCAATTGGAATTGATCCTCTTTCCTTCTTCCACTTCATGTGCTCCATGTAGTTGACGCGGCTGTGAAGAAGTATATCATGGCTATTGAAAAACTGCATCCAGGCGCCCGTCGCTACCGGAGCACATAAGAGACTGGGAATACTAGGAGCATTTTGGACGGTGCCTTGGATGGACACCGCGAGTCCCAAGATAATCCCAATGGCAAGGGGTCGTAGAGGTGATTGACTGGAGGTGAAGGCAGTCATAGATCCAAGAACGACATGAATCAGAATATACTGGCCCCCGACATTTGTGACAGCTGGTACAAAGTGAGAAAAAACCATTTGGAAAGTCTTTCAGACTACTTGGGCACGGAGTGAAGTCCTGAGATAGGTATTTCTTACTCATCGAGATCATAGGAAAGGAAAATGGGAGAAATAGAACGGTGGAGTAAAGGAGAGGAAGAAAAGAAAAAATTATTAATGACAATCTAACATGCTTTGCTCCCGCAGTAAAATAGAACGATTGAGTCAGTGACCGACCCCTTGCGTCAGCACACTATCTGTATCAAGTCGATTCGTAGATTTTGTATTGGCAACGAAGTCAGGATTGGCTGAGCAAGAAGGAAGGTTCAATCCAATGCGCAAGGGCTAATAAAGGCTTTATTTTCTAGCGCAAGGGCTTTAGATGCCGTCTCATCCTACTGTAATAATTATGTAGTCAGCGGTCTGCTCAGAAGTCTGACCTAATTCACAGTTTTTTTTCGTGCACCTCATAGTAAAAAGACTTCGGTGGGCTGCAGCGACCCAACGCGCCATTACAGTCCATATTTTCCACTACCGTGTTTTCAGCTAAATGTGCTCTTGCTCAGTCTCGTGGAGTTTCATCATCAGTAATGAAACTTGCCTCTTTCGTCCCTCATGATTATGCCCAGCCCGCACCTGGAATCCTTCAGATATATATATGATCAGCGCTATTGCCAGTACACAGCCATCCATGGAAATTACGATGAGAAGGTTTGGAAAAGGCAGTGTGGCTGCTCTCGGCCAGTTCTCCCGTGAGCTTGCATGACTCGTGCTGAATCCGGTTGACCTAATACAAGGATTCATCCTACGCGAATGAGCCGCTTTTTATTTGACTTTCGGAATATGAACCGTTGCTTTCTTTCCAAACGTCCTTTCACCTATAACCTCGATATCTCTCTTATCTAACTTGTCCATTATGACCGTACCTCAAGATAGCCTCCAATCTAGGCGGATGCCATCATCTTGGGCGGTAGATACTCCGAAGTCTAATTCTTCTACCGGCTGAGTGATCATCTATGATAACGGATTGAAATTTCGCTTAGTCGGAAGTTAGTCTCCTTTCAAGCTTTTATCCGCGTGATCTTTATTCATCATAAGGCCAGTTAATAGTGTAGGAGTTTATTAGAGTTATGTCTTTATGTTTGAGAGGATACGGTCGAAGAAAGGCGGTGCGAATGATCGTGCACCACAGAGGATCTATGCTGACTGAATAATTTGATACTATTACTTACGTAAAATTAAGCTTCTTTGACATTGATTAATTAACATATAGCCTTGTGACCCAAAACAGAAATAAATATCGTACCTATGTACAAGGGGGCACAGGATCAATACAAGTTTATATAACCTCTTTTGCAGGGATCTTCCATGAGGGGCTCGGTTTGTCCCAAAGTAGAGAGTCCATGATCCCCTTATGTGAAGTATATCATTACAAGTAATAAGAGAACGCGTTCTATTTATTTGCCTCCCTACTAAGTAGAACTTGCTATTATTTATATCCTCTTTATCATATAAGCTCCTTCGCATTTAATTGTGATATCTTGTAAGCGTTTACGCCTGTTTCCATTACTTAAGAGCAAGTGATCGTTGGAGGAAGGATAAAATATAGTAGTATACCTGATGTAAGGTTATTCACACCTAGGGGTTTTAGGTTATACCATCTCGGGGGCCTTTCGATGGTGCCTAATAGTCGGCAATTCGCCTGAAGAACGAATCCGGATCCCTCTATAAGATCCCTACGAGAAGGTTGCACAGAACCTCGTATTTGTCCCATTTCCCTTCGTTTTCAAGGATGAATATCCTCCTTGTTTTGAGCACTGTGATTACATAGAAGTTGATATTTAATGAGGAGGTTTTTTTGTTCCTCAAAAGACGGTCTTTGAGCTTTCTAAGCAATTGACTTGGTCCTTTCTCCTACCTAATTGACAGGCCTCTAGCCTGACTTACGGAGTATGTCTTTACAGAGTGTGTTTAACTGTAAAGACAACAACTCACATCCGACTGTTTATTTCAAATGAAAATTCGTCAGAATCGGCTATCAAAGAGTTGCGTGAATCGCCAATTAGAATATAAGTACAATATTTCGAGGAAGATCAAGTTCAACATTAGGCACGGATATCACAAGCTATTAAGAGGATTCTAGACCCGGGCACCATTTTTGAAATCGAGTGTACTTCCAAGGCGCATGGCTGCTTCTCATTGGTCCGGAAAGGTCTACGCAGCGTGTCTGTATTACATGATAGATATTTTGATCATGGAGTAAATATTATCAGAGATAGCTATGCCACGAACCGGGCCGTAACCTTGGAAACATTAGGGAGGCTGATTCCGCTTTTCTAGAGGCCAGTCTCAGAACGCTTCCGCTACGACCGCTGGGTTGCACAGAGGTCCCATTCCAGCTCCTCGCCTTGACTATTCAACCACGGCAAGCAAGCATCCCACAAAGCCCTAACTTCCTCATGTTCACCAACGCTCACAAGCTCCTCCCAAACTTCTCGATCCGCTCTCTCACACCACCCCAAAAACGCAACTACAATTAGATCCGCATATCCGGGCTGATCACCCTCAAAAAATGGCCCAGGTCTCGACTGGGTGTCATCCGCCCTCCGCCCTCTCAGCATACGCACAATCACCGCAAATTCTTTCCTCAGGCCATCTACCATTGCTCTAACACTAGCTTGATCCAGTGGTCTAACCTTGTCCAACGGCTTTCCAAATTTCACCGAGCGAGTTTGAAAAAAGTACTCGCGGCCCCTGGGATCCAAGAACGCCGCCACAGGAGGAACGAGAACGCATAAACCCGGTGCGATGACATGAGTAATTAGCCGATCAACAGCCTGGGCGAGCGCGTAGCTCGCGGCACCGGAAGGAAATAATGTTGGTGTTGGCGCGATCGCGTCTAGGTGGTCGGCGATCGCGAACGAATCCATGATTGCCCCGTGTAGGTTTGACGGGGTGATGAGCGAGGGGTGGCGGATTGCCGGGAGGGTGTGTGTGAAGGGACTATCTTCCGGACGGTTGGGTGGAACCGCCAAAGAGGAGAGCACGGGGGCAATGTCGGGGTATGAGATCCAGGACTGGGTGTATGGGATATTCTTAAAGTTTAGGACGAGGCGGGTTTTGAGGGTGTTTGGCGACCAGGATCTTGAGGGACCTGGAAGGGTGGATTCGATGTCGAAAAAGTTCACGTGGGGAGTTACTTCGTCCATGTCGGTGGGGAAAATGGGAACTGAATGAGGACTCTCTGGAAATGCCAACGCGGATGATAGCGGTTGGTAGAAGGGCTGAAGTGTGGTCGTGAGTGGAGGGAGGTCCTTTATACCCATCGCTTTGGAGCTGGTGTTCATATGTTCCTACAAACCCCCGTGTGCGTCAATATTACCATGTTGCATTCGTTCAAAAAAAACAAATGTTACATTTTTGATCATACGTAGCTTCAGGGTACCAAATGTCAGTACAGTTCCATTTTCTGGGCACCTTCGTCTGGTTACATTCTTCTTAAGAATTCTAGTACTTGACCCCAGTCCTTAATCGAAAATCGCCCCGTTTATCGTCGCCTTGCTTTTCTTGCGTCTTCCGTGTTGCCGCCCTCCACTCCGTAATTATGCCATGATAATCATTGATCCCATGAGGCTGCATCCAATGGGCCCACAAACTTGCTTTTCGGCGCGGGGAGATCCCGAGGTCCCTCAAAAGTAGATCAAGGTAAGGTAGAATATCAAAGACAAAGTTCGGGTAGCGGTGGCCTCCACTTGCGCGAGGAGACCGCCATCTACCAAACTCTGTATACTTTGTCGTCTCCAACATCAGATCTGCGAAAGTCATCGTCGTAAGAGGACTTATGACTGGAAACTCGTTGTTGAGAAAAGCCGCTGCCCAAAGAGCCTGTACCTCCGCTAGAAGCGTGGTGTTGAGCGACACTGTATACCCAAGAAACACAATGGATCTGTCCAGAAACATACCCAGAGGAACCATAAATCGTGTTAGTCGGAGGGGTCTCCGGTCAGAGCCATATCCTCGCGTCAAGGGTGGTTGTTCCCGAAGCTTGGGAAATTGGTAATATATGCGCCGATTGATCTCCTCACGCAATTGCGTGGGTATGACATCTGGGTTTCCTGGAAGCCCGAGTTTGGCAGAGACATTCTCAGGCAGAAATTTGATTCCCGGCATCTCTTCCCATCCCGTGCAGCAAATCAATACGTCTGTGTCCAGCTCCTCCTGGTTTGAGAGGTGAACTCGTCTCCTGGACAACCTATCGATATCTGCGATGTGCACTCTGATCTTGCCCTTTCGAACCAGCTCAAAGAAATCGGTGGGATAATTGAGAATGCCCAGAGAAGTCGCCACCCAAAACGGTGACACTGATGGCCTCAGCTTCTGCGTCTCCGAATGCTCATGATAACCGTTGGCCTTTTCGAGACTGAGCTGCATCATACCCCAGAACGCATCCACTATCTTACGGCCAAGCCATGAAGAGTGGAGCCATGTGTATAGTGTTCCTGCCTCCTGATTCCAAGCGCATGGGCTGAATAGTGAAAAGAGCCGAGTCACTGGGAAGCTTTCCAGCAGCCTCTTGAAGGGCCACCCAACATACGCTGGCGCCATCCACGTCGGCCCGTAGCCGGATTCACGGATAACCCAATCTACAACGAGTCCCCGCGTCGCGCACGAGTAAACAACGTCCCAAGCCGATTTGGAACCTCCGAGCACAGTAACGCGTGTTTTGGACTCGAGCATATCGGCCTCATGCGATACAAAATCACGAGAATGTAACAGTTGTGAGTCTGATCTGAAATCATCCGCGCCGGCAAACTGCGGCATAAAGGGCCGAGACGTGAGGCCAGCTGCAACGATCAATTTAGAGGTCTTGAGAAATTTTCGCCGTGCTTGTGGAGAGCCCTCGATCAGACTAAGTGTCCAACTGCGGTCAGACGTATATTCAGCGCTCTCGACCCGGCAGTTCAGGCGGAGCTTATCCCCAAGCTCGAACTTCTTGATAGAAGCCTCAAAGTACGCACACACCACGTCTCCTGGGATATGCTGACCCTGCCGAACCGCAAAGTTTTCTTCGGTCATTGGAAAGTCGCTAAATTCGTAGGATCCCAGAACATTGTTGGTTTTCAGTCCGTGGTAAATTCGATCCTTGGCCCAGACGCCTCCGACGGAGGATGCACCATCTAGAATCACCATTTTCTGGGATGGATAGGCAGCATGATATGTCTTTGCCGCAGCAATCCCGTGCCATCCTGCGATCTCTCAATTAGTGGTTATTCTATCTAGGGGGAGGTCAGACTCACCGGCACCGATAATAGCCACGTCAACCTGTTCCATCGGGAGCTGTAGGGATTCAAAGACGAGATCTCCTTTGATTCGCGTCGGTTCATGCTCCGAATTAATCTGGATGAAAAGTCAATGCTGCGTCTGAATTGAATTGTGGGCTGATGTGGCACTCATCCAGCCTTTTGCAACTTACATCCTAGCCTGTGGAGTGACCGGTGCATGTGCATCCGACGGACAGAGACTAGAGGCATCCCTTGAGAATACAACTTGGAGATGTCACTCTCTGCATGCAGGTGTCTTTACGGGAGCGTTGGTGCTTCAATAATCTCATGTCTCACATCTTACACTGAAACAGGGCATCGTCTCCTTCGGTACCACAGTAGTGCATGACCAACTGAGATAGGCTATGCTCTGTCCAAATGCATTTGCCAACCACGTCTCCCTCTATGTGGTCTATTGGCCGCATGCGTTCTAGGTGTTTACGATGCTATCATGCTTTCATCGATCCGTGGCCAATCTGCCTAGTCCGGAGGTGCTCTTTCGAGCAGAATGATACGGCTACGGCATTGATGATTCAATCACTCCACCGAAATGCTGATGGATGACGGTTAAACCTTGCAAAAATTGTATTGAATGCATCAGGAGAGTAAAGATACTGGTGCTCTGTGACAACGCACTGCACCAGAGGCCCGGCCGAATGCCACCGTTTCCGGAACCTGCAGGGATACAAATAGCTGGGATTACCTTTCCTTGCATGATAGACAATACTGTCCTAAGATAAGATCTACCTGGTACTATGTCCGTCCCTCAACATTGCACGGTTCTCGTCATTGGTGGCGGGCCCGCGGGCTCCTACGCGGCGTCCGTGTTGGCTCGAGAGGGTATCAACACCGTGGTGCTTGAAGCCGAGAAATTCCCTAGATATCATATCGGGGAGAGCCTGTTGCCTTCTGTGAGGTACTTTCTCGACTTTATTGATCTGTACGATACCTTCAATGGCCATGGGTTCTTGCGCAAGGTATGGCGGTCGAAATATATCCCTAATGGATATTCATTGATTGGCTATGGCTGTGACTAACTGAGTGCCAACAGAATGGGGCAACGTTCAAATTCAACTCTAAGCAACCTGGATGTAAGTTTCCTATTTATCTAGATCTGAAAAAATCATCCCGCTAACTGGCGTTGCGATAGACACTGATTTCGTCGGCGCCGGAGGCGCAGGCAATCACGCGTGGAACGTCCTTCGCTCTGAGGCAGACGAAATCTTGTTCCGACACGCGGAGAAGAGCGGCGCCAATGTCTTTGACGGGGTGAAAGTGGAGAGTCTTTCCTTTACGAAGACAAACAGCAGCGCAAGCGCAAGTGCCGGAAGCAGCAGCGGCGACGAAATGCCAGAAAAGCCAGTATCTGCATCCTGGATCCGCAAGAGCGACGGCAGTTCTGGTACGATCGATTTCGACTACCTGGTCGACGCCTCGGGGCGCGCCGGCCTGGTAAGCACAAAGTATATGAAGACGCGGATTCCCAATAAGCGGTTACAGAGCATGGCGGTGTGGGGATACTGGAAGGGCGCAGGGACGTATGGGCCAGGTGCCGGTGATCCATTTTCCGAAGCCCTCACTGACGGGAGCGGCTGGGCGTGGTTCATCCCCTTGCATAATGATCTGGTCTCGGTGGGGGTCACGATCAAGCAGGAGCAAGTCGTGGCGAAGAAGAGAGCATACGGATCCAGCACCTCTAGGGAGTTTTATCTGGCATGCCTCAAGGATACGCCGGGAATCGCGAAGCTCCTCAGTAATGCTGAACTGGAGTCGTCGGATATCAAGACAGCCGCGGATTGGTCATATAATGCCAGTGAATATGCGCATCCGCACGTTCGCATTGCTGGGGACGCGGGATGCTTCATCGACCCACTGTTCTCCTCAGGAGTACACCTCGCCATGACAGGCGGACTCTCCGCCGCTGTGACCATTTGCGCCAGCCTGCGGGGAAATTGTACGGAAGAAGAGGCAATCAGATGGCATTCGGCCAAGATAGCCGAAGCGTACACACGCTTCCTCCTCGTGGTGCGCAGCGCCATGGAGCAAATCCACGGCAAGGAAAAGGCCGTGCTGAATGGCCTGGACGAGAACAATTTCGACGCGGCATTTGACCACTTCCGTCCGATTATCCAGGGAACCGTCGATTCAGGCGGAAAGCTCTCCAAAGCGGAAGTGGACAAGTCGGTGGAGTTTTGCACGAGGGTGATTCAAAAGGTGGAGAGTGGGTGTTTGGCGGATCTCGATAGTGCGCCGGGTACCAAGTTCACTGCCAGGGGCGCCGCTGCTACTTACTCGGGTAGCAGTCAGTGTGACAATGTGATGATGAAGATGGTCCGCATGAATCGGATTTTGGACCTCAACAGCTTCAAGGCGGATATTGTGAATGGGATGGCGCCTAACATGGAGCGAGGAACATTGGGGCTGGTGAAGCAGGTAACTGCCATACCTACTCAGAGCTAGATGTCGGGGATCTACCCGCATTGCCGCCAATGGACATGAGGTATATTTTCTTGTTCTAGTCTCTTGCCACTAAGGTTAGGGTGTTGAGGGCCACTGCGATTGTTGTATCCACCCACACCTGCTGCTCGCCCAGGCATCATACCGTCAATCCTCTCTAAATTCGTTCATTGCTTAGGTATTCTTGGCTATAGTCAAATCGTAACATATGGTCAAAATTTGTTCTGCACCTCGCTTATTACCTGGCGTCAAATTGATGAGGCACACTACACCCTTATCTATCCTATAGGAAAATTTTAGATGTTCTTGACCTGATTTAGAGTTTCGCTCTTCACTATGGGAGAAAAAACCAGGGCGGAGGTCGACCTGATTTAAATAATTGTGTGGTACGAGCTTTGAATCATAATCATTTCCAATTTGATACTGAGTGTTTCCATCAGCAGACTTTCAGCGATAATAGCAAGGATCGGTTGAACAAATAAGTTGAATAAATAAATGTTGAAGTTGATCGAAAATCTTTGACAGGGTCACACTACAGAATATACTCGGGCAGGAAGCGAAATATTAATTGAAAATACTATTCGCATTATTTCATATTTTATAATACGTCACATGGTACATTTTGTGCTTTTGCAGAAAAATTTTGCACACTTTTCAGATGTGAATGTGTTTACCCCAGATACGGTCGGTCGCCCGCCGCCGTCTCGGCATGCTAACGTCCCGGTCATGTTTGTGAGCGCTGCTTTTGATGCAGTGTACATGATTGACCCAGTATATGCTATATGAACGTATCAGCTAGATGAAGTCCCCTATTTTGTTTCGTAGAGGGCGCTTTAGCGGGACCAGAACTGCAACGTACGACAAGGCGCCAATGCGGAGCTGATGCTCACGATCTGAGCTTCCTTCCGCAGATGTAGTCGACTCTCCCTGACCAAGAGCGAAGGGAAGAAGAGATTGGCTTGAAATGGGTGGTCAAATTTTTCTGTTGTCACCCCTGCCAAGTCGATATTGGAACCGTCTTCCGCATTGTTTACGATGATATCAATAGAGCCGAAGATTTTCTGGGTTTCAGCCACGATAAGCCACTGTGTGTTAGCGCCTCTTTGAAAGTGTCGAGTGAATTATCGGACTTTGAATTGCATATGATCCTAAAGAGGCTAAGGATGTCGCCTCTAGAGCATATTCGGGTTATCGAGTAATTGTGAGTTTGTATTATCCACTGTGAGCACCATTTTAGTTATGATGGTTCTTCTCGGGATTGGTACATTTCGTGTTCCCCTAATACTTTTGACTCTCTACCCGAATAGATAATACATATGTTTCTACATACTGGTCGCAAAATGTACAGTGTCAGTTACCAATATGTACAATGACAACAATATTCTGGGTGGTAGCCAGTGTCGGTCCGGTCCCCTGGTTTCTACGCTCGGACGATGGAACTGTCCTTGTACTACCCCTCATATGCCAAGGCACTAAAAAAACACGCCGTCATCAGATGGCCTCACCGGGCGTTGAAGGACAGGTAGAGCGACAGGGTCTTCGATCCGATATTTATATATCAACGTGAAGAGCCAGCAAGCGGGACATGGTGGAAAATGGGCGGAATCGAACCACGGACACCACCACCATCTCCCCAGACCCTGACATCAGTGGTGGGCGCCAGATCGGCGTGCCAGTCTCGCGCGGGCCCAAAAGGGCTAGTGGCTCCGCGGGCAGCTGTCGCCCATGGTGCAGTGGTGCAGTGGTGAGGGGTCAAAGGTCGCGACGTCCGCCATCCGAGGCGCGCCTTGTAGGGCCGTAGGGCTGTCCCGTGATGTCACCGCCGAGAAACTGAATAATGGCACGACGACGTTGTTCACCACTGCTTTCCCCCTCTTTCTCTTTTCTTCCCTCTTCTCGATTTACCCGCCATCGCAACGATCTTCATCACCATGCATAAATTGAAACAAAAGTTTGACCATGAAGTTGATCAGTTGGAGGAGAAATTTCGAGGTCTGGACCCCAATCCGCGAAACCTGCTGTGTAGACTTGGTTTCCCCCGCCCCGGGTTCCCCGTCACTGGCACCGCTCCGTTCAAACTAACAGCCGACAGACTCGCATCTCCACGATGCGAAAGCCCAAGCGACACACCTGAAGCATAAAGTGGGAAAATTCTTCAATATTGTCAATCCCAACCACCGCCATGACGAGGCACATGAACAGGCCACAGATCGAAAGCGCTCGGCCATTGCCGAATCGCATCGCTACCAGTCCTTCGCCCCGATTCGAGAGGGCAATCGGGTGAAATGGTATGTCGATGCCTTGGATTATCTGTGGGCTGTCTCGGAGGCCTTGGAAAAGGCTACGGAGACCATCTATATTGCCGACTGGTGGCTGTCTCCGGAGTTGTTCCTCCGTCGCCCGCCCGCCAAGTACCGGGAATGGCGGTTGGATCAAATCCTGAAGCGTCGCGCAGAGGCTGGGGTCAAGATTTATGTCATTGTCTACAAGGAGGTGAATCAAGCGTTAACCTGCAATTCGGCCCATACCAAGCATGCATTGCAAAGTCTTTGCCCAGAGGGTACCCCCGGGCATGGTAATATTCGTGTGCTGCGGCATCCAGATCATAACGTCTTTGAAAACGCTGCCGATATGACTCTTTACTGGGTGTGTCCTTTCCCTCCCCTTCGGACTCGCGATGAGAAATCGCAAAACTCACAATTTCCAATTAGGCACACCACGAGAAATTCATTGTGATTGATTATGCGCTGGCATTCATTGGCGGCATTGACCTGTGCTTCGGCCGATGGGATGCCAACCAGCACCCTCTTGCGGATGTACATCCAGCTGGACTGCGGGATGATATCTTCCCTGGCCAGGACTTTAACAATAACCGAATCATGGACTTCCAGAGCGTCCAAGACTGGCAGAGCAATGAGTTGAGCAAGGCTGACTTCGGGCGCATGCCGTGGCACGATGTCGCCATGGGCTTGGTTGGGGACTCCGTCTACGATATCGCAGAGCACTTTGTTCTCCGCTGGAACTTTGTCAAGCGTGACAAGTACAAGCGTGCCGATGATGTCGATTGGCTTATGATGGAAGGCCGAACTGGGGAGGATGAAGATCTGATTGCTGTTCAACGACCAAAGTACCCCTGCGGCGAGTACATCCAACACCCACTCTCCCCACTGTCCAGCAAGCCGCGGGGACAACAAGGATCCGTTCGTGCGCAGATTGTGCGAAGTAGCGATGATTGGAGCAGTGGCATTCTGAACGAGCATAGTATTCAGAATGCCTACTGCGAGATCATCCGCAATGCCGAACACTTTGTTTACATTGAGAACCAGTTCTTCAGTACGTATAGCCACAGGTCCTCCCATGCTGTACCAGATCCATTCAGTGCCACTAACGGTGATCAGTCACCGCCACTGGAGACCAGCAGCGACCCATCGTCAATACCATCGGTCGCGCCATTGTCGATGCTTGCGTCCGAGCAGGCAAGGAAGGACGCAAGTTCCGTGTCATTATCGTCATCCCCGCTATTCCAGGCTTTGCAGGCGATCTACGTGATTCTGCTGCCACTGGTACACGTGCTATCATGGACTACCAGTACAAGTCCATCTGCCGTGGCGAGCATTCGATAATGGGTCAGATTCAGAAGGCAGGCGTGGATCCCAAGCGTGAGTTATCATCCTACAGCTCTGAGCATGAATCTGTCTGCCATGTAACTCGACCCCATCGGATTACTGACATCCAATTAGAGCACATTTTTGTGTTTGCACTTCGGGCCTATGACCGAATCAACAAGACCCCGTCACTTGAAGAACTTGAGAAGGAGGCCGGTGTCACATACCAAGATATCCAGCGCGGTATCGCCGAGTCTATCATGGGTGAAAGTGTGCATCCTTCTGTCGGTAAAGAAGGTGACAGGAACGAGAAGAGTTACGAGGCCGATGACACGCAAAAACAGCAGAACCTGAAGAAACTTGAAAAGTTCGAGGAGCAAGTGGAGAAACGCAAAGCGATGGAGGGCGATGGTAGTCAAGACTCCGTTGCGCATACTACCATGCTGAATGGCGGTAAGATGTCTGACGAGAATTGGGAGGGCGACCCGGAAGCCGAAAAGGACAATTTCGTCCAGGAAGAGTTGTACGTGCATGGCAAGGTCTGCATTGTCGATGATCGTATCGCGATTTGCGGAAGCGCCAACATCAACGATCGGGTAAGTTCACTATCTGGGATTGTTCCGAGTTTGCTCTGCTCTTGACAGATCTTGTTATCTCCCTCATTCTGACTGGTGGATTACTAACGCTTCCTTTTTTTCCTCCTTTTTTGCAGTCCCAACTGGGCTCCCATGATAGCGAACTTGCCATCGTCATGGAAGATCAAGACTTTATCGACAGCGAAATGGACGGCAAACCATATCAAGCATCCCGTCTCGCCGCAACTCTCCGTCGCCAGCTGTGGCGCGAACACCTCGGCCTTTTACCTGCACAGAACTACGATGCCACCGGCCACCCCAACGCTCGACCCCCGGATGTTTGTCTCAACGAGATCCTAGAAGACACACACAACGGATTCGTGACTGATCCGCTCAGCGATGCGGTCTGGAACACGTGGACCGGACAGGCTAGCGTCAACACCGAGACGTATCGGATGCTATTCCGCGCTGACCCCGATGACAATATCAAGACCTTTGAGGATTATGATAATTTTCGTCCGCGTGGTTCGCACAAGCAGGGCCATCTGTTTGATCCGTATCTGCCGGTTGCGGAAGTGCGTGAGAAATTGGATCGTATCAAGGGCCACCTGGTATGGTTGCCCTTGGAGTTCCTTCGCGATGCGGAGATGGCCGAGCCTGGGTTGGCAGTGAATCAGATCACCGAGGTAAGTTGTGGAACGGAGCTGGCCCCCCATTAAAGGCAGCAGGGATTGAACACGGTGCTAATTTTTCTTGACTAGAGTATCTACACGTAGACATGACCCATTTCCAGCCCTAGTCTGAGTCCACCAAGTACCGTACATATTCCGCACGCCTGGTGGGTATCCGACGACCTGTCCCCGCTGCCAAGTGAGGGATTAATCATCGAACTGCTCCATCAGACCATACCACATACGGTTCCATTCTCACCGCCCACATCCCGTCGTCTACTATCACGATCGCTTGGCATTGTCTCTCAAGGAGGGCTTGTGTACAATAATAGCATTGTGCGAGTGTTCGCACGTTTCTATTTCCGTCTTCATAAGCACTATTGATCTTTTCATTTCCATTTTTCCTCTCCGTGGAGGTAGTCCATAGTTTTCACCGCGACCTCGCTCTCCATTCTCTGTATGCATACCGATCGATTATCGACTATTTACAACCTATCGTGTCGGAAAAAGGGAGTCGGCCGCTGTTTGGGTGGGTAATACCACATTCTCACACTGCCGGCAAAGTCTAAACCTGTTTTATTGTAGTTTCCAGCCTAGCATTCAGACTACTTCCAGCACAGTACTTTTGTCCAGACCCACAGAGTCTCTCCACCTGCCACTGTGGAAAAAACAAAAAAAAAGTACTCCTACAATCTACAGACCACCAGCTGGTCCTTGCGTGATGCTTCTTCTTTCCCTCTCCTTGTCGGACTCCCTATCCATGCTCCTGTGTCCTCTCCGTGCTTTCCTGTAAGTGGATACTCACAATAGAGTTGGCGGCTCCAAACCCCTGGAAATTCTTAATGCGATTTGTAATACGTTCAATTTCATCAATTCTCCCCCCGTTAATTTGCGCGCCAATTTCCCCTAGTCTTGTGGTTCGCTGGCACTACGCCTCGGCGCGGAGAGCATTTCGGCAGCTGAAAATATTCATTCATCCGTTAACAGCAATTGGCACGATGGATCACTTTCAGCTACGCTCTGGCTTACTATGAGCCAGCCACTTCGTCTGAAGGACGGAAGAATTCTCCGCGGCTCTTGATTGGTGGACAACAGGAAATTCCTCCAAGCTTTCATCGCTTTCTTTCCCCTCTGGTGAGGTAGAAGGTTTCTCTCCTAATAATGGGGTTCGCCGATGAAGACTTTCCCAGAGAGTGGGAATTGCTGGCGAGGTCAACCGAGTGGTGTGGTGGGAGATGGCCTCTCATATGTTGTTTGTGTTTTTCTTTTGAGGAATGTGCCCAATGGAATTTGAGACTGTTCATGTCGGGGAGCTGTAAAGATGCATCCCATCGAACCAGGGCCAATGGACTCTATGAGAAGAACCCTGCATTAAAAAGTCTAATCAATGTAAGGACGGAATCGAATGTCGCAGGTCTTGGATCTTGCTACTGGGTCCTCCATCGATGGACATGGGTAATTGCGTAGGCGATGCAGTTTGTCTCGATCTGGTTCTAGCAAGACTATCGTGGTAGAGCCATTTTTTTGGATCTTCTATTTTTACGCGCCCCAAATCATTGATGGGATGGTCTGATCTCCTGTTCGTCGCCTATTCCAGCACTTTCAGTACTCTTCCGAACAGCTTTTTGTTAAGATTATAGAATTTCTACCGGTCCACGAGGGGAACATTTGGAAATGGACAAAATAGGCTTTCTGATTTCAAATCTGCATATTGTTGACCGCCAGAAATGCTCACAGCCGCTGGAGAAGTACACAGATCGTCACTACCTCGACGCCAATGATGCTTGGTCAATCCCAATCTCGCCACATAATATGCACGACCGCAAAAATGGGGGGTCAAAAACGTCCCAGTCCCAAGAATCGAGCCACATCTAAAGCCGTTGCACAACCGAAACAAGAAAAACTCCGCCCGGATGCAAAAATCTCACACAGAAACTTTTGTAAAAGAGGGAAGCAAAACGAAAAAAAAAGGAAGAAAAACAAATCTTTTGGTGGGGATTCGATCAAATGCAGAGCCCGCAATGTCGCCAATAACGTAGCCACGGAAGGACTGAAGCCAGCCAGAGGGTGGGAAAAAAAATCAAAGTGGAAACGCAGGTTGAATTCACGCTAATCATGAAGCATGCGCGCTCTGGAGATTGAAAATTGAAGATGATTGCATGGAGAATGTCGGGATACCCTTGCTCGGATTCATGCGAGAGACTTGAGGTAAGTGTGAGATGTCTCTTAGAGCTAGAAAGGCAAGATGAAGATGTTAGCCAGCGAGCCACACAAGTAGTAAATTTGGGCTCCATCGATATGACTTTATAGAGCACAGCAGTCTGGAAGCGCTAAAAGGTACATAATTTGTCGATTCAGCTGGAATGAGCTGGGTGAAAACTGACCGACAACTTATGATTTGTTGTTGTGGCAGCTATTGCAGCGGCAATGTCCACAGATCTTGCACCGCCAAATAGCCACAAACGGGCCTGAGTTGCAGTCGGAGCAACGCCACGTCAGGATGTTGCCATTAGTCGCCTGGACAATGGCAAATTTGTGACCGGAGCACTGGTTGGCCATGGTTGTTCTTCTGCGGGCAAAGGTAGAGAACGGGATGTATGCGAGAGTCACTCTGGGACGAAATTAGCTCGGCGTACACTCGCGCTTAATGGTCCCGAGAGTCTGTCACCTACCAGACTAGGGGAATGATCAAGGCCCGAGGGAATGGAAGCTGGCGTCGATCCCCGGAAACAGGTTCCACGCGTCTCAAACTGGCGAGATGGGAGGAAAGAGAGATAGAACCGGAACAGGTGTTCAAGATTTTGTTGATCAAGGGAGCAGTGTGCGACGTGGACGCGAGGGTTTGAGAGTTGGACCACCAAAAGAAGACGAGGAAGTTGCGAGTGATGAAATCGTTAATGTTCCTCAAATTTGCTGGACCCGAGTCCATTATATAGCTGCGACGAACTGCCGTGCTCTGTATCAACTTCTGGTCGAGGGGCGGGTCAACGACAGATCTCGATCAAGCCGGGTTCTGATCGAGTGAACTTCAATGGACTCTGCGCAATGCCGTCGATGACGCAGGTAACCGCAGGTGATGCTTGACAATCGTCAGGGTCAACCCAGACAAGGTAAATGGTCCAGACTGCATATAATTATATTATTTGTGGTATTGTGGAGGACGAGCGAGAATCGGGTTTTTCTCTTTTCATTTTTTGATTTATTTTTTTTATAAACTGGGGAGAGGGAAGACGAAAGGGAGTGGAAGCGGACTGAGAGGGATCGAAGAATAGATAGAGAGCTACGGTTGATCTACTGCGAACCCTCGAATCTCCAATTCGATCTTGCATGGTGCATGGAAAATTAGGCGAACGCGCCATCGAAGCTCGGCAGATCCCAATTGTACTTCCAGGAGGATCAAGATCGCGATCGATAGCGATCGCAGGGTGACGATTGGTGAGCCACGATCCAGGAACACGGCGGAAGAGGGATGGCTTATTTAACTCAAGTTAGCCCATTGTCGTCAAATCCAATTGGAACCTCAGGAGGCCGGACTAGGTTATGGAGGAAGGCACAAGCTGACGAGATAGCTTCGAGACAAGGAGAAGACCAATGGGGAGACGGAAACGCTAATTCAAGACTGGAAGGTGGGGGGAGGAGCGAGACAGGGCAGGGAACTAGGGTGGAAGGATGAAGTCAGGGTGTCACTCCGGTTCACCACCAAAGAGGCAGAGTACATGAAAGGGGAGCGAGATTCCGATTTGATTTGGCATGCAGATCGACTCGTGTTCCCAAAGTTCCTCCAGTGGATCGAGGATAAATAAAACAAAAAAAAAAAATACAGAAAACAAAAATACCAAAAAGCGCTGGGGACAGGTCGAGTCAGAAATATAAACCGGGTGAACAGTCCACCCGATTGGCCAATTGGCCCATCTTAGACGCGACTCAACCCAACGAGCCGGGCCTGGGACCCGGCTCAAGCAAGCAAACAGAACATCGTCGGAGGTCTGCGCCTGCCATCATTGCAATCCCCTCGCTAACCCTCGACAGACTTAGTGGCGGGAACTGGACACGGACGGAGTGAGACTCTGTCACCGTCCACACTTGGTTCGTTCGCGCTTGCGATTCTCCACCACCTCTTCCCGCCGGTGTGGACCGGACCACTGGTCCTAGCTGCCCGCCTACTGCGGGATGCTCCTTTGGGTCAAGGCCCTCACTGCGCCGATCATGGCCGATCGCGGTCTTGTCCGTCATGGTATCCCAGCAATTTGGGTCGGGTCCGATCAGCACCGGTGGAGCATAGCTTGGGTCGATGGGAATTGATGGGTGAATTCATTTGACTTTTGGTCGGGGGTGTCGGAGGGGATTTCGGAGGCGAGTGGACAGATGCGAAAGGGGTGGGGAAGGAAGAGATCGGAAATGACAGAAAATGAGTTAGGCCCGGGGGCTCACGAAGGACCCAGGACAGGTGGTTTGATGTCCCTGTGGAAGTTGATACATCACACCCCGTCGAGATCGATAGAGAGGCTGAGAGCTTCGCGGCGCAAAGCGCAGACAGGCCCCTGAACGCTTGGACCAGGGCCTATTATTATTAGGGTGAATCCACGTCTCCACATGGCACATTGTCTCCGGGACTTTTGTGACTGCTTCAATCCCCCAATGAGACGGTAGTGCGGAGTATACCGAGTCCTACGGTCCATCTGGCCTTTCGTTCTTTTTGGACGACTCACAGGATCCGTTGCCTCATTCTTGCCTTTCCAATTGTTCCGAATCGAGGACTTGCAACATCGTCCGTTGCTCGCGACGCCTGCGTGCTTTATTTTCTATTTGTTCTTGTCGTTGTGTCGATGATCCAGGTCTCTGCTGGTCCCCCAAGAATGGGTTGGTGTCATCATAATTTTGAAAATGACCAAAGATAGAACAGATGAACGGGATAGTCATCATCAACCAGTCGCTCAGTTGACGAGTCATCTTACCCCTGTACTAGAACGATCGCCTGGAAGTACTGCCCCCCCCTCCTCCCCGGACAGTAGTTGGGTTCTCGCCATCGCACCCAACAGAAGTGGATATACAGAAACTACTGCAATCTTAAATCCAAGCCGGGCCGAATACCGCGCGGGAGCCTCGGTGGAGAGGGGTTTAATACCAAGGCGATGATCCGAATTGAATAGTCGAGGGACTGTGCTGCAAGTCTACAGCTAGACCGGCATGCTGAACTAGCTGTCAACCTTTCCCAATCATAACGGAGCACGAACCCCATCACCAACCGCATCCTTCGTCTATTTTCTCTTCAGATTGGATCCGTGGTCAGACATGACACCCGCCTCGTACTTTGCGTCCCCTCATACGCCGGCCTTCGTACTTCCTCTCCGCGCTGCTCTTAGACGAGCTGCATGGTCGGGGGCTTACCACAGCGCTGGAACCTTATCGGATCTACAGATGCATCCATGTATCTTTGTCGCCGAGACACTAAAGTACCGTGGGCGTTTCAAAAGTCTGAGTCTAGAGCCCAGAGAATCGGACCAACCAGATATGGTTCGATCTCACGCATTTATAAGATCTTTCTCCTCACGACACGTATGTCTCTTGAATGGTCGTTCGCGATGGCAGAGGGCCTGCGACGATGATTTCCACATTTTGAGGAATTTCAAACAAATGGATCCCCACTGTAACTGTAACCATGTTCCTCTGTCGCGATGTACTTTTTCTACGGATGAGACTGCTTCCGGTGCCAAATAAAGGACAAGTACGAGCAGCAAAAACCCACCTCGATCAGCCGATTCGGTAGGGAACCCGCCTTCGTCACACAAAGTGAAACCAACATTGGTAATGAGAATAATTCCGCGTCACTGGAAGTTGCTACAATGCAAGAAAAAAAAAAAAGACGAGTGGGACCGTGAAAAGATTGGCCACCAAGATTTCTTCTCTTGAGTACGCGCCGTCCCGGCTGGGCGCCTGTCAAGCTAAAAGCGGCGTCAGGGATCACGGAACAAATGCCATTCCAGTCGAAACTGGGCCAGCCACCGGACGAAGAAGGATCTTCCCTTCGGGTATTCTAGATCACCGTCAAATTCGAGAGCTTTCCCATCACCGGGTACCCGAAAAGGGAAACATGGCTCATGACCATCCCGAACTGGACAGGTCAATTGCTTCCCGCGATTTAGGTTCGTCACGTATGTCGGCTTCGTGTTCAAAATTATCACTCGGTGCGTGAAATGGGACTGTTGGGGACCGAAGAAACGGGGAGCCGCATCCGATGGTGACGATTTGAGGATGTTGAAGCTGCGGTAGGCCTATAGAATGTGGAGAGAGGTGGATAAAGGTGGGCTATGATGGTCATAAGAGATGCACGACGAGGAAGTAAGGGAGCAAAAGTTGATCATCACGAAAGCAAGTATTTGCCACGGGAGTGTCATAGACGGATTAAAAACGGGATTTCATTGATAAATCGACGGTTGAGAAGATTGTTTGCTAGTCTACACGCACAATAATATCCGAGGGGTTCTCTTGCACCGGTTTCACCGCCAGAAGGCATCGAGGAAGTCTCCAGATGGAAACCCCCCCGACGTGAAGAAACCGGTGCCTTCAGTCCTCGTCAGGTCTGATCTTTTTCGCTTTCTCGCCTCCGAAGAAGAAAAAAATCGATCCGGATCAGACCTGAGGTTTGCTCTGCCAACGCTCCGTTAAGAACACCTTGTGGATGACAAGATGCTCCTGCAGTACCCAGAGTGGACTGCATCGCTGGGGTGATAAGAGGGAGAAAAAAAAAAGAAGGAAACGCATGATCTCATCCAGGTATGGGATAAGATCCATGCAAGGTTACAAATCGGGTCTGAGCACGGCAGACTTCTCGAATAAGCTTGTTTTTTCATTGTGTTAAAAAGGGGAAATCAAAAGTAGGTATCATGCCGTGGGATCGCAAGAATGCAGAGATCTCGGAGTCTGCAGATCAGTCATCAACGCCGCCCTAGGAAGATGTCAAGTCAGGTTCGTCACAGCCGTCCGCCCCAAAGGGGGCCATCATTTAGTCATTAAGGTGGAAAAGGGCCGAGACGCTGTGGCGATGTCAGTGATGCGTTGTAGATTCGCTGCCCCAAGGGAAGAATACATACCTTTCACCGTAGTGATGCCGCCGAATGCTCTCAGCCAGAAGAGTCGAGACATCGATCACGATCAGCTTCTTGGACCGTCGGAGCATCGACGGCTCAATCGGGAATGTGTTCGTCACCACAATGTGGTCAATGGAAGGACAGGCCTCCATCTGATCGAGCGAATCGGCACCGAACAGACCGTGAGTGGCAATGCAGTAAACCTTGGCAGCACCACCACGCTTGACAACCGTCTCCGCGGCAGCGACCCACGATCCACTCTTGTCAATCATGTCATCTACGAGGAACACTGTTCGATCGCGGACTTCCCCGACCAGCGTGATGGTCCGCTCATGGTCGTGACCGACAACGCTGGCCTCGTCATCCGACTCAACAGCGTCAAAGGAGCCTCCCAGGGCATGATCTGGGGGCAAGGAGGAAACGCTCGACATCATAGAGTTAAACATGGTCTCGGGGACGACCTCGGTGTTTTCACCGTGGGCACTACTACCGCCAGCTCCGGGAGTGGTTCCACCCGAGTGCGTTTCAGACTCGGGGTGGTAGTCATCGTCCACCAGCTGGCCCTGCACCAGACGACCAGTGACCACATCCCGAACTCGAACATCGGTGTACTCAACTTCAAGCTCCGACGGCCGACGAGCGGCTGGGGGAGTTTCCGGACGGAGCAATTCTTGGGGTGAACCCATTTCTTCCGTCTCCTCGGGGATGGGAGGAGTTCTAAGAGAACGGTGGAGACGAAGTTCGAAAGGCTGCGGCTCCTTCGAGCCTCGTCCCTCGTCCTCCACAGCATCGAAAAAGACTGTGCTATCGGACATCGTGTTGACAGAAACCTTTGGGCGCCGTCGGTCGGTGGTCACGATGCCGAAATTCAATTTGAGGGTATCGGCCAGCGAGGTGACGCGCTTGGTACCGCCGGCATTCTTGCTCACCACGACCGCATCCCTCCAGCCCGGGACATTCATCCGAATCCAGCGCGCAATGAACGGCTCGGCAAAGAGGTTATCGACGGGCTTGCCAAAGAAGCCTTGCATCTGAGATGCCTGTTCGAAACCCAATCAACATCATGGCAGTCAAGGAGGTTTGGCAAAAACGTCAAGGGCAGCAACGTACGTGCAGGTCCATGGTAATCACATGGTCCACACCGGCGATGGAGAGGAGGTTTGCGAGCATGCGAGCCGTGATGGCACCACGATGACTCTTCTTCTTGGATTGACGGGAGTAGGGGAAGTATCTCGTCAGGGGTCAGCATCCAGTGTTTTTGACTTATTCAAACAGAACAGGCAGCATACGGCATGACCGCTAAATGAAAGAAGAAATAAGTCAGCCCCTCTCTCTCTCTCTCGTGCGCGCACACGCTTTTTTCCGAGCATCCCCTGGTGGGGGGGACAGCAACAATAACATACCAGTAATCGACTTGGCCGAACCACCTTTGCACGCCGAGATCATAATGAGCAGCTCCATGACACTGTCATTGATCTTGCTGCTGCCACTCTGCACAATGTAGACATCTTGGTTGCGGACCGAGACGCCGATGTTCACGCTGGTTTCGCCATTGGCGAATTTCCCGAGGTCTGCCGGTGCAGGCGAGGTGCCCAACCGCTCACAGATGGTCTCTGTAAGGGCGGGATGGGAATTCCCCGAGAAGATCTGCACACCCCGCATGGCTGATCTTGAGGAAGAGGAGGAATTGACAAAGAAGAAGGAGAAGAGGAGGGGAGGAGAAGGAAGAAGAGAAGAAAAGGAAGAAAAGACGCTAAGAAAAAAAAGTTCAGCGGGTCCCAACTTGCGGGTGTGGACAGTGTGGAATGCCGTAGTACCCCACGACTCGGATGTCTTATCATGTGCTAGTCACCGCGGAGATCGGAGAGAACCTGGCATCTTGTCCCCCTCGGTTCAGTTTCAGTTCGAAAGGGGAAAAGGTCAACATGCCAGAATATCCCAAAGTTCAAGGGGGCGGCTCACTGATCGTCGCGTGGCAGGTCAAGAACAAGCATGTGCTAGTTGTGGGAGGCGGGGAGGTGAGTTCCAGAAGCTATCTAGACCCGGAGTATATCACGGGCTGTAAAATCCAGACATATCTGACGCCAGTGTCCTTACAGGTTGCCGCTGGCCGCATTTTACTCGCACTGAATGCTGATGCCCGAGTAACCGTCGTCTGTCCCTCCTCCGGCCTCAATGGTGAAGTCGCCTATCGCATCGCCGAGAAACAAGTCACCCATGTCGATCGCAACTTTGAGCCATGCGACTTGGATACAGCGGATATGGTGCTCTGTGCCATTGATGACCCAGAGGCTTCCACACAGGTCTGGAAACTGTGCAAGGAGCGACGTATTGCCGCGAATATTGCAGACGTCCCGCCCGAGTGTGACTTTTACTTTGGCAGCATTTACCGGGATGGTCCACTGCAGGTGATGGTCAGTACCAATGGCAATGGCCCGAAGCTGGCCAGTATCGTGCGCAAGAAAATTGCCGAGGCTCTGCCGAGTAATATGGGCGCAGCCATTGAGAATGTGGGCAAGCTACGGAGGAAACTGCGTGAGGTTGCGCCCGATATTAAGGAAGGACCCAAGCGCATGAAATGGTGAGCATTACCACCCCGACCATTTGAGAATCTATCTACTTTGGACTATTCAAATGCTTACTTGTCTTAGGATGTCCGGGGTCTGTGAATCATGGAGCTTGGATGACCTGGTCGGAATGACCGAGCAAGATATGGACGGGCTGCTCTCCCATTACCAATCGGGCGACATTCCGCCGCTCTTGGAGATTCGGATGAAAAATCTATAGAGTGAATTGAACACGAAGTAAATTTTTTCGTCTTATCAGTACAGGGCTATGCCATCTCTAGAGATCTGGAGGGTGCGTGGGGGAAAAGGAGAATCGGGAGGAAGAAAGAGAAAAATAAGCAACGCCTGGAACACCTGTAAATCACAAAGCTAGGCGAGGATATCCCCAAAGTGGAAACAATAAGGAATACAAAGTCCCATCAGTGGGTCGCCTGGCTATCGCGGCGCGAACCCTTTTGAGAGACGGAGCTCCGCGGGCTGATCGGTGCATCCAAGGGGTTAGACGGAGCCACGCCGAGGCGGACTTCGCCGACCCGACGAAGAAGCGCCTGCAAGGCAACGCGAATCTCCGAGTTGAGGTCGCG
Source organism: Penicillium sp. F50 (assembly GCA_037356195.1). Taxonomy (NCBI): domain Eukaryota; kingdom Fungi; phylum Ascomycota; class Eurotiomycetes; order Eurotiales; family Aspergillaceae; genus Penicillium; species Penicillium sp. F50. The sequence continues at coordinate 128,022 of JAYXSA010000038.1, forward strand.
GCTAAGAAGCTCCACGCCAAGCGGGTAGAAGGTATCGATATACTTATCGAATCCGCTTTCGGGGAAATTGGTATAACCATCGATGACATCGACCACCACGGGGCGCCAGGCGACAATGTTGCGGTGCTGGCTCTCTTCGTCGAGGCGGACAAAGCTGCGAATAATATCGGCACAGAGTCTAGACGGGGACAGATTATTAGCAAATGAGTTCTTCTCGATGATGTGAAGAGAGTCTGGAAACATACGGAATGAGAGCTGCCTCGGTCTCGGCGCGACTGCTCTGTCGTTCCTCTCGTTCGTCGTGGTACATCCGGAACAGTATATGAACATAGGTGGCAGCACTACCACTCTCTTGCTTCAACAAGTTGGGTGGTTGCTTCATGAATCCTTGGCGCCAAAGTTGCATGCGAAGATCCTTGTCCTCGTTGAACTTCTTAGCGAACTGGTAACTCTTCTTCAGCAGGCCCATCAATCGGAGAAGCTCGTGGCTCGGGATCTGCGCATATACATTGTCGTTGGAGAAGAGCTCGTGGACTGTCTCGATCATGAGGAGCTGCAAAACACAGTTGGTGATGATCCGGTTGAAGAAGCGACGACGTGCCGCGGTGACGGCTGCGGGTTGCTGTTGCGAGTCCGTCGGAGGACGGTAGTCCTCGAGCTCGGCCCGGGCCTCACTCTGGACGGGAGGTTCCCCTTCATACTGGAGAGAGGCGGTGCTCTGAGATCCATGAGCCTGCAGCGAGTCAGGAAGCTCGGCCGGCGTAGCATCAGACTGGGCCATATCACCGTTGGTGGTAGCGATAGCAGGGGTGTCGGTCAGTTTCGACATGGACGCCGCCGCGGTGAAGAGCTCATAGGCAGTTGTCTTGCTGAAGAGCTCGACAAACGCACCCACAACCTGGGTCCAATGTTCCTCACGGAACTTGGAAACGTTCTGCAAAATCAGTTGCTGCAGACAATTGCTGCCGATTCGAGCAATGGTATCGTTCTCTTGACAGATACACAACGTCAGCAATTCCAAGAAACGACTCAACATGTACTCCAATGACTCGAAATAGTGAGTAAAAAGAGTGATCATGTTGCGTAGCGCTTGGATCATAGTCGTGGACAGCCAAACCGAAAGATCCTCGTGGTTAGGCACCTTGGACATTTCAGACTTGGACTGCAGAACGACGAAAATCGGGCAAAGCAGCTGTCGCCACAGGACATCCCAGAAGTCCCGGGGGAAGTCCCCGCCATGGCGAATCAAAGTGTCAAAGAGGTAGGTCAATGCGCGGGAGCGGACCTCAAGATCATCGCCGGTCATCAATACATCCTGGAAGGCAATAAGAATGGGATACCAGAATTGCTCTTCTTGCGACTGGCGAGTGAGTTGCTTGGCAAGGTTGGTTCCCTCCTCTTGGAAGTGTTGGGGCGCAGCACCGCCACGGTGGGAGAGCGGGCACTCCGGAGTACGAAGCATCTTGGTTACCGTAGACTTGAGTGTCTCGATCGCCTGTAATGACTTCTTTTGGAACTTGGAGTTCTTGGAGAACTCGGTCAAGCAAATAATCAAATCAGCAAACGCACCCTGGGTGATCACGACCCCGAACCGGGTATTATAGATTTGAGTAACATGATCGAAGGCCATATTCACAATTCCCTCTGTTATAAATTGGTTAGCCAATGAGTCAGACGAACAAGGAGAATGAAACAATGAGAGGATATCAACAGGTCGAGTGAATCCGAAGAAACACAAGAACAAGAACAGAAGAGCTTACCATAAGGCTCACGAGCAGCAACGGTGAAAACCCCAAACATGGTCTTCCATCCAGACCGGATGTTGTCACCACGCGCTTGGATCATCTGGATCAGACAGCGAAGAATCATATCCTTGACGGCGGCAGTAGTGCTGTTTGCCATAACATGTTCAAAAGGCTTGAGGAAGTCCTTTTGGAACTTGAAACCGGGCAATTCACCAATCTCCATAAACCGCATCGATAATTGTCGTAAAGAATCCAAAGCAAAGAACACAACTGTTGTGTTGGAATGGCAGCCAACCTGATTAAAGTGCTGTCCGAGAACATCCCAAATCTTAGACCACTCAATCCTGACACGAGTCATGTTGTAGTAGCTGATTTCAACTAGCTTCTGCAGACTGTACGTGCGAGGAGAGTCACTGTGTCCCGAGGACTGAATTTCCTGCCAGCTGACCTCGCTCAATGCCCGCACAAAGTCGATGATGGCCTCGTGTGACAGGTTGGCGGTGTTGGTGAAGATTCGGTCGACACCACGAACCATATCGGCGGATCGGCTCTCCATAGCGACCTCCATGCGGAAGGCCGAGGCTCCACCAACCGACCGTGGCCGAGGTCTTCTGGTAGATTGCATGGACTTGCGTGAGGCAGTATCGGAGGATGTTGTGGGTGCTCGTGAGACATCCGGCAGGGAGCCTTCGTCCACACCGTCGCTCAACAGCTGCAATCGGTCAAGTTGGCTGACGCAGGTGAGAATCTCTCGCCATGAGCCACGAAGACGATTTCCTTCCGTGAAAGCAACGTCAAGCAGAGCTTTCAAGGCCTCCACGTTCTTCGGCATCATTTCGCGAACATTTGCAAGGTTGGTGAATTTAGCCAAGGCAGTGACAAAGGCGACTCGAGGGGTTTCCAAGTCAAAAGCGCAGCTGATTCGAATCGCAAACTTGAGGCCTTCCATGCAAAGTCGGATTGTCTCCAGGTTCTGAGTATCTTGCATCGGAGCTGACAATCCAGACAAGAAGGACATCCAGGTGACATTGAACATGGACCCAACGTGTCGGACCGAAGTGGCGGGGATGAAACGAGAAAGCGCATCACGGACAGCCGTCTTACGCTGAGCTCGTATGAGCGAGCGATACAATTGCTCGGTCTTGTTGGCCATTTCCTCGGATGCTTGCGCATACTTCTCTCCTTGAATGTCTCGACCAACGGTAGCAAAGACTTGTCCGGCTCGAGTCGCCAACCCGGTCGGAGCAGTGGTCTGAATGCCCAAATTAGCGGCATGTTCTCGCTCTGTGTCGAGAACAATCTCGTTGTTGGCGATTTCGTCGTAGATAGCAATGAGATAGTCGGTCGGCAGGTCCTGGCTGTCGTTGATGCCACGGTTGTTCTTGATGAAGTCCTCCTTGCTCATTCGGGGACCCTTCATCTTAGAGCTGTGCAAATCGGTGTTGAGCAAGATGACGGAGTACGACAAGACGTACGCCGTGTCTGCGTTGGCAAAGGCGTTGGGGTTCTGAGTTGTGTACCGTTCCGCAAACTTAAGCATGAAACGATCAATCTTTTGCGCTTCACCAGGGAGACGGAAGTTCTGCAGGAAAGATCGAAGAGCGTCGACGAAGCGTCGTTTGGTGAAATCCATCTGATCGACGAACTGATGCATAATGGCAATGTTTTCGGGTTCACCCTCGCCCAGGTACTCGCCAAGCATAGTCTTGTCAAGACGATCATTGTGCAGTAAGAAACTGGCGATGTCCTCGGGGGAATCTGAACGGATGAATCCTTCCGAAAGGAAAAGCTTAATACCACGCTTGGGCTTGAAATTGAACTGTTGGATCGCATTCATCATAGCAATCTTGCGCTGTTTGACCTTCTCAATCTCGTTAGGGTCATCCTCAGGAACGGGAGTAGATCGGCCAGTTCCTGCCTCGCTGATCTCTGGACGCGGAGAAATAAGGACATTGGTATCCAGAGATTCCCGCGAGTTGTCCATCGACTTGGCTTGCCCAAGTGATTGAGCGGCAGCGGCAGCAGCAGCTTGATCATCCAGTTGAGATCCCCAACTGTCGAGAGACCGCAGCATCTCAACAAGAGTCTCCACAGCCTGATGCTTCAAAATGTAATCCGAGGGGATGCTAGGTGCTGCTGGCTGGGGAGGTGGTGTGATGTTGGCAGTAGTGAGCGATAGAGGCAGGGTTCCACGCTGGCGCCACTCGGACCCGATATTGACCATCTTGGTATGATGTTGTTGGAAATATTGCTGTTGCGAAGCAGTGGTAGTAACTGGAACACTGGAATACCGCGAGAGCTGCTCAACGATATTCTGGAAGATGTTCTCCAACGCTGTCCGGTCACAATCATAGTTGAGATAGATCTCCACCAGCGCACGAGGATCACCTCCCAATCGTTCCAAAACTTCCATAAAGTACTGCTTCTGGAACGAAGGGGCAGCACGCTTCTCGAGGATGGCTAAGTAAATCTCCTTGAGGAACACCTCTAACTCCTTCTTCATCATAACCCTCATGTCCTTTAGCATCAGCCAGAAAATTTCGCAGCAGACCTTGAAGACATGAGGAACAGAGCTAGAGCCATTCCGGCTCAGGCTTAGACACAGGTGAGGCCGGACGGCCTGGAGGAGTGTCATACTTTCGGTGCTGGACGAGCTGCTGTTCCTGATTGCGGCCAAGGGGGATGTGAAAGTGGTGATGTGATTATTGATGAGATAGTGGATGAGGTGGAGCGAAAGCAGCTTCGAACGCATGTTTTGTGACTTGATATCTTGTTGCTGGTCGTGGCCAAGAACCTTGTGGCTCAGCTTACACAAGGCCCGGAAAACCAAGAAGGCGTCCTTGACGTAGACTTCGTCCACATCATCCTCGGTTGAATTGTCCTCTTCTCGATCCTCGGGAATGCCCGAAATTGATCGTGCGATGTTATACCGAGCCAGCTTAGCGCGGGTGACCGTAGTTGGCGCATTATCAGTGACACTGGTTACCTCCTTGGGCGACTCGAAGCTCTGCAGGGTGAGCTTCTCCGAGTTTGGTTCTTTGCTGACCGGCTGATCTGGCTGATCCGGCTGGTCAGATTGATCTCCTTGATCTGCTGCAGATACGGAGGTCACTTCCGAGGTTGGACCTTGGTCACTAGCCAATGCATCTAAATTGACACCAGTAGCTTTGTCAACCTCGCGACTTCGAAGCTCTTTGAGGTCTAGGCGAACACGGACTCTTTCAAACACCGTGCTAACCATCTGAGTCAAAGAGCCTTGGGCAATCTGCTGGTTCTGACTCGACTTGGAGTAAATGAAGATATTATAGATCTGGCGAACTGCTTTCAGGAGACCAGCTCCATGAACCACGATCTTATCATTCAGCACAGCAGCCAACAAAGATTTAATGATCTGCTGCTGAATCTCATTTGGAGTCGCCTCATTCTCAAAACAGTCACAAATGGCGTCAATGGCTCGTTCGATCAGGGGCGGCTTCTCCGGAGTAGCCTCACTTTCGGAATCTGCGGAGGGGAACGCGAAGTAGGAGTATGTGATGAGCTTGCCAATGCAATCGAGGGCAGTCACCTGAAGCGGAATGCTGAGAGTCTTGCTTGCGAGGTGAAGAGGGCGGAAAATGAGCTCGGGGTCGATAGGCTGTCCATCCGATTGTCTGACATTCGCCAAGGCTACTTGGACAGAGTCCTCGAGCTCCTTGCTTCGGCGGGCTTCGCGGGAGGCACCGATGGCATCGAGAGCAGTCACGATGAAAACGGTCGAACTCACAACAGTGGAGCGGTGTGTCGCAAAGGTAGCTGTGGTTGATCGCGAATCGGAGCGCATTCGAGCATCTGGCGGCGCATTGTCGTCGGTAGATTCGGGTTCGTGAATTTCGGGAGGCGCAAGAACAGTCTGCTGCTGCTCTTCCACCTGATGACCATTGGCAGCATTCCCGCTTAATTCCTTTGGTGGAACTTCGGGCTTCACCTCATCCTCCTCGTCTTGTTCGTTTGCTGCCTGCTGTGGTGTCGCAGTTTGTTTATCCTCATCTTCTGGCAGGTCCTTGTGAACCTCCTTTTCTTCATGGTCCGTCACTTCTTGCCATTCTGTCTTCTCAGACATTAATGCCGGCTTGTCAGAGGTTAACGTTAATGGAGCTTCTAGAGCTTCTTCCCTCCTTGTATCCACGGAGGCCTGCTCGGACTCGGGGATGTCGGCCGCGGGGTGGTGATTCGGCTCGGGGGCATGATCGACGTCCGCCATGGTCAGAGAGCCTCCGTACGGAGCTATCGGATCAAGGCAGAAGCATGCGACGGAAAAGCAACAGGGTGGTCAACGTTTGGACCCTTCACGATGTTTCACGCTGGTATATGATTATTGTTTCATATGGGGATGCGTGTCTTCTCCCAATCGGGACTGGGTCGAGCTGAGTCAGCCACTGCCCGTCCCGGAGCGCGGGTGTCCAGCCTGTTGGTCGCACGTGACTCGGAAGAGGCCGCTCACCGGGAACCTTAGAAGCTCAACAGAAAAGTTCCTGACCTTTAGAGGCCATCTTTCTCCCCCAACTCCCTCATCCCCGGCTTTTCACCGTCTCCCCTGCGCCGGATATTCGTTGTTTCTTTGATCTTTGTGTCGAGGGAACTTTTTATTATACAGATTCACCGGCAATTCGAGCTCAAGATGGTTGCTGCCGCTGTCCGGATGCGCACTCCGAGTGCCATGTTCATGTCTCGAGGCGCCGCCTCTATGCGGCGTCCTCAGGTCTCCTACAAGTTCCAGGAGGTCATCCAGTATGCGCTTCTCCCGACAAAAACCGAGCATAAGAATTGATACTGATGAGCTTTCTTCACATAGGAACCAATTGCCTGCCCTGTCCGCTATCTCCCGCTTCTATGCCTCCAAGTGTATGCCATCCCATTTATCCCATCCAAGTCGCCCAAGTCGCCTTCCTCTAACAAGCGCTTGACTACCACAGCTTTCCCTCCCCACACCATCATCAGCATGCCGGCTTTGTCTCCGACAATGACCGCAGGAAACATTGGCGCATGGCAGAAGAAGGCCGGTGACGGCCTCCAGCCTGGTGATGTCCTTGTGGAGATTGAGACCGACAAGGCGCAGATGGACTTTGAGTTTCAGGAGGAGGGTGTTCTTGCGAAGATTCTGAAGGACTCCGGCGAGAAGGATGTCCCTGTCGGCTCTGTAAGAATTTTTCCGAAATTCTCCGCGGAGGAGCTTTTTGCTACCTCCTGAGCGACGTGTACGAACAACAATCGCTAATCATTCTTTCCTCCCTTTCAACAGCCCATTGCCGTCCTCGTTGAGGAGGGTGCCGATGTCTCTTCCTTCGAGTCCTTCACTCTGGCTGATGCCGGTGGTGACAAGGCCGCCCCGGCCGCTGAGCAGAAGGAGGAGTCCAAGAGCGCTGAGCCTTCGGCCCCGACCCCGGCACCGGAGCCCGCCGCGCAGGAGCCCGAGACCTCTGGTGACAAGCTCCAGCCCAGCTTGGACCGTGAGCCCGCGATCAGCCCTGCTGCCAAGGCTCTTGCTCTGGAGAAGGGTGTCCCCGTCAAGGCCCTCAAGGGCACCGGTCGTGGCGGTGTGATCACCAAGGAGGATGTTGAGAAGTACCAGCCCACCGGTGTTGCCGCCGCTGCTGGCCCTACCTTTGAGGACATCCCTATCACCTCCATGCGCAAGACCATTGCCAACCGCCTCAAGCAGTCCATGGCTGACAACCCCCACTACTTTGTCTCCACTACCCTGTCCGTGACCAAGCTTCTCAAGCTGCGCCAGGCCCTGAACGCCTCCGCCGAGGGCAAATACAAGCTCTCCGTCAACGACTTCCTTGTCAAGGCCTGCGCCGTCGCTCTCCTGAAGGTTCCCCAGGTCAACTCCAGCTGGCGTGAGGAGAATGGCCAGACCGTTATCCGTCAGCACAGCACCGCTGATATCAGCGTTGCCGTGGCCACACCCTCCGGTCTGATCACCCCCGTTGTCAAGAACGTCCAGGGTCTGGGTCTGTCCAGCATCTCTAACCAGATCAAGGACCTCGGCAAACGCGCTCGTGAGAACAAGCTCAAGCCTGAGGAGTACCAGGGCGGTACCTTCACCATCTCTAACATGGGCATGAACCCCGCCGTTGAGCGCTTCACTGCCGTTATCAACCCCCCTCAGGCCGGTATCTTGGCTGTCGGCACCACCCGCAAGGTCGCCGTCCCCGTCGAGACCGAGGAGGGCACCGTTACCGAGTGGGATGATCAGATCATCGTTACTGGCAGCTTCGACCACAAGGTCGTCGACGGTGCCGTCGGTGGTGAGTGGATCAAGGAGCTGAAGAAGGTTGTCGAGAACCCCCTCGAGCTTCTTCTGTAAAAAGGTGGACGATTCCAATGTGCCAACCTTTTTGCCATACAATGTAATCTGTATTAAAATGGTTTCCCTTTAGACCACCATAGGTCCTTTTTTGTCTTTGGTTTTAGCAACTTCAATCTCATTTTCATATGTCGCGCTATTCAAGGTACTGTGGATCTTGTGTGGATTCATATTGTTCTAGAGAATCCCTTGATTGATTCGCCAGGTCTATCTTTCGTAGCGTAACGATTCCATGTGTTCCCTTGTTCCCCTACTCTGTAGAACTCAGTTCAATCGTAAATGATTTTGTAATCCGACTGTGACTGCAACCTGCAGGATCCAAATTCGCTAAACTGAATTCCACTAATTGTTGGGCTCCTATATCCGATTCAACCCGATCGTGCCGTCGGGGTAGATCACACCGAGCCACTGCCTACTACTAAGCTTCCATAGGCGCCTAGCCTAGAGTATCAAGGGAGCGATGAAAATTATTACCCTATTTATTCACGTATATATACTGAGTGATGGTATTGCTCCCTGATTCCATGGCCCTTTTTGTGTTCACAACAATACAAGCCTTGGAAAACAAATGTGCACGTTGTAACTTAAGTGGTAGACGTGAGTGTGCCAACATATATATTCTGTGCCGGGTCCACTCATGTAGCTACTGAATGCTACCACCTGAATTTCAGAATAATAAACCACAGAAATGAATCTTTACCGCGAAGAAAGATAACGTCAACGATATCTAGACGCGGGAAACCTTTGGCATGAGAATGATCTAAGTATATCCAATTGGTCCGTTTCTCGGGTCTCTAATTCCCGACCTTTCTAACTGCAACTACACCTGTTTGAAACTGAAATGCACAGGAGGCGCTCTGCTGTTTTCTAATTCAGGAAAATACTCGCTTGTGACAGAAATCGAGAATTTCATATATTTTTCAAAGAGCAACTGAAAATGTGGCTCTCTAAATCGAGATTGATTCACGTTCATGCTGGCAGGACCTACGTTGACGATGGCGTGCGGCTGTGGATATCCACGTGGCGGTTTATGGTAGTCTCATTTAAGTTGGAGGCTCATGTGAACCAGCGTGTCTCTTCTGGGTCTATATAAATTGAAATCGAATGTTAATATACAGCTTACATCGTTTGGTGTTTGTTGACTGTACCGCCGAATTGAGCTTGAGAGAGAGTGACCGGACGCCGGAAGCATCCACGTCAGCGGCTGAGGAGGTATGAACAGAGGATCACATGATAGTTCACCATACAACCATGAACAAGGTGCGATGATCCTAGATATTAACGGGCAGAAGTATTTTTTTCATTCTCTATGGGTTGATCATATAGAACTACTAGATATAAAATTAATCAATGGATAACCCATGGAATAAACACACTGGCGTGGTCTGATCACTGATAATATGCCTGTGGCTCCACCAACGAAATCAATGACGTGATGTCACGCCGAAGCTTCCAAGGTTCACCTGCCAGCGTCTGCCACCACCCTTAAATGCCCCAGTCTTCCCCCTCCCCTGATCATCGCTTTACGCACACTTGCTGGTAAACGCATTCGCCTTTTGATTCCTTTCGAACCACCTGCTGATAGACACGACCGACTTCAGAACCATCTCCATCTACTCTATCCTTCTCCCACACTCGCAATCTACATCATGTCTTACGCCGACGCTGCTGCCAAGGGCCCCAAGCAAACCCCCGAGGAAGTAAGTACTCCGTGTGACTCTATATGACCCTCCTGAGACGGCCGGCTAACCGAACCTCAATAGGCGTAAGTTGGTCCGACCGATGGTGTACCCATCTGCAGTACATCCATCATACTAACTCTTACCCCGTATTAGTCGCGCCCCCTCCATCGGCGGTATCTACAAGGATGAGTCCGAGAGCACGGCCTCCCTGATCGACGTCGACTCGCCCCACGTCCAAGCCGTGGACCCCGATTTCCTCCAGCAGGAGGTCAAGACCACCACCCAGGCTGCACGCCTCGAGCGCGAGGCGGAAGAGGAAGAGGCCAAGCGCGCGCAGGAGGAGTCTGCGAAGAAGGCCAAGGCCCGCAAGGTCAAGGGCCAAGGCCTGCCTGCCAACTCGGACAACCCTGTCTTTATCACTAATGCTGTGGTGGCTACGCTGGTTGGTGCGGGCTTGGGCTTTGGTGCTTATCGCAAGCATGTCGAGGGCAAGTTGTCCTGGGAGCTTGTTGGTCTCTGGTCTGGTGCCGTGGGTGCCTTTGGGGTGGTGGACTACTTTGTGAGCAAGTAAGTTGCCCTAGGTCCAAATCGCGAGGACGGCGAAAGCACCTAAGAGTCGAGGGCGTTGCTAATCTGTGTTGTAGATGGTTCCTCCAGAACAAGTACCCTCCCAAATAAGCGGGGACTGGCGAGATACGACATGATATCGTCCATTTCTTGCTTGGTGGAATGCTTGTGTGTTTTCATTGTTCCATATACCATCCCAGCTCTTTGTGAGATCCGAGATTCTGCATTCCAGGTTGTCTTTTTGTTTTGGTTGATTTTGGGCGAGAAACGGAGTCCGGGCTGGATTGTCAGGGCGCAATAGTAGCTTCAACGATACCATTATCGAATCAAACTGTGTCAATATATTAAAATGAGTAGATCAGGAACACAACTGATCTGGCCAAGGATAATAATTATTTGTAGATATCTCGTTGGTTGTCAAGGCTGCATGGAGTCTGTACCTGACTGACTTGAGACAGTCGGTGACGTACGGTGACAGCTCGAAGCCGCAGGCGGTGAGCAGACTAAACAGCAAGCTGGCCTTGGGCGACGTGGTGGATTCCAGAGTTTATATACTTGGTTGACCTCCTCCTGTGGAATCAGCCTGCGGACTATTCTCGTCGCCTGTTCAAAGCCATCCTGGGATATACCACACCATCTCGACCGAGCCCTCCCGTCGTGCGCCGTGCATCTCCAACCTTGCACCTGGCGCTCGCCGCCTCCTCGACACCATGGTATGTCTCCGTCTGTCCCTGTAAATATCTCGGGAATCTTTGCTGATCACAGAAGAACTCCCTCTTCAATTCCGCCCTGAAGCAGTCATCTGCTGTCCGCCGAGATCTGGATCAATTTTCCCAGTCCCCCGCTACTTCTTCGCCCGCTCTACAAGGTGTGTTTGTTCCACCCCGAACCGTTTGTCCTGGCGCAGCTTATTCTTATACTCCTGCTTGTTTGATCCAGGCCAGATCGCCGCCTCCCTCTCCTCCCTTTCTCGTACCATCGATGACTACTCGGCGCTCTCGAAAAAGGAGTTGATCCCTGAGAAACAGCAAAAGGCCTTTGACCGAGTGAAGACCTTCCGCACCGAACTGGCCGACTACCGGGCCCAGTTTGATCGTCTACGCAAAGAACGAGAGGAGGCGGTATGTGCCCAATTTGCCATCCTTCCTCAGTCCCCCGTCTGTGATTGTGAATACTTACTCACTCTCCGGTCTAGCAATCCGTCACCAACCGCAATGAACTCCTCGGTCGTCGTCCCCACCACGCCGCCACCCCCGAGAATCCATATGCGCAATCCTCTCTCCCCGCATCTTCGGCCTTTGCCCCATCCTCCTCTGGTCTGAGCTTCGGTGCCGGACCCAGCAACCATACCCGTGAATCGCAGGCGCTGCGCGAACAATCTTTCTTCGCGAACACCCACACCCAGCTTGACGACTTTCTCGATCGAGGTCGGGCAGTCCTGGCGGACCTCGGTCAACAGCGCGAAGTATTGAAGGGGACGCAGCGCCGACTGTATAGTGTAGCGAATACGTTGGGGGTTAGCGGGGATACGATTCGTATGGTGGAACGGCGGGCTCGTCAGGATAAGTGGATTTTCTGGGGTGGCGTGGTGATTTTCTTTTTGTTCTGCTGGGCTGTGTTGCACTTCTTGCGATGAGCTGGGAAGTTATGTTGGAGGGAAATGATTTCTGTGTAAAAAGTTGTTTCTGTTTCCTTTTCTGGGGCTTGAGATTGGGAACTTTTCATCAGCGATGGCGTCGGGTTGAGAATCTTTTTATTCTTGATGGTTACTTTGTTTTTTTATTTTTTGGTTGTGAGTTCCTGTTGGGGTAATTCGATATGACTGGATCCTCGGTAAAGACCGCATGAGTATGTCGCTGGGGAGTATCCCCCGTAGTCAGTAGGCTCATGAATACCCACGGTGTGTGCTCGATATGGACAAAGTGTACGGCATCGATCACCGTGACAATCATGACTGCGTTCCGGCTCCATCAGCACATGCGTGTTGACGTCGACTCGGTGTGTCCAGCTTCCGCAGCCCACGGGGCCGAGCATCGGGAGGTCGCCCCCAATGGAAACCCAGTGAACGCACGAGTGGATCCCGTTGGCCCTGGTCCGCTTTTCCTCTTTCCTCTTCTTCCACACCTTCCCGCTTTCTTCCCTTCTTCCCTCTCTTCTCCCCCATCCACCCTCGTAAGAAAAAGGCATCATCATGTTCGCCGCTCGTCAGACCTTCAACCTCTTCCAGAAGCGTGCCTTCTCGGCTTCCGCTAGCCAGGTAGGTCAATGCCTCTGCCATTGTCCATGCCCTTCCACCCCGTCCCTCTCGCCCTTCCTCATTCTTCCGACCCCATTGCGTGCGAGCGAGCGCTAACCGGCCCCGTCTACTTCTCCATCATAGGCCTCCAAGGTCGCTGTCCTCGGTGCCGCCGGTGGCATTGGCCAGCCTCTCTCTCTCCTGCTGAAGCTCAACCCCCGTGTCTCTGAGCTCGCTCTCTACGATATCCGTGGTGGACCCGGTATGTCACAGTTTCTTTCCCAACCAGTTGCATTCGCGATTCGGCGCCGATGCACTTTCGAACGGGACCGCGCTGACAAGCTATCTTCTTGCGACAGGTGTCGCTGCCGATCTCAGCCACATCAACACCAACAGCACCGTCACTGGCTACCAGCCCGATGCTGCTGGTCTGCGCGACTGCCTCAAGGGCTCTGAGATCATTCTCATCCCCGCTGGTGTCCCCCGCAAGCCCGGCATGACCCGTGATGACCTGTTCAACACCAACGCTTCCATCGTCCGCGACCTCGCCAAGGCCGCTGCCGAGGCTGCCCCCAAGGCTCACGTCCTGGTCATTGCCAACCCCGTACGTGCTTGCTGAAAATGACAGTTTCCAATTTGGGAATTCCTGTTTACTGACGACTTCTCCCCCTTCCGCTCACCAGGTCAACTCCACCGTCCCCATTGTCTCCGAGGTCTACAAGGCCAAGGGTGTCTACGACCCCAAGCGCCTGTTCGGTGTCACTACCCTCGACGTCGTCCGTGCCTCCCGCTTCATCTCCGAGGTCCAGAAGACCGACCCCGCTGGTGAGAAGGTCCCCGTCGTCGGTGGCCACTCCGGTGTGACCATTGTCCCCCTCCTCTCCCAGTCCAACCACGCCTCCATCTCCGGCGAGACCCGCGACGCTCTCGTCAACCGCATCCAGTTCGGTGGTGATGAGGTTGTCAAGGCCAAGGACGGTGCTGGCTCTGCCACCCTCTCCATGGCCATGGCCGGTGCTCGCTTCGCCGAGTCCCTCCTCCGCGCCGCTCAGGGCGAGAAGGGTGTCATTGAGCCCACCTTTGTCGACTCTCCCCTGTACAAGGACCAGGGCATTGACTTCTTCGCTTCCCGCGTTGAGCTCGGCCCCAACGGTGTCGAGAAGATCCACCCCGTTGGTGAGGTCAACGAGTACGAGCAGAAGCTCCTCGATGCCTGCCTGGTTGACCTGAAGAAGAACATCCAGAAGGGTGTTGACTTCGTCAAGGCCAACCCTTAAATAATTCTACCCTTGTATAACTATCCCCTCTGATGACGACTTGTTCTTGGTCCCGTCCCGGTTCGGTCCGCGGGAACCACGGAATTTGTGTACTTTTAGATCGATATGCCTGTCATAATCAATGTCGGTCTAATCCACCGTGAATGTGCCTGTAATTGTAAAAATGCGAAGAAGCAATTCAAGACATTGTAACGACTGGCAGCAAGCCAGCTAGTCTACTGTATTTTATCACGAAAAAAAGCGCCGGTTTACTGGATCAGAGTGGATTCGATTTCGTTCAACATATCGTCTCTCGCAACAACTCCACCATCTCAAGTTGACCTCACAAGATTTAGACCGAAAAGGAATTCCCACGGAGAATAACAATAGTAGACAATCTCAAATCATGCTCCAGAATGCATGGCGTGACCGGTGGACCTAGATCTCCCCGATTCCTGGTTCCACTTTCCATCCTCGCCTGTTTTTTCCCGTGTCCATCTCCAGTGTGTCCTGTCCGGGCAGCGAGTACCACACTCCAGGTAGAGAAATGGACGTAGAAACAGAAACGGTAAAATAAATCCCAAGAAAGTGAAGAAAATACCAACCCCAAATAAAAGAGGAAAAAGGAAATTGAAAGGAAAGAAAATAAATGTCGCAGCTAGGGAAATCGTGCTCCTGATTTGAAATTCGTCGCCTGCTTGGGCTTGGTTTAGGTGTAACTACGCATTGCGTCTAGATATCCCGTTCCACCACGTAGATCTTGATCAAAAGTCTCTGCTACTTCGAGGACGCGTTTGATATGGTCCATCGAGAGAGGGGAGCGTTCGTTGACGGCGAGGGCTTGGGCGGTGCGGACGGAGTTTTTGATCTATTTCGGGAAAAAGAGAGGGTGTGAGATCCATGCTTTTACATGCTTTATACGAAGGGAGATGTGTGAATCTGGCTGAAGGCTTACCTGGCGACCATTCAATGTATGCCGCGACAGTAAATCGTAGTCCGTCTCCGTGAATGTAGCAGTCTTGACGCCCTCGATAGCACGGACGCGTTCTAGGAACATCTTCCAAATACTGCGTTTCGCTTTGGCGTTGAGATCGCCGTACCGTAATGCAACGTGAATCCGTGATTGGAACGCATCGTCAAAGGTTTCGACCCGATTCGTGGTTAAGAACAGAATACCCTGGAAATACTCCAACAGCCGCAGGAAAATGCTGACCAGCGCGTTGCGGTGGATATCGTGGATCGTGCGCTTCTCCAGGAAGATATCGGCCTCGTCGAGGAGCAGGACCGCACCCCACGAATGTGCAATGTCAAGAATTTTATTGAGCTCTGCCTCGAGCGTGCGAGAGTCTGTGCCGAGTTCGCCGGCGCTGACCATATAGAGGGGTCGGCGGAGGAGTTCAGCGATGCCCTCTGCTGTGAGGGTTTTACCTGTGCCGGGTGGACCGTGGAGGACGGCAACGAGGCCTTTGCCTTTACCTTGAATGACGTCGTCGATGTTTTCGGCGGCGTGGAAGGTGTGCGATTCGACGAGGGCTTTGACGATGGATTTTTGATTGCTGGCTAGGACGAGCGAGTCGAAGGCGTCGACGTCCCACTCGATGTCGCTGATCCCGGAGATGGTGAACTCCAGCCAAAGTTTCTCGCTGAAGGCAAAGCCGAGCACGACGGGACTGGCGACGAGGAGTTCTTCTTCGGTGAACTCGCGCTCCTTGTTGCCGGCGGCGTCCCCCTCGATCCGATCCATTTTCTCCTTAAGGATCTCGTTGCCATTCTCGTCGACTTCTACCTCGACGACGCGCGGTGTCCCGTCCTCGTCTTCGATGACCTTGTAGACCGTTCGGGGGGTATCAGATGAGCAGCCCCGGTCAGAGTCAGACTCAGATCCACCACAACAGCATCCATCGCTTCCGTCGTCTCCTACATCGCTGAGACCAGCCTCTGAGCCATCCAGCAAGTCGGGATCTTTGGGCCGTACCGTGCTGATGGGGTAGTTGGGATTGATACGTCGGTGGATGGCGGGATCGATCATGACGCGGCCGTTGATGTTGACTTTGATCACGAACGAGCGCTTCTTCTTGTAAAAGGCCATGCCCTTGTGGAAGCGGTAGTTCATGCCGCGCAGGGAGACGAATTGCTTGCCCCGTTCGACCAGTCGTGCGCGCAGAGCTTCCGCATCACGGTGGTACTGCAGCGGGTAACAGGCCAGACTGGTGATCTTGCGCGCTCCCTTGAAGGCATCCACCTCGGCGGACATGGTACCAAATCCAAAGTCCTTGCCATCGTACTCGAGGTACCGGCCTTCCACGCTGTACCATTGTCCGCGCATGAACGAGGACTCTTTCATAGCGTATTCAATCTTGAACGCGCGAGGCTCGTCCGAGTTTCCATAGGTCGGGGTGTAGGCGATAGTGTTGGGCTTGTACAACGCCCATAGCAGGTCGAAAGTGATGGTGTTGGCTTCCAGCAGAGGGTAAAGAGTCTTCTTGATGTCGGCGTAGTCGGTGTCCAGATACTTGATCAGGACTTTCAAGTGCGCAGCCTTGGCTGCCGCAATTTTCCGTGCCTTTTTCTTCTTCTCGCTCCGAGATTGGCGCCTGAGCTCCTTCCGATACTGCCGGGTCTCCTCGAGGTAGAGGAAGAGCATGTTGGGATCGACCACGGCGGGCTCTTGGACCAGGCTGACGCCCTTGACCCCGTCCATGACCTTGCCCAGGGCATCGCGGAGGTGTTTGCTCTTGATATCGACCACCGTCTCGAGGTACTTGTTTTCCCAGTTGAACTTGCGGCGCACGGTGAAGATATACTGGTCCCAGCCGTCGGCGTCGGGGTCATCGACCGTCTCGGTGAGTTTGTAATTGTGGATGGTGCTGTCCCAGACTGGAGGTGTCCACATGCAGAGGTTAGTCAAGATTGGTCCGAAAGGGCAATCCGAATCAAGTGGAATGGGGGACACCTACGTTGATCAACCCGCTTAAAGGCCACTTTGGATGCGGGTTTCTTCTTTCGCGATTTCTTATCCCGTCGGCTGTCGCCCAGCGGGTCCAACCCGCCCAGGCTGTCGTTGGCATGATCACGCAGACGCTTGCCTCGTTTCTGCTGCAGCTTCAGGCGGGCGACCAGCTTTCGCAGGGCCTTCTCATCTACTCCGGAGTCCTCCTCCTCATCCGACTCACTCGACTCTGAATCCGAGTCAATGCTGGACTCGGAATCGGAGCCGGACTGTGCCACCTTGCGGGCCTTGGTCTTTCTCTTCCTCTTACTCTTCTTCTTCTCCCGCTGGGACCGCTTGGCTCGTGCCTTGGCGCGGAGTCGCTGCCGCCTGCGATGGCCCACGTCCGACTCACTGGCCTCGGAGTCCGAGTCGGCCGCTTCAGAATCCGATGCTGAATGGGGCTCGGAGTCGGAGTCGGACGAAGACGTGGACGGGGAAGCACTGGATTCGGACGAGGATGATTCGGCCGCCTCATGCGGCCGCTTCTTCTTCTTGGACTTTCTCTTCTGTTTTTTCTTGAGACCGTCCTTCTTGGGATCTGGGTGTTTCTTGCACACCGCGGCTACTTTAGGGGTATTCTCGGCGGGGACCGTGGTGGTCGCTGCATCTTTTACCGACACTTCGGGCGCTTGTTGGGCCCCGTTGATGTCCGATGAGGGATCCACCTCATGCTTCGTCCCGCCCACCTCGGTGGTTGGTTCAGCCATGCGGGAGATAATATGGGGGGGGGGAACGAGGGGAAGCTTTAAGCTCCAGTGGGGAACGGTGGGTCCCAAATCAGGTTCCAAAGCAGAATTGTGGTAGTCGACTGGGCATCAAGACGGAAATAGGAGTCGGAGAAATTTCCAACGTGGCAAGGCTTCATTCAAAACAGTCCTACAGGATTTGAAGAATAGACGGGGAAGAGTGAGAGGGCGAGAGAGAGGGAGAAAGGAAGGTTGAAGATGGTTGGGGAGGGAAGAGGAGTAGAGAAGGAAGAAAGAGAAAGAAAAAAAAAGAGTCGAAACACGAACTCAAACGAAAGGGCGTCGTGGGTGAGACGGGGCCTTTTAAACAAGAGAGAGAGACTGAGCGAGACTAGGATTATCCTCTACGAGAGACGAGAGACGAGAGTCGTGGTCCGTCTTGTTGAACCTCTCAGCGAGAAGCTGCAGCCGCCTGCAGGCGTGCAGGCTGCAGCTCCCAAGAACAGAAGTCCCCCAGTGCCAATCAGAAATCCCCACGCAAGTGAGGCGATGTGTTGGTGCCTATGAGCTGTGCGCGAGCGATGAGCTGGGAGGAGCCCTGGAGAGCATTCGGGATCGGGGGGAACGACTCGCCTACGCCGGAGTGGTGCAACAGCCATTGGGGGCACTGAGGAAAAAGGGACACCAAAGCTCTGGGCGACGACGAGGCTGACCGGCTCCTTTAGTCGCCTCTCTTCGTCTCTGATTCGTCCCGCTCTCCCACCCCACTGCGGCTCCGTCGTGTTGGCGGCGTTTGTTGCTCACACCGACTTGTGGGGGTCAGAGAGGTGACTTTACGGGGGGGAGGGGAATAGGAGACGAGAATCGATGCTGAAAATCGCAGACTTGGATTACTATGACTATCTTGTGGAGTGCGAAATTGTGTGAGAGCCCCGTCGTTTTTCCTCGTGAATATGATCGATGGATTAATCATCGTCATGACCATGCTAGCATGTACCCCACAATCTAGGTGTATGGAGGACCCTCCGTCCATCGACTCTCCTCATGTACTCGCGATCAAGATACAAGACGCTGTTGGTATGTGTACCGCATACCTATTCAGACCACAGCGACATGGTTCTCCCTAGCATGAGAAATCTGCAGCGTTATTCTCGCCAGACTTTGTTTCTCCGACCAGGGAAACGCAGTCCTTCAGGGTCAGGGGAGAATAGGCAAGCACCATGCCTCTCCCCCAAGAAAGGTCGTGATTCCTCATGGCTTGGGACGTTTTGACAATGGGACATTCTCCTTCAAAGTGGATGAAGGAGCTTCCTGTCGCTGCCTTTGACCGAGATATTTGCGGCGGTTCGGGCTTGTCACATCCGAGATAAAGGTGACACCGGGATACCCGGCAAGATTCGTGAACAGCGCAAATGCACTCTGTAGTATGAGGAGAGTTGAGGTTGTGGGGTAGATCCCGTCGAGTTCCAGACCGAACGCAGGCGGGAGGGTCTCAATCCAAGTAAGGAATCTGTCTAGCTGTTCCTGGGTCATGTTTTCGGCAATGCGAACCGAAAAGACTGCACGTAGCGTAGGGGCAATCGTGTTCGGGTCAATGCGTGTGACGCCAGTGAAACGGAAGCAGACAGATGTCCCTAACTTGACATGATGTGTCGGCTTGACAACCGGACTATTCCCTCGAATAGTGGCCATAACGTCCGCAAGTACCACAAAGTGGTGACCTTCTCGCTTGCGCCGAGCAATTTCGCCCCGCAACTTTCCAGTCAGGGTGTTGTTTGGTGGTGCCAGGGCCTCTGGGGTTTGATCATCGCTCGCGGAGAGAATTTCGACAACACGAGTCGTGGGATTCAAGGCTCGGGTTGCCGCATGCGAGTAACAGCAATCCAGGACGAAGACGGCGTCTGTATCTGTGATGGTGAAATCATTGACATCTCCTGCCACCACATTATCTGCCACCACACCATCGATGTACCTTTGGAGGTTTACGCGTCGGTGGGATACGCCTTCAACGGCAAAGAGCTGTCCCCCCATCACCTCCCCGTGCCCGGCATAGTGAATCAGGACGATGGATTTGCCGGGTGCTCTTGCTGCGAGTCGGAAAATGGACCCAACTTTATCATTCAGTGTCCAGCCCGGGAGCTCATCCCGTTCGGCCAAGACCTCAACTTCAGCTGGGTCGAGATTGAGTGTGCTCAGGATCGCCTGAAAATTATCGGTGTCTGCCGAGGCATTCGTGTTGTCTCGCTGCCATCGAATACTCAGCGCGAAAGAGTTGTTGTAAACTCGGCTGCGATTATTCACAGCGCGAGTGATCGCGTCCTTAAACTGGGCGCTAGTTAACGCGGTCATTGATGGTTTGCGTTGATGGCTGTTCAGGTTGATTGATGAAGTTATCTTGTAAAGGGAGTGAGGTTTGAGTGTGTTGAGAGGATTGCACGAAGAGCTGGGTGTGTTAAGGTTGTCGTAGTATATAGTGTAGCGGATTAGCTACATTGGGTTTAGTAGCAGTGCCAAATGGGGTCTAGTAGCTAATCAGGCTACAGCGGCTGACTACCGCAACTGCTCAAAACCCATTTCCGAAAGGGGAAGTTTGCGAGGACGGTGCCTGAGGCCAGACGCTTACTTCTTACCTCTCCACCTAAAAGCATGAAAGTAGTTACTGGATCTTTCCACTAGATTTCTTCTTTGAGCCGCGAACGAGCAGGCGATCGATGGACAGAGTCACTGACCTCCATGAAGTTGTCGCAACAATATTAGAAGGGGATTGTTAAATTGACCCCCCTCCTGCCTTAAAATGCCTGATCCCACAGGCACTAAGGCACCAAGGCCAAAAACGTTTATTCTGCCAAATCTTCTGCCAGCTTTATCTCTCCGCCTAAGTTCTGCCAGTTTTCTGCCATCCTTACCGACCATCAACCTGCCATTTTGGTCTCTACAATCTACCAATTTGGATTACATACAAAATCCACCGCATAAAATCCAGCTTTTTGACAGAGCGGTGGTGGAGATAAAGAAGGAGAACGGTTGGTAATAGTGGAGTTGACTTGATGGTAGTAGAAGATTTCCTACTGAGCAAGCGGTGAAGAAAGCGGTAATGGCGGTGAGGGAAGAGGCATGGAAAAACAATATTCCATGATTACATTATCAGAAATTTTTGGCCTTGATGCCTTAGTGCCTGTGGGATCAGGCATTTTAAGGCAGGAGGGGGGGGGAAGTGCAATTTAGCAATCCCCTAGAGGTACTCTGGAAGCCCCAGTAGATCCCTGTGCGTGCTTCATCAGTCCTGTGAATATTCACACCAAGTCATTTTGATAAAATTTCCCAGCTTACCAAACCAAAATTCTCTTCCATGCAAGAATGTGATTTCAGTGATCATTGGAGGCAAGAGCTTGGAAGGGTTACGTTAGTACTCCAAGTGGGAATAACCTCATACAAGGCATATCGTCATAAGTGTACGCGCTGCAATGTGCCGATCACGAGTAGCTTCATAGGTAGGGGTATGAGGGGCCTGGGGGGCCTAGGGGGCGCAATCGGCGCGCTCGTGATCAGCCTCAATGGTAGGAAGGATGGTAGGAAGGATATGAAATATAGAGTATTGCCCTAATCCCTGTTTAGAAAGTGGTTGAAGAGAATATAAGTTATAATGAATAGCGGGAAGTACTACACTAACATTATCAAGGATACCGACTAGAGTACTTTTTTGCGACTTTTTTGCGACTTTTTTTAATAATACATGCTTTGAATATATAATTATACACGTAGGCTAGACAGCCAATTAAGAATAGAGTAGTAATGATGTCTCTCTACTATAAAGCCTCTTTATCCACGCGAGCAAGGTATTCATAAAACTTACGGCAATTTATGATATCCGAAGTATAGCGACAGGTATATAATCTTGGTAGCATACGACTAAGGCAAGGCGTTCTATGTCTAATTATACAGGCGCGATTAACCTTCACTATCAGTTTGCCTTGCTGCAAGTTGTAAAGAATTATATAGAGACTATTTACATGTTTTAAAAATATGTCAGTATAGCGTAGTGCGCCTAAGCTATGTATTAGGAAAAGAAAAATAGAGTATTTTACGCAATAAACTTCACGGAGGCTGTCAAAACCTGTTCCTGAACCGAACAAGCATCGCTAAGCTTTATAGCCCCGCTCTTATACGTCATAGTTCAGCCCTATTCCAAGATTACGAGGTTTCTAATGACATAAGAATTACAGAAGCAGCCTGTGTGCTCTTGCATGATTTCTAGGTGACGAGGCAAAAGGCTTACATTGCATCTTAGTACTCTAATTTGGATGATCATTGCTACGGGAATCACATTAAGTGTCGATTTTGATTCTACTGGCGAACCAAGATATTGTCGAAAGAGAAATGAGTGAATAAGAGTAGCGAATATTTACAAGAAAGACCTTACTTAAGCCTGGGGGTAATGGTACAGTTGTTTCCTTCTATCTAGATTGTAGGGTCCATAACGACAAACGAGGGCAGGGGATGGTACTGAGCCTTGCCGTTGAGCAGATAGGGGCGATGATAGGCATATCGCCGACATATTACCAGATGTATTCAGCCTTGTGTAATACAGATAAGGCCTTCATGATAAACCGTAATGAAAGGATCAGGGCTGTGTCGGTTCATGGCTTCAGCGGCATAAAATGTGATCTTATCTGACGCGGTGCTTTCTTTAGCAACGTAGACTCGGGCGGCCGATGACGTCGAGGTCCGTCGAAGCGGGACCAACCACGTGTTAATTTAGGCATCAGCATTCGATGCTCGTCCCGAACCAGGCAAGCGCATGAACTAATAACGGCGCTGTCCCGTAAGGCCATCTGTGCGCCAGTCATAAACCCCACTTTGCGCTCCGCATTAGTTAGCCCTATACGTCACTCCGCAATGTTAGCTTTAAATCAGATTGAGAACGCACCACCGGACTACTTTTTCTTCACGCTATGTTCATGAGATGATTGCTGATTGATTCTAGCTATCGGATTTATACCACATTGCAAGACGTCCTAATTCAAAGTCGACAACACTTCGTCATGGTCACGGATAGGATATATAATTGGTGCAAGCAGCCGGATACTGTCACTTCTGAACTGGCAAAGGATCCATCACAATCCCCGTGGAAGGTTTTCAAAGACCTCTATGAGACCCATGATCATATTCTGCCTTCCAAAAAATCAGTCGATAGTGTAACCACATCATCCGATGAAGTTTCTCCCGCCTTGGAAAAAGATGAATTGCAGAAAGCGCTGTCTTGTGGAAATTGGGGGTCATCAGTGCCGAGTGAATTATTTCTGAAGGTGAGGATGAGTCGGATACTCCGGATGCTCAAACTTTGATTTGTCGATTTGAGAGAAGATTGGAACTGATAAAAGGTCAAATAGGTTTACCATGGTGCAATCAGCACTTTGGAAAAAGATCCATCCTCAGGGGTTGTTTCGCCTCCTTTGATGGGAAGCACAGGAGTGGTCCCATTGACTATAGTTGCGCCTTTACCTGATCTTTGTCGACATCTCGCAAATTGTATCGCAAGAGCCAAACATGAAGTGTTCCTTGGGACAAACTTTTGGGTACATTCGGACGCGTCGACACTAGTCACCAATGCTATTCGAGAACTGTCCACGAGAGCTGGGCAGCGTGGAGAGAAAATCATTATGAAAATGGTCTATGATCGAGGTAATCCGAGACAGGTATGCTGCTACCTCATGAGCGGCCAGAATAATTACTAATCAAAACTCGCAGGCGTTAGAAAACCGATTGACAGTACCTGAAGATGAATACTCGGTCGGCAAAGTTCGATTACCCGCTGCCGAGGAAATCCCAAATGTTGATCTGCAAGTGGTTAACTTTCACCGACCGATCTTCGGCACATTCCATGCCAAGTTTACGGTTATCGACCGGCGCATAGCTTTATTACAGAGCAGCAATATCCAAGACAATGATAATTTGGAGATGCTTACCCATATCGAAGGCCCAATCGTCGATTCGTTCTATGATGCAGCCCTCCTGTCATGGGGGAAGCCTCTTGATCCTCCTTTGCCGCTTTTAAATTCACCTGCTACAAATGCTCCAATTCCCTGCCATGAAGCAAGAAGCCCTGATCTGTCTTTGGTCAATGGGTCGGAAATCCTTCCAGAGCACTCGACAAGTTCGTCAAATTACGATGTGACTATGGCACAAGAAGCACAACGTGTGAATAGTGGTGTTTATCCTAGGGGCCAAGAGTCACCGACGCAAGCGGTTACTCGCCATCTGAGTATGTGATTATGATCTTATGAAGTAGTCTGAGACTAACGACTGCATAGATACAACAATACAACCTGATACAACCGGAGACGCACCAGAAAGCGACCAAGAGGACAAGATGACACCCTACATCGTGTTGCCCAGCCATGATCCAGTGCCCATGGCTCTGGTGAACAGAGAACCATATGGAGGTGTGTCAAACAATTTTCCTTCTTGGGGAACACCTACAATTGGTACCATTGACTGAACGAAATCCAAGCTCCAAACCACAACAGCGTCCATACCCCTCAGAATGGGGCCTGGTTATCCGCGATTCGCCATGCTCAAAAATCTATTTTCATTCAAACACCCAATATGAATGCCGAGCCCTTGCTCGAGCCCCTTCTGAATGCAGTCCGTCGCGGCGTCGTTGTCACATGCTACCTATGCTTGGGCTATAATGACGCAGGAGAGCTGCTACCTTTCCAGAACGGCACCAATGAAATGATCGCGAACAGGTTATACAATTCCTTTGAATCTGAAGAGGAAAAAGAGCGGCTGCGGATATTCTACTATGTTGGCAAAGACCAGACAAGACCGATCCATAACTCGTTCAAAAAACGAAGCTGCCACATAAAGTTGATGATAGTTGACGAACAGATTGCTATACAAGGTACGTACAATGAATCTCTGTACACAAGGATCTATCTTTACTTGACTCATATTTCTAAAACTTCTTTCACAGGGAACGGAAACCTCGACACACAGTCTTTCTTTCACAGCCAAGAGATCAATGTCCTGATTGACTCGGCCTTGATTTGCAAGGAGTGGCTCAGAGTCCTGGATCGCAACCAGAATACCGCCAAGTACGGTGCTGCGAGCACCAAGGATGGCTGCTGGCATGACCCTAACACGGGCGAAATTCCACCGGGGTCTATAGGCACCGATCCTGGAAGGTTCAGCTGGGCACGTGGAGTGGTTGGTGCCGTGAAGCGAGTAAGAGGAGTCGGAGGGTTTTGAAACCCCGGTCTTTGTCAATATTCGCGCCACTTGAATTTTATTAACGGGATCTCTGTAAGCAATGATATGTGTTGCTGAATATTTACGGTTCAGCTGCCTTACGGCTGATTTGCTCTTCAGCCCCATCTGAAGTTTCCAGGTGTTCTCGGCGTCTGTTCTCTTTGATGTATTGGGCGAAAAACACCACTGCTAAGACGGCTGCGAGTGCTCGAGTCGCAAGCACTGATATCTCAGTCAATCAAGCAGTCAACACTCTGTCAACCTGTTGTAGCGAAATTAGTGGCGTATGGCTATGCAGGCGCTCACTCCGGCGGAAGTAAGAATGATCCTAATGCCAGCCAATGCGCACGAAAAAGTAAATATTTAGGAAAACAGCGACTTGCCACATGAAAGCAGCCCAAAAAAAAGTCTCGAGATTGTATCAAAACGCCTGGCGTGTCCTAAATCCCATGATATATCCCATCTTGTCTAAAAACTGGCCTGCTGCTGCCTCTGTATTTCAAACTCTGCCGTCCCTCTCCCTCATTCTTATCGCCCTGCTGCTATGTTCTCGATTCGAGGCATTCGTTGTTGACTGGTTTGATACAATCTTGAATTTATTCTTCCGGGGTCTCCCAGTGGGTCGTAGGTTTGGCGTTCCTCCTACCCAGCGTTTTCAACTCCTGTGCCGTTACCAGATCATCCTAGTAAATCTTTCCCGTTGCCTTCATCTAGCGGTCAACGTGCCAGAACTGCCCTAGAAGAGCTGTTTAAAGATTATGATAACTTTGATGTGGCTGTCATTCGGAGCTCTTCAAAAGGTATACAAAGAAGGTTCAAGGAAAAAGATTCAACGAGCGTGTTATTCCGCAGAGATCCGTAACTACCCTAGCTCCCGTTCAGTAAGGACCGAAGACAAGGAAAATCCCCCTTCCCCATCCAGTAACTGAGAAACAATAGAGTTGGTCTGTAACGACTGAGGAAATTTAGGCATGTTTGATGCCGTCGGTTTTACCATCCTCTCCAGCCATCGCCCCATCCCCCCGGATGTCCCCCCCAACCACCACCCGGTCCACCCCAACCTCCGCCCCAGCCACCGCCCCAGCCGGGTCCCCCGTTGGTGTACTGGTTCTTGTTCTGAGCCTCATCTCCACGCCTCATCATATTGGGACCTCAAAGACTCGATAAGCAATTATGCAGCTGAAGTGTTCATCAATCACTCTCTCACTTACCGGGCTCCGGGCCAGGTGCTGGAGCAGCAACAGTTGCCCCAACAAATCCGACCAAAATTGCAAAATAGTTGAAATGCATTGATATTCCTGTGGATTAGCTTACAGGCGTCGGTTAGTCCAAGATGAAATTGTTAGATGAGCGAGAAGGGGAGTCTGACCGCAGAAGCCAGTAATGGGTTGATTTTTTTTGCGATCTGCTTTCTCAACCAGTGATGGCGGAGATCAGGTCACTTTATACCCATGGATTCCTCTTTGAAGAATTTGTGCAATGGCAAGATTCGCCAAGTAGATTGGATTTCCTCCGATTTTCTCAAGATGACGACTCGTCCTACAATACATCCATCATATCTTGATATTCGGATCCAAATCAACTATATCTCCAAGCCCTGTCCCCTGTCACTGATGACTCTGAAAGAAAATCATTGTCTTGGCAATGGCCTCAAGTTCGATGTATCTCCCTCCGTAGCTGATTGCGTTAGATTCAATGAAATCCATTCCTAGAATTGACTGTATGGAAGTGAGATGGTACCCCAAGAACTCACTTCAAAGCGTGCCTCATTTGTATAAGTTCTCCGCGCTCATCCATGTTGATCCTGGTGAGAACTCTATGCTTCACAGTCACCTAGCAAAACTTGTGATCTTCAGGTCCTCTGCCAAGCCCAACTATACCAACAGAAGCTTGGATATTCTCAGGAATACTGACTCAATTTGCACTTCCTGCTAAATATGAAAGAAATGTTTTTGAAGCTATATTTGTGTTCCAATTTTGGACGAAATTGGTGATTGAACTACGGCGAAAAACTTCACTCTTGTGTTGGTCATCACACAAGGCCAACGGAAAAAGTGCACGAACGAAGAATGGTACGCGTGGTATATATGACTCGCCAAGCGTCAGCATTCGAATTCCAGCTAGCCGAGATCTAGGATTTCTGTATCTCAACCACGGAGGGAATATGTTAAATCACTTCTCTATTGTATTATGCCGAACGGGTCTAGACTACCTGCCGTTCATGCTCATTTTGTTTACTATTACCCAACACATCATCATTTTGAAGGTCTGTCTGGGCTTGACATACTTCCAGAAATTAAACGAGAACAACCCAATGGTACCCAAATGAAGGGAAATGGCCGTTGGGAAAGAGTCTGGGTTCCATCCTGTAGGCCAGTCCAGATGGCTATACATACCCTGTCAAAGTCAATGGCTATGGACGCGCCGAGTTTCCGACAACGTAGTCATGTCTTTGGGCTTCCGCGTTTTTCTTGCTTTGCCACAAGAGCATGTTGATGGCGTGCTCGGGACACAGTAGATGAGTAAGCGCTTGTTCCACAAGCACTCAATCTGATGCATTTCCTTCGTATTAATCCAGCTGTTGTGGCATCCTTTCCAGTGCGATAATCCAAGAGTCGACACGTAGTAATTAGAATGGCGATGTCTTGCGGGGTAAGCCTCAAAGCCCCCAATGAAGGAGTTGAATCTTGACCAAGCAGATAACGGGTTCCGACTAATCTGATCGTAGGAATCCGGAATCCGAGGCAACCAATCAGATCAAGACAAGAGGGTTGCCAGTATATTGCTCCGCTCTGCTCCGCTTCCCTCCGCAAATTAAAAGGCGAACGAAAAATGAGCGTAAAAAGTATAGAGGCATAGTGTTCGGTCCACATCCCAGTCTGCGAGGCATTCGCTCCGGTTGCTGTCAACAGTAATGACCCTCACAGTCTATCTCCCAGTTTGCACCTGCCAAAATGGATGTTCCCCGACCAGTGGGGACACGTTTCAATGCGCCCCACAAGAAACAAGACCCAGTTGAAGCCTGCAGACTGCGAGATACGACAGACCTTTTCTTGTTCGGCCATTCGTCCTCTATGAGTGCTCGCAGCAGCGATTCGCTTGCTTGATGGACTGAGTGACTATCTAATATACTAGTATAAATTTTCTAATCACACTATGCGTTGTTCTAAGTCTTTTCAGACGCTCTTTGGGTGCCTTTGTTGGCTTGAGAATACGAGAGAGGGATCGATATGAATCTGACACTACTTGAGGCCCAGAATATTGGTACCGGCAAAATTTTCCGTACAATAATCCGAGTTCATCAAGTGGCCGTAGCTATGACTCTCAATCTCTATGCTTATGGATTGTCTTGAGACCTACACTCCACATACATTGCCATCCGCGAAAAATCTTACATGAGAGCCCCTCGCTCTACTGTATTTCTACTGCTTACCCCATCTGGGAACTCTTCATATGCAATTCGGAGGGTCGTGAGACGATCCTTGTCTTGTCTCCAGTGATAAGTTTTAGGTAGCCTACCTTCGTCTTTTCCACACCCTGCGTCATCGCGATTCACCCTTGCGTCAATCAGTCAATTTACTACCCCTCCTCATTTCCGACAAATTACATACTGTCAATGTGGCTGTGAAGTTCCTGAATGACACCCTGTGATTAGTGGCTTAATGGAGCAAAATTCTTCGAGCTCGACTGCTGGCCATAAAAACCACTCAACATTGCATGAGATCTGTGTGCCCAAGTACGATTGATCAACTGCTAACCTTTGTTCCAGATTGTACTCTTGCCATGAAGTTCGAGAGCTTCTCTGCAGAAACTCATCTTTTACAATACTCCCCCGCCTGCTACTTCCGAAATCAGGGTCTCGTGTGGCCTAGTTATCAGCTCTACGCAGCTCGTGCGGGGTAGAAAGTGGCGCCGATCTTTCAATGGCAAAAATGAGCTGGATACTTGGATTGTATCTCGGCAGAACGCTTCCAATACGGGCACCAATGCCAAGAACTTTCATAAACCACTCTTGGCACTGTAACCTCAGCCCCTTTGTTGCCAAGAGCCGTCGGGGATCCGCATGCAGATTTGGTCTTGGATTTTACCTAGTCCTATGAAATTAGTCCTTTCTCCGCCAAGAATATCCCGCCTCTTGGCTTGTTTTCCGACAGCACAGCTAATCACGCAAGATTGCAATCATACATTGCGCGCTTTGCAAGAACGCAGACGAGAAGGTAAAGGTATAAAAAGACACTGATCATGCCATTTGCTGTCGATCGATCATCAAATTAAGGAATCACTTGACAATGAAGTGGCTCTTTCTACTTTTCCATCTGTCCGGTGTCCTCGCTGACCGAGGGAAACCCCTGGTCTCGCCGGTAGGTCATGATAATTTACTTCTATTTGAACCATGGCAACGATCTGACTGAACAGGATAAACTTGCTTCCAAAATTCGACTGGAAGATCTGCTGAAAGGGACTCAACGGCTTGAGGACATTGCTTATTCGTATCCCGAGCGGAACCGTGTCTTTGGCAGCGAAGCACATAACGATACAGTTGACTTCCTCTATCATGAGCTGAAGAAGACCGGCTACTATCATGTATGGAAGCAGCCGCAAGTACATACCTGGACTAAGGCGGAGTCCTCTTTGAAGTTCAACGACGAATCCATTGGAGTCACTGCGATGACATACAGCCCCAGTGTTGATGTTACTGCGGAGCTAGGAGTTGTCTCCAACGTTGGGTGCAGTGCAGCAGACTATCCGAGCGACTTGAGTGGAAAGATCGCTCTGGTCAAGCGTGGAGAATGTGCTTTCGCCGAGAAGTCTGTGCTTGCCGCTGCTGCTAAGGCAGCCGCTGTGATTGTATACAACAATGTTCCAGGATCTCTCAGTGGAACACTGGGTGGAGTGACTCCTGACCATGGGTCATTTTCTGCTATCGCAGGAATCTCCGACACCGATGGGCAAACCTTACTAGGCGCCACAGCGAACGGCGCGGTGACTGTCTCTCTGAAGATCGATAGCCAGATCGAGAATCGTACGACATTTAATGTCATTGCAGAGACAAAAGATGGTGACCACAATAATGTCGTGGCCCTCGGAGGCCATACTGACTCAGTCGAGGCTGGCCCAGGTATTAATGATGATGGTTCCGG
Source organism: Penicillium sp. F50 (assembly GCA_037356195.1). Taxonomy (NCBI): domain Eukaryota; kingdom Fungi; phylum Ascomycota; class Eurotiomycetes; order Eurotiales; family Aspergillaceae; genus Penicillium; species Penicillium sp. F50. The sequence goes on from JAYXSA010000038.1 coordinate 157,927, forward strand.
AATTATTAGTAATCTTGTCGTTGCAAGAGCTTTGACGCGCTTCTCGGTCAAGAATGCAGTGAGGTTCTGCTTCTGGACTGGCGAGGAGTTTGGTCTCTTGGGTAGCGAGTACTATACCTCACACCTCGACGCCGCTGAATTGGCAAAGATCAGACTGTACCTCAACTTCGATATGATTGCGTCTCCCAACTACGCGCTCATGATCTATGATGGTGACGGCAATGCATTCAACCAGAGTGGACCCGCGGGTTCTGCTCAGATTGAGGCTCTCTTCGAGAAATATTTCACTTCCAAGCATTTGCCATATATCCCAACTGCTTTTGATGGCCGATCAGACTATGATGGGTTCATCTCAAGGGGAATTCCCGCAGGTGGGCTTTTTACTGGCGCAGAAGGCATTAAGACCGATGCAGAGGCAAAATTGTTTGGTGGACAGGCCAACGTTGCCTACGATGCCAATTATCATGCTGCTGGGGACAACGTCACCAATCTCAATCACGAGGCGTTCCTGATCAACTCGAAAGCTACAGCGTTCGCAGTTGCAACGTACGCCAATAGCCTTGCTTCAATTCCTCGACACAATGCAACAGTCACCCGAAGACAGGTCTACAAACGAGCACCTGGGTCGCATGTTCACACGAAGAACACTGGGTGTTTCCACTCTCTTGTTGAAATCTAAGTAAAGGTTACTCACTATTTGAGGTTGAGCCACGAAGCTCACTAATCAAAGTCACATCGAGGGGACTTGTTCCCTGTCTCGACGGTTGTTTCAAGTGCGCTACATCCCTTGGAAATGATCCGGCTGGCTTGCAATTTGTACATCTCCTTTAGTTGGTCAACGGTCGCAAGGTCCTTGAACTAGAAGAATTGTATTTTGAACATCGTGTGTGGCCTAGGATTATGGGTCTGGCTCTTTCACTGCCTCGATCTCACGTCCGAACTTTTCATAAATTTATCATTGAAAAATAGACATACTTCAAAGAGAAATTCTTGTTGACCCAGCTTATCTTTGTAAGCCAGAGGGTAATTATAATAAATGTGAAAATTTATTTCCTAGAAAGATGAGGTTTCTCAGAGAACCCGCAACTACCTAAGCCAGTCCCATTCTGCCGGAGGCCAGGTCCGAGGGGAGTGAGTTGATCCAAGGAGAGAGAAGTGGACTTGATCCGTCGAAACGACTGCTCTCACGGAAAAGCTCCGCTCGCTCCAAAATGAAGGTGAGGAGATTAGACGGACTCTCGGAAGGCAGCTAGGGACTGATCTTGACACGGAATCCGCGATGAAATGCATCTGCCCCACCCATTTCCGGGAATCCGTGGAATTGCTACGGAAATCTGATCAACCCCCACCCAAGCCATGACAGTCAAAGAAAGCCTTGGAAGGAGATAAAAGAGGAGGTATTGTCACGATGATTGAGGTTCAAACAACAATTCAATCACAAGTCAACCTCTCTTGCATACACTCATTCGAGTATCACTTTCGTCGTCAACATGGTCGGTTTTGATATGCGTGGTTTGACCCCGGCTCCGGTCACCCCCTTCACTCCCGACGGCGCTGTGGACTACGAAGCTATTCAGCGCCTGGGTTCCTGGCTCGGTGGCATCGATGGAGTGAAAGGACTGGTGGTGCTCGGCCATGCTGGCGAGGGTACCTTCCTCACTGCCGAGGAGCAAATCTCAGTCATCAAAGCGTTTGTCAAGTCCGTCGACAACAAAGTCCCGATCATCGCTGGTATCACTGGTGAAGGTACTGAAGTGGCTGCTCTCGAGGCCAAGCGAGCCAAAGAGGCCGGGGCGGCTGCTGGACTCCTTTACCCGTCCCACGGCTGGCTGCGCTTCGGATACCAGCCCGGAGCTCCTCAAGATCGATACCGCCGCGTGTATGAAGTCTCCGGCTTGCCTCTGATCCTCTTTCAATATCCAGACAACACGAAAGCTAGCTACAACCTGCAGACTATGCTGGACATCGCCGCTCAGCCCGGTTGCTTTGCCATGAAGAACGGCGTGCGTAACATGCGTCGGTGGGACACGGAGATCCCTGTCATTCGGGCTCAACGACCGGATCTGCAAATCCTCTCTTGTCACGACGAGTACCTTTTGCACACTTCATTCGACGTCGACGGCTTCTTAGTTGGGTACGGCAACATTGCTCCCGAGCCTCTCATCGAACTCATCAAGGCCGGCAAGGCCAAGGACTACAAGAAGGCACGAGAAATCCACGACCAGCTGCTACCTGTGACCAAGAGCGTCTATCACCGTGGATCTCACATGGAGGGCACTGTCGCCCTCAAGCATGCTCTTGTTGCTCGGGGAATCCTCACTCACGCCACCGTTCGCTCGCCTCTTTTGCCCCTGGAGCCTGGTGCTGAACAGGAAATCCATGATGCAATTGATGCCGCATCTCTGAGCAAGGTCGTACTGTGAAGTCCACGTGAAACGAAATATGACGGGTGCAATTCCTAGTTCAATCGCAAAGTGTATATAGATTATAGCAGATTACAATACCAATCAGAAATACATATGTCTCTACTCGCATTGAACTGCAGAGGATCATCCTAGCCCTTCTAGGTCTTATTATCTAAGAGACATACCACCAGGACCGGCAGCAAATACCTAGTGAGGCAGTAGCCACAAGTACGCAGTATTCTCTACGTTCAACCATGCCAGGACCTGGCAATTTTCTCATTACTTAAATACGGATAACGCGGGGAAACTTGAGCCGGGTCGGGACATACGTCGACGGGTCTTGACCACCGCACGGATACTCGGCCCCATTCCCCGCAACTCCGCAAAATCCCCTTCGTGTTCGGATCCGACATTTCCGCTCAGCTTTCACCATCCTTGGCTTTCTCATGCAGTTCATGCATGCAGTGCAAATAATCCGGAACAACTATGGCCTCTTTGTCTCCTCGGGCGTCTGTCTCGACGGCTGCATCCCCAGGCGCCCCTTCGGCCAAGCGGCCCCTTGCCAGGACCAATGAAGATCCCGACAATGAGAACCGCCGGAAAGACCCCAAGGTCAGTCGGGCTTGTGATAGTTGCAAGAGGAAAAAAATCCGATGCGATGGCACGCTTCCATGCAACAAGTGTGCAAAGAGAAAGATAGACTGTGCCTATGACGCGAAATATGGCCGCGGTCGGCCTCCGACTCCACCCCTTTCCACTACGATCGATGTCCACCAAGAGAGGTCGAGGCCTGATCGGCGGCAGGAGCACTCCATCTGGCGACAAGCAACCCCTGTCACTTACACTCTCCCTGTTTCACAAATCCAGTCACGCGCCTCACCAGATGTTGAACTTGAGGGTCAATACTTCGACCCTACCTCAGGGTTGAACTTCCTTCATAGAGCGTGGAAAAAGCTACTGATCCAAAATGACGAAGCCACCTCCTATGAGTCAAACGACGCGGAGCGCAATCAAATTCTCACCTCTGCTGGAGACCTACCTTTCCAAATTGATCCTAAGGCATCGGAAAGTTTCAGTCCAGATGCCGCAACAGCGAGAAACCTGGTGCGGTACTATTTCGAGACGTGTGTTGTGACATACCGCATATTTCATCAACAAACGGTGGAAGCATGGTTAGAGATTTTCTTGAAAGATCGAGAAAAGCAAGACCCCCTTTCTCGGTCTCTTAACAATCCTAGAGCTGCAATCCTTCTTACTATCATGGCCATCGCAACTCTTCGCAACGAAAGGGTGAATTCGGAAATTTCCACAGATGACGAGTCGCTTACTTTGCAACAAAGCGATTATTTCTTCTGTGCCGGTATGAAACTGACCGATGAGGAAATGGGGTTCCCACGTCTCGAGTCAGCACAGGCGCGATTGATCCAAGTGCTGTATCTCCTCCAGACGTCCCGCATCAATAAAGGCTGGTATACATTTGGCACACTTTTCCAAATGACCCTTTCTCTAGGTATGCACAGGAGACGGGACCAGAAGCGAGGGTTTCCATTCACCAGCAGGCGACACAACTACATCACTTCTGAGTGTTACAAGCGCACTTTCTGGTCGGCATATATCATTGATAGATATCTAAGTGTTGTATTTGGTCGACCTAGACTCTACCAAGATGAAGACATCGATCAGAACTTCCCAGATAATGTGAATGATGAAGATATGACAACAGAGGGCCCCTCTATTTCAAATGACCCAGCCGACTGTTACATCGACGCTCTCATATTCCATGCAAAGTAAATCTAGTCCTTGAGCTGACACGGTGCCAATATGCTAACAAGAGCGTAGAATTGCACGAATCATTGGAAAGGTCTCACGGGAAGTCTATTCAGTGAGCGACGTCTCCAATCAAGATCGCCTGGCAGCAGCCCATCGTCTGGGCCGTGAATTACACGAATGGCGTGCATGCCTGCCACCACACTTGGGCATTGTGAAGCCATCAACATTGGTGCCGGGTTTTCGGCGTCAAGCTATTGCTTTGCAGCTCGCGTACTCTCATGCCCTCATTCATACCAACAGGCCCTTTCTTTTGAGTGAAGAAGCACCTGAGAGAGTCATCGACTGCATCTTTGCCACAAAGACTAGCCTAGAACTCATCAACAAAATGGCAGGAGATAGCAGTCTTTTTCATTCCTTCTGGTGGACTCACTATGTAATCTTTTGTGCATTGGCTGTTGTCTACGTGTGGGAGATCCAACGAGTCACGCGATTCACGCACGGGGTAGACGATGAGTCTCTAGGCAAGATCTTTGACCTTGCAGAGAAATGTCGAGGTCATCTCAAACGGGCATCGGCCGGTTTATCGCAAAATCGACGATATAGCGTCATACTAGACGAAATTAGGTCTGAGGCACAAAGATGTCGATTGTCCAGGGGAGACCTTCCAAATTTACTCCAAGGTGGTCTTGATACCGGCGAACACAACTCCAACCCAGAGAGCGGCTTTCCATCGTTGCACGATCAGGACATGTCAGGGTCTGGAACCCAAGCTATGCCTCAGGAAGGCTTAATGACGAATCTGCTAGACAGTTTTCTGTTCAGTGACTGGCAGACTCTTGATTCATCTGTAAGTACAGTGTTCGGGTGTGGTTGTAATGGAACAGCTAACCGTGTCCAAAGGTCTTTCTCCCAATACCTGACCCGAACTCCGTTTCCCCAACATATTTCCACCCAGTTCCATGAGATCCAATAGGGTCGGTGGAAAAATCGGAGTAGCGATCCACGTTCTAGACGTGATGGGCTGTTCGGATTTCGCGGAAAAATAGACTTTGAACGGCAAGAATCCGGGGTTGCCAAGACTCTTCCAGTGAACCCCAGTGTCCTTTCGCTCTTGCGGTTAGTTTTCTGCACCTACCCCGTGGGGTTTCCGATGGATTTCAGTTTGACCGGGGGGAGCTATAAGACGGTACAAGCTCCCTACCTCATTGTTCCTACTCATCATTCATCTCGCCCAATTTGGATTCACCAAACATGGCGGAAAAAGAAGCTGCAGTTATGCACCTGGAGAACCAGCCAGGTCAGGGAATCTCGGCAGAAGATGCAGAATTTCTGTCCAATTTCTCTGATGAAGCCAAGAAAAAAGTCATAAGAAAGGTGAGATCCATGAAACAGGGTATATTGGGCGGCGACTGACATGGTGCAATTAGGTCGATGTGCGTATTTTCTCCGATCTTGTTCGAATGGAGATGAGGATAATAACCGAGTCTAAATTTAGATCAGACTTGTTCCCATGTTGGTTCTCTTGTATTTGGTGGCATATATTGACAAGACCAATATTGGTGTGTTTGTTTGCCAGTTTGATGCCTTCAATTTGCTCATTTTTGACAGGGAATGCAAAGATTGAGGGCCTTCTTCCAAGCCTACACATGGACGGAATACAGTACAATATCGCGGTGTCTATCTTTTTCATCCCTTATGTCCTTGCTGGTACTCAAGACTCCTGTACCAAAGCAATGAGCATTTACTGACGAATTCGAAGAGGTCCCGAGCAACATAATATTGAATCGACTGAGGCGACCATCGCGTTATCTGGGATTTCTAATATTCTGCTGGGGTGTGGTCATGCTATGTACCGGCTTTGTTCAAAATTTTGCAGGCCTAGTCGTGATTCGGCTTCTATTGGGTCTCTTTGAGTATGTATCCTGATAAAAACATGCATTCTTTCCCACTTTCCCAATTGCTGACCTCTTTCTAGAGCCGGCTTTCTTCCAGGCGCCGTCCTCGTGATTTCGAAATGGTATCTTCCGAATGAGATACAGACTCGCATAGCCATTCTCTACACATCTGCTGCCTCTGGGGGTGCTTTCTCGGGCCTGCTGGCTTTTGCGATCGCCAAAATGGATGGTGTTGCAGGGTATGAAGGCTGGCGCTGGGTTGGTCCCTTCAATAATCAATCTGCTTGAATTCGCAAACCTGACATATACACCAGATATTTATCGTAGAGGGAATGGCAACCTGCATTATAGCGGTCGCGTGCTACTTGCTTCTTCTGGACTCGCCATCTCTGTCGGCGGGTTGGCTTACCTCAGAGGAGATTCGGTTCCTCGAAGTACGTCAACTATCAGTCAACAACCACGGCGGCCACGACACCGGCTTCCAAAAAAGCGTCATCTTCAGTGTTCTCTGTGATTGGAAAATTTATCTTCTCATTCTCATCAACTGGTCCAACGCTGTCCCGAACTATGCCCTGAAGTTCAGCATGCCGGAGATCATTAAATCCATGGGCTATACGGCAGCCAATGCGCAACTCTTAACCATCCCCCCCTACATGGTAGGTGCCTTTTCAGCCTTTGGGTTCTCTGTATTCGCTGATCGATCTTCATGGAGAATGCCTTTCATCCTGGCACCACAGTTGTCACTCATTGTAGCATTTGCAATACTGTTCTCCAAGGCTGCCGACATCGCGAACAATATTGCCCTTTGCTATTTTGGTGTTTGCCTTGCGTGCTTCGGGATGTATCCCATTCTTCCTGGTGTGAACGCTTGGAATGTCTGCAATATTCCTAATCCCCAAAAGCGTGCTGTGGCCATTGGGTATCTCATTTGTGTTGGTAACGCGGGAGGCATAATTGGTAGTTATATCTACCAAACCAAAGAGGCACCACGATATCCGACTGGCTACGGTACGTCACTTTCGTTCGCCGCCGCCGGAATCGTGGCTTGTTTAACCTTAGAGTTTTGCCTCTGGAAGGCGAACCAAAGGAAAGATAAGATGACCACTTCCGAGATTGAGCAGCGATATACTGAGGCCCAGCTTCGTGATATGGAGGAGAAGAGTCCTCTCTTCAAGTACACCTTGTGAAATATCAACCACTACTCTGGAACCTTTATGAAAAAAACAAATCAAGCATCCTTAGATTTGCTTCCATGAGCAGTATGAAGCTGAACTAGGCGCTCTTTCGCTTGAACATGTGCTCTATGCCATCAATGATTTATAGCATCCCAGGACCTCTCCCCAATGAGTAAAATTCAAGACAAGAAATATGAGTTGCTATGTACTAAATAATCACTATGTCTTGATCGCCGTTGGTCAATTCGAGCCTTGAGTCAGCTAAAAGAAATTCAATAATTGGATTTAACAAAACGCTGTCCAGACCAAGAGCATGAAGGTCACCGATCTGCAACAACCTAGACTTGGAGTTTTCCACGATCTTTCGAATGTCATCCTTTAGATCCAGACTGATTTGAGCACCACGCAAGAATTCGATGATCTGGGGCCCAGGCTGATTCATCATCAAAGCAGGATTATCTTCCAGCTTGACCACGATGTGCACACTTTCAGGGTGAGATCCCAGATCCACACAAAGACCATTATTAAGATTCTTGCCATTGATCATGCGTCTTTCCCTCCCGACAGAAACTTGTATAGTCTCCGATGATTCGTATCCGAGAAAGCGAACAGTCCAGTGGCGGACTTGTGTAACATTTCCACCAGTTGTAGGCCCGATGTGCAATTCACCGGCTTGTTGATTGAAGGATATCTGGGTTCGACGAAAATTTATCTTGTCCGTATATTGTCCCTTTCCATCATCTTCCAGAAGTTCGAAGACGCCATCTGCCCCGACAACAACCAGTAGTTCAATTGTGTGCGAATCCGTGCAGCCATTCGCGAGAATTGATGCCGCGTCGAGCGGAATGATCGCTCCCTCAGGAGCGAATACTGGGTATTCTTTCAGGCGTCGATTTAGCCAAATGCGACGGTCTCCATCGTAGACTAAGCCCGTGAAAATATCCACATGCCTACCAGGAGGAAGCCAGGCGAGAACCTGAGCTCTTCGAGATCGAGGATCTTGAGGAGTGGTGATCGGTACCACAATGAGATCTGTGCCAAAGATATACTGATTTGGCACTTTATATGACTCCTCGACTTCCGGGTATCCCCAATACATGGGCTGGACAAGAGGTAACCCCTGCACAGCAGCGCGTACATTCATGCTGTACAAATATGGCAGCAATCTATGTCGGAACTGCAGATATTCTGTCATAATCTGCTCGTATTGAGGTTCAAGATTCCAGGGTTCCTTGATACTAAAAACATTATTCGAGGAGTGAAGTCGCAAGATTGGGGAGAATGCACCATATTGTACCCATCGAATGAGCATTTCGTCGTTCTTTTCACCATGAAAATGACCACCGATGTCATGGCTCCACCAGCCGAAACCAATGTTTGACGCTGTCGCTGTAAACTCTGGCTGGAAATGGAGAGAGTCCCATGATACCACGGTATCACCAGAGAACCCAATAGGGTACCGGTGACTGCCTGGGCCTGCATACCGGGAGAAGGTTAAGGGCCTCTTATTGTCAAGAGCACTGTCAAGGAAGTGGTAATGATTGAGCACCCAAAGTGGATCGATCCCAGGAATACGGGAATGTGTTCCTTGCTGCCAATCCACCCACCACAAATCTAATCCTTCCTTCTCAAATCGACGGTGGAGCACATCGAAGAAAGCATCCAAAAATGCTTGGTTTGTAATATCGAAAGGGATCGGATCCCCCATGGACACATCATGGTTCAGAGCAATGGCCATCTCTTGGTAAGGATCTTCATAGCTCTGGACACCGTCCGCCGGATGGTCATTCAGAGAGATATGCAGGCCCCGATCATGCAATTCCTTCAGGAAAGCTTTGGGTTCGGGAAAAAGCTCTTTGTTCCAGGTGTAGCCGGTCCATCCTGTCACTCCGGCTTCCTTGACACGCTGATCTTGCACAATATGCCAGTCCATATCCAGCACGGCGACCGAGAGTGGAATCTCACGTTGGCGGAATCGATCCATTAGCTTGAGATATTCATCTGCAGTGTACGGATAGTAGCGACTCCACCAATTTCCCAAGGCCCATCGTGGCAGGAGTGGTTGGGGCCCTGATAGAAGATAAAATGCCTGGATGGCTTGTCGATAGTCGTGTCCGTAGGCGAAAAGATAGCCATCCACACGATTTCCAGGCAATCTTGTAGTCACCCACTGTCGACCATCGAAGAGCATTGATGTCGAGTCATCCAAGGTGGCAAAGCCCTGTCTTGAAATAACACCTTGGCCAAGGTCAACCCGCCCATCAGCCTCGTCTAGTGTCCGGGTCGTACCACCGAGATTTGGAGCTTGGACGCCATAGCGCCAGACGCTGACATGAGGTCCATAGTTTCCCTTAATGACAGCACTGAGGCCATTGGGGGAGAATTCTTGTTTGTCGTAAGTAAGGTGGAATCGAGAAGTGAGAATCTGGAGACTGTGTTGGTCTTCTTGAACACGAAATTCGGGGATGGGTAAACGGCGGTTAATAGCAAAAACTGAGGCGCGATCCTCAAATTGGTGGTCTTCGGCCCATTCATAACGAAGGAGCCCGTCAGCTAAAACACTGAATCGGTATTTACCAGCGCTAATGATCGCCTCGGGGTGAGCAACCGGACTATGTGGGAAGGAATAGCGATGCATCGTCAACAAGTTTGCTTGCTCGCTCGAAAGATATTTCACATTACGCTGTGGCGGACACCAGTGATTCATATAGATTATGATTTCTGGTATTTTGAATGTTTTCTATCATTGCTGGATCACTACTGCGGGACTGTGAGACACTTCCTTCCTCCGTAAGGAGAAGCTCGCTGGGATTTTCGCTTTGACCCACAACTGGAGTGGACAGTCCGTCGGATGTAGCACATGAAGTACGCACAAGCTACACAGGGCTCTTCATTGAATGCTGATTGGATTGTCACGTCTTCCCCCGCACTTGTCTCGAACGCCACCAAAAGAAATTCGGATGAGCGGGGAATGCAGCGGACAGCGTCAGTGATTTAATTCTCGCTCTAATTCCAAGGTGGATTCGAGGCCCTGGGAATCATCAATAACTATCGGACCTCAGCTGGCATGATGGCAAGTCCCTGTGACGGGTGTTTTGTCCGGCGGGTGAAGTGTGATCGGCAACGTCCATGTCAGACCTGCCTGATGAGACAACAGACCTGTACTTATTTCAGAGTCCGCAAAAAGCCCGGTCCTAAAGGGCCTCGGTCAGATACCACCCTCAAGATCGAAGAGATTCAACGAAGAGCCATGTCAGACGTTGAAATGGCAACTCCAGCGGCTGAAAGCGCAGTCCTTCGCGCCGCGAATTCTCACATACCAATTTCTTCTTACTACGCAGTTCTCGATGTCTTTCAAGCGCGCCTTCATGATGTCTGGCCGATCGCCGATATTGAGCAGTTGAAATTCCATTTCAATAGCTCGGGCAATGATCCCCTTTTACACGCTCTAGCGGCCGCCTTGTGTGCCGCGACATTAGCACAACTTCGACTCGGCGGTTCACCGACTCCGTGCCCGGCGGAGCTCTCTGCTACAGCAGAAGACTTTGCCAAAGAATGTCTCCGAATTCGACTAGAAAATCATTATAATCAAAAGCCATCCCTGGAGGCCCTAACAACATCCATCTTCCTCCATATGTACTATGCCAATCGGGATCAAGTCACACCAGCTACGATCTCGCTCCGCGAAGCCATCACCTATGCAGACATAATGCATCTAGGTCATACTCCTCCCTCGAATTCAGTGCAGTCAAAGCAGTGGCAACTGGAACTTCGATGCTTTTGGATCCTATTTGTGACAGAAAGGTTAGCAATCGAACATTTTGTGAACCCAATGAGAATCCCATCTAATGACTACGCTCGGATTCTTGGGACAGGACGTTTTGCATTCAACACGATCTCCCAATCACTCTACAAAGAATACCAAATCTTCCCGAAATCGAATTTGATACCTCTCAGGGGAATCTATATGCTGGATTTTGCGCTCTTGTTCAGTTGTTCTTACATGTACAGCGTCTCCTTGTTCTACCTCAGACGACCAGTAAAGCTATCGAGGCAGGGGATATATATTCCAAAGACAGTATATCGGAAATTCAAAAACAAATACAAGTGAAAGTGCCTCGAATCCAAGTTACTTCCGAAATACAGCATGTGGATATTTTGACCACCTCGGCATGGGTGCGATCGTTGCTCTGGCAGTACTCCGCTTCTCGCTTCATGCTCTCCTCGTCCACATCCGTCGAGCCGCTGTCATTCGAATACCCTCTATCAATTGCCAAGGACTATCTGGAGTGTCTTTCACACGTATCCATAGACTCTCTACGTAGTCATGGATACGGGATGGTGAGCTACTCGAGTTCGCGCCCGTTCAATGCTAAAAATATATGTTCTGATCCATTTCTCTTCACACAGGAGATAAAGCTCCTTCAAGTTGCGAACTCTTTACTCGACTTTATGCTGTGCATGCCTAAACTTTTAGAGCATCAGACGTGTCGCGTTGGGCCCTTTGATGCTGTTCTCGCAATTGAACAAATATTGTCGCAAGTTGGAGGGACCAACTCAGAGAGACTGAGTCTACTGCACCAACGCTTGTCACAAATTCCGTCCTCAATCACTTTGCCTCTCACATTAGATTCTCCTGAAGAGGAAGAGTTGCTTGAATTCACATTACAGCAAGAGTTCTAATTATCTGTTTGCACACCCTGAGATGTTCAGATCCACATTTTTGTGCATCAAGAAGTGAATGCATCTACTGTGGGCCATTGTGTTAAAGTCTCTGTGTGTTTGATTCATGTCAGAATTGTATTTTTATTGAAGCCACCAACAATTTTAGTGAATTTGGCTGGAGTTATAGCTAGAACTAAGCACCGAATCGCTCATGGCATTGCAAATCGAATAGACATGTCAAGGGACCAATACACAAGGCCGATGAAAGAGGACTCATTTCAGATCCAACACCTAGGGTAAGAGAGGGCTCGTGAGCGATACTTTCTGTCGATGTGCACCATGGACAATGGAATCCCGGGGGATAGATGGAGAACAAAATACGTCATAGAAGAGCAGAAAACGATGCGTTGAATAGATTGAGCGCATTCAAGTAATGACTGTCGAGACTGCTGTATAATAAAAGCAGTGTTCTGAAAAAGTGCATGAGCAAGATATTGACATCTTCTCCTCCCCTATCTCAATGAGACCTTACATCGTAATCATCCAATTTCAAATCATCAAAAAGAACAAGAATAAAAAAAGAATAATACAAGAACAAAAATAAAACAAGAAAAGAAATGAAACCAGCCTTGCAAAGGTATTAGACAAGCAGATTAAATATACACCAGCCAAAGAAATTCGGAAAACAAGAGACGAAACCCGCCAGCGAGCCATACCAAAACACATTCATATCTCAGCCACCTATATCCTCCATTAGTCACTTCATATTGCGGCTCGAAAGTCCCTTTGCAATCAGTCAGAAACGGCAACTTGCTAAGTTCCAGTTCAAGGCTTCCACTGTATGACCAATGTTGCGTCAATTTCCTGATCTCTTTAGAGCGTCGCATGCGCTTTATCTTAAGAGAGTCCCACAACTTCGTAATTCCAGTTGCAGACGGCGCTCGAAGATTCAGCCAAGACATTCTTCGTTCCCGTAGCCGAAGCAACAACATTGTTGGAGCTATCGAGCACTTCGATTTTCTGCCCACTGCCAGCTGCGAGACCTGGTACACTGTTGTAGTTCAGTCCCCTCTGACCGGAGAAAGTGCCAATGAGATTGCTGTTGCTGTAAATGTTGATTTTGTAGCCATCGGAGGGAAGGATGACGGCAAAATTCACCGTATCGAGCGCCGATTGATAGTTGGCGATGGACGAGGAGCAGCTGGCACTTGTTAGGAGAGTTCGATACCAGAGAGTTCCAACGGGCTTAGTGCTTGGTGGAGAGATCTCGGAAATACTCGTAGCACCAGCCTTGTACGCTTCGATAAAAGGTGTGATGATCTGTAACCATCCCTTATGATCGAAACCATTGCTATAATCGCCAATGGTACTGCCTGCAATCTGTTCTGGCCAGAAATCGCCCACGTAGTGGCTCTCTCCAGCATCGTTCCAAGTGATGACTTCAACAAAGTCGGGCTGCAGCTGCAAGGCCTGGCCCATGCGCTCGGGTAGATTGACTTCACCAATACGGTACCAGTCTTGACCACTGCCAAGGTACTTGAACTGGAAGGGTGATAGCGCTGTTTTCGAACTCGTCTTAGCCATTATCTATTCCCAATGTGGTTATCGGTTTCAGATTCACTCACGCATCATGTAAGCCTTGCCCACGGCATGCGCTTCCTGTAAGGCAGCCGAATCCACCCCGTCACTAACATTGGTTGGACTAGTTCCGGGGGATGGCCAGGCAGACTCCCAGCTGAAAACGCCATCCAGGACCGGGTAAGCACTAAAAACGCCGGTCGGATATCCAGGGAAGTCATCAAAGTCGGGAATAAAGAATGAACTGATACCATAGGTTGATGATAGGGGATCAATGAACTCTGACTTCCAAGCAGAATTTGATATAGTACCTCCCGTATAGGTACTTATAAAAGCCTGGCCGTTAACCCTGTAGTATGCGTCTTGCTTGGCATAAGGTGCCAAGAAAGCTGCAAGCTGCGTGACATCTAACCCCCAACTCATGTCGAATGATATAAATAATTTAAATTTGGTCCCCGCTGCCGCAGAGAACAAGTAGTTGAGTGCATTGGTATTCCATGTGTCAGAAGAGCTGATAGTGTGTGTGTTAAGAGCAAATCCATCAAATCCGGCATTCATAGCATCTTGAACATCAGTCACAGCCTCAGCCGAAGTCATCGAACCGACCTATCCATGATTAGGAAAAATTGTTATCAAAGGAATAACGCTGTTTTAAGTACCATATAGTGAGCAAATACAGCCTTAGTGCTGGTCGACCGCGCGGCTGTCGTACTGGTGGTCCCCAGTGTGGGGCTTGAGGTGGTGGAAGTGCTTGTTGTAGCTATGATGGCTGTGCTAGTAGTGGAACTGGTAGTACCGGTACCAGTTGACATCTATAGTGCACATCAGTTCCAGCCTCAATCCGTAGTTCCGTCCAAACGACTCACAAGTCGAGCAGCTGTTGCTGTGCCAACCTGGCCCGAGGCAACACAAGTACCCGCAACATTCTTACTGGATTGATAAATACCAACAAGCCCAACTGGGCAACAGAAGCCATTTCCCTGGAACCCCTGCCAGAGAGACCAGCTTGAATCGGCGCATTTAGGCGCCCCATCTATGGCGCCAACACAAGGCGAGTCTAAGAATGTTATCGAATGTTTAGCCAAGTATAGATAAGAAACATCGACAGTATAGTCTCACCCGAAGAGCAGCAAGATGCGACTTGGTCATTCAGAGCTGCAAAGCAATAGAGGCTGCTAGGGCAACATCCCCCTGTACTGCATGCATTGGTTCCAGTGGGACACGTGGCAGACTGTAACGACCAGCCTTGCGATACCGATCGCTGTCTGATAACAGCTGCAGCACTGAGACATGGAGCATAAAGGCCCAAGACGAGTAATTGCGACCAATGCATGATAAGGAAAATCAGACTGGGTCCAATCGGTTTAGAAATAGTTACAATCTTGTAGGGATGTATTGATCTAGCTTAGGGCTAGCTCCCTTCGAGTTATATAGTGGTCGCTATTCATCTTTCTACGATGTTGATGAAGAATGCCAGGCATAGAGCTCCCTTCCAAACCCCCCAAGAATGTAACAAAATGTGAGGGAAGGTTCCAAGATGATCTGATGATCGTAGCCTTTCAAGATTTTTCTGTTGATCTTAACTCTCAAAATGGTCTGATGATCGTGGCATTCAAGATTTTGTGATGATCTTAGCCCTCGAGAGGACCTGATGATCTAATCTTTGAAGATGATCTGATGATCTTATCTTTAAGTTATTGTTTAATTTTCGCTTCAATTAACAAATATGATCACAATGGACTCTAATTTACTTGACTTGCATGTTCCTGCGCGTCATGTGCTTGGGCTATGACTTATATTTAAGGCGAAAAAGGTAGCGATATTGGTAGCGACTGTAGTCCGGTTCGTTGTAGTTCAAAATGAAGACATCAAGATGGCTCAAAATACTGCGAAAATCATACCGAATGGGAAAACACATATTGAGCCTGATTTTGCGCTTCCCAGGTTTTTGAGGGCTATTGGAGTGCAATTTAGATCGAAAAGTCCAAGTCTGTTTAGACCCGAGTGTTATCTGACCGTTTTGTCACATACGCCACGAAACCCCATGGGGTCCACTCAGAATCTAGCAGCGTATCCCTTTTGGTGGAGTTGCGCTTAATTACAAGGCCTGACTAGTCTCGCTGAAACGCCACAGGCGTCGTCCGAACTCTCCAAATTTTTGAGCTTGACTGGCGTTCGTTGGCGCTCAGTTGCACCGAGAAATACAGCGAAAGATGTAGCGGGTGCAATCCAATCAGATCCGATACTCGCCTTGGTCAGTCAATTTTAATTTTCACGGAGCCGGTCATCTCTCCACTTTGGGGGAAAAAAAGGGTCGAACCTTCGCCTGACAACATTTCCCCACGATCTCTCCCCACGGTTTCCCCGCAAAAGAAAAATTCCAGCGACATGGTGGCGCATGAACCAAGTTATCCATAGAAAATTGCACCATTTGGAACCCTGTTGGCTTTTGAGTAAGAAATGATAGATATAAATACGATATTCCATCTCATGTAGTCGCTTTTTACCAAGCTTATTTCCTGCTGGGGTCAGCGTAATCATACCGTGACTTTTTACCTTACACTTTTCTGCCCATTGGTGACTTGTGAACCTTCATTCAAATCTCTCAAAATGGAGGACCTCAAGGCGGCGGGTCATGTCGAGCATAATCTCGCCGTGCCCTCTCAATCACTGGGGGAGAATACTATCGGAATCGAAGATGAGGTCCTTTTGCAAATGGCCGAGCAGATTCCGAACTTCGCCAATCTGGTCGAAAAGGCCCGTAGGGCGTCCGCATTTGAACACAATTTGACCAACCGGGATGCATTCAAGCGATTCCCGAAGGCGATTGCATTCTCTTTCATTTTGTCTCTGGCCATCATCATGGAAGGGTATGATACTTCTCTACTTGGCTCCTTCTATGCCTACCCGACTTTCCAGAAGCGATTTGGTGTCCCATCTAAGGAAGGTGGCTATCAAGTCACATCAAATTGGCAAACTGGCCTGCAAAATGCAACCAATGTCGGGCAGATACTGGGCCTCCTTTTTGCTGGTCTCATTGCAGATCGATGGGGTTACAAAAAGACGATGATCGGCGCTTTGGTCTCGCTCATCGGGTTTATTTTTATCATGTTCTTCGCCAGCAACATTGGAATGCTCCTCGCCGGTGAGATTCTCTGTGGAATCCCTTGGGGTGCATTTCAAACCTTAACAACCACCTATGCTGCCGAGGTGAGCCCTATCATCCTGCGTCCGTATCTGACCACGTATGTCAATCTGTGTTGGGTCACCGGCCAGTTTATTTCGACTGGAGTTCTGCGAGGTCTCTTAGGCCGGACAGATGAATGGGGTTGGCGAATTCCCTATGCTGTCCAATGGGTCTGGCCTGTACCGATCATCATCGGAGTTATTTTTGCTCCCGAGTCTCCTTGGTGGTTAGTCCGTCATGGCAAGATTGATGAAGCAAAGCGATCACTTGCCAGTTTATCCAGTCCTGGTGACTCTGATTATGATACCGATGATGCTGTCTCTCTAATGATCATCACAAACGCCCATGAGAAGCTTATTCGGAACGGCGTGACCTACTGGGATTGTCTGAAGGGAGTTGACCGGCGTCGTACCGAAATTGTTTGTTGCGTCTGGATGTGCCAAGTCTTCTGTGGCATATGGTATGGAGGCAATATTGTTTATTTCCTGCAGCAAATCAACTTCAGCAACGACCAATCATTTGACTTCGGTCTTGGTGTCAACGCCATTGGATGGTGCGGTACCGTCTGCTCATGGTTTGTGATGCAGCGGGTCGGTCGGCGAAAGCTCTTTGTCACCGGACTTGGAATTATGTTCACCGTATTGATGTTAGTAGGTTTCCTGGGTATCCCAAGCCATACTACTCCTGGTCTGAGCTACTCTTCGGCTGCCCTCCTGCTGGTGTTTGTCTTCACCTATGACCTCACGGTCGGCCCTGTCACCTACTGTCTGATCTCTGAGATTCCTTCTACCCGCCTGAGAATCAAGAGCGCAGTCCTTGCTCGCAACTGTTACAACATCGCAAGTATCATTGCCAACTTCCTAAATCCACCTATTCTCAATCCCACTGCCTGGAACCTGAAGGGCAAAGGAGGCTTCATCTGGGCGCCGTTCTGCATGATTTGCTTTATCTGGTCCTTTTTCCGCCTGCCCGAGCCCAAGGGGCGCACTGCATCCGAGCTCGACGTTTTATTCGAGAAGAAGATCTCAGCGAGAAAGTTCTCGAAGCTTGAGGTCACTCCGTTCCGCTCTGACAACTTTGAAGTCGTCCCCGATTCCGCTTTTCTTGCCGAGAAGAACCCACCGTCGGGTAATCAGAGTTGAGCATGGTATTTATGATTGTTCAACAACGTGGTCAAGATGTTACACTGGTCTTTCTTAAGAGGAGATCAAGGGAAGAAATCAAGGAAGGACTACTTGGGAATGGCGAAGACACACATTGAGATACATTATGTTGAATACTGATTTATATACATGAATGAGCAAGAGTCTGAAGGTTGGTAATCTTAATCATGTTTAATCTCATCCCAAGTAATGCGAGCCTTGCTTTAGACCGGCCTATCCGTGACGCGCTTTAGACTAAGGTTTTCGCACATAGTAGAGATTGTGTCCCTCTCAACGAGTAAGTATAGAGCATTGCTATTGGTCATGATGGCATGAGGGCCATGTTGCCAGCCCAATCCATCGGGCGGTCGTCTCTCTTGCCACAAATGACTATGCCTGCCATTGCTCTGTCCATGCAATTATTCTATCACCCACCTGATCGTTCGTTCATTGGTGATAATCATTTTGATTGGCCGCTCATCCAGCACTGTACCCTCCACATTGGGTGTGCATTGCATGTGCATCGCATATACGAGTCTGTGTGTAACTATATTCTACCGCATGGGCCGAATCAGATTCTCCAGCAGTGAAGGAACAAAACTTAGTTTGAGTATGACTTGAAACGTGGAGCTATGATTGCTGGGTTCGAGCCCAAAGATGGTTGGTAGTCTATATGTACCTCATTTCTTGCTAGTATCGAAATTTATTAGACAGCCTGGCCCACCCCGCGAGTTCAACCAAGACATTCCAAGAACATTCAGCGTGAGATCTGCTGCAAGTCAGAGTCGTGCTATAACCAAATACACTTTATAGAGAACCTGTCAAGACATTGGCACGCCGTGCTTGATGATTGATGCAGAAAAAAGCCTTTCCCTGAAAAGACAACAATATAAATTCGAGATCGCCACAGGATCGAGTCGAATGATTCCTTAGAAGGTGCGTGGAAACCCTGAATGGCGCGCATAATACGATGAATTGCACGTGCACCCACGTGGATGAGTTTCACTCAAATTCAGAAGTTGGGCAACGTGATGATCGTCTGCCAATAATAACTTAACATTCTTACTAGCATAACTCTTGATGTCCACTGTCGTAGAGGCAACAGCAAGCAATTGTTCGTAAAGGCCACTAGCACAAGCTGCTTCAGGCCATCATCAGCCTCGTTCCAGAGTCGTTTGTTCCATTGGTATATATTCGTTTGAAATTAATTTTCATGGCTTATAGTATTCACAGACTTTTGTTTCAATTCATAAATCTAACTAATGCAGTACGGCAGGAAAGTGTACTATGTTCCCGTAAACCGAGCCACTGTAAGTCAGATACCCAGCATCGACAGGACCAGATTGAGCAATAACAGAATTTTCATCCCCGAATATGAAAATCTTTTGCATGCCATGTCCATATGTTGGAGGAAACGGCAATGGACCATCCACACGCCAGCATCCGTCACCTTGACTCGCCAAGCACGCCTCCCGGAAAGGGACAGAGGCTTTGTTTTCTCGCGGTATCGGTACGGAATAGAGATATAGCGTTGAATTGGACAGGACGATTTTGGTCGGTCTTCGTCTACAGTGGCTTTTCATTATTTATCCCCTTCCCCAATAACTTTGAAGTGTTTACCGTGCGCATGGAATTGGTGAGCGTAAAGGTCTCAGTTTTCGAAGCTTCCCCGGTTTTGCGAGAACATCTCAAGAATTTTCGCCTGTCTGAGCAGAGAAGATATGGCTAATTTTACCAGAAACATGATCTTGGCCCTTTGCCCTTTGACCTATTTCATCTGTATTGAGCCTCTCCATGTCAGTATCAACCAGACATGGCGGCTGAAAGAGGGTTTATTCCCAATCATATCCATGCAGCCATACCATACGATTGCTGACATTCTGTTAGACTTTGATTATGATTCTGCGAGTCAGTTCATTCAAAGTGGGAAAGGTGTTGTTAGAGTGCCGGCTATCAAGCTAACCTTCTACTGTCTTTGCTACAAGAAGCGGAGGGGACAAAGGCGCATTTCTTCGATCTGCCAATCTCTCGCTTGTATAATGCAAGAAACCATCTTTTTCAAGGCTTCGGGTCTCTCTAGCGCAGTCTTGTGGAAGCAGAATTGCCGTTTCCCGGCTTTCTTCAACGCCGTCTCCAGTTTGACCGTGTGGAGTACACTATATCTCTGGTCACTTCTGATCTGGAATAAATTGGTGTTGGGCAATTTGTTATTATGTCAATCTGCGTCGATGATTGCCACGTGTGGCTCTCAGTGGAAAGTGAATCGAGTGACAGCGCAGTAGCCCCAATAAATCCTGCCCGATATGACAATCCCAGGTCAATACAAATCGAAGCCAACTGGCACGACCTTGTGCTTTTGATTGCCTGGTGGCTTTACCCATTCATTAGGATGGCCCCGGTCTCTCTGCTCCATGTGAAGTTACTCGACGAAAGTCTATATTTGATGTTCTTGTCAGTTTTGCTGAAGAAGTAAGACAACAAAATCGTTCGCATTGGTCACTAAGAAACGGTGGGTGGTCATCCGAATGCACAATGAGCGTGCCTTTCGCAGTGATCAAGAAATCGCTTGGAAGCCGATATCAAGCCGTCATGAGAATGGTAGAAGTATACTCCTGCTGTACCAATCTCGGGTTTGACTTCATAGTCGACAAAGAATGGCCCCCAGAAATCGGCGATTGGCTAGCCGCTGGAGTGATCGGAGGAAGAGGCTGTCAGCGCAGTAGTGCCGTGCCAGTGCTGTCATTGCTATTAGTGGGAATTTTACAATGAATTGGTTTTGCCAGTTGACTTCCATAGTGTTTTCGTCCTTCGCATCATTTTAAACACGAATTCAGCTCACTTGTCCCCTCCTCGAGAAGTGATTTGGGTTCGGGGGAAGATCCATTGACAATGACTTAATATCTAGTATTGCATGGTTTCGTGTAGTTTTGAGCAGTCACTCGTAGGATAAGATCCGGCTGAAAGGAGTCATCTTGGTGAAAACCCGAATCAACGACGGCTGTTGCCAAGCCCAGTACCATAGCCAAGTTATCTGTGCACGATTTTGCAACAGTGGACGCTGCTCCAAGTCAGCGACTCATCAATGATATAATTGTCTATAACAAGGTCAGAAGGGGTTGGGACTATTTAATAAATCTTAAACCTGTGTTGACGGAATTTTTCGCACTAGTTCTGCCAACACGAGTTCCAGCCCGTATTTGGGGTCCGGAGATACATGGTGGCCGATCGGTGGCCTGAGCAGCGAAATGGTCCAGGCCGGTCCAAAAAATAATTCAAGAGGCGCGGTACATAGTCAAGGAGCAACAGCACACCACAACATGCTACGTCATATTTCAACACATGGACAGATCGATCGTCGATCGATATATATCGCGGGGAATTGGTATAAGCCCCACGACCGAGCAAGATAAATAATTGGAATGACATCATTAAATCCTGTCAATCGAAGTGCCAAGTTCTGCCGCAGATTAGCCAATCAGCATCCTGCGATTATGTGCAGCCTTAGAAACAGCTACCCCTTGCTAGGCAGATAAAAGTTTCGCCATGCATTAACGCAACATCGTTATCATTTTCTCTTGCAATAACTTCCATCGGACTGATACTTGATATAACGCACATCACTGAAGTTTTACTCGCGAAACGTCGCTCGTACGGTCATCATGAGGTTCATCTTGACTATGACCTTAGTAATCGCCACTGCTCTGGCACAGGGCTTGCCTCAGCTCCCCTTTTGTGCGGTGCGAATTTATCTTGATTAAGCCTTTATTATTTCTCGCCGAGACACAGGCTCACTAACTCCTATATTGTAGATCACCTGTGCCTTTAGCGCCATTTCTTCTGCTGGCTGCTCAGTGACCGATGCGAAGTGTATCTGTACCCAAAAGACCTTCTTCACAAATATGAATGCCTGTATTGAGACATCGTGCAGTGTTCCTGACCAAGAAAGTACGAGCCCCTTGAAAACTAAAAATATGCATTGGTCTAAGCCTAACATCTAACATCACTGTCTGAAAACAGAAACGCTCTCATATGCTCACAAATTCTGCGGCTCTGTTGGAGCATCTGTGCCAGTACCTCCTAGTAGTTCTGCGAGTGTCTCTTCAGCTACGATGATCAGAGCTTCTGCGCCGTCTCATTCTTCGATTGACATAGACGACCTGTCATCTCCTTCTTCATCCTTCCGAAGCGGACCAGCCGTGTCTCAATTCCTTTTCCATTCATCGCGCTTCTGATTCCCCGGACCCAGCCACGTATAGAAAAATCGATATTTCAAGCAGTCTATTTTACGCAAATAACGCATTTATCGGTTCAAAGAAAACCTTTGGGCCCACTTTTGGAATATAGAGAAAGAAACGGAGGAGACACATTCCTGAATCGCTACTATGAAGACCGCCTACGCATAATTATAGAATTTCCTCCTTGAGTCGGCAGAGATTAGAACCTTCCATGCAATCTGAAATTTGTTCATGTGTGGCAGATGCAAGGGCATATTGCGACTGAGCATAAACCCGACACCATAACGAATAGCGCAGTGCATTTGATAAGACCGTTTTTGCCAAGGGCGGTGGTGATACTGAGTAACAGGATGGAGCCAGCAGAGAAACACTTTATTTGATTGCTACATATCTCTACTTTACATATTGATCCCCTCCGATACAAACGCTATCATTTGTTTTCGCGACCTCGTTTGGAGATGCAAGCGATGTCGCATCGCAATATTCAATGATCCCCGAGACTGGCTTGCAGAACACGATTTTCGGAGGAGAAAATTCTTCGTAGCAAGATGTCTGAGATATACCAACAACCGACCAAGTTTTAGGACAGTCTATAGAGGCAATAATGCCACCCGGAAAAGATGTCTCACCGTATCACTAGCGTACGTACCCAGAGTGAGACGTGAAATATTTCCAACTTTTAGTTTAAATTCAATTTCAGGGCACCATATCTTGGGTGCTGGCCAATATCCGCTCTACCCGCAGAAATCTTGCCGGCGTTTTCCGTCTTGCGCGATAATTCTAGAGCCACTCACCAGCTCTCGTTCCGTTTGCCATAGTCGATGTTGATGCCTGTTTCCTAAGGCATTAACACACCTTCTGAACGGCGCTCTCACCATTTCCCGTCCTTCCTTTTTGTCTTGGTCATGCTTGATAGTTTTGGTTGAAATCTACCGTGCGGGTTAATCAATATTGCTCTTGTACTTGAGCGTACACCTGACGTGGCTCAAACTTAGGAATGGCATCACTATGTAATGTGGTCCATGCGACCGCCTGTTTAACTATCTACCCGAAGAGTGGATCGTCTCGATGATGGATCGTCTCGATAATATTGTCAACATCTTCAAAAGGTGTGCGTAGCCACTCGTTTTGAATTGAATCTGAATATATGATTACTGCCTAATTTTGAGGGACTGCTGAAGCGTATCAGGCAGCGGGTTACAATTGATTAGGCACCAGCTTCCATTTGACTCACACATCCACTTTTGCCAACAAAAGCCCTCCTGGCTTTTTTCCGTTGATTTTCTTTTCTTTTACTATTTTCTTCTTTCTTGATTCATCGACTTAGAAAACATTTCTCATTGAGTAACTTCAACAGTCTGTCCCGCACTTCAAAGAATTTTACTTACTGTCAGTTTGATACTGTCCCTGATTCCAGTTTGTCATACCATGGAGGCCATAGGTACAGCAAGAGTGAAATCTATTCTGTTGGCTCTCCCGATCGAGCTACTCGTGTCAATCTTTAGTTGTTGCTCTTCACTTAGTCAGGTAGCACACCTGGCTGGAAGTTGCAAGCATTTGAACCAAATCTGGAAGGAGCACATTTCATATATCGTCAATCATGTTGCAGCTACCACAATTCCCTGTTATGGAGATTTACGCTATCTCTTGGCTCAGCAAGGACACTTGGAGATAGACGCCCAGGACCTCAGAATCTTAGATGTTGCTCGACTTGTGGCAACGTCCAACAATGCCAGTGAGCTAGTCACTTCGTTTCGCGAGCGCGTGGAAGCAGAAACCTACTGGGATCCACAAGTGCCTAAGGGTCTATCACCTTCTGAAGAACACCGGTTCATCAGTGCCCATTACAAGCTCTGGGGTTTGATGCTGCTTCAGGACAAAGAGCAGCAGGTGCTTATTGCGAGCATAGATCTCGAGCAGACGTGTTTGCTGGCAGACTTTCTATGTGTTTTTAATCCTTGGAAAATCCGAGATCCCAACGTTCGGCGGGTTTTGGAATGCAGCCCCGCAACCCATCGATTATTACAACAAAAGATTCGACGGCAGCGTAATAAGGACTTTCTTGAGCAGCATAATCGCGCCTATCGGCCGATGGATTTCACGCCGTACGAGCGTGGTGGGCGGTTCGCTTGGTGGTGCGACAGGCAGCAGGAGATATTCAAAAAGATGCTGACTGGAAGCTTGTTCTACTCTGATGATCATGTAGGAGAGGAGGAGAATGGCTCCGGAGATGTGAGTTACTAAAGGTCCGTAGACAGATTAGATCGGGGCAGGGCCATAATACTTTTAGAAATCGGCTGGCTCCTGATCAAGTCCCAGAATCAATCAACAAACCAATCAACATAGTCCCTAGGACGAACCGCCCTTTGTCAAACATGTGAGCTCTTTAAATTAGAACAATATAAAACTGGCTACTTTTTGATTCTTCCAGATACACCGAATAGATCGAGTCACCCGAGAGAGAATTGCTGCTAGGCCTACTACTGACAGGGTGGACCGCCTTGCAAGCGTTTTCGAGCAAAGGTATGTCAGGTTTGTGGAATATGACCGAGGGTATAGGGCGTAGATGAAAAAAGGTGTTACATATTCGATTCGCCCTGCATATTGCAAATTTCAATACGACTTCTTTATTATAGAAGTCATAGAGGTTGACTTGGTTTCACGGCTCTAAGAGAAGAGCATAGGGAACGACATCGATCTCTTTAGATTCAAAGATTTGTAGTTAAAGCCACGCTCTGCATGGAGAGTGAGTGGATACTATCATTGAACCAAAATTTGAGAAGCTATTTCAACAGAAGAGAAATCATATCTTCAAGACCCTCCATTTCAAGGTAAAGGTGTGGCTCAATGGCTTCAATCTCCATCAGAACGAATGCACGATCTTTGGCCACTAGGCCGTCAATACGTAAGTATCCCATCTCCCCGGTTGATCCTTCCCCAAACCAATCCTTGAGGGTATCCAAAATAGAATACACCGCCGCCAAGGCTGCCTCCTGAATATGTGCAATAGGAATGCTACTAGACTTGCCGCCGAATTCGGGTTGGCAGCGGAACTCGCCATTTTTAGGCGCTTTGAGCACGACATGAGACAGCTGATTCCCAATAAACACAAAAGCATATTCGCCTACGGCGATGGCTGGTTCGAATTGCTGTACAATCAAGGAGCTTCCCAAGCCGCCTTTCACACATAGCTCTAGATGCGCAACATCAGCAGCTGAAGGTGTTGAAATATCTGGGATAAGTCGAGTATTCTTGGAGGATGCAGATACAAATGGTTTGAGTACGATAGGTCCAGATGATCGAAAAGCCTGTAGTCGATGATGCAGTGCTGACGCGCAGGCAAATTGCTCCGCATCCAAGATTTCAGTCACGGGTATGTTGAATCCAGCATGTTGCATATCAAGAAGATACTTCTTGTCCATATTCCATCGAACCAGGTCGAGATGATTCACCACGCAGGGACGTTTGGCGCCCAGTTCAACTGCTTCGATTGCTATTTTGGCTGCATCCAGAAATTTTCTAAAGGCAATAGGATGTTGGATATAGTCCTCGGCCCAGAGAAAACAAATAACGTCACTTTCTAGAATGCAGGGGATAATGTCCCCGTCCGTCCACCTTTTGATGGTTACTGAGGCGCCCCTTTTCGAGAGAAGTTCTGGTAACGTTGCGTTCGACCAGTCATAGTCGGCAACATTTTTCTCAATAATGTGTGGCGAGATAGTAGTGGGAAACAGAATGCGCTTCATTTTTCTATGACTTGAATGTTGGATGAAATTTATATTTTTGGTCCCAAGAGCACAATTCTCGAGGCATGAAAGTTATGAGTCTTATTGCGGAGGACCGCGGGGCTAGAAATGCTTCCTACTGCTGATTAATGGCATGTGCGCGGCGGAACTACCTATCATGGCAAATGAATTGATACGTATCGATTTTATTTTCTCCATCTGTACGCAAGGATCTGTCCAATGTACTCGCGTTATGCACATTGGCTGGCCTTACGATCGAGACGAAAATTTGCGCGCGTCTTTTAGCTTGGGCATTCCTAAGGTTCTTCTCAATCTGATCTTGATCCACTAGAGTGATACTACATGATCTTCGTTTATTAATATGACTTTAAACAATCTAAGTGGTTGGGATCGAGTCAAACGTCAAATGGTTTTCTATCAACAATCATTTGCTCCACGTGCATCGACTCGAGTTAGCCACCGTTCAAGTGACCCGGGCAGCAGCCTTGGCACATACTAAAGACAATCATGGGTGTGGAAGGCTTTCGCACAGACTTCGGTGCCACAATATCCCAAAAAGCAAGTTCGGCACCAATCCTCCCCAATCGCGTCAATCCCGCAAACCCAACACCAGAGCGGCTTAGTGCCCTGCTTCTGTGCCTCTTTACTCAAAGCCTGCCGAAGGGGCTTAGCCTCAGCACCAACCAAGTACCTCTCAATTGCTTTTGGATCAATAGCAGCAGCGCTGTTGAGCTTTGGAATCCACCGCGCCCAAGAACTTTGTCTTCGAAATGCCGCCATCACGTTGAATTTCTTGGAAATCTCACGATCTACGACGATGAAGGCGCCTAGACCGCGCACGATCTCTTTACCATGGCCATCATTTCCAGCATAGCGAATAATGAACTCTCGGAACGCACTTCCAATCTGCTCGCTTCTTGCTGGCCAATCCTCTGCCTCAGCTAAATTGAGAATCCCAAGAGCCTCAATTAAAACTGGTAAGGCAATGGGTCTAGTGACCATCAATCGCCAGAATCTAATTGACTGGCGAATCAGCTCCTGCTTATGAAAAGCGAGGTGTCGCATCATCAGGCCGTTGAAGTTGATTGCGACACCGCTGATGCCCATCCCTTTACCGAAGGCGACCATGTCAGGCTGAAGGCTCCCGTCTTCAAAATACTCCGGTCTTTGAGACACCAGAGGCGCTCCGCATCGAATCGCGGTCATTGCTTCATCCACGATGAGGCAAATACGTGCTTTGTCACAGCAGGAGCGTAGGAGACGAAAAGATTCGGGAGGGAAGACTGATCCGTCTGAGGCATTCACCAGATCACTTATTACAGCGACACAACCTTTCTTTTTGGCCACAGTTAGTTTTTTTAACAATTCATCCTCTGACGAAAAGTCTCCTCGACCTATGTGAATTGCCTCGGGGCCTGATCCGATAATCTTATACTCCCACTCGTCGGAAGAATGCGCCTGACCTGCTCAGCATCTCTTACGATTTATAGCGGGGCTTTGAAAAGACTTACGAGAGGTCCATAAGCGCAGCCATAAACTCCATCCACAATGGCCAGTTTTGGCGACGTGATATGAACATCGGTCCAGCCTAGAAGTTCCCGAACAAACTGGTGCAGTTTTTCTGGCTCAGGATCGTCCTTAAGCAACGGCGATAGTGTCGGATCCTCCAACACCAATGGACAGGTCGAGGCCGTATTGAGTATGAGACTGGCTATCGTTGTTGGTATGAGCACATCACTGACATGCGCATGAAAAGTAGCGGGCCAGTATCCCTTGAAGAAGGATTGAAATCGGTCGGTATACTCGTTCAGGAGAACGGGGTACTGTTGTTCAATTCTGGCAGGGTTCACGGTGTATTCTTCCCATACTTGACGAGTGCGGTCATCATTTTTGAATCCGCTGTTCGAATAAACAGTGCCCCAAGAGTTGTGGAAATCGTTGTCTAGAGGGGGTTCCACCGAGTGATGACCCTTCGAGGTCGATTCCACGATGATAGTCATATTCCAAATATATCGCAAAAGTAATATCCAGCCATCAACAGGGAAATAAATTCAGACAGAGTCAGGCGGGGGAATGTCATCGGTCGCTCACTTTAGTTCTCCAAATGTATTGAATCGCACTCGATGATCGTTCCCCTGCTTCACCCGCTGAATAGTCCAAAAATACCAGATGTGGATCCCGGTACGAAGTAATGAGACACGTAGTGCATGATGCGGAGTGGTCAAGTGCCATTCAGGTTTTTTACTTAACTCCTTGCACGTTCAGCACGCCATGAGGCAGCCAACAAGAATATTTTAAATGTAGGCGAGTCAGGAAGACGCCTTTGTCGTGGTCGGACACAATGTCTTACTCCCCTGGTTCAAGGACATTTGAGGGGTTAGGTGCTCGGAATCCACCACATTTGCGCTACCTGGCCCGCGCGTAAAGCCACTCTCCTTCACTGAATCACCCCATAGATACACAAAGCCCTTGAATGCTGAGGAATCTTAAGTTACTAATAATTCAGATATTTCAAAATTCACCATTCTGCAATTCAATCATGATTTCTCTCAGAGATCGAAGTTTTCATGATTCTCCCTCCATGCCTTGCCAAGGGATGGGATGATCTTGCTGTACCTTTTGCTTTTCTTTTTGTTCATACCAGCCAATAGTCGTTCATGCCTGGTGGTGTCGGTCTCAGCTGAAGGGAAAGATTGGTCGCCAGAGTTACAGGCTGCTCAGTGCCTTGCAGACCAAGCGCATCGCAGCCTGATTCAATTGACCATTGAAACCGACACGATCTCCAATGTGACAGGTAACATAGAGTTTGTGTGCGAGCGGTGAGACTGAAAACAGTTTACTTTGCTAGAGTCGTAAATACGCTACAGTTTCCTGAATTATTTACCACATATGCAAGTTAGCAATTAACATATGGGGCGGTCAATACTAGGGATAGTACCTATAAAGTAACTTCCAAATGATAGGGCTTAACATTTTTCAACCTGCAAAGAATTGACCTACACTCTCCTTATTCCTTATCTACTTTCATTTCTTTGACTCAGGTGGTGAAATTCTGAAAAATGGCCCCAAGCCTCGTGGACTCGAATAGACTGCCTGTCGATGGGTTCAAAAGCCACCAAATTATTCAACCTCCCACGTGGTCCACTTACCCGTTGAAAGATGCCCTTCAGCTTGACCTGGGCCCATACTGGCCCAGTTGGCCGGAGACCTTGGCATCCAGACCGGTGAAAGAATCAACTTTTTTGAAAGCAGCTTGGATTCTTACCCTCCGTTGCTTCCATCCCGAGGAAGTGATCGGCATAATCTATAATGAAGGGATGATTCCACAGCCTGACTCTCCAATAACCCTCACCATGCGAGTAGAGTCGGACTGGGATATTCTATCACTTCTTGAAGCCATAGAGATGAAAGAATGTGGCAATGAGAAAATTTCTGAAGCTAAGCTCAGTCACTCTCATCGTGTCTGTACCGCAGCTCTGAGATATATGACCAAGTCAAGCCAAATTTTGACACCACTGACCTCACTCAATGGAAACACAGAGGTATGTGTACTGCTCAGAATCCATTGATTGTTCGACTTCTAATCTTTTCTCTTCACCAATTATCAAGCTCTTCGTAATTGGGCGTAACAATTGTTTGAGCGCCATCATAAATAATCCGGATTACATTCCAAATCACTTGGATGAGAGCATGCTGTGGACTTTCAAGCATGTCCTCCAACAAATTACTGCCTGCCCTGGCAGTTTGAAGCTCGAAGCAATTGATTACTGCTCAGAGTCCCACAAGAAGATAATCAAGAGCCTCACGAACAGCATGTCAGCCACTAGCCTTCACTGTCTGCACGACTTGATCTTGGAAAACTGTCAGCGGTACCCTGAAAGGCTCGCTGTACGCTCATTCGATGGCAACTTGACTTATGAAGAGCTAAATAATCTGTCTCTTCGACTGGCACATTATCTGGTACAGCTAGGCGTGAGGCCTGAAACCTTTGTCTTGAGCAGCTTCCAGAAATCAACGTGGGCAATCGTGGCTCGATTGGCCATTCTACGCGCAGGCGGAGCGTACATCTCGATCCATTCAAGCAATCCACCAGCCTATCTCAACTCGGTGATACGGCGCACTGGCGCCAAGATTATGTTGAGTGATCCTGTTTTTGCAGGTCAATTCCGCAATGCAATTGAAACAGTTGTTGTGATCACTCCCGAATGGCTACAAACGCTTCCTTTGCAAGTTCATTCGGCCCAATTACCAGTGGTTCAGCCATTCAATGCATGTACAATTCTGTTCACTTCTGGGAGCACCGGTAAGCCCAAGGCCATTGTACAAGAGCACAAATCCTACGCATCTGCTATTAGAGACTATGCCAAGAACCTTGGCCTGAATGAAGACACCAGGTTCTTGCATTTTGATGATTACGCATTCGACATCAGTAATCTGGAATTCTTGGTTCCTCTTATTCTAGGTGGTTGCTGCTGTGTGCCAGGACCAATGAAGACAATTCAGGATCTTGCCGACAATATTCAAAGCCTTGATGCTAATATTGCTTTCCTCACACCTACTGTGGCTATAAAGGCCAATCCGGAAGCAATGAAAAATCTTAAAATCCTGTGCATCGGTGGAGAGCCTCTTTCGAAAGACCTGCTGAACAACTGGGCTAATAGTTCGACAAAGTTGATCAACCAATTTGGCATGGGCGAAGCAGCAGTCTGCTGTGCATACAATGACAATGTACATGACCCTAGTAGCTCACCCGCTACTATTGGACGGCCATCTAGTGGTGCAATCTGGATTGTCGACCCTTTATGCCCGGCTAAGCTAATGCCGATCGGCGCGGTCGGGGAGATTCTGATTGAAGGCCCTCATCTTTCAAGAGGGTACCTTGATCAGGATCACCAGGCATCGGATCGCACGAAGCCGGCAGGCTTCATGGAAGATACACCGCCCTGGCTAAAAGAGCTCCATCCCGACCGACACTTCACTCGCTTATATCGATCAGGGGATCTGGCACGATGGACTCATAATGGACGGATCGAGTATATTGGACGCAAGGACACAATTGTGAAGCTCGACGGATGCAGAATCGATGTGGTTGAGGTCGAACACATTGCAAGGAAAACTCTTACGACCAAAGATGCGATTGTGGTGGACCTTCTCGGCGTCATTGATGGTAAAGAAGATCCTTGCCTGGCCGCGTTCTTATACCTCAGCGGGCATCCAGAGAATTCTGAAAACGAAGAAATATCTTTCAAAGACGCAAGTCAAGATCGAGTAGCCCTTCAAAAAGTGGTTCAAATCAAGGAAGTTCTAGCCATCTCCCTCCCACCTTACATGATTCCGACCTTGTTCTTGTTAGCCTCACGGGTACCACGTACGCCTTCGAAAAAGACCGATCGCAGAATGATCCGACTGCTTTCACAACAGTTTTATGCTGAGAAGCGTGAGACACGGAGAGATCCAGCTACCCATGATGGTGATTCACAGCTTCTTCCTCCTTGAAAATGTTATTCCTGGTTTCCGAGAATTTGCATTCAAATCTATGCATCAAATTTCCGAAAACGAGCACCTTCAAACTGGAAAAGTGTTGATACGTGATTCTCAGGCCAATACTGGTTTCTGGGCTTATAAATAACTCAATTCAACGGGCTTGAAGGACTTTCTAATCGCTTCTTAACGTAGTTCCCGGCTGACCTGATAATCCGGTCAACCTGATGATCCCCCTCCCCCCATTAGAAGATTTGGGATTCGATGATCGCCACCAAGACTAATTTATTCTACTAAATACTGCGAGTTCCACATGGAGTAATCTTATGGCCAATCTGGCCACATCCACTGCACTTAGGCGGAGCCTTTTTGGCCGGTCGAATCGGCTGATTAGGCAGATCGACCTGTTCACGCGATCCTACCTCAACAGCTTCTACTGGCTGAATTGGCTGCTGAAGTAGCTTTAGGCCCTTTTCAATTGAAAGGCCTCCTTCATGAGCGATTTGCCAGGTCGATCGAGTGCGCTTCAATCGTTTCTTTTCACTCGATGCGCGTAGATCGGCGTTCTCTTTTGCAAGCATCGCAGGCGCCTACATCGCGTCAGATTACTCTTTGATAAGCTGATCAAGCATAATATTTGACAGTAAAGGCCGGCTATGCGATCGCTTTTTTAGAAGACCTTTTAGCATAGAAGCCTATTCTTCTAGCTCAACTCTTCTAGCTCAGCTGCTGTTTTAGGCGTCTTTCATTTGAAATAGCTAGAACTACTACTTAGTCGGCTTCATAGTCGTGGAGGCGTTGGAATTGATATATTAAGCTAAGAAAGCACCCTATCAGGGCTAAATAGCACGATACGAGTAGTTGCGAAGCTGCTCTAGATAACATCTAGCTGGAAGGCTTCTAGCCGTGGGCGAGAATAGTCCTCTAGTAAATCAAGCTTATCGATATAATTATAGCCGGTTCGGCCTAAATCGCCTACAAAGCGACAGTACGTGCGCTTAAGCACTACGAAGCACCCAATATGAACCGACTTTATTAGGTGAGACTACCGACACTGCCCCAATTTTCCGCGCCTCGGGCCTCAACTTCATCGTGGTGTACAAGGGCTACCATATTCTCGCGGGCAGTGAAGCTGCTAAGCGTTACAGCAACAACATCAACGTCAAGAACAACGCTACTATGAAGGCGGCCTCTACCGACTGGCTCATTAGAACAGTTATCGCTGACGACGCCTTTAAAGACGCTCATTATAACCTAGATCGCATATACCATAACTTCATAGGAGCTAACATCACTACGAAAATCACATATAAGACCTAACACGAAGGATTTATCAAGCTCGTTTCCTTTTCTACTACAAGGCTTTTCTACACTAAACTTAATCTAAAGAACACTAGTACCTATCTAGACAATCTAGCTAAGAGTGATTAGCCAAGAGTTATTTCGACTATACATACTAGTATAATAGCTAAACTCGTCTGCGTTGCTAGATTGCCCTATTCTTAATTTACTCTCTAGCTAACTCTTACTTTTCTCTTACTTTTCTCTTACTTTTCTCTTACTTTTCTCTTACTTTTCTCTTACTTTTCTCTTACTTTTCTCTTACTTTTCTCTTACTTTTCTCTTACTTTTCTCTTACTTTTCTCTTACTTTTCTCTTACTTTTCTCTTACTTTTCTCTTGCTTAGAATAAATCTTCCTAATTTGATCTAATCCTCTTCCTATAGGATTAGTTATGTTCATATTCTACTTTCTTCTATCCCTTCCCTTCTTCTTCCTTAAATCCGCTAAATCTACTAAGTGTATACTAATACCTTTCACTCTTACTATCTCCTAACTTACGTTATATTTTAAAAGGCGTGCGTATAACAATCCTGCACTAAGAGCATGTGATTTTATACAAAATCATAGTGCACTACTACCACGAGAAGATCTGCCTGCACTTCAGCACCTAGATCGACCTTACTCTTGGCTAAATAGGGCTAAGCTTCTTCAACAGTTATTTTGGCCTTGGAAAACCGTGGCTACAACCTGAAACATTCTGCCAATTCTATTCTTTACTGTTTTTCGCATCGGGGCGATGCCTTTTCGCGGGAGGCACTTGTCACCCCTAAGCCATTATTACGTATGACCGTCACGTGGAGAAATTCCATTTTCTAGTCAGAACTTAGTATAGTATTGGGAATCAACTTCATATCTTGCCCACCGAGTTACAGATTCGGACGCCTTGAACACTATTAAGCTGAACAAGCAGCTATGATAGCTAATTCACAACAAGAGAGTGTTGACCTTGGGGTTGATCCCGCCATCCTTCCGACCGCCCACACCCTCGACCGACCCTCCTCTCTCGCCGAGCTTCGGGATTTTCTCGACGAGCTTAAAGACGGGCTCCTGTCAGACGAACCTCCACGCTCACAATTCCTTCTGGTGCGAGATATCCCAAGCGAAATCCTCCTAGCACTTCTCCACCACGCTGAGGTTCCGAAAGGCGTGCGTGCAACAGTCTTGCACCATGAGCATGTGATTTTATATAAAATCATGGTGCATGTCTACCACGAAAAGATCTGCCGGCAGTTCGAAACCTGGCTCAATAGTGCTCTTGGCCAGATAGGATTGACATTCTTCAATCAAGACTTTTGGCTTGGGGGTGCTGGACGGTTGACGGGTCGAGTGTGCAGCAAGGAGCCAGACACATCGTTTTTTCCTGGAAGGGAACCGGCCGCCGGGGCACCCGTACCATGGCCCTCTCTTGTGCTAGAGGTTGGCCTATCCGAG
This sequence comes from Penicillium sp. F50, assembly GCA_037356195.1. Taxonomy (NCBI): domain Eukaryota; kingdom Fungi; phylum Ascomycota; class Eurotiomycetes; order Eurotiales; family Aspergillaceae; genus Penicillium; species Penicillium sp. F50. Next base: position 191,980 of record JAYXSA010000038.1, read on the forward strand.
TCCGTCCCTCAGCTACGGACGGATGCCCGCTGGTGGTACTCCAACTCGAGTCACCAAACCCAGCTTGTGGTCCTTATCTACGCCAATCCCAGCAGTCACGACGCAAGCATCGAGATTTGGACCCCAGTCCCGAACCGACGAGCTGGGCCTACCACCCGCAGCCAGAGTACTCAATCCCTGGATTGTACGAAGTCGGCTAAGCTCAGGAATGGAGTGGTATCTGGTGATGCACTGGAAATCGAATTCCAGACTCTGATGGGGCGGCAGCCACAGAATCCGCAGGAAACGGATTTACCGCTCACTCCCGTTTTGATAGAGAAAATCTGTCATTAGCATGTCATGGCGTTTCTTTGTTGTTGCTTCAAGCTGATTGAATACTGTATACCTTATCTTCCAATATTAGTCTTGCGTCTCTTTTATGAACGATGTGCAATGTCGACCTCCCTGGTCAATGTCAAATTACATTCATTCACGAGTTTCATAGATATTACACTCCTTCCAACTCTGCAGACTTTGACATGGGAGATCCTAAAAAAATCAGGGCAACGAGCCCTGCTGTAAAAGACATGATTCCTAGTATGATTAGTAAGCATGATAGTCAGAGTGATATAGACGAAACTCACCAAGACAGCATTGCAGCCCGAAGTATCCAAAATTTCCGACCATAAACTCCGCCAGAAGCGGACCGGTCATCAGTCCAGCCATCCAAGTCATGCTAGTCACAGCGATAGCGCGAGAATAACCTCCATTAGGACCAAAGATACCAGGCTGCCGTGATTCAAGCGCGTCAATCGTTTCTGTGTAATATAATCTTAGCTTAAGCTGTATTTGCCGATTCACTCTACTTACCAGTTGCCTGCATGGAGCCCACCCCATTTAGTAGAGACAGAAGGCATCCAATTGACGCCACACAGACCACGTAGAGACTCTTCTCCCAAACCTTTACTGTTGCCCACGGAGAGATCTCGCTGCCGGGGACCCCTAATAAAATGACGAAAGGTGTTAAACCGAGGAGTCCCACAGCTGTCGGGGTCCGCGACCCGATCCTGTCTTTCATCCAGCCCACCAGAGTTGCAAATAGCAAACCGGGTCCCTGGATCAATGCCAGCAGAAATCCGACGTGTAGAGCTTCCCATCCAAAAGTGGCCCGCACATGGACAGCCAAAGTGCTCTCAAAGCAACCAACTAGCAACGCAAAAACGAAGGCACAGAAAACTCCACTGGAAAAGTTTGCTTGGCGGAAAAGGCAGACGTGCAAGCGCCATCCTCGCAGCTCTGACGAATAAGATCCTTCGGATCGCTCGCCGTCCACGTCAGTTGGTTGATTCGGTAGAAGAGGGTCTTGTTCCTGATTCTCATTCTGTTGCTGAGATTTCACGGGCTTCTCTATCATGATGAGACGCATAATGATGTCCACGAACAGGAAAGCAGCCGCGCCGGTCCACGCGCACCAGTACCCTCCGATTGCAAATAAGAACCCTGCAAGAACAGGCCCGGCGGTAGTTCCTGCAGCTGTGAGAGTGGTCGTCAACCCGGAGATTTTGCCCATGTGCTCGGTCCCAAGGTTCTCAGCCATGGTTGACACTCCTACAATCCATAATCCATTGCTGGTGATGCATTGAAAAAAACGACCAACAAAAAGCCATGTCACTATAAATTCTGTTAATTTTCATTTTAGGCGCGGGGAGCAGTGACTGACAAGCAGAAAAGATACATACACTGGGATGTGAGTGACAAACAGGCCGTACTAACCAAGGCCGATACAAGGAGAAGAAGCAACAGTGTCTTTTTGCTAGAGACTGCGTCGGCGATTGTCCCAATGAATGGACTTGACACCATGGACACAAATGCGCCCTCCGTAAGAAAAATAGACGTGTATGTCTGCGTAAGCGAGGGTTCCAGGCCTATTCGATGCTCGAGCACCGTAGGCAGCAATGGTATCATGAAGGCAAAGAGAAGCTCATCTGAAGTCGCCATAGAATTAGGTGACATTGACAGAATGGAACGTCTCCATTGCAAGCGTTGTCACTTACCAGTGAACATTGCCAGACCCATTGTGCTGACGATGAAGGTATCGGATGATCGCCAGGCATAACCGCATGGCGATTTGTGCTGCTTCCCAACACAAGTTCGAAACATGGTTCATCAGTCTCGCTCACTGGAAAGCCTCGTACGAAACAAAGTCATTCAGGAACATGAAGAACAAAGGGTGACGATCCGTGCCCCTGGGTCTATCCCACGGCGACTCAAGGGGTTTAAGGGTGTTTTCAGTGTACTGTAAGTATTACCCAAGCTTAGGGATCTGCGGCCCATATGTAAGAACACCTGTTCATTCCTCGCCACTAGTGGACCCGTGTCACCAATCACCCTTGAATAGCATGCCACTCATTCCATGGAATATGTGATGCGTCTTGTTTGGAATCCGGTCGCAGTTCGAAATTTTGTGAAGTGGACTTGATAGGCCAAGCGGGTTACAAGCAGCCTCGGTTCGGGCCTGGCGTGAAGAGCGAGAAGTTCGAGGCAAGCAATAATGTTTTTGACGGGTCGCACATCACCATAGCTTTGGGACGATAACCTCCCCATTGCCGGACCTGGAAAAGGGTCCACGCATTTATGATTGCGCTAGCGGCGCTGAAACCCCTGGCAAACATGATCGTCTTTCATGAACAGAACAAGCATGTCCCCGGTATTGAATAGTAATGTTCTGTCAACCTTAGCCTATAATGAAATTTGAAAACAGGATGTGTCGCTTAAATTGTCGAGCGGTAGATAGACCAAGTGCACCCCCTATATCACAACGAATAAGTATAAAGGCGCGACGTCAACCGATTTTTACGGGGAATCTGCGAGGTGGTCGTTACTATACCAACATGCCGCCCAAGAGAATGAAGACAATTACTTGTTGAGCTCCCGACCGAGATCTTCAGCGTCATAATCAGATGTGTTCCCGACCGTGGAGATTTAGTCCAAATGACGCAAGTTTGAACCACTGACTTTTATAAAGTCAAAATTTCTGCCTGGTCATAGCCCCGGGCAAAGTGTTATTTCTCTGGTCCATCGATTCAACTATCCTCGTGAACCAGTATTATTACTACTGATTTATTTCCTGTTTGTACTGATCCTAATTATACGCTAGAACCAACTGAACTGCATTCTTTTTATTGCCTTTGAGCCTCATAAGACACGTCACTGGGGGCTGTGTTGTCCAATGCAAGATCCAAAATGACGAGCTGCACAGCGCACACGCCTCATCTTCTGCCTGAGTCAGAATCTATTTACACATATTGAGGGTTGCTTGGACAAGCTCTCAAATTACTTATCTTTCATCTAATACCTATTGCATTTAGGTGCGAATGCTTGAAGTCCGTTGGCAAGGTCGCTACCCTAAGTGAGCAAAAGTGTGAAGCCATTCATCATCTCACCGGCTTGGAGGCTGAGTTCAAAGCAAGAGAATTTTTTGGTCACGACGCGTCCTATATAAAGACGGACTCTTGCATAAATTTCGCATTATTCCATTCTCGAACTACTGGCAAAAGTTACTGCTGCCCCAAGTTGTATCAGGGCCTTGACTATGGATTTGAATATCCATGATATAGAGTAATAGCAGAGTAGCATCAAGTTGAAATTTTTCTACATTCCACGCTTGTATGTTCTTACGCTTTGCACCCTGCTGGCTTTTTGCGAGTACAATTAATGTTCCTAACTCATTGACCACGCAACTAATTTCCAGTTCGCGGCCACGCCAAACTATTCGGCCATTGATATACTCGATTTTCGTCAGTCAGCCTTGGCAAATATCCTCGTGCATGCTACTTGAGTTATGCGCTGTCTTCTCAACCGTGTTCAATGTAAGAGCTTCATGCATTTCAACCGAGAAATAAACCAGGCCACGAGGCAAGTTCTAGAGCTCGGGCAGGTTTTCAAGAACCATCGAAATTGCTTTAAGAAGGCAATTTTCAGGACCTATGGATCGCGATCATCCTTAATACATCCATTTCGAATGTCAAGTAATGCCTTTTAGTGGTCGATCACTTAATTCGCAGCCAACTTCAACAACTGCTCCCGATAAAGTTGGTGCCACTCCAACAACGGGGGACAGGAAATTCGGGCAAAGGATTCATAAAAATTGAGGCTAAGACCCTCTCAAAGAAGTCTTCTCGCTGTCTACAATTCTTAGAGAATCTCAGTCGCCCGAGCCCGCGAGAACAACCTCATTCGGAGATCCGAAATAAGCTCTATAGCGTATGAGGCCAATATGGACGTTGGTCGCATTAAGTCATCTGGAAATAAGCGCTCGGTGAGCTCTTTGATTTGCTCTAGGCAATTCTAGAAGAGAAAAATCGTTGATTGTGGCTAGAGCCGAGATCGAATGGGCTCGAGGGCATATACCGTGGCGTGGCAGACGCTTTGAAAGCAACGATGAGGTTGTGGATGAGGTCGGAAATAGCCGATTGTCCTAATAACTCGGCATCGAATTCCCCTTCTTCTCAGACGTCGCCATTTTCTCCCAGTCTTAGACCGAGCTTACGCCCCTTAAAAGCTAATTTTCTTATAGAGGTTGGGTTGATGGACAAGTAATGTGATAGGAGGTACATTAAGAAGAGACCGAAGAGAATAGGCAACAAAGCACCCAACACTACCGAGGTCCATAATATGAATAAGCTAAGCCGGACTCATGATGATTGCGAGGGATACCAAAAATCACTTTAGGATTTCAAAGGCAACAATACAACTAACTAGCTCTTCCGACAATGAGTAGTGAAATCGAAGATCTCGGACGGCGAGTCGGAAAGGCGCGGTCGGAAAGTTGTCCGAGAAGAAAATGATCGCCCACTCGGTCATCTCGCCGAAGTCCGATCATCGGGCTGCCGTTAACTCTCCACCCAGTCTGGTTCGGTATTCCAATGAGAACCGTCTCTAAAAAAAAACACGTCGGCAAATACACACAGCTATTGTCATGATTAATTTATTGCTAAATCAATTGGAAATAGTTTTTCTAATAAATACCCATAACGGCATCGAATAGGATAGCGGATCCTGCGGTGCTCAGGACGCTATCACTGAAAGAGGCTTACCTGAACCTTTCAATTTTACCTGGTAATTTCAGTTCGGACTAAGCTTAAAGGATAGGTCGCGCTAACCGAAATTAGAAAACCTTAAAATTTTCACATAATACTTGTAGGTATATACTTTTTCTTCAAAAGCTCACTGCGGTCTCCCATTGGATTCAGAGCTCTTAACAGTGTTACGGATGACTAGGTTCCATATCTCTGACGACATCATCCGCATGGTTCTCCCGACCTCACTTTATATAGTCGGCTTTGCCATAGGTGTATCAGGCCTTTACAGCCCTACAGTTTTCAAGTGAGAGACATGCATCATGCGATTCAACGAACACGTTTTGATCTTCTGCCAATTCTGACTAGGTCAATCATTGGCTTTGTCGGCGTTCTACGTACAGCTCGTACCACAGCAAACTTTTGAAAGCGGGACATGCTGGGCCCATATTAGAGGAGAGTCGCCGTCTCCCACTTGCCAGTATCGGTGCTCCCGGGATTTCTTTAGCAATTATATGGTCTGTGTGGTCTTCAAAGCTCTCTCTTATTCCCATCCTGCCAATAATATCAGGTATTTTCTTTGGATCTGGCTACCTGGTGATATTCGTTGTGCTCCTCAGCTATTTCACCGATGCGAACAAATAATTCTCAGCCTCAGCCTCAGCCTCTGCAGCAGCGAGTACATTGCAGTCCATGCTTTCGTCTTCCTTCATTTGGCGACCTCCCCTATGTTAAAAAACTTAGGGAATAATTGGGCAACTCAGCCGCTGGATTTATTCTCAGTGGCTATGGCCATAACTCCGTTCGTTTTCGCCAGAAAGAGCTCTTGGATACGTGCGAACCGCAAATTCGCCCAGGAAGCGGTTTTGAAAGATTACTAGAAGCTTTTTAATGGTCATTAGTGTATATCTTTTACTTAGGTGCTTAAGCAATGAATGCAAGAGAAAAGTAAAAATGATGTTTTCGGACCTCTACTGGTATTTCATGATAAGTAACTAAATTTGGGACCTAGTTGCTGTTATTAAACCAACAGATCAATGCCAAGAAGATTTGAAGAGGAATCGGGGTTTCTCGTTCCGTCCTTCTTGGTTACGAATAATCCTTGAAATTTACAGAACCGCAATGCATTCCATCTCAACATCAGTGCCAAAAGGTAGAGATTTAACAGCCACACAGCTGATGTTGCGGTATGTCAGACAATTTTCACCATCACCTAGGGGATAGTACATACGTTCTGCAAGGTTTCACTTCATCCGTCAAGAACTCTTCGTAAACCGAATTCATAGCCGTAAAATCGTCCATATTTGCGAGATAAACGTTGATCTTCACAGCTCGATTGAGACTGGTGCCGGCAGCCTGTAGAGTACTGGAAAGGCTTTGTAAAATACGTTTCTAGAAATCCATGAGCTTCGCAAAAAATTAGCAGCCAATCAGGATTTTATTATTACCGTATGAGCCTTCACATCTCCATCCACCAAGCTCCCAGTTTCAGGGTCAATTGCAACAATTCCAGAGCAGTAGACAACGCCACCAGCAATGATTGCTTGCGAATAGAGGCCCCCGTAAGGTTGAGGCGCCTTGTCGGTATGAGCTGCTGTCCTTGGGATAGACATTTGGTCGAGAAATCGGTCTTGGAATGTTTTGAGAGGCAATTCTGAGAGATGGAAGACCGAACGAGCGAAAAGTATTTATCTAAGATACTAGAGTATTCCGTTGGTGCACATTGACAGAAATTTTACTTCCGAATATGACCTTTGATAGGTATTTGTCAGCAGATGTCTTCCCATACTATTCACCGAACCAACATATTCTTTAGGCTACATTACAAATACGCTATTGAGGCAATTGTTTTCTATACGAATGGGTCTATCCATTGTGCAAGGACCGACAGAAGCCGTTGAAGGCCGGTATCGGCTGATTGAACGGACCAATGGCATCATTCAGTACTAATAGACTCGTTCCTCATAAAGGCGACCCACGTTTCCAGCTTGACCATCACCTTCCTTCGTCATTCCTCAACCTTGACTCTTATCTTCTACTCTTTCTCTTTCCTCGATTTTGCCGAATATTTAAACTTCAAAGTTGAATCTCTACGCGGTTCTGAAGAGCCCATTTTATCCCCGCTTAACATCAATTATCTTTTGAATCATTCTGAGAGATTTTGGAACGATGGTGCTGTTTCTTGATTACGTGACACTTGATGTCTTTACATCAAAAATTTTCACTGGAAATCCATTAGCCGTGGTTTTCCTTCCGGAGCATTCTTCGGAACAAGTTACCCGAGACCAGATGCAGGCTATTGCTCGAGAGTTCAATTATTCAGAGACAATATTTGTCTACCCTGCCTCGAAGATGACTCCGTTAAAGCGCAGAATTGATATTTTCATGACTACGAAGGAGCTTCCCTTCGCAGGCCATCCGACTATTGGTGCCGCGTCATGGCTTCTTCGTATGTCGCCAGTTCGACAAGAACAGAGTGTTCCCAAAGCCCTGACAACTAAAGCTGGTGATATTCCGATCTCCCAAATAGCGGGAACTTCACTTGTCTCGGTCTCTGTCCCGCATGAATTTCACCTTCACAAGGCACGGTTTCCATTGTCAGAGCTCCTACGATTGCATCCTACCCTCGGTCCATTTCTGCAGTCCAGTGATCCTGGTGTTGATAGCTTCTCTGTCTTCTCTGTTGTCAAGGGCATGACAGTGATTCCTATTGAGCTTCCAAATACCGACGCTTTGGCTGCTATAGATATGCCCACCGGCGGTGAAACGATTAAAACTTCTCTTACTCAAGATGGAGGGTATCTCGATGCTGGCTGGGATGGTGAAGGGCTCATCAACCTTTACTTCTTTGTTCGTGATGTGCCTGATAGTGGAAAGAAAGTGCTTCGTACGCGTATGCTCCTGGGTAACTTTGAGGATCCTGCCACTGGTAGCTCTGCCGTCGGTCTAGCAGCATATCTCTCCTTGTTCACGCGGCAGCCCGAAGACAAACTCAAGTTTGACTACGAAATTTTGCAAGGTGTTGAAATGGGACGCAGGAGTGAAATTAGCGTTCATGTTGAGCTTTGTCATGACAAAAAAGGGGTTTATAAAGTGCAGTTAATCGGAGGCGCCATCCAGGTATCCTCAGGTCAAGTTCGATTACAATGATATTTTCCTGATGGGCAGTCGACGGTATGAATTGGCGTCCTGAATGGCATAGCCAACAACATCGTCCATCGTCCTCTCTCTGCCATCTCCTACCCATGAGTGAAGCTATTCACAAACCGATCGCAAGTTGCCCTGTTGGGAACGCTTTTAGATCCTACATTTGAAGAAAGAGGGGAAAGAGGAAAAACGTGGCTGATAGGAGAGGCAGACTAGCAGGCCATCTATGCCTGATCGCCACATTTTAGAACAATTCTGAGTAGTTCCATGTAATACTACTATGTTGTAACAACGAATCTTTTATAGCACTAAAATCATTACGATAAAGGTACTGCTAGAATTTGAAGGCTGTTAGTTAAAGTTAAGTTTAGCGTCATACGGAATTAGTTCCCCGGATCAAGGAGTAAGAATATAGCGGTATAGCTGATTTCGAAAATTCCTGTATTAGCAATAGAGGAGAGTAGCATTGAGCATTGTCCTGTATTGCTATATGTGACTTCTTTCTAGCTCTACCATGATCTACTAGTCCTGCGATCGGCAACACCCTTTAGATTATGTAATAACATTTTAGTTCTGCGATACTATCTTAGTCTTATATTACTCTTCTTAGTCGGCGATTCGAGTTAGTATGTGTGAGTATAAGCTGGGGAATCTGATTTTGAAATTTGGCAGTACTCCTGTCCTCACAATTCTGCTGAGCCAGAGGACAAGGCTCACGCCGAGAAATTGCGAAGGGGAATGAAATTCTGAGCGTAGAAGTAGACATTTCAATAAACAACTTGTCTAACTCAGCCCTGCAAGAAGCCCAGCTGCTGATCCACCACATCACGCACCATCTCATCCCAGGATCTCCATTTCATTCCAAGCTCAACCTCTGCCTTGGTTGTATCAGTGGGCAGGGAAGGCATACCTTCAACCTCCTCCGTGATCTTCATTCCAATGTGGGGGTAGGCTTTGAGTGCCACCTTAGCCACCTCTTTCCAAGTTGTTTGAGGAGCGGAAAGCAGATACTTTGAACCATCCTGAATCTTCGGGTCTAAAGCCTTGATATGAGCTTCAGCGACATCTTGGACGTGCACACCACTAATACCGCCAAGTGGAACACCCCCCATTAAACTACCCCAGAGAATTCCGTTGGATCCTGATTGGACTTCTTGGGCGGAGGTTTGCATGAGATTGGTACCGAACACAAATGATGGATGGATAGTGACCAATGAGAAATGTGGTTTGTCGGGTTCCCGGAATCTCCAGGTGGCGTTGTTTGCAAGCAGTTTAGATGCTCGGTACAGAGTCATCGGTGTGGCATCAGGATTGCTAGGATCAACGAAATCGGCCTTTGGGTCCACGTTGAAATCCCAGTCGTTTTCCTCTTAGCAAGACGTCAGCAATTCATTTTTTTTCCATTTCTGTACAGTGATGTGCTCGGTGAAGTATTCGTGTTACCTTTAATGACACCGCCCTCAGGGGGTCCCATAATGGGAATCAACGCCGCGATAGACGAAGTAATCACGACCTTTTTAATGCTTGGCGCTTTAGCTGCCTCCTTGAGCAAGGCCAAGGTTCCCTTCACTGCCGGTGTGAAAATCGCATCCTGATCCGTGCCACGGGCAAGAGGTGATGCTAAGTGCAAGACAAAATCCACTCCATCAAGCTTGCCTCGAAAGGCAGCTTCATCAGTCAGGTCAGGAATAGTGACAAATTCCAGCTGGTCGCTGTACTTTGACAAAATTTCCTCGAGCTTCTCTGACCTCTTGCGGACGCCGATCCGAAGTCGATATCCCTTCTTAAGAGCCTCGACCGCAGTGGCGCTGCCAATAAAACCAGTGGCACCGGTGATGAAAATAAGGGGAGCAGACATATTGATTAGGTTGGGTGGCAATGATTTGACTAGAAAGGCATTCACAAAGGTTATGAGGGTCAGGAGGTCAGTCGGTCTGGTTATTTAAATAGTTTTTTCTGAAGAGTTGATTACCAATATCATTCTCGTCCTTTCTCTCGTAGGAATGGGGTTGACATTTGTTACTTGTTGCCACCTGAACGGTGCTAGTCTGTCTGAACACTATGGCCCTAAGCAGGTCCCCATCGCGGAAGAGGCCTTTGCCTAAGAGTTCGCTTCCGGGGCCGAGGATGCCCTCAACAAGTGAATGATCAAATTACTCAGCCAGCCGGAATTGATAACGAATCATCCCGAACTACAATTCTACCGATAGTTCCAATTTTGCTCCGTGCCGGGAACGATGGAAAAAATTTTTGGCGGAATTGTAGTGGATAACCGATATTAAAGAAACGGCCAACCGGAACCAACCCTGGATGCAAAGATTCATCGATATTGAAGAATATCCTTGGCTAGGCGAATGTACCAATGAATCATCAGGTCTACAGTTATACAACGTGAGTGAAAAATATCAGATGACTGTATTAGGACACAGCGCGGTAACTTACCGCCTGACAAGGGAGCTGTGAAGCAGCGAAAAAGCCGCACACAGGAAAATCAGATTGATAGTTTTATATAGCGCTATTCACTGAAGATCAAGGCAGGGCGGTTTGGGATCTGACTTCCATTTCAGGCCCTTTATTAATTCTGGCCGCGCCCCGGGTCGGGGTCCTCATAGTCAAGAAACGATCGCTTCTACTTACCTTTTTTTCATTTTTACTAGTGTGATGACATGCTTGGGTTTGTAATAAGTATCAAATCAGAACACACTCAAGTACATACGACCATAGGGTGTGGAGAACAGGGCTTCCCGTCCGCTCAGCCGTACTTAAGCCACACGCCGGCCAGTTAGTAGCATGGTGGGTGACCACATGCGAATCCTGGCTGTTGTATGTTTTTCCAGATTTTTTGCATTTCAATTAAGATCCTGCTTCATTCGAAATGAAAAGGACATGCCTAGTAGATGAATGTGCCGAGCTCCTGCTAAGTGTATTGGGCAGCTAAAACAAGTACACTCTGGATGACAACAGCTACCACGGTTGGTGCTGGATCGCAGAGCATATACGCAGAAGTTGTAAACAGGTAGGTGCACTGGGATCCTCGAAAGAAGCAACCTCCACGTTGCGGGCGGCATGGCAGGCGATACTGCTTTGATAAACGGCACTCCAGCGCAATTGCCCGCAAGCCGCCTGTCGCATGACAGGTCACAAGTGGCTTCTATGTCCTCATATTGTACATGCCACTCCATCGCATCGTAGCAGGACCGGACCTTCGGTCTGAATCATGGTATTGTTCGCGAACTCGGTCAGAATACACGATACAGTCATGTCCGAGGCCTACCAACCAGCGAACAATTGTTTCAGTGCCCCGTTTCCGGTGACCATTAAGGTGCACCCTGTTCCCCATGTCTGCCGTCATATCAGATGACTGAATATCCAAAAGTTGCAACAGGTGAAATTTAAGCCTCGAGAATCAGGCATCAAGGAACAAGGACAACAAAGATCCAGCACTACATCAAAGCAGCAGAGGCCAGCCCGAGGAACTATGGCCTGTCACCCAGCTCGCTACACTTCTTCGAACTCAAGACTTTAGGCCTCTGCTTTTGTTTCCTTTTCTTTCCAATTAAAAGCGTGCTCGGAATCGATCTCCCTTTTTTGACTGTTGCCCAACTTATACAAGCTAGTACAATGAACATGCCACGCTTCCCGCGCCAACCAAAACAATAAGATATATACTTCAAAGTCAAAGGTGAAGTGTTCTCTCGGCCCATCTCTGCATCGAGAAAGTTTAAAAGCTGCACAGATGCCCAATTGCTTAGCGTAGAACGAATTTAGGTCTCCCCTGCCTCCCCTGTCTGTTTACTGTCGAGCAAAATAAGTCCAGACTGCATCAATCGCGGCCAGCCGTTCTTAAAACAAATTTGTCGCGTGCTGTTGGTCAAAATGGTGCCAGAGCTTGTTGAAATTTACAGGCATTCTCCGTGAGTGAGGGAATGATGCTTCGTATACCCAACGTTGTTACAGACAGCCAGTTTGGCCAATTCCCACGACGAAGGCAAAGTCTACACGATCCCATTCCACATGCCCATTGCAACCAATGTTTCCGCGAGTGTCACGCTGCCAACGAGCTGGTAGTAACAATTTCGTCGACGTGCAGCTGCACGGCAAGGGGCCGCCCAGCCTCTGTGTTATCCGAAGGGAGGGATAATATTCCCGGCTCTGTAAGGGAAATGACTGGCCATTTGAAAGCTGGGGAAATTTCAAAGGATATGTAGCACTGGTATGGCCAGAACCTTACTTCAGGCCGCTCAGCTAATGTCGGTCCTTTAGCTAGTAACAATGTTGAAGTCAGTCGACATAGCTGCGTCTTTAGGAGCGTGGAAGCGCTCTGTATCGGTCGCGAGGGACGTAAATTAGTCGATAGATTGGACTTTTCAGCTCGCAGGAGATCTGATGGGTAATTGTTGGTCAGGACGGAGTATCTGTGAGCAAAAGCTCAATATTGAGGCTCTTACTCTTTGACCGTTGCTCAACCCGTCTAGATATATATCGCTAGATGGGGACTAGAGTGCCCGACAGATTATGGACTGGAGGTAGGTTACTAATGGGATGTGATTTCGATCAGCAAGACAGCTAGCTTTCCTTCCTTTTAAAAGACACAGGGTAATTACTGCAAAATTTGAAATGCTCTCGCTTCAAAGTATATTGTTTTGTTTTGGAGTGGATCTGCCTAAGGTAGGGCGATGACGTAACCAGGACGCAACAAACTTGAATAAGACGAATTGAAGGACAAGAGGCGAAAGCTAATGAGTATAACTAATTTAAGTCTAAGGACGGAGTCAGTGTGAAAGTGTGATCCCTCATTGATGCGAGAGGCGATCAAGTAATTTGTTTAGTACCCGACAGTCGGTACAGAGGACCGTTTGATCTGAAATATAGATCGAGGCAGATACAAAGGACACTCTGATAGTTACAATATTCAAAGCAATATCTGGCGATTTGGCACTATAACTCAATAATGTATGAAATCATCTCAATTCCTTGCGCTGTTTAATTTCCCTCGCAGCGTAAATGATTTTTTTTTGGCTTACTGCAGCCTTTGTTGTTTGTTTGCCCGGAATGCTTACCTCACCTCACGTGACCCACCCAAACAACGTTGTCTGAGGAACGGCCACTTCTGTTTATCCTCCTCGACCTCGAATCTTGCACCACGCGGCCAACTGTCTCCGTAGACCTGCGGACTTGGGACGACTTACTGTTAATAGCGACGACCAGCTGCTACTTGCAGATTGCTCTCTCTTGTTCCTGGTTCGGTGGCTGTATTCGAATGGTCATCGTCGCCGTGCGCTCAATCCCTAAGGCAAAAACACGACCGGTGCGAGACCTGATCATCGCCCTGGTGACGGGCCCTCCTCCACTTTTCAGATTGACCAACGATCCCGAATCAGGATGCCTCCAGAACTAGGTGAAAATCATGCCTGGCCCGTCCCATGCACGCTCATTCTCAAGCCTACCTGCTAATCATGCTCGATTCATAGCGCGTGCGCCGTCGCAAGGAAGCATCGTCTCGCAGACGACTCAGCAGATGGGTCCCCATAGCCGTCCGGGGACGGCCGATCCTATGCGTGCCCGATCCGAAACCCTTTCTCGAGCTGCTCGCCGACCTCGCTCGAGAGGTTCGACTGCTAGTATCCATTCGAGCACGACACAACAAACCCAGGACCAACATCCCGATGCATTCTCTCAATTTATGCCCTCCCAGGTCGGGGGAGGCCAGCATGTCTTTGGTGCCAACCCAGAAGATATGCTGATGCGGTTTGGGCATCAGTTGTCTCATCAAACCAATGGCGCGTCGGTAGACCCGAGCGTGCGAGATGCTCATTCAATGGCTTCGCGACCGGACGATTTCCCTGCCCATGCCATGCATGCTCATACGCTGTCGCACCACACATTACCGCCAGAAATGACGCATAGCGCGATGTCTGCCGTAGGGGTTCCGCAGTATCAAGCGATATATGACAGTGGTATCGAGAATCACCTCCCCGATCAAACTATGGATGATCAAGAGGCTTCGGAAGCTGGCGGGAAGAAAAAAAGAGGATCTAGCTCAACGCTTGCAAATGACAATGAGCTGCGGAAACTACTTCGCCAATATGAGGGGTACAGCTTGAAGCAGATGGCTGCCGAGGTCATGAAACATGAAGGTGCCGGGGGCAAGGCAGAGAAAGTGAAACAAGTATTTGCCATGATTTGGTAAGGAATTCTTTTATCTCGTCTTGGTTTCGCACCGCTGGTTTTTTTGTTGTTCTAGTCTAATTTTATTCACTCCAGGCTACGAGAAAACTGCCGGAAGAGCAATGGCTCGGTACGACGGGATCGGGTGTACTGCTGCTATGCAGAGAAGTGTGGAACGGAGCGAGTGTCGGTCTTGAATCCGGCTTCGTTTGGCAAACTTGTCCGCATCATCTTCCCTAATGTTCAAACTCGTCGTCTCGGTGTGCGGGGCGAATCCAAGTATCACTATGTCGACTTGTCAGTCATCGAAGAAAAGCAACAAAGACCCGTCCCTCTCAACCCGCAAGTTGCTTCAAATCCTCACCAAGTTCCGACCGGTGTGCCGGAGAGGCCTGCCAGTGGCATGCGTTCAAGGAGGTCAGTTGACATAGCGCTTCTCCTCATTGCCAATTCTGACTCCCATTCAAGTATTAGCATTCCGCAACCTACCGCCGACACTGCAGTCTTCCCATCACCGACTACCTCATTCGCACCCCGATTCCCTACGAACACTCCTGCCACTGGCTGCAATTGTCAAGCCCAATCCCCTTCTGGCCCTGATGCTCCAATTACGACCCAAAATGTCTCTCAGCAAGCCGGGAAAATAATCCATCAAATGCTCCAATTCCCAACAGACGAGGTCCCTGGAGTTGACAACGAATCTCTCGTCCTCCCCGACATCCGCGGCTATCTCCCAGCCAATACAGATCCAAAGGTTGCCGAAGCCCTGGCCGCTCTCTACCGCTCGCACTGTATTTCGGTGATTGATAGTTTCCGATTCTGTAAAGAACGAAACCTTTTGAAATACTTCTCTGCTTTCCATGGCACCTTGACTGTGCCGGTGCAAAAACTCCTCACACACCCAAATCTTGCCCCTTGGATCAAGGAATGCGATTGGTTGATGTACCAAAAGATGATCGCCTTCGTGGCCCCTCTTACGACGCAGGTTGTCCCTAAACTTGTGTTGGATGCATTCCGCTCTATCTCGCAGCGTCTTTGTGGGCATATCGCAGAGACCTTCAAGGCTCAACCATCACATGTTTCTGTCGCACGACTAGTTCCTGCTCACATATTTTGCAATCTTCTTAAGCACATGCTTGATGTGAACCAGGCCGCCAACGCGGCTGCCGCTTGGCTTTGCCATCCTGATAATCGCAACCAGATGTGGTACGATTTCAAATCCCTGGTTGACCCAAAGGAAATGATCCTAAAGGCCAATGTACCCACTTGCGCCGAACAAGCCACGGAGCAAATTTTGAAACACGACGTTCGTGCGCTGCTTACACCACTCAATAATGCTGATGCATCGACTGGTCTTGCCTTCTTCTCTCAGCCAGATGGTCCCGAGGCCATCGAGGCTCACCAGTTCCCCGTGGAGACTTCCACAGGCGACGATTACAATTTCCCTGATAAATGGATTTCCTTCATCTTGAACCTGCCCCTGGCTTTCTCTCAACATAGCACTCACTGCGTGATTGAGAAAATCGACGCCCTTTGGGACGCAATACTTCACCGCCTTACCTTAGGTGGAGCCGCCAGCTTCAGTGCCTGGTGGATGACGAAGGTATTCTTCCACGAGATGATGCTTTGGCAGGCTGAGAAAGGGGGTTTTATGAGCAATACCCCCGGCTCGTTGCAGAGCATGACCTTCGGATCGGAGCAGGCCTCGATGGGGAATTTTCAGCTGAAGCATAATGCAGTTCCTGAACCCCTCACCTTCCAAATTGTGCGTGGTGCTCATTCCAAAACGAACACCAGTGCATCCCCAGATCTTCGTGGGTCGCGGGACCAGACTGTTGACGAGGACCTTGATAACAAGCATATCCCATCTGCCAAAGAGCTGGCTCTCGCAGACGCGGGGTTTCAAGCACCAAACAATGACGATAGCGCGATTGATTTAGAAGATGACCCCATGTTGATGGCAGTGGGTAAATACGGAGATATTATGGCTTCCGACCCTGCTGATGCTGAGGGAAATGTGATGGTCATCTAGACTTCTTTTTGATCTTTGTTGTTGCATGTTCATTGTGGTCTGAAGTCTGGACTTGAGATATCCCCGTTTGGTGCAACCCCCCCATTTTTTTGTCTCCCTTGCTTGATGGATTCCTCATGTCCCATGGATCGGCGGCGTTTTGAAGATTTTCTTTTGTACTTTCATTTGTTTGGCACGAAGAGATGAGACATGAGCATGGGACTCATGGCTTGAGTCTCCCTTCTGAGACCTCGGGTCAACATTCGTGGTCCTTTTTTCTACCCATTGTTGATTGTCATCGATATAGCATTTAATCGGCGCGGCGGACTCCTCTTGCTGGGAATTTGTTCTGGCTTCTTTTTCCTGATTCCCTTGTCTTCTACTTGCTTCGTGGACCTCGGTCTTCATGCCAGCTACCTGTACATACACTCATATCATGTACCGAGGTTCTCCTCGACTTTGGCATTTTTCTCCAGGAGATGCTGTTACTTAATGAAGACAATCAACGTTGGAATTTTTTTTTCAAATGGATACATTAGACCAGCGTCCTCGTACGAGGTTCCAAAGCTTAGTGATTCTTTCCGTATTGTATATCGAATTTTTGAATGGAAATTTTGAGAGAGGGATCAAGGCATATCAGTTGAACATACGTTGATGACCCGAAGTAGTGTCGTGTAGCTGACATTCACGGGCGCGTAGGGTACGTGTTAGCTCTTCGGGTCGAGTCATGTTAAGTAGTCGTAAAGGGAGATGATAGTAGTAGAATGTGTACGGAGTAGAAGGTAGAAAGGGGGAATTGGCAGATCCGCCTGTGTAACGTACATGAGCGCTTCACTAAGCTCTAAAAAGTATCAAAGCACATATTTTGATCACATACCTCTATCTTAGAAATTTCGATCCGAGGTCTCTTCTCTTCGTAGTTTATTTGCTTTTGAAGTTTTCTTTAATAGAGCCCCATGTGGACTTCCGGTAAGAAACATTAAATAGGGCATGAACTAGAGGAAGCCACGACCGAGATGGGAACTCGTTACCCATCCAACTCCTCACTTCCATCTCCCATCACACAATATCCTCTAGCAGTGCCGCTTCATCCTAGGCCACTTCACGATCCCGCCGTGAGGCCTAAAGCTCTGCCCCTGGTACCTCATCAATTACTGCAACATCTGTGTGAAGTCTAAAAGCGACTTCACCAAATACATCCACTCCCTAATCTCCTACTTCATCTCTTCTTCGAAATGGTGCAACCGCAAAGAGTATGGCTTGACCTCAACTATTGCGTACTGAAATTTGAGATCTCTAGAATCCCCCCCTTAGCTGGCCATCCGTAACCGTGACGAGATTCGCTTTGATTTCGCATTACTTGAACTCTGGCTTGTCCATTGTCCATTTCAAGGGAGACTTGAGCGATCAGTATATCTCAGATAACAGAATGACAAATGATGCATTCACAGTATCTTCTGATATGCCCGCTACGGGTTGAAATTCCTGGTCAGGAGAGGTTCACTAACCCTAAGACTGACCTTAGGGTTGATCCTGCTATCCTCCCAACCGCTCACACCCTTGACTGTTGCACGCACGCCTTTTAGACGCTGAGAGTGGTCAAGAAGTGCCAGGAAAATGTCAATCCTATATGGCGAAGAGCACTATTGAGCCAGGTTCCGAACAGCCAGCAGATCTTCTCGTAGTAGTGGTGTACTATGATTTTATATAAAATTATATGCTTATGGTGTAAGACTGTCGGACGTACGCCTTTCGGAACCTCAGCGTGGTGAAGAAGTGCCAGGAAAATTTCGCTTAGGATATTTCGCACCAGAAGGAATTGTGAGCGTGGAGGTTCGTCTGACAGGAGCCCGTCTGACAGGAGCCCGTCTGACAGGAGCCCGTCTGACAGGAGCCCGTCTGACAGGAGCCCGTCTGACAGGAGCCCGTCGAGACAATCCCGAAGCTCGGCGAGATGAGGGTCAGTCCTGCACCGTGAGCATGTGATTTTATATAAAATCACGGTGCACTACTACCACGAGAAGATCTGCCGGCAGTTCGGAACCTGGCTCAATAGTGCTCTTGGCCAGATAGGATTGACAGCCTTCAATCAAGACTTTTAGCCTGGAGGTGCTGGACGGTCGATGGGTCGAGTGTGCAGCAAGGAGGCAGACCCCTATTACTTTGCTGTAATATTATTATAATTATATAGCTTTCTTTCTATATACTATTTCACTCTTATTTTACTCTTATTCTACTCTTATTCTACTCTTATTCTACTCTTATTTTACTCTTATTCTACTCTTGTTTTACTCTTATTCTACTCTTATTCTACTCTTATTTTACTCTTATTCTACTCTTATTCTACTCTTATTTTACTCTTATTCTACTCTTGTTTTACTCTCACTTTACTCTTACTTTACTCTTATTACTATCATCCTCTAAATCTACTAAGTTTATACTAATACCTTTTACTCTTTTTATCTTATAAGTTAAGATACTCAATTCTAAAAAAAACAAATCTTTAAATATAGGAACTTACATATTCACTTAAAGTCTACGCTCTTCAGTCTTGTAAGGCTATACTAGAGAATAAAAAGCTAGTAAATACTAAGCATCAAGTACTTTAAGATTATAGTAGAGTCTATATTTTAGATCCCTAGTATAGACCTAATATCTAGCCCTTAGAAGACGCCTGTTAAGATGTTATAGTAGGAGGACGAGCAGTAAACCCCTACCCTAGTCTTATGCATATAGCTGCATATCTCTAGCTGGAATATTAAGAAGCCTAAATGACTAAGAGTGTCTTTTCTATTGTGCTTATTGGCCTAGCGATATCATGCCTAATATATGTTCGATATCTCTTGGGTTCTTTGTATTCAAGGCATTTATGGTCAGCACTGTACCTAGTGATCAAAGCGGCCAGTTTAGCCAATCGATTGTTGGTGCATAGTAACAAGTCTCTGCCTTTCCCTGCTAATCGTTAATTGATTGCAAATGATTAATGCAGATCAACCTTTATAGATTTGTTTTTAAGGATTTCCAGTTACTATTAACATGTCGAATAATCAGATTGTAGCGATGTGTTTCAATCCATATGAATCTACTCATCCCATGTAAAATAAGATACAAAAGGTATTCATCAAGCTTTACACGGCAATCTCCCTGGACCACTGACCGAGAGTGAATTGCGAATTGCACATATTGGTCAACTCCCAGCTCTCCGCGCCCAGCTCCGCGGGGGTATTGTTATCCTCCATATCTCCGGCAGCACCAGCCACAAACAACGCCGCCATGAAGTGATCATCAGTGGCATGGGCATCCCTGAAGCGAGGATGCTTCATTAGACGGGTCATGGCTCGACGCAGCTGCACTCCCGATGTCTTGGTAATAACGTCCTCCACAGCCTGTCGGAACTCCATGGCCCAGTCCTCTGGCGGCGTCTCCATGGCGAAGTTGTCGCGGAATCGCAACATGGGAGCCCATCGGTTGCGGTAGAGGTTGTGTACGGCACCACCCGTACCGATGATGAGGTAGTTCTCGCGACGGAGCGGACGCAGAACTGCACCCATCTTCATATGGAAGTGAGGATCGTAGCGGGCGTTGGCTGAGATCAAGGTTGTAGGCGGGCAGCCTCCCGGGAACATGCGAATGAGGATGAGGTAGACGTCGTGGATCCAGTCGAACTTGGCGTTGCCTCCAACGTTGAAACCCTCCTTGGCCAGCATGTCGATACAGCGTTCGGTCGTCTCCAGATCGGGATTCAGCTCATAGTTCATGTACTTCTCGGGGTTGACGTAGGCCACGGGACTCTTGCCGGGCTTCGGATTTGTGGATAGTTCAATTCTGTCGCCCAGGCAATCCCAGTGCGCGCCCTAGTTCAATGTTAGAGCGAATGGAATCCTCGCGAGAAGTAAATCAACTGAATTGCTCGAGTATACCTACCATAATAATCACACCCTTGATCTTTCGGGCAAGAGCCTCGTCACCACACTTCTTCCAGTAATCGGCACTCTCGGACTCTTCTCCCAACATCATGGTCGAGCCATGGGAGAAAAAGTGTACTGGCGTGAGACCTATACAGCGATTAGCAATGATACTTTATCTCTTGTCTTTTCTGTTGTTCGCCTCTTTATTTGGGTGTTCTCTCATACGGTTGCTGAACTTTGACACGGACGCGAAAGCGGGAGTATGATAGTGAAAATCAGAGATTAGGGACTTACCCATTTTGTTGCAGTGATGTTCCAAGATGACAAACGCAGCTGGGAGGAAACAGAAAAATCAAAAACCCTGACAATCGGTCATCCATCTGAGAGCAATATATTGCTCCCCCGCAAGGAAACGGGATGTTGCCCAGCGGGAGTGCGGACGTTCGGGTATGTTCCCCCACATGCCGACCGCAGGTACTAAGGGACCCTGTCGTGGCTCGTCGGGGCTCGGATCCAGAGCCTGTCAAGCCTGACAATTCCCAAAGAAGTCCAAAGACCTATGAGAAACGCAGGGACCCATGTCGCCCCCAGACATTGACTCTGACAGAGCAAGTTATGTAAGACTGGAGGTCCCGAAGGCTAATCAAGTCCACGGAACGCGAACACCATGCCTCATGACTGACACGAGGCGGCGTTGGGGGGTAACGTGACCAGGAGGTGCAGGGGTCCAGCACCGCTAGTCCGGGCGTCTGGGCGAATCACCGGTGAGGCAAAAGCGCGACCGGCCGCAGTGTGGGGATATCTGGGGAACTGCCGGAGTGGAACGGGGATCCACCGTGGTCAGTCGCAGTTGGGAATTCTCGGGGGGTTCCCCCTGTCACTTGCTCCAAACATGCAGCCTGTACGGGTAAAAGCAAAGCGACAGTGAGTTTAAAAGGGCGGCATCCAGAATGGAAGGTCTGAAAGGTATGTGGTGTTGTGGATAGAGAAGCGAGAGGAAGGGCAGAAGCTGGAGAGAGAGGGATGGCCGAGCGCGGGTCTCCCCCGGCAAAACAGAACCCAACTCTGCGACCGAAGTCGAGCCGAGAGAAAAAAAAAAAAAGAGGAGCAACCACGGCTCTTTCTTCAACAAAATTGGACTAAATCAAAGCCTAAAGACTTACCGAGAAAACAACCCCCACGGGACACGGCGAACTCTAGCCCTCCGAAAGTGTCACTTTTCCCCCCGGGCGACTTCGGTCCTGATACCCCGGATTTTTGGGTTTCCCCTCCTCCTCCTCTCTCCCCTCTCTCTCGTCTCCCCTCCCCTTCTCCTCACTCAACTTTTCCCACCTCTGTTGGACCTCTGTCTGGTCCATTCTTAGACGTCGCTCAGCTTTTTCGCGAGCATTATCTCCCTCTATTCCTCTCTCCTCATTCCCTCATGCTTACCGACCACCATGTTTGACGAATCGCCGCCAACCGCGGATCCACTCAACGCGTCACAATCCCCGGTCAAGTCCAAGGACGGAGGATATTTCCAATGTGGCTTCTGTAAACGCCACTATAACAGAGCTGACCATCTGATCCGCCACGTCCGATCACATACCCGAGAGAAACCCTATGTCTGTGATGTCTGCGACAAGGGGTTTGCGCGACCGTCAGTTGCTTTACTTCCCTCGAGTCCCATCCCGCCGTGCACTCACTGACACTGTGTCCTGCCCAGTGACTTGCTCAAACGACACGCGACGGGTCATGCCCATGACCGAGACCGAAAGCGCAAAAGAAGCTCTTCGATCGCCAAGCAAAGTCGTGTCTCGCAGGCCTGTAAGGCCTGTGCCTCGTCCAAGCTCAAGTGTGACGAGGAGAAGCCTTGCCGACGGTGTCGGGAGCGAAATCTGCACTGCGATTGGCAGGATGTGGTGCCAGAATCTTCTCCGGAACCTCAACAGCAGAGCTCCATGGATATTTCACATTCAATCACTCCCGGCCAGCCATTGGACCTGGCTGCCTCGGTGTCATTTTCCCCTATACCAACTCCGATGGACGACTTTTCAGCCGGTCCCGGGAGTGCTGGTGTACTCATGACTCCTCACGTACCTCCCCAGGAACCGCCAGCAATCTCGCCAGAAGTACCTCAAACGGGTGAGCAGTTGTCGATGGAGTATGGAGGTAGGAGCCCTGCGGCTATCATGTCAATCATCAGTCCGCGAGATCCACCCTGGCTGACTGAATCCTCCAGTATCACCCACCGATCAAGAAAGTGGGATTTTCAGCGTCGATGGTACCTTTTTCCCGAGTTTTATTCCCGACGCCTTAATCTCTTCGTTAAGTCGATACAACGACCCATTTGAACCGTCAAGTCTGATCCCTGAATTTACACATTACGGCGCATTGGAGATTCCCGCGCTAGATTTCAACCTAACGGATGGTGATTTTGGGTTGATCGATATGTACAATGCCCGCACCTTTATCCCGGGAGCGCATGAACCGGAAGCGCAGGATCGTTTTGATGCGGACAGCGGAATCGGGATCGGCGCCGAGGCCTACCATCGATCTTCTCTGTCTCAATGGAAGCCTGCTCGAAAGGACCACGCATTCGATGACCATGAGAACTTGTCCGTTCCACACACAATCGATAGCCCGGAAGCAAATGCCACGCCGGATCGGCAAATCCTCTGTGAGCGGCTCTCCTCGAGCAGCCGTGACCTTATCTTTGGACTAGTGTTGGAGATCAGCCGAGAAGCCAATTTGAGTCGAATCATGAAGTCCTTCCCCAGCACCGAGTTGCTGGATGGTCTGATTCAGCAATATTTTGAATTTCAGTCGCAGAGTGTCGATTCTTTTATCCACGGGCCGACCTTCCGACCAAACAGCGAACACGCCAGTATTCTCGCTGCTCTTGCGGCTGCATCAGCCGTTCGCTCTCCCATCCCCACCATTCGGAAGCTTGGATACGCTCTGCTCGAGATTGTTCGATTGTACATGCCCATCAAAGTACGTATCTCACCAATTGATCGCAGAGTGAGATAATTCTAATTATCTGCCAGTATGAAAACGACAACAGCACCACGCGTGATTTACGTACATCCCAAACTTATGCACTGAACATCGATATTGGAATATGGAGTGGAAATCGACGAAAGACAGAAATTGCCGAAAGTTTCTCGCAGCCATTGGTGACCATGCTTCGACGAGCCCTTCGATTCCGCCGTTCCGTTTACACAAATATTGTCCCCCATGCGGAAGATACAGGAAATGTCTTGGAGCGCAAGTGGCATGACTGGATTGAACAGGAATCTTTCAAAAGGTAGGACCCATCAGCCCACCCGGTGATCACAACCTCTAACAAACTACTCTCCAGACTCGTCTACCATCTCTTCCTCCACGATTCTCAAAGCTCGGTCACACTCAACGTTAATCCCTTAATCTCCTACGCTGACTTGGAACTTCCATTACCGGCCGCCCGTTCTCTATGGGAAGCCAAGACTGCCGCTGAATGGAAAGAGCTCTTCCGTGTCATCACGCCCGAGCGAATGCCCTCCCTTGCTGATCTGCTTCGCGATATGTCTCGGCTTTCGACATTTCAAGATCGCATCGACACGCAATTATCCGCTTTTGTTCTCCTCCACGGCTTATCAGGACTGATCAACGAGTACCATCGGCTGAAGTTTATTTCAAGTAGCAGCTCGAAACATTGGCATGCGCTGGTGACAAACTCCCGACAACAAGAGCTGGATCAGGCTCTCCAGCATTTCCGCATGGTCTGTTCGGAGATAAGGGTGCAGTGTCGACCTGAGATTGTATTGGTCAGTGAGGTGGTCTCTATGCTGCTTCACATGTCTCTGGAGGAACTACAGCTTTTCGCTGGCAAAGAGGACAAACAAGAAGCGCGGCGAGTCTATCACTCCGCTCTAGAATGGATCACCAGTCCCGATTCTCGCCGAGCTGTGTGGCATGCAGGTCAAACGATCCGTGCGGCTCGGAGAATGGCGCCCAGCTCCTTGACCGGGTTTATGGCCATCGGGGTCTATTATGCCGGGTTGGCCCTCTGGTCCTACGCTGTAGTCTCCAAGGCCAAAAACACTAGTCTGACTGGAAGTCCCGACTCCTCAATTGCCGGCCAGGGACCTACAGTGTTCCTAGACGCGGAAGAAATGCCGGATGTCACGAAATTTATCACGCTGAGCTGTGGTGTACCCGCAATCCAGGGGCCTGGTGGACCAATCTTTTTGGCGGATACAAGCACCACTATGCAGATGGTGCAGCGAGTGCTCCGACCAGACCCGTCGGATCGTACGCCACCTCTGGTTCAAAGTCTTGCCCAGTTGATTGGGGATCTGGGGCATTGTGTACCCGCGGGCGGAGTGTAAATCACATTTTCCTGGTTGTATTTCGCGTTGCATGTATGATAATAGCTTCTGAATGATACCCACGCCATGAATTGACGACTATGACATGAGTTTTATTTTTTCCATCTTGTATCACAACTATCATTTTGTGTGACACTAATCCGCTAGTCTCTTCAGTCACTCTCAACTAAAAACAGATACTCAGTCCTCAGCAACCACCAGTTGCACTTCCACCAACACAAACAGCCCCAGTGCAGTTAAATCCACGAATCCCCTCAACATTACCACACAGATACTCATCAGCCAGCGTCCCATTAGTCAAGGTTAAGTCGACCCCTGTGATCGAGATATTCTCGCAAGGTTTCACAGTCGAGCATTGAAAGCTAGCCACATCCGCACTGGTAGTCGTCCCACTCAAATCCTTGAACACCAGGTCTCGAAGCTGGAATTTAGAAGACGTACAATTTCCCGCAGTTCCAGAGAAAGTCGTACACTGTGAGATGGCAATGGCAGGTCCCCTCAACGCCGTAGCACTGATGTCCTCGAATATCATATCCGATGCAACTAGAGAAGTCAAGAGTCAGCGCAGTTCTTCACCTCCAACTAGATAAAAGTCAAAGAAGAAAAATGGAGACAGAAACGTACAACCAAGTCCACCCCCACCTCCATTAGGCGGATAATTGACCTGCTCTCCGGTCCAGGTCTTGAAATACACCGCATGAAGCGTCTTACTGCACGTGATATTTCTCGCCCTGACACGCTGGATAGTTTCATAAGTGTCTTTATACTGGCCGATACTACCGATGGCGATACCCAGTCCACGATGGAAAACGGAGTCTTCGATGAGAATATCTGTCGAATTAGCCTTGAGACTGATACTGTCGTCGCCATTGTCGACTTCCCAGTTGCGGAAGGTAATGTGTGAACTGTAGATTGTATCTGCGCCGTCTGTGTTGCGGGATGAGGCGTGAACGCTGGTACTGTTGACGTAGATGTGATCGAAGATGGTATTTTGGGAGTGGATGATGGAGAGGGTCCTATGCCGTACACACATCAGCATTCACCATTTATCATCCAGCATCGGACTGCCTCGCATTTATCCTTGCACATCGCTCACGGAAGAGGAGGGACAATGAGAAATAATTAGGTACTAACCACATCTGACTTTGAACAAACCGCAACCCCGTAAACACCGAGTCACTAGTCTCGGACACAGTCAAAGCATGAGGTCGACCCGGATAATTCGACACCGAGCCGCAGGCATTATACCACGTTTGTCCATTCCCATCAAAAGTGCCATATCCATGACCGTTAAAGCGAACATTTTCGCCGCCAAATACCCAAGCCGTAGATTGGTTTTGGTAGCCCACCGGTAAAGAGTGATTGAGCCAGTACGAGACATTGGTGCTCCACTAAACACACCTGCTGTCAGTCTCCGACCGATATGACTAGTAGGTATGGTGTGAGATGATATTCATATTCATACCAACAGCGTTCCTTTGAGATCAATCTCCACATCCTTCAGTCCAGTCGTGTTCATAACACTATTAATGTGATAGGTTGTATTCTCAAAAAGAATCTTGCCTCCGTGGCCACATTGATCGAATGCTTTTAGGACAGCGGGGGTATCGTCAATGGACGAGTTCCCGGCTGCAGGTACGAGGCATATTTTTGAGGCGGATAACCCCGCCACGACTGTCGAGAACAACGCGGTCGTTGTGAGAAACTTCATAATTGCTGATGAATTTCGCGTCTTCTCGGTTTTTTGAATATCGTAAACTGGAGTCACTGCACTTTAATACTACATTTTTATTCAGTGAATCAGAGTACTTGGTTAATTTCATTTGTGGAAAATACTAGTGTTTTGATCGACATGAGGATGGACGGTCAGCAATGCGGGGAAAAGGGCTCGGGGTAGATGGCAGCGAGGTTGTATTTGTACTCACTAGCTACTCGACTGCTTTGATGTCGAAGAGTGGGAAAGTCCCAGGAATGGACTCTTTCATACTCATAGCGCTCTAGGAAACCTTTCCCGTGGGAGAGCTTTGGCGTCCGGAAGCAGAAATGGGAGGAACCGACTTGAGCTCAAGATGCTGTGCAGCCATCTTGGTATATCACCGACTGCGGCATTAACAGAGGAGAATTCACTTGATACTTTCATGGGAAGTGCATTACGAAAAACTATTTGATCAGGATTCTCAACGTTGTCCATGTTATCCATAAACTGGCGGAATGACAATGATGAAAGAGAGCTTTGTAGGAGGTGGCTAATCGAGGCCAAATTCTGCAAGTCATGTATGGATTATTTGAAAGACTGGCAACTTGCATTGTTCTTCTCTCGTTGGAACACAATCATGATGATAATGAGAAGCACGAGCATGTTGCACTGGCCTGGGTTGAGCGGACTCTATCCATACTAGGAGTAGCGGACGGGCCCTGCGTGGCGGTACGCACCATATTCAAAGTCGAAAGAGTACATTGTCCTGTTGATCGGCAGGATCCCGGGGATATTATTCAACCTACTAGAGTAACTTAATCACTAGAGTAACTTCGTCAAGCTTCTTGGCGCTGGTCATCACGAATGATCGAGTCGCGTGCGTCCCGCAGCGAAATTTCTCCACATACCGAGATGCGTCCAGGTCTCCACGCCGATCCGACGAATGCGGGCCCAACTAGTACAGTAGTAGTGTGAAGAATATATCGGCATCGGCGCCGATTCCGAATATGAAAACATGAAGCTCCAGCGATCGCGATAGTAGAATAGTAATGCGATGGGCTTCATATTTGCATATATAACTGTAGATAAATCTGGCCTGTAAACAAATCCAGAAACGCATTCAGACTGCATCTTAATCACCTCTCCCCCTTTTTACTACATCACCGCCATGGTCCTCAAGCTCAAGCAGCCCAATCGCTCGAACGCGAGCCCCGCATCTACAGTCGACGTGTCTGCTGTCGTGCGGGGTGTCATCAACGACATTCGCGCTGATGGCGACGAGGCCGTCAGAAGGTACTCGGAGAAATTCGACAAATGGAGCCCTGAAAGTTTCAAGTTATCACCTGAAGAGATTCAGCAAATCATTTCGACCGTGCCCCAGCAGATTATCGACGACATCAAGCAAGTCCAGGAAAATGTGCGCACGTTTGCCTTGGCGCAGAGAGCATCGCTGAAGGAATTTGAGCTGGAGATTCGTCCGGGCGTTTATCTGGGACAGAAGAATATCCCGATCAACTCGGTGGGCGCGTGAGTTCCATCTCTACTAACATCCTGTCGTATTGTTCCATAGTAATGCATGTACTGACTGTAGTTTCCCTCCAGCTACATTCCTGGCGGCCGCTATCCTTTGCTCGCCTCCAGCCACATGACCATTCTCACAGCCAAATGCGCTGGCGTCCCTCACGTCACCGCATGTACGCCTCCCATCGCCGGCAAGATTCCCGCCAACACCGTGGCTGCAATGCACTTTGCCGGTGCCGACGCAATCTACATCCTGGGTGGAGTGCAAGCCGTCGCCGCAATGGCCATCGGTACCGAGACGACGAAGAAGGTGGATTTCATCGCCGGACCCGGCAACGCCTTTGTCGCCGAGGCGAAGCGACAATTCTTCGGCGAGGAGATTGGTATTGATCTCCCCGCTGGTCCAACCGAAGTGCTCATCGTCGCTGACGAGCACGCCAACCCGTTCACCGTTGCCACCGATTTGCTGTCCCAAGCCGAGCACGGCCCTGATTCCCCCGCCGTGCTAATCACCAACTCTCGAAGCGTCGGTGAGAAGACCATCACCGAGGTAAACCGGTTGTTAGAAATCCTGCCGACCGCCGATATCGCCAGTGTCTCCTGGGATCGCCTGGGCGAAGTTATTGTCGTAGATACCCTGGACGAAGCATACAGACTCGCCGACGAGTACGCGTCCGAACACGTCCAGATCCTCACGGAACAGCCGCGCGAGGCACTGGAAAAGATGTCCAACTACGGCGCTCTGTTCCTCGGTGAAAAGACCTGTGTTTCATACGGTGATAAGTGCATCGGTACTAACCATGTTCTTCCAACCCGTGGAGCGGCGAGATACACCGGTGGTTTATGGGTGGGCAAGTACTTGAAAACTGTGACCTATCAAGAAGTGACTTCGGCACAGGAGAGTGGTGAGCTCGGTCGTTTGTGTGGACGGGCTGCTCGGGCGGAGAATTTCGAGGGCCATGCTCGTTCTGGCGATGTCAGAGCTCATCAGTTCTTGGGTGATAAGTTCGAGTGGATTTAATTAGGACAACATTGTTCGATATAGAATATTTAGGATCAGGGTGATTGATTTGAATTGCAAGGAATTTCTATTTCAATGTACCTACCACGCTGGGGGACTTGAGCTCTTCAGCGACTGGTTATGATACTGAAGTACCCGCTCTGGTTGTTATAATTAGTTCTTGATTCCTGCCAGAATCTACTACTTCAATCTGGGCAGTAATTTAGACGCAGAATTGGTGGATTCCACTCCCTATTTGCTTGGTTCCAGTTGATTTTATTGCGGCCCTGCGCTCTTCTGTGTGATGTAGAGACTCCTTCCTGCTCTATCTCACCGACGAAACTATCCATCTCTACATAGACTACCTCCTATTCCCCTGTTTTCCTAGACCTAGCGCCTAGATGCCTCGGTTTTATGCCTTTCCGTTCTTCCATTTCTTTCTTGCTTGTCTTCCAGATCATGTCATTGCCTTTGACTTGGACCAGTTTTTAGACCACTTTTATGGTTTTTTTTTCTTTCTTTTCTTTTTCTCTTTTTCTTTTTTGGTGGCCAGGAGGTTCTGGGTTTGGTAGCCAATGGCTACACAGCCACACCCTTCTTACTTGAAAGAAGAAGACAAATTGACAAACTTTTCAAGGAAAACCAGGACAACTGGTCTTCTGCCATTTTTGGTTGGTGCCTTGAGTCCCATTCTACAAGAAACATATGCAAACAATAATAAAAAGTCATAGATCGCCGTGATGGTATCACTTGTATTTCTACAGAGATCCACGCAAGTACGATGCCGAGTATAATCATGTGATTGGAAGTGACATCATTGACGACCGGTATTACTGCACTTACAATACGAAACAATACATAGCCAGTATTTTAGTCAATGGGATATCACGTGAAGTGGATATTCCTCTGAAACACTTCAACTTCATTGGATCAGATTCAGGATCCTCTTTTTAGCCTCTTCTTGGCTGTCAGCAACTTGCATGAGTTAGCGCCATCGATCGGCTCACCCTCCCACTGACGCCAACTCTCATTGGGGGGGCTGCTTAGTAACCAGTATCAAAGGTGCAATGGAGAATTTGAATGCCTGCTTTATTATTATTCCTAGATTATCTAGGTATACCTGAATATGAGCTATTCGGTACCAAACATGCGATGGAGAATTTGCATGCCTGCTTTATTATTATTCCTAGATTATCTAGATATACCTGAATATGAGCTTTTCACCACGCCGTGCCCGCCATGCGTTCGTTGACTCCATGATCTCGGGACAGCCCCTCACAATCCACTGCCACTTTTTCAAAAAAGCCTCTGTCAACTCCCAATTCCGAGGATCCCATGGCTCCCCCCAAACCAAGAGTCCCGGCGCAGCAGTCGAAGAATTTGCCCAGAACCCCATAATATCCTGACAAAGTGCCTCATCATCCCAGTCATTCCCCGCTTGAATCATATTGTCCCGCATTTTCGGCAAAGGGAAGAAATCTAGCCACGGGTGATGTGGGGTCGTTCTTTGTATTTTGGTGGGACGAAGACTGAGTGGCATATTGCTGTAATCCGGAGGTGTAGATGCCCGCGCAGCTGTGGGGATAGCAAACGGGGAGATCGCGTCATCGTCCATATCGTCAAAATTCCAGCCAAGTATTTGAACAATGGTTCCAAAGGCGCGGTAAACATTGACTTGGGTTAGCATCAGGAGATGCTCGGAAGTTGGAGAGCCCTGCGTATAACTCTTGAAGGCCGATGCAGCGAATTGATTCAGCAACATTCTCTTGACTTTGTCTGAAAAACATCCATTCTCGCGCGGGGATTGGTCTGACGATGATGAGCTGCTTTGTTTGCGAATGATGGCGGTTGATGGTTGGCTTGAGGAGGAGGATGAGGATGAGAACGAGGATGAGGAAGAGGATGAGGACGACAATGAGGACGAGGATGACGAGGACGATGAGCCGACGACGCGCTTGGGATGAAGATTTTTGTTCTCCCGCATGCGCTGACGCTGGCGCATTCCTACAGTCCCGTTAACCCTAATCTGATGACCAAACGCAGACAGTGAAGAACATACGGTGAGCCCTCTGATTGATCCGATTTTGCCTCCTCCTGCGCTCGGCAGGATCCGTGAGGCTAGTCCAATCGTCTCCTTCTGGTGCGCGACCATTCGCGTCCGGCGCCGGGATCGCCTTTACCATCTCTGTCTGTGGGGAAGTGGCCATAGTCACGGTCGGCGTTAAGGGCTGTGTCAGCAGTTCTAACGGATTGGAGGGGAAACGGACGGCAGAGGCGAAGGGGCTTGGATTTATGCCAGACGCTGAGAACTGAGGCGGGCGGGCCTTGGCCAATAAAGTTTGCATCCTGGCAGGATGTGGGTCCGGAGTTAGGAGCCAGGGTATGTGTATTGTCATAACTTAAAATTACGAGGTTCTGCCATCGTAGGTTCTAGATTGGTGAAAGAAGCCAGACACAAGTTGAAATAGACATTGTCTCGAACTTTAGTACGATCTCGTTATCTCACGACGTCATATTGGGTTGCAACAATAGCCACGAAATCAAGGACGATGATGATTCTAGACGGGTCGATTTGCATTCAGAACCGATAACACAGGCTTTATTTCGGGGCTATGTACATCGAATCTTGGTTCCCTCATCATAACGCGTTTGCCAAGCATGGGTATATAAAATAGATAAAATAACGCATCAAAGTAATATGCACAACTCAAGGAGCAGAAGTATATCATGTCGCCCAAAGTGGCGCTGTATGGTAGTAGTAGGAGATGGACAAGTCTTCACTGGATATCTTGCCCAGCTGGTTTTCGCGCCACAACCACAGTAACTGGGAGGTAAGCATGCGTCCGATAGTCGCGAAGACTTGCGCGCATCTGCGCTAGAAAAACTTGGGCCTTTAGATAAGGCCACTCTAGCGTCGAGGTCAAAAGTCGAAGCATGAATCCTTCAATTCCTCCACTTATCCGGCACTGATTCCACTGGCCCAGCTCATGTAGCTTCGGGTCATCGCTCCACCTATTCCGAGTGTCAGACTTGGTTGTTTTTGCCTTTATCTTCATCAGACAGGGACACACCCGTTCATCGGCCATTTGAAGCATTTCTCCATCACCTCTTCAAAACCAGCCTTCTTCAGCCGGTCGGCGCTCTCTTCCCAGATCGAAAAGCTCTTACCGAATCGTTCTCCAGCTTGTATGACAGTCTCGCCCCAAGTATGATAAAAATGATCCGGACCCACCGTAGCATCATCGGCTACAGGGGTCACCGAATGCTCGACGACTTCGATATAGCCCCCTGGCTTCAGGGCACGGTAGCATTGTTGGAAAAATGCATCCCAGTCAGGAATAGAGCCAAACATCTCGCGAATATGAATAAAATCAAACCTTTCCGGACCGTATGTCCATGGCATAGTCACATCATCAATTTCAAATGTACAGTTCGGGGGTACGAACGACGGCTGTATTGGTGAAAGGTCTACTCCAGTAACTCGGGCGCCAGGGTATTCATCAGCCATATCACTAGAATAGAGTATTAGCTCCATCAAGGCCCGAACTTTACAATGCAGACATTCTAGATCAACGTACATGGACCACATCCCTGTTCCAGTGCCTACATCAAGAATCTCCTAGCTTTGTTTAGACAGAAAGGCGTATGCAGGGCTCCCGGAACGACCAACCTGTGGCTGGCTAAGCGGGGCCAGATGCAG
Source organism: Penicillium sp. F50 (assembly GCA_037356195.1). Taxonomy (NCBI): domain Eukaryota; kingdom Fungi; phylum Ascomycota; class Eurotiomycetes; order Eurotiales; family Aspergillaceae; genus Penicillium; species Penicillium sp. F50. The sequence continues at coordinate 224,540 of JAYXSA010000038.1, forward strand.
CTTTCCGTCCAAAGTCACCATGTACATATGATGCGCAAGATCTTGCTGTTCATTTGCGACCTCGTCATTTGGGCCCTAGAGTAATTTCCCCCAAAAATCAATCTCAAGATCTCATTATCAAATTTTCCGGGTCGAACCCGAGTTAAGTAGAGGGGCATTATCTGGCCTCCCCCGCACGTACCCAATAAGCCCCATCCCGGAAAGCATGGTACCGCCGACCAAACTCGTATCGATACGCGGTGATAGAGGAAGCTAGTGTCTTCGTATCATCTCGACACTGGGAGTCTTCTCCGTAGTCAGAATCGTTTTCGATAGGGTCTTCGTCGGGTCCGAGAAGGTGTGAGGGTGGAGCAGGCAAGGGAACACGAGTCAGGGTCAGGTTATCAACGGCGGGGCGGGAGCCGGAATGTAGCAGAGTCACATCACTGTCTTCCTCGTGAACCGAGGACATATTCAAGGCCCGGGAACGTTGATGACAGCAGCAGGGTGCATCCTCTTTCTGTGGACCGTGAAGAGAATCCAAGATGATCGCTTACGCCTTCGGTCAAAAGTTGGGGGGCCAGACAGACGGCACGTGACGTGACGCGAGATCCGGGATGAAGAGTGAAGTTGAATCAGGATAAACATCTATTCTTATCTAGAACTAGGATCTGACTACTTTGACTTATTCTGAAAGCCCATAGATCTATGTGGTCCATGGTTCATCGAAATTGTGCGTATGCAAAGTCGGCAGGAGTCATACAACGCTGTCGGTCGCCAAACGCATAAAGCCCGATCATCATACCTACTTTTGTATTAGTATTGTCCTGTATAGACTCTCGGAGAATGCAAACCATACCAGTAAACGGTGCGCCTACAGGTGGTGCCTTTGTCGCGACATGATTGGCCACACTTCCAATCCAAGTAGTCTTCGAGCTGGAGGGGTCGCGATAACCAAATCGGTACTCGTTACCACATTCAATGGCAAGGATGATGTCTTCAATCGGATCTAAGATGGCTTCAATTACATTACCTTCAGACGGCTTGAGCCGTATAATTCGCTGATCACCTCGTTTCCGAATCCCGAGACTGGTATGCGTGAAATAGTTCCACCACACAACGGTACCAGCTTCGGTGTGCTCCGAAGTTGGTTGGAAGGACACTTTCGTCTCCCAGGTGCAGAATCGGTGGGTTTGTTTTCGTAGAAACATTGTTGGACTGGCCGGCACCGAAAGTGTGTATGGCCCACCATACAAGCGAAGATGATTGGGGCGTTCAGTCAGAGAATAGTCGACCGAGAAGGAGGTGTCTAGTGGGTCAATCATTCATGTCAGTGGCCGTTCACACATCAGAGGGTTCCATTTAGCGTTCATACTCTTTCTATACCATCCTAATTGGAGCTTGGGGCTTGAAAATTCATCTTTCCAGGAAACCGCAATGTCGTGTCGGTAAAGCCCCTGTCCCTCAGACTGGAGAGTAATCTTCTTGCCGCCATTGACGACCGGCCAGTCATTCTCCCACTCGACGCGAACAAGAAAGCTCTCCCTGCCTACAGCAGTGATTAGCTCATACCACCTTTAATCTAGGGAACCTTGATAGAACTCACCAAAAACAGACTCTTCCCACTGGTCCCCTTTCCACGTGGGCCGAACCGCCAAAAGAACCGCCCACCAATTCCCATCCGCATCTTCAACCAGATCAATATGACCTGTATTCTGCACTTCATCTTCCACTCCATTACGCCAAAGAGGATTATTCGGCGCGAGCTCCCATGGTCCGAATGGCCCGACTTCACTGCGACTGACCCATTCGCAATGTCCGCTTTCGGTACCACCTTCGGCCGTGAAAAGATAATAGTAGCGACCGCGCTTGAAAATATGGGATCCCTCTGCGACTCCGGATGATGATTCACGGATTAACTTTGGTTCTGATGTAGAGTGTCCCATCTCAAGATCAATGGTGCAGATATGGATAGCAAAGTCTTTGAGTTTTACACCTGGAGTTGGCTCGAGCTTGCGATATGTTGATGAAAGATATACAGTTCCATCGTCATCCCAGAACAGCTGATGCGTGCCGTCAGTTACTGTTTTATATTCACAGAGAAAGACAGTATCAGCGCTCTCGGGCAATAACTTACGTCCTGATCAAATCCCACTTGATCAAAGTACACCGGGTCAGACCAACTAATTTCATCCCAGATATTCGTCGTCTGCACATAAAACCCCTGCGGCCAAACTCGATCATCCTGCTGGGGCCGATATCGTTGAAAGCTCGCTGCAGTGATATAGAAAACACCCCGATGGTAGCGGATAGTAGCAGCCCAGACACCACCACCGGGCTCGGGGGTATGAATCTGAAGCTGACTCGGTCTAGTCAGAGCATGACCGATGAGTTTCCACTGAATCAAGTCGGTACTGTGATAGATTGGGATGCCGGGGAAGTATTCAAAACTAGAGGTGACCAAGAAGAAATCCTGGTCAACGCGAATGATTGAGGGGTCTGGATTGAAACCCGGGATGATGGGGTTGGTAAAGCTCATGATGGTCAATAGTGATGTTAGTACATTTCGTATGCTTTAAGCCTGTGGGGGCTTCCTTATAAGTGCGGAGTTGTCAGGTATGATTTCGAGATGATGAGTACTGATTGGTGGAGAATTGACTTCCCACATGGTCAGGTAAGTCCCGACAGTCACCGGAGAGAGCCTGAATTGCGGCACTCTTTTAGCCGGGAATGAAGTCGATTTATTGTCTGGAGATGGCTGTACCTCGAAATAAAGAATATAGCGTCAACGCTAGAGTACGATCGATTCAAGATAGATTGTGCTATTTTTATCGATGCATGATACTAGAGGGAGTGACGTGATGGAATTCCTGATTTTCACGGCATTACTGGAATAGCGACACTACCCCGTAGAGAGTCTAGGACTTCCAGTGCTTGACAGGGCGCCTGCTTTTATGTTGTTTTTCGACTTGTAGCTACAACAAAGGTCCTTGGTCAGACTATGTGACTGCCCAGGTTGCATGAGCCGCCCGTGCGATCTATCCTCACACGACCCAAGGTAGATCATTGTACTCCACTTGAACATCAGAATTGGCCTAAATTTAGTCCGTAAGAGTTTGATCCTAGCTTCCGGTGGCTTAGTTAATCGTATCTTTCGGGAATGCAGAGGCATATTGAAAGCACTAGGTATTGCTCCTACGAGGATATAGAAAGACTGGGCTACGATCGGTGAAGTCGGACCTATCAACACGAATAGCAGCAAGAGGTGCAACGATACAATGTCTAGAATGGTCTCAAAAGACTGAACGCGTTGGAACGTAGGCAAGAAGGTAGCAACGGGGGGCAAACAGTCTTTGTAAATCGTCTGCTCTGACATTATTTTTGGTAATCCTATACCCATTTCTGTGTCTGTGCGACTGGTCGCGTGCCGCAGAAGATGCACAGTGACAGGACGCTTGATTGAGATCTTGCGACCATGCAGGAGACGTCGGTGTCGGACAAGTTGGCGGACGAACGAGCGGAGATTTCAAGCGTCTAGATTCTTCCGGGGCTTTACATTGATTGGGAGGGAACCTCAAGTTGGTGTAAGCCAGTGCGCCTTCCATGAACAAGCTCGTAATCGATGCGTAGCGAATGCGATTTCCCCGACAAAACTCCCTCCCAGCAAAAGCAAGACTGCAGATCCAATGAGCAATCATGGACACGTTTGTGTAACGGTTTTGCATATCCGACCGCGTGTGAGAGATAGGAGCGAGATTCCCCGCGATGGGCCCCACCATGACCAGCAGCTGCAGTACAACCCCTTCATGGAAGTGTTCTGGACCATATCCACTTGAGCTGTCAACAATCTCATTGACTCCATCATAAAAATTAGCAAAGTCAGCTGGACAGGGGGTTTCCCAGGTGAGTGCTGGCCCAGTCACCTAATGCGGTAGAAGAGGCCACCCCGAAGTTTAGCCGCGATTCCCGCATCCCGCATTCGGAGATGCGGGTAAACCTCCGATGTGCCATGCTGCTGCACTACTCCGCAGGGTCAGGGTGGAGTTGAGCCTGTGGACCTGTTGAATCGAGTTCCTGGTACCCAGCAATTCTGGAGCTCGGCTGTAATAAAAAGTCGGCATTCTTTTAATGTGGGGGGGATAAGCTCTCTGTCTCCCCAGTTTCGCATCTTTTCTTCCTCCCGCTTCATCGCCCAGTTCATTCACGGCATAGCTTCCGTGTGCGCGAAGAACACCGAGTCCGCCCACCATGACATCCAAGTCGACGTCCACGTGTGTGGTACAGCAACAGTCGCACGATGCGCCGAACCACATTATGCTCGAAGCTCTACCACCGAGTCAACGTTTAGCAGACGACTTAGCATCGGATGAATCTCCCGATGGATTCGCTGCGCTGGAAAAATGGAATCATCCCCGAACCAACGTATATCGCACGTTGGCAACCTTCTTGAGTTTCCTGGTGATGGGAGCTAATGATGCAGCATACGGTGTAAGACAAACCACCAATGACTATAAGCCGGAATTGAAACGTTGATATTGAGTCAATCTAGGCCTTAATTCCATATGTATGAGCTCTTCGACGCGCGCTGCAATTCATACCATACTTACCATAGTCCTACAGCTCGAGACCTACTATAACCTCACCTACACAGTCGTCTCTCTTGTCTTCCTTTCCCCGCTAGCCGGATACACCCTCGCCGCATTCCTCAACCACCGAATCCACATGTCACTGGGCCAGCGCGGAGTCGCCCTGCTCGGACCCGGATGCCATCTCATCGCCTACGTGGTGAACTGCCTTCACCCACCATACCCGGTTCTTGTGATCTCATTCATTTTCGCCGGCTTCGGGAATGGATTGGAAGATGCAGCATGGAACGCGTGGGTGGGAAATATGGCTAACGCGAATGAGGTGCTGGGCTTGCTGCACGGGGTGTATGGGTTAGGCGCCGTGCTAGCTCCGCTGATTGCGACGTCGATGATTGCTCGGGCGCAGATGCCATGGTTCAACTTTTACTATGTCATGGTAAGAAGACTGAACCACTTTCCCCTTGTTGACTTGTTGGGTTCCCTGCTAAGCATGAATGACTAGGTCGGATGTGCCGTCGTCGAACTTGCAGCCTGCAGCGCATGTTTCTGGAACGCCACCGGTGCTGTCTTTCGGGCAGCCAATGCGAATTCAATGGAAGAGAACAAAAAGGGCGGGCTTCGGGACGCTCTGTTCCAACGGCCGTCCGCGCGTGTGACATGGCTATGTTCACTCTTCCTGCTGGGTTATGTCGGGGTAGAAGTCGCGCTGGGAGGCTGGATCGTCACCTTTATGATTCGGGTCCGACACGGTGGGGCGTTTGCCAGTGGTATGACAGCCACGGGGTTCTGGCTGGGAATCACGGTCGGTCGTATTATCCTGGGCTTTGTGACGCCCCGTCTCGGGGAGAAATTGGCCATTTCGGTATGTCAAGAGATTTGCCATGCTTTTATGCGGCGCGAACGGGACACGAACCATTGCTAACCAGGGTCTAGGGATATATTCTGTTATCCATGGCATGTGGACTGGTCTTGTGGCTCGTACCTCAATTCTACGCGTCTGCCGTGGCCGTCTCACTTCAAGGATTCTTCCTGGGGCCGCTCTTCCCCGGTGCTGTCGTCATCGTCACGAAGCTCCTCCCTCGACACCTACATGTTAGTTCAATCGGGTTCTGCGCGGCATTTGGCGGCTCTGGAGCCGCTGTTCTCCCCTTTGCCGTGGGTGCCCTGGCCCAGGCCAAGGGTGTGCAAGTGTTGCAGCCGTTCATCATTGCCTTGTCCGGTGCCATCTTTCTGGCATGGCTAGGACTGCCGCGCGTCTCCAAGGCGCAACATAGCGAATAACCATGTCAATAACGTAGACAACGTAGACAATGTTGTGCACTATGGAAAAAAATGACGACACGATCGCGATTGAGCGGGCAGGGCAGAAGCTCGTGGCATTCTTTTTTCTGTTTCACAAGCACAAGCTCCCACGAGCCCACGCGGGATGGACAATTTGCACCAAATTGACATGTGAACATGTGAAAACGCAGCGTCTCGGGCCCCGATTTCTCTTATCTGATCCGAGTCCTAGAGGCTCCCGAGCCGCCTTGCTCCGATGCTGCATGTTCTTGCTTCTTTCTGGTGTTTGAAGTTGTTCTGGTTTCACGTATTAAACTACATAAGTGCTATCTCAGAAATGTATATAAGAATGGATCAATGGTACAACTTTCTGGCTGATTGATGGATTTCCGCGCCACCACCGACTCCACGACACGGGTGGGTTTCCGACCGTCGGGAAACCTCACCCGCACAGATCGATCGAGGGATCGGGATAGCCGCCGGGGCAAGGGAGATCGAACAATGGGCTGATCCCTCACAGCACTCCATCAATATTGGCTCTGGTGAACAAACCGAGGTCATCAGAGGCATTTAGGGGGAGGACGCAGAGGATGAATGCACAATGTTCATTCGTATGACGTGAGCCGCTGGGACTCGCCATGAAATATGTATCTCACTATCAACACCCTTTTGCGCAGACCGCCAGGGTAGACCACCTGCAGACCCTAGAGTGAATGGCTCATGGCCGGCATCAGCCGGGCATCAGCCGGGGAGTCTTCAGCCGAACACTAATCGACTAGGTTAGTCAACTAGATTAACTTGGTAATTTACTTGATCGGTTACTTCACTATACCCCGGTCATGGCGGTGAGGAAGGACAATACAAAGTGCAGCCAACACACCACAATGTCAAATTTGACATGGGAGACATTAGTTAGCTGACGGTAAGAACTATGCAATGGTCAGTTTGGTGGATTCGAAAAAAATGCCGTGCAATCCATACCTGAGTAAACCCCATGATCTCCTCAGTGGTGTGGCTCCAACTCGGTCTTCTCCGGCCAGTCGCAGATTCCCCAACCTCGACGAGCCTCGGCACTTTCCTCATTCGGCCCAGGGACTTGGCCTCGGCCTGGAACGTCACCGGGGCCCCGGAGAAGACGAAAAAGTTCCTGGAGTCTGAGTATCGGAGTATCTTATAATCGCCATCCCCGCCTTCTCCGTCTTCTCCCTTCTCCTTCTCCCCCCACCCATTCTCCTCATTCTACACATCCCCCCCTTTTCCCCTTCACACACAAACAGAATGCCATCTCCACCTCCAGATTGGGTCAAGGCTCTGAAGCCTGGCGGCCCGCAGGGTTCTGAGCTGCTCGCCCAGGAGCGCGCGCAATCCAATGTCGACGTCAAGAAGCTCTCCGAGCTGCTGCACACCAAGGAGGCCTTGGAGCTTCAGGACAAGATGGTCAAGATTCTCCAGCCGGAGCCGGTGTTCGACAAGTCCCAGAATCACTCCCTGGGTCGTGTCGAGCGGCTGAAGCGGTCGCTGGCCAAGGGTAAGCGCCTGCAGCAGTTGGCCGTGCAGAACAAGTGGTCCTGGGAAGAGCTGCACACGGCAACTGAGTTGACTGGAGAGCCTAATCCCTATGGTCTGCATGCTAGCATGTTCCTGGTATGTTGGTACTCGAATATTTGGTGTGGTAACTGCGCAAAGCTAGAAATGCGAATGCTGACATCCCCGCCTCCTTTCTCTAGGTCACCCTCCGCGAACAAGGTAACCCCGAACAGCACAAGCTCTTCCTTGAGCGCGCCGAAAAATACCAGATCATTGGGTGCTACGCTCAGACTGAGCTGGGCCATGGATCCAATGTTCGCGGTCTCGAGACCACGGCCACCTGGAACCCTGAGGACAAGACCTTCACTATCAACTCCCCCACACTGACTGCTTCCAAGTGGTGGATTGGCTCTCTCGGCCGCACTGCCAACCACGCCGTGGTCATGGCTCAACTCTTTGTCGGTGGCAAGAACTACGGTCCTCATCCCTTCGTGGTGCAGATCCGCGACTTGGAGACGCACCAGCCTTTGGAGAATGTATATGTTGGTGACATTGGTCCCAAGTTCGGTTACAAGTGAGTCGCACCATCCCCGCGCAGTAGTTTACTACTTTCCCTGCGATATTCGGCTGACCCGTGGAAACCCCTCCTTTAGCACTATGGACAACGGTTTCCTCCTTTTCAACAAGGTCAAGATCCCCCACATCAACATGCTGGCCCGCTTCTCCCGTATCGACCCGGAGACAAACAAATACGTCCGCCCAAGCATGCCCACTCTCGTCTACGGCACCATGACCTGGGTCCGCTCCAACATTGTTCTCCAGTCCGGTGGTGTGCTCGCCCGTGGTGTGACCATTGCTACTCGTTACTGCGCCGTCCGGAGGCAGTTCCAGGACCGCGATGCCGACCCCAATGCTGGTGAAACCCAGGTTCTGAACTACAAGATGGTTCAGGTCCGCCTGCTGCCCCTCCTGGCCTCCATGTACGCTCTCCACTTCACTGGTCGCGGTATGATGCGCTTGTACCAGGAGAACCAGAAGCGCATGGAGGCGGCTTCTTCGCCCAGCCAGGACTCTCGTGGCCCTGGTCCTGAGGAGCTCCGGGCTGGCGCCGATCTGCTGGCAGATCTGCACGCTACCTCTTGCGGTCTCAAGGCTCTGGCCAGTACCACTGCCGGCGAGGGTCTCGAGATCTGCCGTCGCACCTGTGGTGGTCACGGTTACAGCAGCTACAGCGGTATCGGACCGTTCTACTCCGACTATCTGCCCACTCTGACCTGGGAGGGTGACAACTACATGCTCACCCAGCAGGTCGCCCGCTATCTGCTCAAGTCTGCTCGTGCCGTGTTGTCCGGCAAGGCTGCTGACAACGACACCGCCCGCATCCTCCGCAACTACCTCAATCGCCGTGACAAGGGCGCCTCCTTCGACATTCTCGAGGAGGACAACGACATTGTCGCCGCCTTTGCCTGGCGTACCGCCCACCTCACCTTCGAGGCCCTGAAGCACCGTGACGCCGAGAAGCGCTCATGGAACAGCCTACTGGTCGACTTCTGGCGTCTGTCCACCGCCCACTCCCAATACTTGGTCGTCAAGAACTTCTACGAGGCCGTATCCTCCCCCGAACTCTCCCAGTCCCTGGACCAGGAGACGAAGACCATCATGCACAAGCTTTTCCGCCTCTACGCCCTGTACACCCTCGAGCGCGAAGCCGCCGAGTTCTTCTCCTCCGGCGCCGTCACCGTCCGCCAAATCGGCCTGACTCGCACCACCGCCGTGATGAAGCTTCTCGACGAGATCCGCCCTCACGCCGTGCGTCTGGTCGATTCCTGGGCCATTCCTGACTGGCAGCTTGACAGCAGTCTCGGTCGTTACGACGGCGATGTCTACCCGGATCTGTTCCGCCGCGCCAGCCAGGAGAACCCTGTCAACGACCTGACGTTCGACCCGTACCCGTGGAACGAGGCTGTTCTCAAGAATGAGCCTCCCAAGAGCAAGCTGTAAATTCTTATTCCCTTGATGGTGTCAATTTTTTTTTTTTGATTTCCGATGTATATTGTTTGACATGTTTACCCCCTTTTTTCTCCTCCTTCCGTTACCTTCTGCATGCGTGTCTTTTGGATTCTAGGGGATAGAAACTATTAGAGACTAGAATAGATCTTATACATTGAACGATGACTCTCAAGATACTTCTCCCTGCCCGGTCTTGAATTAATCAGCTTGGATGTTGAATTTCATTGAAGCGAAAAGACTGCCTTCGAACCAGGTTGTGCGAATCAGCTCGCTCTGAATGGTGCAGGAAACTGTACACCTGCGCGAAGGTATCGTGTATCTTTACTAGTGTATGGTCCCCAACCAGTCAAACCTACATCCATGCCATCCCTGATTCTATCCGATCTAGCGTGCGCAAATTTAGGTTCCGGGAGAAAGAGTAAAATGATTTCTCATTCAAGTCAGAATCCTGTCCGGGACTTGGGTGCGGAACTTGGGTGCGGAACTTGGGTGCTGTAGATGATTGCTGAGAGCATAATTTCAGGCAGTCCGATGGAAGGAATGACGTGAGAAAAACGGATTGGCCATGAACTGTGACCGTTTAAGCTATCTTCCGGAGCCCCTGCGATTAGCTATTTAGAGGGAGGGCGTTCGAGGCGAGGCCAATGGCCCTCCGTGTGATCTTTGACTAGACCGCGCCCGACTTTTAATCTTATATAGATATTGGCCTGCATCTAGACACAGACTGTATAAATTTAGCGAATCATGTTGGAGTAATGGTTGAGCACTGACTCGAGTAATGTAGTGAACATCATCCCCTGCCCAGGTCGGGCTGTGAAGTGGCTGTTCCGTTGGAGGATACAAAGTGTTCCCAGCTTGTAGTTCAAGCTTCACGGAAGCCCGACTAGAAAATTCGCGGATGTATAGCAAGCATACTTGATCTTGATAATATCGAGAGTAATTTGAACAAAGCGCAAAATCCACCTTCGTTGTATCGGTGCTCGCTGATCCTGTTATTCTCATGGAAGGTGGCTTATGCGGAGTTACAGAATCTCTGTATACCTTGAGGGGGTGGCAGTGTGGCTAGTCATGTTTTCTCCCGCGTTGGTTAGTTAACTAGTCAGTTAACTACTCTGAAGGCTGAATATTACAAAACCAACAGCGCCGGGGTGAGGCTGACACGCTAAAATAATGCATGATTACGTAGCGCTGAGGCGAATCGTCTAGACGCCCAAGATAACCAAACCAGGAGAATTGATGCCTACAGTACCTGACCTCCCTGATCGGGAAAGAGTGAATATGTGCCCTGGATAAGAGGCACAACCTAGTGCGTGGCGTGGGGAGTGAATTTTGTGCAGAGGTAATGATGCGCTGGTGCGTGGGTTGCCCCCAATAGTCGGTCGCCTCACGCACGCTCTGTTTGTTTTGTTCAAGGAGCAGTTGTACCTGGATTATTTGCTCCAATCTTGAATTTCATATGAGGCACCTTTGACAAAGTAACCTCTGCAGATCAATTTGACGTTCGATGATTATTCTCATCTACCTTTGGGCCGGACTGAGGGCACGTTCGCTGACTCGCTTGGATCATCATAAGGATGGGGCGAAGAATCCCTGCGACACTAGTGAGTTAGCTTTTACCAGCGGCTAGTGAGAATGGATCTTGAGTCCAGCCTCCCAACTGATCGCCCAAAACTTGAAATACAGCTTCGGTTGGGTCCATCAGCCGCATAGTTAATTTCAACGGCGCTTACGTCGCAGATGACTGATAAGCGCGAAAAAATGATTGGACAACAGAAGCAGAAATGCAGCTTGGCTGGTGTGTGCCTCAGCGAAGGCGCAGTGCATGCTTAAAGAGGCCGGTGTTTCGAATGAATGGTATCTATCCCTTCCAAAGGGCGAACTGTTATGGGTGCCGCAGCAGTTTGACGACGGACATAGATACCAGGCTGATTGTAGGTTGGCGCTGCGCATTGATGCAACATCCAAGGCATGAAGTGAGGCTGAATTGTGGTGACAGAAGCTATGAATCGGCATAAAAGGCATGAAAGCCCTGGTGAAAAAGCTGATATCTCCAGAGACATTCCTCTTCCTCAACTTCTACTGTTTTTCCCTTGACTTGTTGAAGGTTTTGCCATAACTTCCAGCTTTCTCGTTGCTTACGTCAATCGAATACATCAAGCTATCTAGTGAGAAATGTCTAACTATATCGTCCATTCTGCTCAGCGCATTCGAGAGCTGGAGGAGATCATTGGATACGAATTCAGAGACAAAAGTCTTCTCGATCGGGCACTCCAGGCCGCGGGATTCGGCCCATTGCGTGAGGGCAACAAACCTTTGGCGCTCATTGGCGACGCCACTCTCAAGCTCATCATACGAATGATGGGCTACGAGACTAATTCTCCAATTGGTGAGACTTCTTGAGATGATTTACAAAGGTTACCTTTACCAAAACTAACTGAAAAAGGTCGCACAACCCACATACACGATATTTCGGCTGCCAACGACAACCTTTGGCAGATTGGCTTTGCTCGTAAAATTGATACCTTCATCCATCTCAGCCCCTCATCCCGCGGAGTGGTGCAAAATAGGCTGATGGCTACCACCATGGAGGCCATCCTGGGAGCTGTTTACTTGGATAGTGGGAAAGATATTGCGGCCGTTTTGCGGGTGGTCGTTCGTCTGGGTCTCATAGTCGATGTCTAGGAAGATGACTTAGGTGAGTCCCATTATGTCTCATGTTAATCATCTTACTTATGCATTACTGACAGTTGAGACAGGTATAAATCTACTAGAGAGGTGTTTGGATACCCTTACAGTGATAGTTGCTGGCACATGCCTTGGTAAAGAGGCTCTTAAGAGCCTTTTGAGGCGGACAGACGTCGTACCAATTTTTCGCCTTGCTGGATCATATTGCCTTTTTATGATGGCATCTGGCAGCTACTGTGGTTGGAATGGATAATACCTCTCTGGGTCAGTCTCTGGCTTGTGTCTAACAGGAGGGCTATTTAGTCCTGTGACGCTAGGTAGCCACTTGGTACCCGGCTTGCTGGCGTGATAGGACTCAATTGCCCTCGGGTTAGACACCAGCCACAGACTGATTGATTTCTGGTTGCTGCTTCTATGGTCCTTTTCTATTGTTATTCGGCCCGTTTTTGTCTTTAATCTATGCTCTTCGTCGCAAGCCGTTCAATGATTCAATTTGACGATTCAACATCATCAATCTGAGCTCTTCTCAGTCTTTCTCTTAGTGACTTACAGAGACCACATCCAACAATGGTTTTCATCTAGCAGATCATTCCAAAGAGTTATGGAAGCCCGGTTTGAGAGAGAGGGAGACTATCAATTCGATGTCATAGTGCAGTCTCAAACCATTAAAGCCCTGATAATCTATATACTACGGACATGGAGGCAATATCGCTCAGGATAGTTCCAAATAGCGTAGTGTCTGCCACACTCTCACTTCACCGACCCAAGATGCTAGAGACAGGTCGTGGACATGACCCTATGGAAGGGTAGTAGCCGACTCAGCCTTACTGTAATTCTTTGCGATGAAAAGGTATATTCAACGGATGTCCACATTCAACTTCAGTGTAAAGATGACCAAATCATACAAATAGGGACTAGACTATTATAAGATGACTGATACTAGGGCTTCAAGCCGTACGCCCATGGTGGCACAGTTCTAGCGATTTCGTCGTGTTTTGAATGCCGTCAGCTTCTCCACTCCCTTAAATGTGTACGGTCTTTGCCAATTGCCTCATTTCTTACGTTCCCCCAAGACCTCATCGAATTATCCGAAGAATGTTCTCCTATTGTCGCTCGGTTGAACAAATTAGCCTTTTTGTCGCCGGACCCCATGACGTCGGCATGCCGATCGGGGGCTGAAATTACGGGCCGGGAAGTGCTTCATCGGCGTATTTTACTCCAATTTAGCCGGTGAGAAACGAACCAGGCGTCGAGATGCCTCAAAAAACCTGCACAGACCCATGGGTAATAATTCGAAGGACTTTCTCCGGCTAAAAATTCGTTTGAAACCTGTCGTGTATATCTGCATTCAACCAGTATGACCACATTCTATACCCACCTCTCAGCGGGTAAATCTAGCTTGGCCTTCGGTTAAAATCCTCACGGCTTCAACCGAACCAGGACCGACCACTCGTGGAATCTGCCGAGTGGGCTCTTACTTCTCTGTTTCTCCACAGCCTCTCCCAGTGACGCAGCAAAACTTCCGCGACGTTGCAACCCCCGGAATCCGTCTCCAGTCTCCCTCCGCATTACCGAAGGCGATCCTTTCCGCAGATGGCGTAAATCCTAAAACCACCAGAGCTCAGGAGTGGTAGAATGTGTCGACGCTAAGCTCTGTTCTCGCGTAGTCCCAGCCTGGTTGCAAGCCACCCGCAACTGGGCGTATAACTGGACTGACCTTAGTAATGGATTTGCTCAGGTTATAAAAGGTCTCCGTGGGCCGCAATAAATAAAGGTTAGAGTCAGCAAATTGGTTGAGGGTTACTATCATGTATCGAATCTCTAACATCTATGGTGTGTTTCTTTTGGCTAGAACCGACCCCAATACAGGACCTGTGCTGATGCTGGACCAGTTCTCGCCGCATTTGGCACCATTGGCGGTGCTCTCTTCGGCTTCGATGTGAGGTACGCCACTATCTTTACCACTGGTTTCGATGTCTCATCATATCAATGGATAATGCTCACAATATCGTCCAGCTCGATGAGTGCCTGGATCGGCGTCGATACATACACGGATTTCTTTGATCATCCAGATTCCAATCTTCAAGGAGGGGTAATTTCTCGCTGTCTGGGCTCGTTTATTCGCAAATTTGAAATCTAATGTTGAACTTTTTTTCTGAACACAGATCACTGCTTCTATGTCCGCTGGTTCCTTTGCCGGGTCTATTGCGGCAGGCTGGCTCTCTGACATCCTCGGTCGTCGTGGGTCACTGATGATTGCATCTTTGGTTTGGATAGTCGGAGCAATGGTTCAATGCAGCGCCCAGAATGTCACACATTTGGTAGCCGGTCGCGTTGTCAGTGGCCTTGCTGTTGGAGTCACCTCATCTCAGACGTGCGTCTACCTTTCAGAATTGGCACCAGCTCGCATTCGTGGTCGTGTTGTTGGAATCCAACAGTGGGCTATTGAATGGGGTATTCTGATAATGTACCTCATTGCATATGGCTGTGCTGTTGGTGTGTCTGGTCCTGCTGCGTTCCGGATCTGCTGGGGCATTCAAGCCGTCCCGGGTCTCATACTTTTCATTGCTCTGTTCTTCTTCCCCGAGTCGCCTCGCTGGCTGGCCGGAAAGGAGAGGTGGGAAGAGGCATTGGATACTTTGGCATTGATCCACGGAAATGGGAATCGCAATGACCCTGTTGTACAGGTCGAGTTCGAGGAGGTCCAGGAGGCAGCCCGTATCGCCCACCAGGCCAGAGATGTCTCTTTCCTTGCTTTGTTTGGACCTCGAGTCTGGAAGCGTACTATGTGTGGAATGAGCGTTCAAATGTGGCAGCAACTACTTGGTGGTAACGTGGCCATGTACTACGTGGTCTATATTTTTGAGATGGCTGGCATGGTGAGTGATAGGTTCTCTCTTTCACCTAGTTCCAATTTCTCATACTGATACATGCAGACTGGAAACACAACTCTGTGGTCGTCCGCCATTCAGTACGTTCTGTTCCTTGTCACAACAGGAGTCATGCTACCGTACATCGATCGCGTGGGCCGTCGCAAGGTGCTTCTCATCGGCTCCGTTACTTGCATGGTGATTCACTTTGTTATCGCCGGTGTGATGGCCAGCAAGGGGCATCCCGTTTCAGATGTAAATGGCAATGCCAACCTCACATGGTCCATCAAAGGATCATCTGGCATGGCAGTCATTGCATTCTCGTATATATTCACCTCAGTCTATGGATTTACTTGGGTATCAATCCTTTTCTCCATGAAATTTGTTGGCAGTATTTTCTAACAAATATTCGAACAATTCTAGGCTCCAACCGCATGGATCTACGCCTCAGAAGTCTTCCCTCTGAAGTATCGAGCAAAGGGCGTCGGTCTTTCCGCTTCCGCCAACTGGATCTTCAACTTTGCTCTGGCCTACTTTGTCGCACCTGCCTTCCATAACATCCAGTGGAAAACTTACATTATTTTCGGAGTCTTCTGTTTTGTGATGACTTTCCATGTTTTCTTCACATACCCCGAGACTGCCGGTCGTTCTCTGGAAGAGATCGATATGGTGTTTGACACGGACGTGAAGCCGTGGCGGACGAACATTATCCACGATAGATTTGGGGAGGAGATCCAGAAGCACAAAGATGCTGGAACGTTGAAGGAAGGAACCGATGCTAGTCATGAAGAAGTTGTTTGAATATGTCGATATAAGTAACGTATAGAGAGGATAATTTCTGCAGGCTGGGAGCTTTCCTGTCTATCAAATAGATTGTTAAATTAGTGAATAGTCTGCGACAGCACGTAATGCATAGCCGAACCCCCACCCAAAATCGCATCTCCTATACCTTACCTAATTCAACCACCTAAATTACTGATACATGCTGAATCATCGCATAAATCGGCTAAAAAAGAGGAAAAGACATTATAAGCATTCGATGATATCAAAAATGGCGGTATCCAATCCATCCGTGGGGCAGCGAAGCTACACAAAATACCTTATATAACCCTAGCCGATCGTGCAAAAGGGGTAGAAGTACGCATCAATAAATACCTTGATGGCTAATTAATGACCTAATTTGAAGAGGATTTAGTTACTGAATACACACTCTCTCTAGATCCGCCGAGGGTAGCGCCTAGGCCCTCTACTGTTTGAGAGATGGCTAGAACCCTACTCGTCGCGCTTGGAGTTGCCCCTCCGTTGACTGTTAGTGTCAATCAGGTATTAAATTTGTGAAATGACGCAATAAGATTCGAACAAGCTTCTTCAGATAATTAGAATTGTTGATTAGATGCCCTCGTATCTTTCAGCTCCAGATCGTTGAAATGTTGAGTAATCCCCCCGGAAAGCTTAATAATCATCAGCAGCCACTTGTTGAGCATTGGCCGAAGACGTTCCACGGCACCTGCATGCAGGCTTTTTGCCGCAAGGGGTTTCTTGAGCACTAGAAAGCTTGGACTTGTCTTTGTAGAAGGGGTTTGGCTTTGAATTTTGCGCACGCAGTTGAAAAAGAAAGATATTATTTCAATAATTTGACAAAGTAGCGGACGAGGTTTAAATAGTCTTGGATACATGTCAAACATCCTCCATACTACATTAGATACGGCTCACCTATTTCTGAGTATGTTGGATGGCTATCTTGTTATTCATATTCCACAGCTCAGTTGTTGTGCGTATTAGTGAGATGTTGAAGAATTAGCTCGATGCTTCCCAGTGGATTCTAAGAAAGTGATTTACGTTCACCATCAGTCATAAACGTACCAATAATAAGTTGATCGCCGATCGCCGATCGGGGATTGAATGCGGAAAGCAGCTCCAATTGCTAATCAATTCTTGAACTATAATCAAATCAAGACCTTAATTAAGCTTTCAACTCAAGACGCAGCGGACTTGATGAATATTCATAATTCACATGGGTCACGCCACTCAAGCCAACCTTCAGAGTACGAATCCGGGGCGGAGTGGCGAAAATAATGGGAATAAAGAGAGCAGTCACCGCTGTTGTTTTCTAACTTTCCTTGTTTCTCTGCAGCCCAGCATTGAGCTTTCAACCAGACTGCAACTAGATCACATTTCATTTGCCCTGCAGGGAAATCGAATTATGCCTCCAGTGTCAAAACGCTCCATTCTTATCACGGGGTGCGTCCATTTTGATCTTCCCTGAAGAATCCCCGGTTTATGAGCTAATTCATAACATGAAACAGCTGCTCGACTGGCGGAGTCGGTCACGAACTTGCAATAGAATTTGCTGCCCGTGGTTTCCGCGTTTTTGCAACTGCCCGATCCACCCAGTCCCTACAAAGTCTTGAGAAGAAGGGCATTGAAACATTCGCTCTTGACGTTACAAGCGTGGATAGTATTATCGCACTGAAGGCCGAGATTGCGAAGCGAACCGGTGGAAAACTGGATATCTTGTTCAACAATGCTGGCACCAGTATGATCCCCGTAACCATTCCAATGTCGTCCCCAGGACGTTGCCGGCATACTACGGTAGTCCAGCCTGCTAACTGAAGTACGTATCCATAGTGTATGAAGCCCCGGCGATAGAAGCCGACTCCACTCGTGTACGGCAAATGTATGACACCAACGTCTTTGGCTTATTCGATATGATCTCGACGTTCATTCCTCTCCTCATGGCCTCCAAATCATCCCAGAAGACGCCACCTATGATAATCAATACCTCATCCGTTGTATCACGTCTACCTTTTGCCTTTTCAGCGGCATATAATGCTTCAAAAGCAGCCGTCGCCTCTTACAGTGATACTCTTCGGATCGAACTTGAGCCACTTGGTATCAAAGTCGTTACAATATTCATGGGAGAGGTTGCAACAAACCTCATGTCCCCAGATAATATCACATTCAAAGATGGGAGCATCTACATGGATGTTCTCGAAAACGTGAAGGAGAGAAGTCGAAAACATGCGAAGAACAGCATGGCGCCGAATGAGTTTGCAAAACAAGTTGTTGGCCAGATAGTCAACCAGTCCACTACGCTTGGGAAAGGTGAATATTTGTGGAAAGGTACCAATGCCAGCATTATCTGGCTATTGAATGCAATCGGGTGGAGGAAAATTTTCGACGGGATTGTAAAGAAGATGGTTAATCTTGATGACAAGAGGGTCCAAGAGGCTATTTCCAAGAGAGCCCAAGCTCTGATGGGCTGAGGAGCTGATTTTTATTACTAGATTTTGTTTAATACTTAATTTTGCACTTAGGAATAGTGGTTAATTGCAGAATATTCGTTAAATGGAGGTGGAATGAATCCTAAATTGATACTGGTTTGATACAAAACCAAGACAACTAAAGCCCCATGTCGTGCCGCCTTTTGTTCAGTCAAAGTCAAAGTTCGCCCATATTTACCACGAGTAATATGAACTGACATCTGTAAAAGGAGAAACTTCCTCAGTCAATAGGGAAATTTGGACTAGGAGTTCGAATCGCTGGGTAGGCACGAGAAAAAAAAACAGCAGAGATGATTAGAACTGATTCCGATAAGTTCTTCCCTCTTATTGCGGTAAACTACATAAAATATTACAGACAGTCTGTTCGTGGGAGCCACGGCGATGACTTGGCGCAAAGGTGCAGGAAATACGTGGATTGCAGGATCATAAGAAAAAATCAACTGGTGACAAGGTCAGCATTTTCCACATATAAAGATCGCTGATCGGAGCGCGGGAGATTTCAGGAATGAAAGAGGCAAGAGGCTCTGCAAATGGGATCAACGGGGTCAAAAAAACATCAGCCTACGAGGTTATGACGACGTCGCACGAAAAAAAAGAGAATCAGTCTCTTGGAATCGGTTCACTTCTAGTCTGCCTGTCACTCCTTTTGCAGTCTCACGAGACATATGAAGATATTGGGCGGAAGAGAAAAGACAACTAGTACTTGAATGATGAACTCGTGACATATGACCGATTCCATAGTCATATTTATATCTTTTCAGCTAGAGATAGCTATTTCAACACAATTATAGAAGCTACAGAAACATGCAGACCCAAATACTCTTCACCCCCATGGAAAATTCAGCCATTGAAAATTTCTGCAAGACCTTTTACATTTTTGGAGGATCCATGAGTCGCTTTCTGACGGTGAATCCTGTCCGATCTTCAGACATTTGGCCATATTCAGACCGTGAATACTCTTTAGAAGGTACTGCTGGACATGGAAGTGTATTGCACCATGAGAACCGCAAGTCGTGTCCAGTGAATTCTGCAGTACCCGCTCCCCCCAACCCCCCGGCAACCTACCAAACCAAATATCCAGCAATTTATGATTCGGGCCTGCCACACTGTGGATAAGAGACATTTCCACGACCGATGTCGAACTAGGAGATAGGCCCACGTCTTGGCAAGCTATAGTCGGCTCCCAAATTGACAACATGGACGACTGTCTATTGTGCAGCCGAAGTAGCATAGAAAATGCGAGTCTGGGGGTCATAGTCCTCTTTGAAAGAGGCACTTTTGTGTCCAACTCTTGAGCTCACGCATAATCCGCATCTTAATTAGTGCATCGATTGAGCAAATTGGCTGTTTGCGCGCAGTCGGTCACCATACTTAAATAGCATCCAAGGGATAGGCAGGAGAAGGAGCGAAACAAATGCCCAAATACTTCCTGCCCAGTGAACCCCCAAGTTTTCGTACATTTGAATAGTAAAGAGCGGAAATACTGCCCCGAGAGTGTATCGCAATGTTCCGTTGGCCGCGAGTGCTGCATGAGATATTTGTTAATAGGTATCAAATATCGATCAGGCTTCCCCAAGGCACTTACCTGAGGCAACAGCTTCCGCACGATAGACTTGGGCCATATATACGATCGTAGATAGCTGAGGACAGGCGTTATTAAGTGATCATCTTTAGAGACGCCATATACACTTACAAACAATGAGAATGCTCCCCATCCAAACGGAATCCCTGCAGCGACCAAGGCGGCCCAATGACCTCCTTGATGGGCTTCCCATGCGTTCCTAGCCACAAGTTAACATTCAAACCAGGAAAAATTCAATTTTAATCACCTACCAGAATAGTCCGACAGGGAGAAGAATACTTCCCACCATCCCCGCGTACAAGCGATGTTCAGGTGCAGGTTCTCCGCCTGTAGCCCGGGAAGCCTTCGCATATAGAGTCCTGTCAAAGACGAGGAAAGTAATGATAGCCATCAAGTATCCAATAATCACACTGATGAAGCCCAGTCCAGCCTGCCGAAGATCGAACCCGTAGTCCAGCTGCAATACGTACACCGCGCTGCCGAAATAGCTGAAGGTCACCGCATATGCGAAGGCAGTATAGATGGTCAGCGACAGAACAATCATCTCACTGCAAAGCATCCTCATCGGTCTCGCCAAGGAGAAACGCATTATGTGACTGAACGGCGTTCGCTCTTTCCCCGCTTGACTGCCATCAGCCTTAGCCGCGTTTCGTAAGATTCGCTTCCTCGCAGTTTCGCGCATCACTAGCGTGCCTAGCCAGATCGGTGCCCCTAGAATTAAAAGAAGGTATTGTGTCCACCGCCAATTATCATGGTGATTGTGCAGTATATACGCGCCGGCGAGAGGCCCGAGACTTGGGCCAAGAAATGGCCCAAGGATAAAGAACAGAGACACAATCCCTCCGATTCTGCCCAATGCCCACACGTCGCCAATCGTACCGGCCCCTGTGGCAACCCCAGCGGAACCAAGAAAACCCGCAAAAAATCGGCATACTAGCAGAGTAGCGAAGTTCTGTGCCCCTGCGGCGCCGCCTGTAAAGGCAAGTAGACACCCAGAGGTGATCACGTAC
The DNA here is from genome assembly GCA_037356195.1 of Penicillium sp. F50. NCBI lineage: Eukaryota > Fungi > Ascomycota > Eurotiomycetes > Eurotiales > Aspergillaceae > Penicillium > Penicillium sp. F50. The sequence continues at coordinate 245,354 of JAYXSA010000038.1, forward strand.
ACCCATTTTCTTCCCAGTATTTCGGATAATGGGGCAATAAAAACGGGTCCAAATGCGATCCCAATTGTATAGAGAGTCAATGAAAGGATTGATACCGTCCGACCGACACCAAACTCGACCATGAGTTGCTTGGTGGCAGGCACCATAACCGATGTACTGAAGGTGCTTTGTAGGATCCGTATCAGCTTGATGGTCGTTCAAATGAAAAAAAAATTGTAGAGTACTCACATCCAAAACGCCAAAGCACATGGAATGAAAGTATGAAGAATTTTCAGGCTGAGACGCCAATTTGCTGGGTTTCTTTTCTCATTGGGATCGTCCCAAGGAAGAAGCTCTGTATCTACCGCCTCGGGCTTTGTTTGGCCATTACCCTCAAGCCCTGAGGTGTTCATGTTTGAAGGCATTCTGTAAGAAGGGTGTAGGTTTCACACTCTCAAACTGACATCATTGCATTTTGTGGAAGACAGTAATTAAGCAGCTTTCAATTTAAATCAGTCTTTTCAATTTCCTTCTCTGGAAACGTTAGCCGGGAATTGACACTGATACTATCAAAGAGCAGCTGTACATCCGAGGCTATTGAGCCGCCACCCGGACGATCACTAATCACAAAAAAGAGACGTGTCTGTGCTTGACCGTCACATCATTTAACATTCGGCTGGAGCCTCTTGGACAAGGGATAATAGCAGCCAAATATGATAAATTGTGGACTTTCAGCAATGTTGCTGCTAGATGGCGTGCTCCTCCGATATTATGTATTGCCGTAGAGAGCCTTGTTATCTGGGGTGCCAATCCAGTTGCGCTTCTCGAAACATCAAGTTCAAACCCCCGTCGACTGGTATCCGTTCGCATAGAAATGGGAGATGGCTATCTCTATGGTAGATGTGAACAACAGAGACTAGCCTGGGCCAAGGGTAAGCGATGTTGCGGAGGGTGACAGTGATTACATGAGCCAGGATGAATTGAATAACATCGAGCACTTCCATAAGAGGCGGATTCACAGTGTGAAATGGGTGTATTACCATGCACTTGTGCCCTTCCCGTCCTCTAGATCTAGCATAGTGCGTGGAGATGGAGAAATAATTTCACTGGCATAGAATCGTAGTACATGGTCTATATCTCGAGAGTTAGTTCTTAAAAAGTCTTAGCGCATTCCAGTCAAGTCTCGATGGTAGGTCATCCAAATTGAGGTTCCAGGTATACATTCTACCAGAGTAGTCGACACGAAGGAAGGGTGGCGTGGGGCGAATGTAATTAACGTATCTTGATTAGAGTTCTGACCCAGGCCGGTGGAGCATTTCGATTATTCAACAATCCGATACCTCGGGTGATTATTGAACAACTGCCACAAAGTTAGCTAACGTCTCTAAGATCCTCCAGTGCGTTACCTGTAGACTGCATAGCACGATAATTAATAAAATAAGGAGATTGAAAGCCAACGAGCAATGGCTGAAGCAAAAACTGCTTTGGCCGGGCCCCGAGAAGGCGGGCGCTCACACATCATGAAGGACGATCAGGGGCGCGCAGAAGAGGTAAGCAAAGGGATATGAACACAGGAATCTCAGCATGGGCTCATTCCGTACAGAGACGTCGCAAGCAGCTTCGCGTGGCCCAGCAGACGTATCGACGACGCAAGGAAGCCATGATTACCAGTCTACACATCCGCGTGCAAGAGCTTGAATCGAGCATCGAAGAACTTAGCGAGTCCTTCTTGACATTTAGCAATCTTCTTCTTGGAGCTGATATACTTGAGAAACATCCAAGGGTGACCGCCGCTCTCCAGAAAATTACACAGCAGTACGTGTTGCTTGCCAAAAGTGGATGCGATGATCGCGACCAAGCCGGCGCTGCGAACTGCGCGAATCCGCAGCCGAAAAAGCCAAGGATTGCGCAAAACATCAACCTCGATCACAATCTAGACATCGCTCAACATTGTAAATTACCGATCATCGAGAACATGACTCAGTCGTCACTCGCCACAAGAGGCCAATCACAGGTACCTCTAACACCGCTCTATCAAGAACAACCCATTCTGCAATCTGAGATCGATCTGCCATCAACTACTGATCCATCCTCAACTACAAGCCCACCTTTACAGAATACCCCAAATATTACACCTCAAGGAAGTCTTATGAAGCAAGACTGGACGTTCTCACGTATTCTTGTTCGAAAGTGCTACGAAAATGGATATCGGTTACTAGTGGACTCAACTGATGATTTGACGACGATTCAGCGCGTTTTTGGCCGACAATTGACAACCCTTGAGCGCAAAGACCTGATTTCCACGTTCTATGCTGCCATGCACGACGAGGTTGGGGACCTGATTAAGTTTGATGCAGACTTCCTCAGTCACTCCCGCCCGAAAAATAACGCCTATCCACCAGAACAGTCTATTGTCTCATCCACAAAAATCCAAAATGGAGTCAAGGTTGCTTCAGACATGTGGCTCGACGCAAGTGGGGTGTACAGACTTCTGCTTAGGAAAGGCATCATTGCTGAGGCCAATGGCTCTGAGCGTTCTGGTCTGCCATTTGATTTTCCAGCAAATTTCAATGTGCTAGCATTTATCAGGCGTAAGTCTTTCAATTAACTGTTCGAATACAGGTGTTGACGCTTGGCAGACCTATCTCTCAGTCCTATCTGTGTTGGCTGCGGACCAGTATTCCGAGTGCGCGATGTTGAAAATGCGCTACACCTTGCCTCTATGACCAGTAACAGTTTGAAAAATATATAGCATGCCAAGTTGGATGGATTGAGAGGATGTGGCGTTGGTAAAAGTGGGAGTTGTTAATCCCACTTGAAAGTTTTTCTATGCTTTCTTTTCTCTTATTAAGACATGATAGTGCTGGTGGTGATCTTGTTAATTCCTATTTTTTTGCGAGCGATATGCGAGATTTTACAACTGTATAGTCAGTAAACTCCATTTTTGGTGCGACCATCCAGGTAACACAATGCTGATGTGCGTAATGTAAGTGTATCACTATCAGGTTCCGTGCATTAGGAAATCAATACCGATTTCCCCTGTATCCCACCGTCAATCATTGAATAAAAGAAATAGTACACAAAGTCACACTGCTGGGTCATCTCACGGCGTACGAAATCTCTCAAATAAGCGGCGATAGTTTGAGCGCTTATATAAGTGGCGGGCGCTGTCGCGAATATTCGCAGAGATTACATAGAACAAGTCCAGGTAACCCAAGAAGACATCTACGACCTACGTGCTGGAAGGACAGGAGGCGAACCCAGGCAGCCGGCACCTCAACAGATCACCTGACACAATAGCCAGGAAGTTTTGAAAATGCAGTTTGATGTTGATTACCCAAGGAAAATATTAATACTGTCTAAGTGTGGCGCAAGAGCGCAATTCTATACTCTAAGATTCGAATCCTCTTTTGCGCGGCCTCAATACCACACTTGAAGCCAACGCGTACCCGCTAAAATCCGCAATCTGTCTTCAACCTTCGTCCTTCCTTGTTGCTTCTTCCTTCTTCCTCGAGTACGGTATTGTGGCAATCTCTCGATCTGCCATAAACACCATGCATCTACGCAGATGCCCTCTTCGTCGCCTTTGTTCGCAACTTCATCATCAAGAACACCAAGGCATAAAACACTCCCGCCCACATGACAACCAGCCCTGCATTCCTCCAACCGTAATACTCTTCTTTCAAGTTGAGTGTCTTCAAGTAGTCATGTCCAGTAGTGTATAGGCACACCTCGCAATTCTCCCTAGCGCCTGGGTTCAGAAGATTCGTGCCGCTCCCCATGCCTTGTTGATAGGTGGAGAGATAGTCGCCACATGTCTCGTTTGTAGGAGGATTGAAGATTGCAAGCTCGCCCTGTTTGCAAGTGATATCGACGGAGAAGGTGGTGAAGGTGAGGAAGGCGCCGAAGAGGTAGTTGAAAGGATCGAGGTAGTAAATCCTAAAAATGCCATGTTATCACTGATCTAGTGGGTATAGATAGTCGTGTGAGGCTTACCAGTATCTCCAGAACGCCGTGATCTGTGAGTAAGGAACGAAAACACCGCAGAATGATACAAGGGTGGTGATGACTAGCGGATTGACGAGAGATGCAAAGGTCGCGTTGGGAGCGTATGCGGCGATCGATTGTCCAATACCGGTGTACAACAGCTCGTAAAACATCTGGACAGTTTGTTAGCTTCAAGCGAGGGATCGAACAACTAATCGAGGACTGACTGCAACGAAGAATGTGCTACCTGCCCACTTAGCAGCACTTGGCAACCCGGCAGTCCAATACCAACACACAAAGTACAACACTGCGCAGACGACCAGGTAGGGCAGCTCAGAAACGATCAAGCCAGTGACGAATGGTACCCAGTGGTAGGTCTTACTCTTCTTCTCACGCGTCTCATACACGTTGCGACGATCGATGAAGACAGGCTGAAGCTGGGAGATGAGACCGGGGGCGACAAACAGAAAACTGAATACCGTGAAGAGGCGTTGCTGGAGATCGGTGACGCTGTTACCAATCGACCAGAACGAAAATCCGTTGTAAAGAGACAGAAGTACATGCAAGATGAGCTTGTTGTTAATGTACTCGGTGTTGCGGAATAAGGAGATATTCATGCGGTGCGTGACAAGCTTGACCTGCTCCCAAATAGGCGCCGCGAATTGATGGCCGTCGTCGATAGTGCCCGGCGGTTTAGCGGCAGCATCGGCGACCAGGGTGTCAAGCTCTTGAGTGATCTTCGCGTGTTCTGGCGAGTTGAGCCAGACTTCGTTCCAGTTCTTACCCTTTGAAAGGCTTCCTGATACGACTTCGATCATGTGCTCAGCAGGATTGGCCTCCCGGGGGCACGGTGCGCCATGATCAGCGAAGTACTTCTTGACGGTACTTGCATTGTGACCAATATCACCAAAGTATACTGTCTTGCCACCCTTAGACAAAAGGAGCAGGGTGTCGAATTGGGCAAAGAGGTCGGCCGATGGCTGATGAATCGTGACTAGAATAGCTTGTCCGACTTCCGCAAGTTTGCGCAAGAAGCGTACCGTATTATTTGCAGCTTGCCCATCGAGACCAGAAGTAGGTTCATCAAGGAAAATCAAGATACTGGGCTTAGCTACGAGCTCAACACCAATTGTGAGACCTGAGAAGTTGTTAGAGTCTACCTCGATCCTGTTCGACGGTTCTAGACTTACGCTTGCGCTGTTCGACAGAGAGACCCGCACCAGGGCGGCCGATGAGGGTGTGCTCGAGATCTTCTAACTGTAGAAGTTTGACGATCGTGTCCACATAGCGGAGCTTCTCCTCGCGGGGGGTTTCACGGTTCTGACGAAGAAGAGCAGAGAATTCCAAAGCCTCGCGTACCGTGGCAAAGGACTCGTGAACATCCATCTGTTCGACGTAGCCAGCAGATCGTTGGAAGGAGACCGGGAGCGGGCGACCATCGACTAGAACGGAGCCATGAATGGTTCCATCGGTCTTACGTTGAGCTAAGACGTCGAGCAGTGTAGTTTTTCCAGCCTGAGGGAATGTTAGCATTCATCCATGTGTTAATCGCCTCGTCAGTGCACTTACACCCGAAGATCCCATAAGAGCACCGAGTGTTCCGGGCTTGACAAATCCTTGAACATTGTCGAGGAGAACGCGATCGCCATGCGGCGTCTTAACGGTGTACGTCAGATTCTTCCAGGTGAAGACCGATGTATTGTGAACGAGCTGATTGTCGATGGTTGCATCAGACATCTCGGAATCAGAGCCGGAGCTCTTGGATGGCTTCTCCACAGTCTGGGATTCCTCATCCGTAACCACGGCCTGATGTACCTTGCTCTGCTTCTCACGGGGGATGAGGAGGCCGCGACCACCTTCGCCCATCTGCTTCCACCTGGAAGTGAAGAAGACGGTCATTGCCACGAAGAAAACGTACCACGCGCAGAGAATGCCAAAGTTGCGCCAAAGATGGCTATGGCTAAACGACATGGAAGCCAGGTATTGGTCACCAGTGACGGTGGTCGCTCCAGGAGGCGCACCACGGACGCCGGTACATGCTTGTCCGCCTCCTGTCTCGGGGCTATATCCTTCGCCATTTGGAACCAGATTCGGGCCCACGCAAGGAATCACCTGGTCATGGAACTCGTTCCCGAGCAATGCTTCGAACGCGTAGGCCATGGGGTTGATCCAGTAGAACCATACGAACCAAGGATGCATGTCGGGCTTGGGAATCATGTATCCTGCGTATGTGAACGCAGCAACGATGGTGAATCCAGAAGCTTTCGTGGCTGCATCGAAATTCGGGAAAGCGGCACCGATGAACCTGAACAGCTGTGTCATAGCCAGGGCCGAGATCAAGTTTATGAGCCAGAAGATGAAGAAAGCCTGGGCGGTGTACTGTAATCCAGTCATAAAATACAGCACAACACCAAAGTGCGAGATTTGGAAGAGCATGATCGGGATGTCGGTGAGGATCTGGGCGAAGACAAAGGCAGATGGATGGTGGAGAGCGAAGTCTCGGTGTTTAGCCAAGACGGGTCGGCCGACGAACGAATCTGTGACCTCGGCGAGAGCGATGAAGGTGGGATAGAGGAGAGAGAAGAAAATGGAGCCTCCTTTGATGAACAGACCCGCCGAGTTGTCCGGAGCGTTGTAGAAGAGTGAGCCACCAATCAGCGCCTGGACGACAGTTGAGGCTTGCTTGATGAACAGAGTCTGCTTGTCGCCCCAGAGGATCTGGAATTGGCGTATGGTAGTTGTCTTCACCTGATGGAAATATCCTGCCGACTCCGCGGCTTTCTTTGGGAGGCTCTTGTGCTGATCTTGAGCCACCTGTTTCTTGAAGTCCGCGGTGTTCTGCTGGGCTTCGGGGCTATTAGGGTAGTCGAGCTCAGCCATCATTCTTGGCTTGATAGAAGAGTTGTCATAAACCGCGAGCAGCTCCTCTGTTGATCGAGGAAATCGGTCCTCAAAGCCTGGGGCAATCGTGCGTACAGCAGGCACCGAGACGCTAGTGAGGAAATCTGCCTTGTTGGCTGCAGGGTCGCATAGGAAGCCGAGATCCTCCATGTATGGCACAGCTTCGTCTCGAGGTCCGTAAAAGATCTGCTTGCCGTTATCGAGGATCAGAATCTTGTCGAATTGCTCGTAGATTCCATTTCCTGCTTGATATAGAGTGGCGATTGTTGTGAGACCTAGAATATCGGTCATAGCGCGCATGGCTTTCGTCCAATCTAGAGCTGTGCTCGCGTCGAGACCACGAGTGGAATTATCCCAGGCAAACACGCTGCCTCTAGTGGCAAGGCATTCGAGAATGGACACTCGCTTGCGCTCGCCACCCGAAACGCCACGAATGAATTCATCTCCGACCTTTGTATCCTTTGTGTGTGTAATACCGAGAGACTTCAAGAGGAATTCTTTGTATATTTGAGCGTAATCCTCCTCGTTTTTGATGTCCGGTGGTAGGTGAAAGGGCACCTTCAAACGTGTGGCGAAGTCGATGGTGTCACCGACCGAAAGAGCTGGAAAGAAGATCTCCTCTTCTGTGTTCATGATGATCTGACCACGATATTGTTTGGCTTCTTGGCTGATCATGGACCCGAACGAGACGTCGCCAGTAATTTCTTCGAACCCCTTTCTGTGGTTGGAGAGAACGCTGAGCAGTGTTGTGCATCCGGCCCCTGGATTTCCAAGAACAAGCAACATTTCACCGGGTTTCACACATCCAGAAGAGTTATCTATAATAGTCTTCAGGGGTAGGCTCTTACTGCCCTTCCCGAACGGGTTGAATTGAGAGAGAACATTTTCGTTGAAAAGCGCGTCACTGCTGATGCCCTTTACTGTGAGGTTCTGCCATGTCACACCTAGCTTCTTCAATTTCCCACCACTAGTCTCGTCACGCTGTCGGATTTGTAGTATATCGGAAGTGAGGGGCCATTGTGAGATGTCATGGGAGTCGGTCTTTTGGCCGGATTTCTCGTCTGCCTGCTCCGCGCTGGAGTTGCTAATAGGCTCCGCCATTGGGGAGGAAGATCGTCCGGTGGGCTTCTCGAGCGAACTAGTCCGGTAAAATATCTTTCTCGGGGTCACGATTAATCTCAGTGTTGTAGTTCTTCGGATTCGATACTTTGCTAGAATTGGATAGCAGAAAGCCGTCGACGGAAGAAAATGCTGGAGATCAAACGATTGTACTCGCCAATGGGAGAGTAGCGACCTCAAGCACAATATATAAGAACAGTAGAGTAATAAGAAATGTGTCAGGAACTTTTCTTCTGATTGATAATCAGATTCAAGGCCCGGATCTCACAGAAGCTCTCCGTCTCATCACTTGTCAATGTGCTGAACGAAGAGCATGGGAAGGACATGTTTCGACGGATGGGGTGATGAGTGAGCATCTTGTGTATTCAGCTCTGTGAGATCTTCAAGCATAACTTTTCCATTCGGATTGATTACTCTATATTCCTAGCTCCAATTGAATTCTCACTGACTCAGCGGCTCATTACGGAGTCCTCCCTTCGGAACAGACATTGGACAGACTCGAAATGTTTCAGAATGCCCGAATGGCGCAGCATTAGCATCATCAGTCACAACTTTATCTTTTTGGTCCCCGGCCGCGTCCCCACTTTTCATCAATTCTGACTTTGAATAGCAGATTTGAGCCGATCGGGGTTGCTACAGTAGGCCACAAGGACAGGTAACTGGAATCGGAGAGCCGTGTTATCGTTAGACAGCGGGCCCGAGATTTCTGCCTGGGCCAATCCCACGCCACTGCCATAGAAAGCTCCACTATTCTTGGCAGATCGCTTGGGATGATGAATAAACAGGCGGACGCTGATTAACTTTCGGCCCAACTAAAGATTGGTTCGCGATCGAAGCTTGAGCTTATCACTCGGAAATGATTTCTCATCACCGCGCCAAGACTCTAAACCACGAATGTAGGGAAGGTGCACCCAATAATTAGTTAGCTCCCTGCGTAGTCGTTAATTTTCGACCACTCCGTGCCCTTCTTCTATTATTCTACCCTTTGTAACACTGTCACGCCAGAGCGAGTACCCTCCAATTTCCCCCGCACGCCATCACCACCTCACAGCCATGACAGCCATGACGACCGCTACCAATATTGATCCCAAGGAGAATTTAGCACACTCCTTGAAAGTAGGCAATGAGCTGATGGGTTCGAGTTTGATTTGACTGTGTATTCTCATTACCCACGGTATACTATTAATAGTTTTGAGGGCGTGTATGAACTTTTGACTTATGGGATACTTTTTGAAATCGGATGTTGGTTGGGAGTGGAATCACGATCGATCGTATCATTTTGGATCGGGGAACCCATGCCCATGACGACGTTCATCTTGTGAATTTCTTATTTTAATGTACTTTCATTCGAGATGAATGGAACGGGCGCCATCCCTTCGAAGTGTACGTGGCTAGCTCGCTTGTTCCGCAGCTGCTTGGCCCCGGCTCCGGTGCGCCTATCATGCTCAGTGAAGTCCTACCCGTACAGCTTTTTGATTCGCCCTATCTATATGACCCGGAAACGCACGGTAGTATTCACCGACAGGCTAGGCCTTACACGCTTCGTGATCGACGAACCTGCGTTAGCCACCGGGCGCCCAACTCGAACCAAGTTTGACTGTAACGGGCATATCCGCATCTCTATCCTCCTTTCACACTGGAATATAAGCCAAACTATGACCTTCGATGTTAGAACATATTCCATCATTCAGGATAGAGGCCTGTCAATCAGATAGGAGAAATGAACCAAGTCACTTGTGCTGGGGGGCCAAAGACTGTTTCTTGAGGAATAGGAGATCTCCCAATCATGGATCGATTTATGTACAGGCTCATCGTCTGAAAAAGGAAGGAGAACCATAACTACATGAAGGGGAGGGGAGACTATGCAGTATAACACGAGGTGTTGTGTAGCACACCTGCAGGGATCCTTATGAGGGATGCGGCTCCTCTTAAAGTGGGAAGCCCACGATTCCGCATCGGAGGGCCACCGACTGTCAGCCTGAATCATAAGGTATCCAATTTTGAATAACCTCATACAAAGCAAATCGTCACAAGTGCGAACAAAATTCCGCTAAACCTGGTTAGCATACTTTCTTCCTCTTCCCGGAGAGGATTTAAACCCTAAATCTTTAACCACAAATTACTCACGCCATACTTCCTCATTTCAGAAACGGTAAGATGTTTTGAGACACTATAAATTCAGGATTTCTAGTAATGTATATTTCATTTTTATTATGTGAAATATAAGGTAGATACAATAACTCGATTTGCTATACAGATTTAGCCCTATCTTCTCTATCTAGTCAATAGGTAGCAATCTCATTGTAAGGATGAATGTAAGGCAGGGCATCCCCCGTTTAACAATGTAGGCAGGATAGGGCTACTCGCAAGGGGCTTGTTGACGATGTAATCCAATGACTCAAATTGATACGGAGACTGATACTTGCAACAACTCAGTCTGGTCCCTTGGGCAAGCAATAGACTTAAGGCAGACTAACTACTTCTTAAATCGAATGTAGGTCATTAGTGCCATACGGGCAGCTTGTTGGCGCACGGCTGACAACCCTGAGATGTCCCTCCGCGACACTGACACGCTAGTAATTGGCACTGCGGATCATGAGCCTGGCTGGCTCAAGTCCATCACTAGCTCGTGCACTCATCAAGATGGCACGGATCATGGGGTACCACCGCCAGGATTGCAGTTGCCGTGGCAATTGTATGTAGTACATAAGGAAGTTGATGTACTTGAGCAAGAATCGTCTTCCTCGGAGTTGGCATACCCCTCGACTTGGAAGATAGTATCGGTTTGGTCGATTTCGACATCAATCGCACCACCCTTCTCTTCACATGCTGCAATTAATGAACTGTATGACTTGGCGCACATAGCTTGAATGCCCGGTCCAATGTAGCTTCCTGCTGCGGTATGCGCAACGGAATAGAAGGCATTACAGGTATAATTCCCACTAGACCCACATCAGATTCGTGATCTCGATAGCAACCACCCCGTAAACATAAGGTGAGACTTGAAAGACCCATGTACAGAGCCTTACGGCGATAAACTCTTGTTGCTGGTGGGTGATGAGTATATTCTGAAACTCACGGGGATCGGCACAGGTGTGCGAGGTGATTGTCTCAGTGTACCGTCTATCGAGTCCACTGACATCAGAGGAGTCTTCGACTTGCCGGTACTCTGCGTAAGGAATATCCTCGGTTGAATTGGTCAGTTGGACCCCGCCAATACGAAACTGAGGGATGAAATGCTCTGGAAGGGCAAATGTACCGTTCATCAGGTCACAAAGGGACTGAACATAGCCGACGGTATCGGATGGACTCTGGTGCGAGAGCGTCCAGATTGATTGGGCTGCCATGGTACTTCAATTGCGATGACATTCCTTCTGAAAGATAGCAGAGCTACGAAAGAGAGTATTTGGTTGGTTATCTTCATGGTTGATGAAGACCAGGATAACAGAACAAGAGAAGGGTACTGAGTACTTTGAAGCAGAAAATTTCATTCCTCAAGATCGTTCGCTCTTTTAGTATTCTCTTTTTCTCTTGCACTAACCTTGTTTTGCTGATTGAGAGAATGTGTAATGAAGTATTCTACTTTTGCGCTCCCAGGTTTATGGCTACTGACAAGTAATTCTTCGGAGCCTTGGACAATAACAGATGATTAGCCGTTTCCTATGATTGATTCTCATTGACCTAGCTAAGAGAACGAGAGACAGAAGAAATGCCTTCTTGGCTCGAAAATGCACTTCCGACGCGTGCTGTCCTCATCGGAGCGGGGCGAGGGCAGTAGTTCGCACTAGTCGGTAGAAGTAGTCAGTTTTAGTGCTTGTGAACAACTCATTTTGCTTGAGGTCCCGTTTTGATCAATTCAAAATTCGCCAACCCATTTTCTCATTACGGAATTCTCGTTCAGATTAGCTCGTTCAGATTCGACGATATTCTTGACGCCCTCTAAGGCAGCGCTTGTTGAGGGCAGTGAAGTTTTTGGAATTTCACCTTCGTGCTGAAAAAGATAGCATCAAATAGGGTCACTTGGTGTAAGTTGGGGCCATGTAGCTAGTGATAGGTGACAGCACCTTAAATTGGTTAAGGGTTGGACAGTAAACGAGCAAAGAAACCAGAGCATCCTGTGGAGTGAGATGGTATCTTTAACATTTGGGAAGTCACCCCTAATGGATTACGCGTACAGCCCCAGTCATTTGCGGCTAAATCGCCCGCCGGTTCAAAAGTTTCAACTAGCCGCATCGTGGGCCTGGGGCCATGCCAGCCATTGGTGAGAATTCCTTCGCAATTAAGTGGATCATTCCATGCTTGGCCCTGAGCCCTTCTTCCCAAATCAAACCCGTGTTGGTTTTGTTTAGAGTCCTTTTTCTCCAATATTCTCAATTTTCATCTCTTGGACTCGAAAAGTCTTACATAGCCAGCAAAATATTGTCCTCTCAATTTGAGAATTAGTTCTTATTCCTCGAACTAAGCCCTCGACCCATCTTGCGCTCCCTACTTTCCCCAGAGCTGGCAGCTATTAGTTCGGCGTTGCGATTCTCTTGCACCCCTTTGGTTTTATCCACGACCTTTACAGTTTGAATAGTCGAATTCATCCCTTCAATATGTCGTTGGACCTTGCTAAGTGGAAGGTACCTGGAGACAGCCCAAGCCAGCAGGCACCAACCTTGAACATGCCACTAGTGTTCATCCTAGCTGCGGTTTTACTCGGACTTCTTTTAGTAAGCTGTCGTTAACGCATGCGACCTAGATATGAAATCAAACTAATGATTAATAGGCCGTGTATTGCCACGCGTATATCTTCGCAACACTGATCGCTACTCAAACACCCAATCCTCGAGTGAATCCATCACTCTCGCGCCAGCATTTCAGAGGTCTTTCCATCTTTATCTTCCATCGGCTGGCCAAGATCTTTGTGATCTCTACGTTTCCTATGAAGGAATTTAGTCCACTGAAGTACGGTGTTCTCAGCTTAACAGCCGATTTTCTACTTTCATACTTGAGAGTAGCTAATGTGCTCACAATCCTAAATCAACATCAACACTCGGGAATCTTTCCTTTCTCCCGTTGCATTCCAACGTGGTCAATGTGGTCGAAGGCCTTCACATCAATCTTGCTGTATAGCACTGCCTCAAGTATATGCTTTTATTTCCCCACCTACTTGATTCAGTTAGCTGGTAGTTTAGATGAGCGGCTGGAGGTTTCAGAAACGGTGCAGTTCGTCAGTATTCTGGGCACTATTCTGATTCTTTACTTTGGAACAGTTGTTCCAGCATATGCAATTTTTATTCGAGTCACTGCCTCTGCACAAAGAGGTTTGCCGATGACTATCGGAGGCGCCTGGCAAGGGTTCCGGTGGTCATCTCAGGTACACTTTTTCAAATTACTTGGCGAGGTTCTCGTCATGGAATCAGGTGTCGCCATCGTTATTTTTGTGTCTGTGCTCGCTTTTTGTCATCCTAATTTGCATGATAGAGTTTTTCAATTTTGTGTAAAATACTTAAGCTAGTCTAGTATCATGAAGAGACATGGTACGCCATGGACACTGAAATATCAAAAAATTTATTCCTATTACGCTGATTATAGATCTACTAAAATTAAGAGTAAGGAAGCGTGCAGAATTGTTGAGATATACAGGCAAGCTAGGGAAGCACCATAGAGTTTAAAAAGGTCAACATCAAATTTCAGGTGAAAGGAAAGCCCTACAAGTCTGTATAGGTATGTAAGTAAAAGTCGAGCGTTGAGAGTGGTAATGCCATTTTGATGATAAAGTATCCCCATTTCCGCATTAACTTCAAAGCAGTCCGCATAACTTTCAAATCACTCCGCATTGATTTCAAAGCACGCCGCATGAGTCTTTTCTTTGCAATTATAGTAGAAACTCAATTCAACCTTCCGCAATCCGGACTATACCTTTGAACAACCCTATTATATTATTAATCAAGGCCGTAGTCCTTTTCAACTCTAGCGGCGTTTGCTATTCTTGGTTTGAGACTGTAGAATACCTTTCCGCTCGCGACTGAAGCGCTACGCAAATAAGTGAAGTTAGGCTGAATAGCACGTAGTTTATATAAAATTTGTCTATGCTGTGTAGGGTTGAACAACGAATCATGCAGCAAGAGGATGGGTGTAGCAATAGGATACTCAAGCCGCTACAAAATTCAATTACAATAATTGTACCGGGACATCCGAAATGATAGCAAGTCAGGCGGCTCAGAAATCAATAGACGCAGATGACTTCAGATCCACACCAAGGCGGAAAACTGAGGGTCTACTAATTATAACGGACGAATCACCAGAAAACAACCGGTATGTCGGGGCAGGGATCTTAGATTTCTAACGATATTAGAATCGTTCTTCTTAGAGCATTGTGGTGCTTCAGCTGCTACCCTTATTTTGCGTAATATGAATTTCGATACACTTTGTATCCCCTTTTCTAAGGGAATTCCATAACCTTATATCGTTATATAACCCTACTATATATATACCTCGCGTGTCCGGGCTATTTAAACTACCAATGTAACCTCTCATGATCAGCGTGCCAAATATCCCATAGTTTCTGATTGACTAGTTGTATCGCTATGATTTTTGTTTACATCGGTCGGCTCGAACACGCTACATTCGCCGTCGACATCCATCGACACCTTAGGCGAGAGGCGCATATAGATCGTCAAACTGCTTGTACCCCATCCCTGAACAAATGTCTGCATCCACGGACCTTGCGTTTTGGCGTGAGCCAGGCCCCAGTAGAGATCCGCGTGTGCGCCGCCATCGATACGGTACTTGGGCGACTCGTCCGCGTTTCGTTCGTCGGCATAGTAGAATCTTCACGCCATCAGTCTGCTACACTCTAATTCCCAAAACTAGATTGAAGACTTACTTATACCCGTGGTCTTGGTACGCGTCCGAAGCAGCCCAGATCATGTGAGCGGCGCCGGACTTGCCAATGCCCTGGGTGAGAAATCTTGGGATGATACCGACGTTCAAGAAATTACATCAATGAAAGTCTTCGCGGCTGACGTTGGAGAAAAGCCCGAAACAGCTTGTTGTGCGGCGACGAAGGCGCTGTGGACGTTGATGGTCATGTCGCGACTAAGGTCGGCGAGAGTGATGGCGAAAGGGTCGTCGGCTGGTGTGAAGGTCACAGCGCTAGCTGTAACAGGTCAGTAGGTTGCAAATCCCAGCAGTGCGAGGAGACAAATTATCACCACTTTAGATGACGACACTAGGGATTCCAAACACCTGCTTCACTTTAGCGAAAGTTTTGATTACTTCGCCGGTCTTAGCGAGTTCGGTCGGGATGATCAGCTGATTCTCAGTGCTGTCGCTTTCTTTCAGGGTGCGAGCAGCGAGGGCGACCTTAAAGCCTTTGGATGCGAACTTGTAAGCGACGGACTGGCCGATGTTGGGGCCTGCGCCGAGGATGAGTATACTAGGGGATTTGGCGGCCATAACGTGTTGCCGGCACTATTGTTGAGTTTCAAGTTGGGAGGTATCGTACTTAGTCGCTCCTCAGTGGAAGATGGAAGATCTTAGGCGCAAACTTCGTGGAATGTGGAGATATCTGACCGCTGCCAGTAAACAGAAAATTGGATTGATCGTTCTCATAGCTTTGTGTCCTTTGCTTCAGTGACAAGGATCGCGCGTCGACGATAGTTGGGCCAGAGCGCAGCATGACTGGATCGGGGCAATTCGTCGACTGACGAAACTCATATTTGTCAGCTACGCAGTTTGTCGGTCAAAACATATCAATCTGTGCAATTTGTTGCGCCGCAATCATCCAATTATTATTCAGTTCGGCACCCGAAAAGACCGAACACTTAGTAATCTAGATAGTGAATTACTTGTGATTTAAACAGCACAAAATATGATGCAAACAAAGTTACTTGGATAGGTGGATCGATAATTGCGGGGTGTATTGAACCATTGGTCTCTATTATCAACACAAACAGTACAAACTATGATGCAAACAAACTTACTTGGATGGGTGGATTAATAATTGCGGGGTGTAGTGAACCATTGGTCCTTATTATCAACACGTACAGCACAAACTATGATACAAGCAAAACTTACATGCGACATTGGTAAAACACTTGATGATTTCTAATAGCATCTATCTAATATATATAACTAATACTTTCTATACATTTAGCTTTTTCTATATTCACATAGCTTCTTGCAAGTCCGAATTTGGAACTAGCTGTGCGATTCTTTGCTTCGATAGCTTTCTTTGCTACTTTCTCAATATGCCGGCCGACACACTCTCACTTGCAGGAAAGACTGCTTTGGTTACAGGTTCTGGCAGAGAGTCTGGCATTGGTGCCGCTATTGCCAGAGCTTTGGCCCGAAACGGCGCGTCTGTGGCAATTCATTATGTATCGGAAGGCTCCAAGGCGCGAGCTGAGAAGGTAGCGCGTGACATCACCGAAGAGTTTGGTACCAAAACTATCGTCGTACAAGGAGGAGTGGAAGATCCAGGTACCGCAAAGAGCATGGTTAAGCAAATTCTGAAAGCATTCAACGTCGATCACATCGATATTCTCGGTATGTTATGAGCGGCGTAATGTTTCTCGTTGGACAAGACTGATTGACTATTTGTTCTAGTCAACAACGCGGCGACTGCGAAAAATACACCTCTCTTGGAGGTCAGACAAGAGCAGCTCGAAGAAGAATTCGCTGTCAACGTCTTCGGCATGATTTACATGACGCAAGCTGTTGTTGACGTAGGTAGAATGCCGCAAGGTGGCCGTATCATCAACATCGGCTCCATCGCCTCGAAAGTTTTAGTCCCACCACCTGTGTATGGTGCGACAAAAGCTGCAGTAGATGCCCTGACAACTCTTTGGGCTGGTGAGGTAAGCTTTATTTTGTGTTTTCCGGCTCTCCGCGCTCGATAAGCATCTAACGACATATCGGACAGCTTGGTAAGAGCCATGGGATTACCGTCAATACGCTCGCGCCCGGTCCAGTTCCAACAGATATGTCGAAAGATTATCTGGTGAACCCTGACGGGTCTCCAACTGCGCTTCAGCTCTCGATGTATGCACAGACGCGAGCTGCGAATCGCCTAGGGTCAGTGGAGGATCTGGCGGATGCTACGCTTCTGTTGGTGTCAGAGAAGAGCCGGTGGATCACTGGACAGTTTATCTCAGTTAGTGGCGGAATTACTGGGGCTATGTAATCTGGCTCTCAAGTTGAGGCACCCACTTGACTAAAGCAGTGTCCTATTTCGGTCGAAGTTTCCAAAATCGCGTGCCCTCCTAGGTGTCACAAGTCTCTTTCATGCTGGCTGTAATTAAGTCCTCCTCAATATTTACACTATTGGTACTATGCTACCTCTAGATAGTAGGTTTTAATTCTCTCTTTTAGATGACTAGGATGAAAATTAGCGTGTTAAGTTCGGGATTTATTCTATTCCTGGCACGGGTATTTAGTCGAGATCAACCTGCTCCGCTATATCCAACTCCACTCGGCGCGACAAGGGAAATACTTCTGCAAGGTGACTGTATCATCAATAAGCCATCTATGGTCCCTTTAAAGATCCCACTTATAGTCCCACTTATAAACTTTTAGTCAAGGTACGTATCTACCGTAGCTCGTGGCGAATTTTAATTGGAATATAAGAACAGAACAACACATTGAAGACGATCGGCGGTCAACTAAGCCACAAGCCACACACAGGATACAGGAAGAATCTTGAGAGGAAAAGAGCAATCTTAGCAATCCCAGGAAAAAACCTTTAGGACGAATCTATCTAGAACCAACAGCTCCCTTATGGTCGGCCAGACCAGAAGAGAAGGAAACAGAAGGAATCTTTCGGCCGAAAAATTGCAAGAAACACAGATATACGACAGGAAGAGAGAAAAAATCATCTGCAAGCAAGAGAAAACGCTCATCGTCAAGCAAGAGCGGCAACACACACTCTCTCTGCAGCAACAGAATGGACTCAACAAGATCAGGGACAATCTCCATCACATGTCAATGTTCTCTGTCAGCCTTGACACTTCTCGGTACACAGACTTAAAGGTACGGCTTAGACTCCGTATGAGAGAGAAAGACGCCTGCATAACCACCATCAACATTAGCCTTGTTCACGAGAGCCAAGACCGATTTGGCGCTGTCTTCTGGCTTCATGGGCCCTTGGAAGGTGGGCGAGTATTGCTTAAACTTCCCAAACATAGCCATAGCTAATTGTCCCTCCTCCTCCGTTTCTATTGAAACTTTAGCAAAAATCATTCCGTTTCAGTTGTCAAGACGATAACACACCAATATTAAGACTGCCAGTGTCTACTGCACCAGGGCATATAGCCATGCAGAGGACGCCTTTCTCCCGGTACAAGGCGCTGAACTTGGCCACAGCCATATTTAGGGCTGCCTTGCTCATTGCATAAGAAGCAGCTTGGTATATGTCGGCTTTGAGTGTCATCTCAGGGTCCGACATGCCTGTAGAGATGGCAATCACTTTCTTCGCCCGGCCTTTTAAAATTAGGGGCATGAAAGCATTGAAAAGGTGGATGGCGCCGACGGTATTGACTCGAATGTGGTCAATCACATCTTGTTCAAGGGCTTTGGGATCGCGGCTCCTGTGGAGAATATTAATCCCAAATCAACTATCTTAGGGATCTTAGTCACTCCGCCTAGGACTTACAGAGTATCAAAGCCAACCAGTGCAGTCTTAGATTGAAGCGCGGCATTGGCTATGACATAATCAAGGGCGCCATTGGCGTTCTCCGAAACATACTGAACTGCTTTCTATGAAATCTTGATGTTAGTCTCGACTTGACTTAATATAGTACTCATTAGCTTACCTCTAATGCCATTGGGTCTGTGGTGTCGGCCTGAATAATGTGAATATTTTTCCGGCCGATTTCAGCGGCAACCTTGGACTCGACAGCTGCTTTGTCGCGGACAAGGCCGAAGACGGTGTTAGCCGGGTCCTCAGAGAGCTGGCGGACGAACTCGAACTAGACGGTAATGTACATGCATTAGTTACACGAGTCTTATGCACGAAGTAGGGATGAGAGCGTACACCAAGGCCACGGGAGACTCCGCTAATCACCCAGGAAGACATTTTGAGGGCTTATAAAATTTATGAAGACTGAGATGGGATCGCCAGTTGATTCTGAAATTTGATGAGCCAAAAAGAGCAGCAATAGCGCATATATTTATGTATCGACCTTGAGCATCGTTTGCTCGCTTTGGCTGGCTTCAAATCCGTCATGATATAAGACATATCCAGAATTTAGTCCGGAATCGTAAATGAACACACTACAGTATTATAAATCACAAGTAATAGTTACATAAATTAGCTTCAGTGGTCAAACAGCAGTTCCACTTATTTTATCAGTCCGCGTGTTTGCTAGTTTTGCTCCGTTTGCTTGAACTTTATCATAGCGGGGCGGGTCGCCGAGCAAGTTTATTTTGTTGTACAATAGTTTGTACTGTTTGTATCGACGACTAAAGACCAATCAACGCCCTGAGATCTGAGTGGATTGCTATATAGTTCTGGTTATGTTGATCACTAGGGCCCAATGAAAGCCGATGAAATCATAAGAGGAATTAATATCTAGCTTATCAAGCATTCGGTTTTCTCGGCTGCCGAACTGAATAATTCATGTCCTGATGCTCTCACTATTGAAGTATACCTCCCCTAAATATCAGTTCTCTCTATGAGTCTTTCGCACCGGCATTTGATATTTCCCGACCTGCTTCTCTAGCGCGGCGATGAGTCTCTATAGCTGGCACGGCTACATTTCGCATTACGCCAGGGAAACGGTCGCGTGACGACTCCGAGATATACCTGTTCTGATTTGGTGTAGTCTTCCGCAAACCCCTAAATGGGGTCCGATCGCAGAATCCCGAATACCATCCCATTTGGGTTGGGATAGGGTGGGGTTGGGATCTTCTGGGGTCGGGCGGAAGACTAATTTGGTGATTCATTCGTTGGAATTATCAGACCCCCGAGTTTTCGTCTCGATATGGATGTTAAGGGAAAGAAGTAGGTGTATATAAGATCCTCCCTGAGAAGCTCGTAACCGAAGCCTCATGAAACAGCCTTAGAATACCACTTTTCTGGCATCGGTTCCCTACCTGATTGACATAACATCTACCCTGTAAGTACATACCCCATTACAGTGGATCTGCAGTCATCTACGTTGTAATTGATTTCCGGGTTGCCTGACTTGCTATCGTTTCTGGTGTCTCGGTATAATTATTGTAATTGGATTCGGTAGCGGCTTAAGCATCCTATTTCTAATCACACACCCCCTTACTGCATAATACGTTGTTAACCCTACACAGGAAGGGCAAACTTCATCTAGAATATATGCTTGTCAGCCTGGTTTTACTTATTTGCGAATCGCTTCAGTCGCGAACGGAGTAGTATTAGACGGTCTCAAATTGAGAATAGCAAACGCCGCTGAGTTGAAAAGGAACGGAGCTGTAATTAAATAATAATATATAGGGATGTTTGAATGTCTAGTCCGGGCTGCGGAGAGGTAAATTGAGTTTCTACTATGATTGCAAAGCAGAGACTAATTTGGACTGATTTGAAATCAATATATTGATTTGAAATCAGTGCGGAAATGCGAATACTGTACATGTTGCCTTTGAAAATTATATAGTGCTTCCCTAGTTTGCTTGCACATCACACTATTTCTATGCGCTTTCTCCTTGAGTTTGGTAGTGTTGTCCTTTCTATTTATCTGCCTCTCGTTTTAGAAAGATGTCTTTCACAGGGGTAGTACTTATTATTGGAGCCGGGCCCCGCGTTGGGAGGTCAGTCGCATCCAAGTTCGCAAGTAGTGGCTATAAGGTCGCCCTAGTTGCTCGCAATTTGTCAGAAGGGGTTTCAGCAGAAGGTTATCTCAACATTCAAGCCGACCTATCTAATCCTAATATTGTTCCTTCAATATTCCAAACCGTGGCGAAGGCGTTTAGCGTTCCAAACATCGTCGTTTTCAACGGTTCGTGCATTTTTATACACCTCTTGGTTATGTGACTCGCTGACGTGCGAAGGGGCTAACCGTCTCACAACTCCTGACGACGACCCTCTCTCCGCACCCTTGGGAACGATCAATGCTGCTCGCACAGTCGGTTTTGACAGTGCCTATGTCGCCGCTCAGCAGGCTCTACAAGGGTTCAGAATGCTTCCCGCTTCAACACCCACAGCGTTCATTTATACTGGTAACACACTGAACCAGATCGCCATCCCAGGCGTGATGCCCTTTGCACTTGGGAAAGTGGCTGCAGCGATGCTTGTAGAGTATGCCGCCAACGCATATGGTAAAGATGGTTACAGGTTCGATTTCTTGTTTTCGCACTTCCCGTTTAGGAGATGTATTTACTGTATCTGACTCGTGCGCCAAGGTTTTACTTCGTCGATGAGCGCAAAACCGATGGACGACCAGTTGGTTTGCAGATCGATGGTGATGCACATGCAGACATGTTTTGGACCTTGGCTCATGAGCCCAAACAGTCCAAATGGTTGGTTACTTTTACAAAGGATGGGGGGCGACAGGCATTTGTTGGAGTCGACTTCGACGGCAATACTAGGCACTCGTATGATGATCAATTTGGTAGATTATAGCAATACGGAGGATCTGTGATTATTGACGTCACTGGACATCTCAGCTTGTCATAATCCGCCAACTGCAATTTGCCCATTACTATCGATTCTCGGCAATCCTCCGTATGAGATTATTGACCGCGCATCTCCAGATTTACTAGCCTGTGTTTATCTTAGAAAAATATCTTCTCAACTGTTTTCTCCCAACCTACTTGGGGTCTAATAATAGCGGATTGCCTTGTTCCTACGCCGGTGTATAGCGGAATGCCTAAACCCTCCATTATTGAGTCACCGTGCCCCTGTTTATTATTTTGTAGGAGCTGAGGAAAGAGATTAGAGGGTTGAGTACCTAAAAAAATAGAACACGGTGTTAAATGAGGTCCATCAAAAAGTAGGTTGGAAGATAAACAATACTGTGGGGCAAAGCGCTCGTCTAGATATAGGCTGAGCATCGACTGGGTGCTCAATAGATGCCTCTAACGACTATCTGAGTAATCAGTGATGGCTCAGTGAGCATCCAATCAGACTCATTAAGCACTCACTGAGCACTCACTGAGTATCGCGTGACGACGCTGAGCAGCTCAGTGACTCTGATTCCCGGACTGAAATTTACTCAGTAAGCCTGACCCTGAGCGCCCTCATAAGAGCGGCGGCAACTGAAACAGGAAAGCCCCAACTGGCATAGGTATTGACCTCTCTCAAATCACAAAAGTATCGAACATCAAAATAGTCATCATAAAAATTGATTGCCAGTACCCTTGAGGCAAATTTATTATCACGGCATGGCCGTACTACTGATTCTAAGTCAGGAGGGGCGTTTGGTATATTTCTGCCCTGCAGATAGTGTACCAGTGCCAGCGACGGCTTATTTCTCATCACTCGAGTTACCCAAGCTGTCTTTGTCACCAATGTGCTCACGATGGTTGTTGGTAGTTCGCTTGGTAGAGTTGCTCAGGACGCTCGCGCGACGAACCGCCTCGTCCTCGACATCATCCAGGGATCGGAGCAGTTCACCATTGGGACCGTACATGTGCGGCTCGTTGCGGGCGAGCGAGACACAGTCAAAGACGTTGGTAGACTTTCGGAAAATTCGGTCCATCTCCTCCAGAGAACGCATGGTCGTCTCCGGGAAGAAGAAGTAGACCACGGGGACGATGAAGGCGTTGCTGAGAAGGGTCTATTAGTACCTAGTTGCTCATTGAATGTAAGCTAGAGGAACTCACATAACGGCAAAGATGACATAAGTCTTATATCCAATGTTCGTGAATGCGACAGGGGTAATCATGACTACCATGAAGTTCCAAATCCAGTTGGAGGAAGTGGACAGAGCGTTGGCCGGGGCGCGAATCTTCAGGGGCACAATCTCGGCGGGGTACAACCAAGTCATACCAAGCCAACCCACGGCGAAGAAAGTATTGAAAACGAAGAGAAAGACGGTCTGGGCAATACCAGCACGGGTACCCAGATCGGTCTTAGGATTGGCAGCGGAGATGCTATCAGTCACGGCCAAAGCAACCATGGACAGAGACATGCCGACAGCGCCAAAGATCATCAGAGTGCGACGACCAAATTTTTCGACCGTAAACACAGCTACCCATGAGGCAGCAAAGTACTCGGTGCCGTTGATTGCAGAGATCAGACGCGACAGGGTTGGGCTTAGGCCGACCTGGCCCTCGAGCAGAGTTGGAATGTAGTAAGTAATCAAGTTGATACCGGAGATTTGCTGGAACATCTGGTTGACATAGGCCAACATGGTCCGGTGGAAGTGGCGGTCCTCGCCCATGGTGAACATATCACGGAAAGAGCCCTTGGCCATCTCTAGGACAGTGGCCTTGATCGCAGTGAACTCAGTGTCGAGGAAGGCCTCATCTGTGTCTTCGCCCATCAGGCATTCCAGAACCTCGCGTGCTTCTTCTTCACGGCCCTTTAGAATAAGCCAGCGGGGTGACTCGGGTAGGAACATGACGAAGGCCAGAATAATGGCTGCAAAAAATATCTGGAAAGCCAACGGGAAACGCCAGGCGACTTCGTTGGGATCGGCAAACATCAATCCAAAGTCAATCCAGTAACTGATGGTGATACCACAAGTAATCATGGCACCCTCGATCATGACCATCTGACCACGACGATGAGACTTGCAACATTCCGATTGCCACGTTGGAACGGTTGAAGTGTTGATACCATTGCCAAAGCCCGTGACGAGACGACCGACAATGAACTGAGCGAGATCGAACGAGGTACACTGCAGCAGAGCACCAATAACCATAATGAAAGATCCTACGAAGATAGCCTTGCGGCGACCGAGCATGTTACCAATCCAAATGGTGGGAATAGAGCCTGCGAAACAGCCCAAATTGTACGCTGCAACAGTAATACCCTGACGAGTCGACTGGGCACTTTTCTCCGAAGGCGTCCAGCCTGCGGTGTGGGCATCGGTGGTGTCGATTGAAGGGAAGTATTTGCGGAATGAGTCCAGTGTCAAGAGGCCACCGGTGACACCTTGGTCGTATCCGAAAAGTAGGAAATCCATACCGGCCAGGACACCGATGGCGATCTGGAGGCGGGTGCCATTAAGGCCCAAGAATCGCCTAGCCATTTGGGTTGGAGTATACGCAGTGAGTATTCCTTATCTTCTATACTATACCGAGAATACTACGCAAGACGTAGTAGTATGTCGTCTCCCAGTCTTTGGCTCTGCTGTACAAACTCCTGCTATCATGTGAAAGAGGAGAGAGATGGAGATGTAAAAAAGGCGGGGAAAGAAGAGAGAGACAAGAGGAATAAACACCAGGACAGAGAACAAAGCGAAATCGACCTCCGATGGCGACGGGAAACGGCCATATTTAAATCAATAAAAGACCTTATTTCTTCGGGGGCCGTGACCTCGTTTTGACGGTTAGTGATCGGAAGGGGAATATAGTATAATAATTTTCATGTTCGAGTTGCAATCCACTCATGACTTGCCCTTCTCAGCTTTGGTGATTCAAAGGTGTACCTGTAATCCGGGATCCACCTGGGTTATTTTCTTTCTCCGAAGTCATCTCCATCCCCAACTTCCAGATCTCCACCTCCACCTCTATGTAGACCTAATGTCGCTCAATCTACGTCACTCTTTGGCTTGCACGGACATTGAACCTTTCATTCACAGCCCCAATCTTCAAATAATTATTTTCTCTGGACGGATGGCTCGAGTGATCCAGCGTCAAAGCACACATCTACATATCCCCTTACGGTCAATGATCTCTCAGGCCTTTCACTGCCCTCATGGCTCTCGCGGAGGGCGTGCAGACTGGATCTTCCGGCACGCGAGTTTAGCACGGCCCAATGAGATGTCGTCCGCCCGAAAGGTCAAAGATCGGCATCAGGCTCGGCTTCGCCATATCAAGTTAGCCCCTGTGACGCATTTTCCCCCTTAGGTTCCCCCGATTCAGCAGCCTCCTCGCCGGCCACTCCTCCTATCAGGATGTGTGGCTGCCCCGGCCAAGTGGAAACCGACACCAGCCTCTCAGCCTCTTAGCTGGCTGGCTAAAAGCTTTGGTACGCGACCTGTTCGAGACCAGTTTCGTTCTCCCCCTCTCAAGCGTCAACCGGGTCTAGCGTTGTTCACGATCTGGGGATTTAGCGGGTGAAGGCAGTAGGTACCGTAAGCGACCAGCATCATTGTTTGCCCTTCGTATGAATCACGCAACACGCAAGTTCTTTTAGTGCCGAACGAGGCGTCTGGGCGTCATTTTTTGGGTACATTTAAATGTCGCTTTTCCGTCCTGCGTGTACGTTTGGAAGAGTCTGATGTTCACTTGCTGCGCATAAATTGTGTAGCCGCAGCCGTGTGCCAGGTAGATCAAAGTCTTTTTCCGGAAGTACAAAACAACAAGGGCCCTGGCTGCCATCCTGGAAAAGATCAACAGGATGTGCTGGTACGATCCCTGCGTAACCCCAAAGGCCCATCCAACCTATCCAAATGAACCGCCTCCCCTCCTGGTCGTAACATCAGTGCGGATCTCATAACGAATCAGCAATCTGACACCCAAAATCCCACGACAACCAGCACTCTTTCGACCCGAACATCGGAAATCCCGGGAAATCGCGAAGCCGACATTAATGATACAACCCGTGTCGGCCGCTTGGCGCCCAGACTCCGGATGCAATAAGAAGCCTTGGAAGAAGTCCCAAGACTTTGAACAAGCCACTGACGAGGCCGTTGGCCTCGAACAATCGCTCGTCGATTTGTTAGGGGTTTATCTGGAGCACTTTGAAGACCTCTTGGGATTGCTTGGATATGTCTTAGATTTTGCTTGGCTGAGACGTCTCTTGGTCCAACTCTTGGTTACTTTCAAAATGGTCGGCGGGTAAATCTACTCGCACCAGTATTCGGGGTGCGAATCCCAATGCAGGACAATGCGGAGACCCGCTTCACAGGCTCTCAATGTCGGAACCAGGACAAGCACGGTGGTCATTTCGACGTCTATAGGTGACCTTGGACTATGAATTCGATGGTGGCAGGCACAATTAGGCATTGTCCGAAATTTTCTCTCCCCTCCTTCGCTATCATTAATCGAACACGGCAACCGTTAAAGACCACCGTATAATACAAGATGACCCATGAATATGTCTACATTTCTTGCAAGAGATACGAAGCTACGGAAAAACAGGAATCAACTTCATTCTCTTCCAATTATCTATCGGCCGACCGCAACCCATCATAGGCCTCCTGAAAGGGCTGAGCTAGCAAGCAGTCACTCGGCCCACTTCCACCGGATGGCCCAACGATGACCGGAGTTTGTCCGCGGAAGATATGCACCTGGCCAATAACTCTTCAACAAAAGTCCCACAATCCACAGTCAGTGCAACCCATTCCGTTCTCGCTTTCAATCCAACATAACATGTCATGGTACCCCTCTATTAGTGACCGCACCTCGGCCACCCCGCGATTGCGACCTCGAATCCTGGGGGTTGGACTATAGGACCTACCCAAAACGGCAGTTCCGGGCTGGCATCATCGTCGATTTGGGGCATACCGGCGAGAAAAAAGTGAAGATGAGATTCAAGAACAGACGGCGCTTCTCATATCCCGTCAGGTTTTATTCGCATTCCTGTCCCCATCGCTCGCATAGCTCGACATAACGCCGTGCCATGTATTATTGTGACCAAGTTCCTAGCCGCGACAAATCTCCGTTTCCCCAAATCAAAGAATCTCATCCAATCAAATTGAACCGATATCGTCCCCTTTCTTCCCATAAATTTACGCTCGGTCGCAAATTTCTAGAACAAGTTTCTTAATCCCACTGACCAGATGCCCTACGGTGAGGGGCGGCGCCACGAGGCGCCTCCCGCCCGCCACTGAGGTCATTCAGCATGACTCGCGAAATCATGGCCCGCCCATGGTTTAATCGGGGCCAGCGGGCAGGCCATGGCGTGCGGATCACAGCGAACTGGTCGCTTGGTAATTGTATGAATCTAGTCCGTGCTGTTCATCTGGTGCAGAGGCCAAATCAAATGGGTTTCCTGAAGGATTGATTATTTGAAGCCACCGAGGCAAAATATCTCCCGAAACAGGCGCGCGTGGCTATGGTCATCGCTTTAGTTATTTTACCTCAAGCCCCTGAACCATGGATAAATCCGAGACTTTGCTTTTCGGTTTTTTAGTTTTTGCAGCCTCAATAGCCGTGAGAGTGGCTTGCCGTAGATCTATAGTCTATCCTCTGTTTCAAATTCCCAGGGGCCACACAATAGTGCATGTGCATGTGCATGTGCATTTTCTCGGGGCACCGTGGATTATGAACTCGGATAATGCTGTATCAACAATGTTGAAGAACTGGGTTGTACCCTACTGCCATTCTCTACTGGAGGTGCATACATGTAAGAAAGTTAGACCAACCATTTCTTTCCGATGTGGTTGGCCTTACAACGTCATTGTATGCGATTGCCGTTTGAATCGATCCCCAGGGCGTCGAAAAATTCCGCTTCACATCAGCCTTGTACCCTTTCATCACAGGGGAGACGAGTTGTCTAGATCCAATACCCCATGTGTAGTAGCAGTTTATCAGACTGGATTCTGTTTAGAATCACGATGCGATTTGATCCATAACGGAGCGGGATCGAAGACCTTCAGATATGCCGTTGTTCATCATCCTGAAAGGATCCGCTACACAGTGAACTTCTGGGGCGTCGAAACAAATACCTATGATAGGCTGCAAGAGTATTTAAAAATTAAGTTCTAGTCTTGCAAGATGCGTTCCCATTTACGATATGTTTTCAGGGCCCTTGACCGCCATGTCGATTTTTCTTCAGTACTTCTAGAATCTTTCTACCCAATCGGCACTATACTACAGCCAAGAACCAGTATCCCAGACAGCCTTGACCGGACTCTCGAACTTTTGAGATCCATACTCTCGCAGGTGAAGATGCAAGATGAGGATCCCAGCATTAAACTAAGTAAAGGGGCAGAGGGCAGCTGAATTCAAGTCAGATTTAAAAGACTCAAGACCCTAAACCACAGCAATTGAGGCAACAGCAAACGCCCGTGATAATCTACTCATCCCGGTAAAGACTTGTTTGTACAATATTTGATCATCTGTCTTGAGACTTGCGGTCGATCAATAGGACCATCAAAGGTGAAATATCTACATTGATCACATCTTTTTTTTCTATGTTTACCGACAAAAGATAGTGTACATATTTCATTCTTTCCAAGCTTTCAATCAGCACACCTACGGTGATGGAGTCATCACTCACTTCCAAGATTTCTACTCGATCAGATACTTTCTGCTCCCGCATTTAGATAAGTTCTCTCCTGGGCATAATTGGTTGGGGCCTTTATCTCAGCGATGATGTCACACGCGTGTTGCGCCAGGCTAACCCATGATCTGAAAGCCTAGGTACCTTGCATTCTTCGGTAATATTCAAGACAGATCCCTCAAAACCTGTGATATGCTTCCTATGTTCCAAATAAGACTTTATGGAGGGTAGCAGACTTTTAACGATCATCACTCGGAATAATCCACGACCATATACATGCTAATTATCTTTTCTCCGCCGACGGCAATTAGCTAAATTTGCGATTGTTCGTCGCATTCAATTAGCCGATTTTGACTCTCATTGAAAGCCTAGTAAGACTAACAGCCACACCTCCCGTGCACTTGAGGCGATATCAGATGGTGCTTTCTAGTACGCAATTTTCTGGATGATCACCTGTTTGGTTGCTGGGTTTATGAGAAATTTGAGACAGATTTGAAAGTCGGATCACTGAGTGCTTGAACTAGTCAACTGAGCTGGACAACGCTGTGCAACGGCACCGAACAAGCTCGCTCAGGATCGAGGTTCTTGCTGATTGCACATGCAAGAAGACGACTTTTTCCATTAGCAAAGTCAGTCCTTGGCAGTTTCTTCCAGTCCCTCTTGAAAGTCATCACAATGAATGACGCGACTGATCGTCTAGAAGAAAACCCATGACTGATCTAGGCGCGTCAGATAATTCCCCGGCTCAGGAATGGACAAAGCTTGATACCTTGATTTTGATTGGGTGGAGAGCAGTTTTGGAATGTGGAGAGGTGCGTCCAGTAAGTACCTCGACAACCCAGAATTTGCCGAAATGTCCAGTTACCCATATTCTTTATCTTCCCGTGCGAAGAATGTTGACGAGTAGAAGCTAGTTCTCTTAAATGACGCTCGTATAGTCTTAGAGGAGCCTAGAGGATTGGCAGGGTTTATATTTTCGCTCGAAGGTCACGCTGTGACGTGTTAGTGCATACCAAAAAGGCGTGAAAGAATGTATGGCATCAACGATGAGCTTTTCAAAGCACGAGGTTCAAAGCCCCTTCCTTGGCAAAATGGGGTTACAGCTAGCTTGAACCTTGAGGTTCTACAACGCTTGCCTCAAAGCTCTCTCCCTGTCGTAACCTCACCTCATTGATATTTCACCCTTCACCATATTCGAGGTTCCCTAGATCCTTGGAACTCCGCGATTTCCAAAGTCTAGGCAGAGGCTGAGAAGTTTTCTTTCTGTGGAGTTGATGGCAGAAACCTCAAGGATACGAGGCAGTCAGGATGATGGGTTTGTTGAAAACCGCGACGATATCCCTCTCAAACAATCCACAGATGACGAGGAAGTCCACGAGAGGCAAGACTATCCGTCAACATTACAACTGATACCAATTCTGGTTGGATTGTGTTTACAGTCGATCTGTATTGCCTTGGTGAGTATTTCGCACTTCCCTGAAAACGATCTTTCATGTCACATCCTTGAAAAGCTAATTTGCTCTGCCTGTATAGGACAACACTATTTTATCGACCGCGATTCCAAAAATTACAGAGCAATTCAACTCCTTGGAAGATCTTTCCTGGTATGCAAGCGCATATCTTCTTACAACATGCGCAGTCACTCTTCCCTTCGGCAGAATATATACATTCTATTCAACAAAATGGACATATCTGATAGCCCTGGCGCTATTTGAGATTGGCTCATTGATATGTGCGGCAACACCGACATCGAAGGGGTTGATAATAGGAAGGGCAATAGCCGGGATTGGATCTGGAGGGATGTCGCCCGGCGCTCTGCTTGTCCTGGCTAATAGTGTTCCTCTGCATCGGCGGGCACTCCATTTTGGTATCATTGGCAGTGCAAGTGGGATTGCGACGATTACGGGACCAATGTTAGGAGGAATATTGACTGACCGGGTCACCTGGCGAGCTTGTTTCTGGCTCAACCTACCCCTCGGTGCTGTGACGGCGCTCTTCATCACCATATTCTTCAAAGACCCCAGACAACGTACAAAAATCGATCCTGAGCCCAGGCGCTGGACCAGAATCAAACAAATGGACCCGCTTGGAATTGCTGCCTTCGTTCCCGCCATAATATCGCTACTATTGACTCTCCAATGGGGAGGCACCAAGTACAACTGGACGAACCCGCGAATCATTGTCCTTTTTGTTATTTTCGCAGTGTTCGGGACACTATGGGGCTCTATACAACTCTGGAAGCAGGATGAAGCAACTGTTCCACCTCGTTTGCTTAAGGATCGCAATGTTCTTGGAGCCGTAATACATGCAATGTTTCTGGGAGGTTCATTTTTCGTTTTCGGCTATTATGTAAGTCAATTATTTTACCTCATAGCTGCTTGTTTCACTCTGGAGGACTATCTCTCTAATACCGCGTGATAGCTCCCATTATGGTTCCAGGCCGTTCAGCAAGATTCCGCCGCTGAGTCAGGGATCAACAATCTCCCTATGGTCGTGACCATGATTGCATGCTCTGCTTTCGGGGGATTCCTTGTTAACCTCCTCGGTTACTACACGCCACTCATGTTTCTTGGAAGCGCACTTCTCACAATTGGCTGTGCTCTTTGTACGACGCTCAAAGTGCATACACAGAGCAGTACCTGGATTGGATACGAGGTGATTATTGGAGTGGGAGCCGGGGTCGGGTTCCAACAGTGCTATAATGCTCTTCAAACCGTTCTTCCGCTAAAGGATATTCCTATCGGCATTGCTATTGTCACGTTCTCGCAAAGCTTCAGTGGTGCTCTTTTTATTTCCATTGCACAGAATGTCTTCCAAAATCGCTTGATTGAGAACTTGGCTCGCTACGCTCCAGCGCTTGACCCCATGGTCATCATTCGGGGAGGGGCGGCAAATTTGGCTGACCGGATCTCACTGAATCTCCAATCTGTACTTCTCGCATACAACATCGCAGTCACCCAAACCATTTATGTGTCGGTGGGCACAGCCGCACTATCGTTTCTTGGTGCAGGCCTTGTGGAGTGGAAATCAATGCGAAAGCCACAGAAGTGTGAGGAGGTAAAAGACTCATCCTGATATCAAAGATCTGTGGAAGGCTGTTCAATCGAGCATTTAGCGTTATTCATTGCTAGTTTCCGCGGTGAAATTATCACAGATAATCAGCATCATACCGTGTATGTAAAAGAAATGGCATTAATAGAATACTACCAAGTAATCAAGACAGAATTAAAGAATTTTTCTTCTTCACTTAGTGTGCCTTCTACAATATCGTGCAAATATCATAATAGAACTCCAGAGGAGAAGAATCTATTAAGAAATACACTCCCTTCTCTTCCAATCTGCACTAAATGGTCACATTATACAACATGATTCTGGGCGACCATTATGTTGCCTCCAAGCAGTCTCAACAAGCTCTTCACCGACTTCAGACCGAAGTGACCTAGATCTTAGATGATGACTATGAAAAGAATCCCTAAGCCACATAACACGTTCCATCCAGTTAATCTCTTTGAAGTCGGTCGAATAGTCAGCCAGGAGAGCCTGGAGCCGTACTAGATGTCGAGGGTCTTCTGCAGCTGAACAGCCAACGACTAGGCAAAGCGAGACATAAGCTGCCCCAAGTGGGCGATAGCGGTAAGCAACCTCAGACTGGCATATTATCTGATCGCAAAACGAGAAGGACTCTGTCACTAGGACTGTATTATTAGGATCGAATGCTCGAAGAAGAGTGTTCAGGATGAGAGCAAGAGTGACCACTAGAGTGTACCCCGCCTGGTAGCGACAATGTTCCAAGGTTTCTGACTCGGTGAATGAGGTGGATGCTAAATCTGCCCATCGACTGAGGTACTGACGCATTCTTTCTGCGTCGTCTCGAATTGCAAGATAGGTAATTGCGATCTCGGGGATATATGGATTTGGCTGTCGTAGCCATTCTGGGATTTTAGCAAGGGTGCTCAATTTAATCGAGGATCTGGGTGGATTGGAATTTCGAGGGCTTCGTGCCACAGAAAACCGTTGCGTGACATCTTCCCACCATTGAGAATCTATTTGAATGCGGGGATTGACGACAGCTTCCAAAATCTAGGGCTGTATTCGTCAAAGATAATATCAAAGACAATTTTGGAGGCACTTACCACGGGAACTGTCAGTGTGACTATCATGTTTTTTTCAAAGCTGCTCTGGCATTTGCGAAGGTCGGCAATCTTAAGGAGATGAGCAATTGCTTCACCGTGGCTCTTCAATTTATCATCATATTTTCCAAGCCAACTCTATGTTTGATTGAGCCTGTTTCAGTAAACGGGAAAAGAACGGAAGAAGAAGATGGCGTACCTGACAAATAGTAATCAGGTAAACAGCACAAAGGGTATTCGGTGACCGTGCTTCAACTGGATCATTCAAAGTCTCTCGAAGCGCCCGAAGCGAATTGCAATATTCCACGTAAGCGTTTGGCGAGAAGTTCTGTTGGCGAAAGTATGGATAAGCCGCAACCACTGCCTTCACGGATGCGTCAAGGGCTGCACTGCTGCCCAGGCGCCGGGGTATTTCTTTCAGAAACGCGCCATAGTAGGTTATATCATATCTGGCGTCGTTGATAGTCAGAGTCCAGGCGAAAGACATTGCTAGCTCGTTGCCAGAAATCTGTTCTGACATCCGAGGGCGATTGGCTAGAGTCTTGGCTTGGGATACCACAGCTCGAGGCTTTTTTCGCTCTCCATGTGCCATCTTCATCTGCTGTGACTCCGCATTCTTAAATTTGAACCGCTTCTGGCCACTGCCAATGCACATGATTTCCAGTCGGCGACACCTTGAGCATGGGTTGAGCTCATCACACTGATCTGTTCCTTAGCATGGGCATACATGTCCCGGGGAACAATCCATACCTTTTTCTTGACGCGGCGACAAGCATCACATCCTTTGCTCGACGGGACACCAGGCATTTCCCTCGATATGAAGCGGCGCACAGTTTTTCCAAAGGAGTAATCGGACCACGAGACAACAATATCCGTTCTAGGAAACGGGACCCCGCACCTGTAACACTGCCTGGAATCTCAGAAATTGCCACGTTTTCGATGATGTTTGATGGAAAGGCATTAGAGGAATAATTGTGACTGATCAGCAGTATTACGAGATTGGAATAAGGGCTTTCGCCAGCTCCGGCCCTTTAAAGACCAAGTGAGCTGAATGGCCGCAACGGCGATGAGCTGGAGGCATCTTGGGGGCAGAAGCTTGGCAAAGGGGGGGAGGGTCGTCATCAACAACAACAAACCCCTGCATCCAATAAGATGTACACCAAAAGGATCGATCAGGCGCCCCATACAACCCAATTCGGAACTGGTCAGCATAGGCCGTTTGAGGCAAAATGATTCACGCGCCCTGATAACTCGGCCAAGCCAGCCGTGGTGGCAGTTCAATCGCTCGCCCCCAACTCGTTACCTAGATACATGCGCCGACATTCAAGCCAGCATGCCATTTACCTATTAGTGAATGTTAGCTCTACATCATCGGCGCCCGAATTGGGTACCTAGCTGCAGGTCAGACTTCGTCAAAAAAAATCTCCCAACTCCAGGTAACAGGTTCTCCAATGACTTGAGTCCTATGCTATAATTGTATTTAGGCTCCCGGCGAGGTAAGCCATATTGTATTAGTAGTTTTCTGCAGGACTAGAAATATATGAACACTCAAGCTGGTTAACATTAAATTTGGTATCTTAGTTTTCATTGTCCACAGGCCATGCCATATCAGTCCTTTTTGATGATTTTCGTGGTTCATGTTCAAGCCGCGGACTTCATCATTGGTCGTCGTAGAGCACTTAAAATATTATTCCCGCCTTTTGCTTTCTGTCTAAAGGCCTCCTCGATTTCGCCCAGTGATCGGCCTTTCGTTTCTTGCATGAAGACTGCACCGACGAGGGCCGTCAATAGAGAGCAACCACCAAAGAGGAAATATGCCCCAAAGCTGCTCTTAGCCAATAGAATCGGTGTCGTCAAAGCGACCAGGAAGTTGAAGAGCCAGTTGCTTGAGTGGGCCAAGGTAGTGGCTGAAGCCCGAGTTCGTTGAGGCTGGATCTCGGCGCTATAAACCTTGACTGCAACTGCCCAGGTTAAACTGTAGATAATTGCAAACAAGTAAATGCAAACGATGACGACCCAGCGGCCAGCGCCGAATGTTCCGTGGACGGTGTTGCCCACGTAGAGTCCGCCAATGAGGAACATGACCGCTCCCAGGCCCACGCCTCCATAGATAATGCTGTGCCTGCGTCCCCAACCATCTGCATATATCAACCCGGGAATGGTGGCAGCAAAGATCACGATTGCTGAGACGCCGGATGCAAAGAAACTTGCCTCCGATGAGGCAAGTCCTGCCTGTTGGAACAGCAATGGTGCATACTGGACTTTCGTTAGTCGTGTGCTGTAACACGAAAAAGCAGGACATATAGGAAATTGGGTCCACCCACATAAAGCACACCGTCAATTCCACTCATCTGTTGCATACCCATTAAGAATACAGCAAGAGCCGTACGGTTACGAACGTCCTTAGAGAAGATATCGAGGAGTTTATGAACGGTATTTTCTCTGACACTCGCCACAGTTGTAACAGGCGTGACAGCTTCTGCAGACTCCGACTGTAGCTCGACTTTTTCACGCTCAGCCTGGCTCACTTCCAGCTTGTCCCAAGTCTGAGCGGCCTCTTCATGTCGTCCATGCAGTGTTAGCCACCGCGGGGATTCAGGTAGATAGAAGAAGGAAGTAACACTAAGTATCATCGAAAGTGAGGACAGAAGGATGAAGGGGGTCCGCCAGGATAGCGACGATTGGAGATTGGCGGATCCATAGCAAGTGAAGAAGCCAACAACCAAACCGAGCGTGATTAGTAGCTGTGGGCCGGTAGTCAAAGGTCCTCTGGTGCTTGTTGGAGAGATTTCACAGATCAAGACCACCAGGTTACCCAAGAAAAGGCCTTCACCTAGGCCTTCTACCACTCTACCGGCGATGAACATTCCGAGGCTCACTGCGCCTGCTTCGATCGCAGCTCCGACACCAAAGATGAAAACGCCAATGCTAATGCCTCTTGGTCGCCCGAGTCTGTCTGCAAGGTACCCCGCAAAAAATGAGGAGAGCGCAGCGGGAATAAGAATTGATGAAACAATAAGACCATGAATGGTAGCATTCTGGCTGCCTCCAAACGACGCTTTGAAGACTTTCATATCGGTCACTGGACCGATAATGCCAGTGTCCATGCCAAACAGCAGTCCATTTACAGAGCATAATACACAAGCCCAAATATATCTCGGCAACTTCTTATATTTCGGGAGGAAACCCATTGTCGAGGAGTGAATCACGATGCTAAGACGGCGATGAAATTGAAAGCTTTCACGGGGTGTTTCTTGCTTTGGAGATCTGTACAAAGACGGAGGATGTTGGATCATACGAGATGGATAAAAGAGACGTTTCCTGTCAAAAGACAAATTTGTCCGCTAAATCCCCGAATTCCCCTCACTCACCCCACCGCTCCACCAGATAACATGAAGCTTTCTCAGTGGCCGTGTGGGTGTGGATACGAAAGAATTTTTATCGCTCAGCTGCAATCGAAAACTTATCCCCGCATCGCCGTCTCGAGACTTCTCCGTATATGTGGTTGTGGTGTGGGACCATGAAAAAAGATCAAGCCGAGAGGATTCTAAGCCAAAGCTCTCGGGTAAATTCGCGATCAATTAACCCGGCTCAAAAGAGTAACCGAGGGAGGTATGCTTAATGGCTTCAAGTCCATGTGTGCTCATATTGTGATCTGAATATTTGCATAGCTCATCCTGAAGCTATGTATCTAGCGGCCTTGGTAGCTCTGTTTAGTATGCTGTGTCCGGTTCCACGCATGTCGTGAAAAAAAGTGACCACTCTAACTGGTAAAACTTCGGCTAAACCTACCCACATTGACGGCGCTTACGAATACCTAAATCGGCGGATCTAGGTTAATGGGTCGTTCTTTAAATCGCTCGCAGCCTTTACCACACATACCAAGGCTGGGAGTTGGGCTAGATGATTTCAATCAATAAGTGAGATCCACGCTAACTGAGTCAGGGTTCAAGCGAACGTCGTGACACTCAACCACTACTAGACCAGCGCAGGGAAATATCAATCCTGAGCTCCTGTTCTCAAAGTGGGTCTTTCCCATGGGGTTATTATTTCTTCTGTTTAAGCTTTCTGTAATCTTTTGAAGCCAGCATTCTGATGGAGCTACCATAGTGGAACAGATCATCTGCTAGCTATAAATATATTCATGGCCTGCGTTCCTGAGGGAAGGAGACTAGGATGCTTATGAACCTGGGATCTTCTAGGCGTGAGTGAAAAGGCCGCCAGACGCACTAGACCCTGATTCGATTGAGAATAGTCTTGTGACCTCGGCAGCAAGTATTTGCTAGAGACACCGATCGCTGTACTACTGCTTGTGGCTCTGCAGGCCGCAGTCTTATGATGACCAAGTTTCAAGCTTTATCGCCTCAAATATTATGCTGTAAAGTTGTCATTGGAAGTAGATAATGCATTATATATTCGACATTCATGTATGTACCGAGACCAAATTAAGTCAACAATCTCGAGCACCCGGACTTCTCCGGATATAGTTACACAAAAAGACAAGCCACAAGAACAAGAGGCGCTCACAGGAATCGCCCAAAATGAGGGGGAGCGAAATGCGCTGAAGTAGAAGCTCTAAGGCTAGACACTCCACCCGGCAGACCCAATCGCTTCAACACGAATTCCAAGAGATTCCATCTTGGGCACGTCTATCACGCATCGCCCATCGAAGAGCCATTTAGGGGACTGCATTTCCTTGGAAATTTTCTTCCAGTCTAGCTGTTTCTTCGGGGAGTTGTCGACATTATCAGCACTGGAGTCTCCGTAACCAGTACCTGACTGGCAGTCCGGACAGTCGGCAGCACACTGCGGCTCATCATTGAATTGCTGCTTCACGGACTCTTCGACCTCGGAGGGAGAGATCTTGCTCTTCCCCAGTGAGTTGACTCCGGAAGATGCGCCATTGGTAGGGAGAGGGTAATTTATGAACTCGTCAAATTCGGTGACGAGCAAAATGGCATTCGAACCCGCACAGGCTGCGTAGGGGTCAGAGTAAACCTTGACAGATCCACCGTCATCACTCAGGACAGGAGGTCCATAATGCTGCAACGAGCGAATCTCATTTTCGATCACGATCGGGTTACAGCAGGGATCGAAAATTGCGATTTCACGTGGGTTTTCGTCGAGCAGACTCTTGATGATCTCGAGGGCGGGTGCTTCGCGAGTGTCCGAAGTGTTCTTCTTGAAGGCATATCCGAGTATGCAAATCTTCTTAGTGACAAGCGTACTATTCAGCCGCTTGATCACTCGGGAGGTGAACCGATTGCGTTGATACTCGTTCATCTCGACGACCTGACGCCAATATTCACCAACTTCCTGCAGATTGAGGGACTCGGCAAGGTAAACCAGACTCAGAACATCCTTCTTGAAGCAGGAGCCACCGAATCCGATACCAGCACGGAGGAACTTGGAGCCAAGTCGAGTATCAGCGCCAATTGCGGCCGAAACCTCATTAATCTCGGCACCCGTTGCCTCGCAGAGTGCAGAGATACTATTGATACTGCTCAGGCGTTGAGCAAGCATAGAATTGGCGACCAGTTTGGCCAGCTCCGAGGACCAGACATTGGTCGTGATGATCCTCTTGCGATCAATCCATGAGGCGTAGACTTTTGTCAGTGCTTCTGCTGCTGAAAGCCCTGCCGGGGTGGTTCCAGATCCAATGATAATGCGGTCTGGACGAAGAAGATCTTGCACAGCTGTTCCTGCTGCCAAGAACTCGGGGTTGGAAAGAATTTCAAAATGAGCACCTGGTCTTTGAATCTTAATCTGTGAAACGCACGGGTCATGTTAATACAGGTACGATGGTGGCGGTGGACATTTGGGAATCAACAAAAATAGAGTTCAGGTTCTTGATGAGAGGGATCATACCATTTCTTGAATCATCTGCGCAGTTCTGCAGGGAACTGTGCTTTTCTCGACAATAATGGTGCCATCCCTTGCATGGCGCACGACCTCTGCGGCAACGGCTTCGAAGCTTGTCATATCGGTGGCACAACCTTTACCAGTACCGCGCATCTTTGTCGGTGTGTTGACAGCAATCAAAACTGCATCTGCTTCACTGATACACCGAGACACGTCTGTCGAGAAGAAGAGATTGGGCTTTCGCAACCCCTCTGTCGTGCTCGAGCCTTGCATCTGCGAGACGTCCCCCAGGCCGTCTCGTGCAATTCGAACAACCTCCGCAAGACCAGGCTCATAGATTGGAAGATGCCGAGAATTCCATCGTCGGATACGACGTTCATCACGATCGACCACCGTCACCTTGATGGACGGATTCTTTAGTGCAAGGACGGCAGCCGTTGGACCACCCACATATCCAGCTCCTACGCAGCAAATACTGCGAATTGTCTTGGAGTGAAATTTGTTCTCCGTGTCGCTTTCGGCCTCGGATGTGGTTCTAGTTCCGTTGGATGTGCCATCGTGCTCATCTGTGCTGTCTTCTAGGGCCGGACTGCATGACGCACTTCGATCAGGTGTGGTCGGCCAGGTCGAGACGTCTACCGTCTCGGAGTCAAAGACAGACTCCGCGGAGGGCATGGCTGACAGGACAGACGGGGCACGCTAGACACAGACAGATTGATATGAAAATGAAAACAAAAGAAGAATATGATGTCTCAGGGGAAATTGTAAGTGTTCAATTTTAGCTGGGGAAACAAGAGATTAGCCTCCACAATCTACTCCGTCAATGCGGCGCATGATTGAGCGAGGAAGACCTGCTCAACCGCAAAGTTCGGTTGGATCGCCTTGGAAATGAACGTTAGTAACACTTGGCCAGTGGGGATTCAATTATCGCCATGAATCATAGCACCAATATTTTTATCGTACAACCCAAGCCACCAAGGACAACTTGTCTAAAGGGGAAATCATAATCTCTGATCTCCGATAATCCAAGGAATAGACATCTGGTACCTGTGCTGTCTCCATCTGAATTACTCGGTACATACCACTCGATCCATGATACGACACCGTATTTCCAGAGCAGGGTAAACGATACGCATCGCTCCCGGATCGAAGGATACGGAATACCCGGACCAGAATTGTCAATATGGGACTCCAAGGCGTCCCCACTTTGATGGGAACTTGCTCAGCATTGCTCGTCGGTAGGATTCATTAATTGCAATGCGTTATTACACTACGTGAAGGCATACGCGGCCTTCTCGTGAAAGTGAGAACTAAGCACAGAAAGGAATAACGCCATTGATGACAGGCATTTCCAATTCGTTGTACCGGAATGTCTGCACGCCCGCCGGCAGAAAGTCCGCCATAGCCGACTGAAAGAAGTCATGATCGTCGGTAGACCCTTCATCGTAATCGTATTTTTACAGTACCATCGATACATACAGATTACATCCATCCCTGATTGGGCAAGGGTTTCGTTTTCTGACCTGTTAATTTACTTCCCTGACCTGAGGGTCACTCCTGCTTCGAGAATGATCGGGACTGCTCTGTAGTCCACGGGTCGACAGCAACGTGGACTACTTTGTCTATTTCCGTCAAATCGATGAGATGAAGACTTCTGATTATCGCGAGTAGCCCCTTTCCCCCCCCCTTCGTCTCTTGAATGTGAGTCCATGCCAATCATCCAGTAATGGCTGCTAAGCGCTCCCAAAAATAAAGAGGCCCGCTGGGATGTTCTCGGCTCACCACGACCCCATCTTGGTACCGATCATGATACGGGCCTATCGGTCCAATCTTTTGGCATAGCAGAAAGTCAAGGACTCGCTGATACCAAGGATTACTAGACCTCCCCAGCCAAGACCCAACGCGAAAGTCCCTGCTGTGGTGCCACAGAAGCGAAGGAGAAAAGAGGTATGTTTACGGGGATAAGGCTGAATACGGGCGGCACTTTTGCGACCGAGGAGAGCGGGATGCACGACGAACATGGTTCAATAAGTTCCGCTGCTTGGCCTGTCGGGAGGCCTGAAGTGCGATGATGCCATCGCCCACGAGGTGTTACCTTTGTCGTCCAATGGGCGAGACCAGTACTATCGACCGAGTCATTCTATTATGCTCCGTACCTTGAACCCCCTATTTTAGCTTGTTTGATGATCTCAATGTGGGCATCTGCTAGGAGTTTGGCTAGTAATTTGGTCAGCGCTATTCCGTGCGGAGCACGGAAATGATAAGCTCACCCCAGTAACTAGCGAGGTATGTTCAGTGTAAATTGTATGGTTAGATTGAAAAAGATGTGGGTCTTTGCTCCCTGAACCCTTCGAAGCAATTCCCCTCTCTAATGATGCTTTACTCGCTTACCGCTGGTATCGAGGAATCCAG
Organism: Penicillium sp. F50; assembly: GCA_037356195.1. Lineage (NCBI taxonomy): Eukaryota > Fungi > Ascomycota > Eurotiomycetes > Eurotiales > Aspergillaceae > Penicillium > Penicillium sp. F50. Next base: position 286,040 of record JAYXSA010000038.1, read on the forward strand.
CATCGATTAAACAGGTTCGCCGCCTAGCTCTCCAGATAGGGAGGAGTTGATGATTTGTGAATAAGGGGTCTGTGATAGCCAAGACCCTACTTGGTATATTATCTAACCCGTCATGATTCATGACCCACCACCTGGGCCCTGAAACTGGATCCAAATTTACCCCACCCGGCGCTCGGCAGCAAGCCGGTTGATCCGGTATCGCCTTTTGCGACAGAGCACAAAGTTCATGATATGTACACATAGAGGCGGAGACTGCTTTGCCTGCCTACAATCGTAGTCTTTCTTCTGCTCAGTCCTCGACATTGTGTCAAGAAGATACGCATCGCAGTCCATTTGATCTTCAAATCAAGGCCCCTACTTGAGTAAAGTGTCTTAGCCACTGGGGCCTACCAGGGAGGGCCCGAGTAAAGCGCTTCGCGGTTCACGGGTTCAATTTGCCAAGAATACAAGGAGTGTTATGTGCAGCGCCGAGGGTCCTCCTAGTCTCTGAGCCGCAGACTCGACCCGTCAGCTAGGATTTTGCGTCCGCTCGTTTGCTCGCCTTTCTGCGGAGTGGGGACTCGTCCGGGAGGGTCGGGGGCCGTCCTGTCCATCCAACACCGTTTCTTAAAGTAGCAGCCTGGCGGTACTCTTGGCATGAGAGCATCGACTGGGCGATGCGCTGTCCAGCGCGCAGGTTGGTTAGACAGCCAAGCAACCAAGAAATGGATGTTGATACGGTAATACGAAATACATTGCGAAGGATCGGCCAAGCAGCGGACCCTGAGGTAGCTCGCTTCTCAGAAATCGACTAGGTGGAATGGAATTATCGGGCTTACGTCCGAAGTGACCATAAGCACTGGAGGGTTGAAGTCACCCGAATCTACGGAGGAGAAGGATGAAAGCGAAAGAAAGGATAGGTCCAGGAAACGAATAGTTATTAATTCCTTTATATGCAAGACAATATGCGATAGATTATGAAGAAGCTGCACGCTTCTTCGAATCCAACTCAACTTTGCTAAAGAAGGCACATCCTGCAAGAACAAGGAAAATGCCCATCCCGTTGAGCCAATTCATGGTGAAATCTCCGAATACGATGATTCCGAGGGCGAGCGTAATGGCCTGCTTCAGATTGCCAGCCACAGTAATTGTAAGCGCACCCGCGATCTTGTTCGTTTGGAAGGAAGCGATGTTCAACACGAGCGCGAGGAGTCCATTGCCCAGGATGAACGCAACGGTGCATATCGTACGCAGGACGGAACCATCCGCCGTGCGCTCGGACATGGCTTGGGATAGAATCGGTAATTCGCCGGCCACGATCGCAAAGAAGAATGACTGAACGGCAGCCAGAGGTGCCATTCGAAACAGGAGCTCCATCGAAGGGAGCTTGAGGGAGCCGGTCATGAGGCGGTTTGTGGTCACGGTCTGGAAAAGCAGAAAAAAAATATCTCTTGTTAGTCACTCGAGGAGGGGTACAAGAGCTGAACATGCAGGGAAGCTATGACATACCTTCACCGCTGCCAAAACCACACCCGAAATCGTGACGATCAACCCAAGTAAGGAGTAGTGGTAATCCCCCGCAGTGCACATTCCAGCGCCCGCGACGATTGGGATCAACGACAAGTAGGTGCCCATCGCATACGTTCTTGAGAACCAGAGGCGATAGATCAACACGGTGAAGAGAGGTACGGTATTGCGAATGATTTGGAAGAACGCGAGCGAAACCAGAGATCTGTGGAAGGAGCCAACGGTCAGTGAGATACTGGATGAGCGATTTGACACATTGTAGCGTCGGGAAAAAAAAGCACGCACAGTGATAGGTTCGACATGGCGATGTTCATCGTAAATAGAAAGGAAAAGGCCACCAGTATGAGGTGCTCTTTGCGACCCAGCTTGGACAATTCAAAGTATCCCATCTTCAACATCACGAATGTGCCGAGGGTGCTAAATGATGTGTGGAGGCACGTCAGAAGCCACGGTGCTTTGAACTGTTCCGCCGATTAGCTGTTGCGACGGTGGTGGTCACCATTTGGTGGACATCCTTACCGATCCGAGAACCAATTTGTTGTATATCGTCAGCGCCATACTGAAGCCAAAGTAGCACGTAAGCCATATGAATTTGACCGTTGTCGGTGTCTGATATTCTATTTCGGTGGGCTGGTTGACGACCAGATCGTCCTTTCGGTTGGCTTCCAGGTCATCGAGATCGCTGGAGGTGGTGATGGAGGCCGAATCATCCTCGCTCGAAAGCAGAGCCAGCTCTGCTTCCTCGTGTTCTTCACTTTTCCGAACCATCTTCTCTGGACCCGGCGATGATCCGTGGCATACAAAGTCGCAGCCAATACCACTAATTGCTGAAGACTGGCGGGCACGCGGACAAAAAAGAGCGTCGTGTGGTAAGAGTTTAGATAAGAAGAACGGAGAACGCCTGCGGAGTTAAACCAGCTGCTACTAAGCCTGATCTAATGTCATTTGCGCCAGGTCCGATCGGTTGGGACGTACGTCCCTACGGTCCTCCGTCCACCTTTGCATTAATCCCAAAATGATTTAGAAACTTGATTTTTGGCCCGAAGGAAACCTCGAAATACAGATTACATCGGTGGGGTGTTTTTCTTTACCATCGTATCTGTACGAAGAATTCCGTATCTCGTTCTCGCAAACAGCGACAGGGCCCTTCCGACCCACCGCAGTGATACCATCGCGGGCGGCTTATCAAATGTAAAACAGGACCATCAAGCAAGGCCAATCGCAGCGTGCGGTGGGGCGCTAACGGTGGGATTGGGATGGCCCCCCAGCACGCCATCTACCACGCGATTGGGCAAACCCACGCTGGTCCCTCAACCCAAGCCTATCTTCCTCCTGCCACGGCGTCCCCCGTGGCGTCCGGGGGCGCCAGGTCTCAACGTCACAAAAGGGGGGGGAAGCCTCGAAATGGCTTAGGAGGCATACGTATACAGTCCGCCACAGAGGGACCGTCGTCTGTGCTGTGCGGTGCTGCGGCATCTCCCGCTTGCAGGCTGATGACCGGAAACTTGCGGTCGCCGGTCAGTACATAAGGTTGATACTTCGTATGTCCCCTGTACATCGATACTGCGAACAGGATCGCATAAATTACCAGCCCGGTGGATCTGGGCGGATTGGCTGCAAGTCTTGGCTGAGGGTCCGACTGCCGGTGGTATCCTGTCCTGGGCAGATGTGCACGCGCTGTCGCGTCTATGAATAGCCAGGCCAATCTGGAAATCCCTGAACAAGGGTCTGGATCTCTTCTCACGAACACTCGCGATACCCGGGTACCCAACGATCGTTGGCGCTGATTTTCGCTCTTCCGACCCTCGGCCCCTATTGGGGCTCTTTCCGCGACGATAATCCCTCAAGCCCGATACGAGCAGGAGCGCGGGGTGTGTCACCACATCGACAGAATGCGATTTTCATCATTATCAGATCGCTTGAGTCGCTGGCAATGGGCGGGCTTAGCCAGCTTGTTCGTCATTGCTTTCATCACCATCATTCAATATCCGTTCGCAACGACTCGCACCAACCCGGTTACCGCATCGAAAAGTCCCCATGCAGTGACAGCATCAGGAGCGGTCTCAAAATTCCATCTACTTCTCCCGGCAAGCGGCTATCATTTCCGACTATGTCGCGCGGTCGCCTCCGCCATAGCCTTGGGCTATCCGGTTCCAGTGTTGAATGGCTGGATGAAAGAAGGCGACTTGGACGCGTCGAAGACTCACTTGGCCAAAGTTCGCACGGTGATGCAATACCTAGACAGCTTGCCCGCGTCCTCCGATGATGATCTTGTGCTCATGATTGACGCCTACGATGTGGTCTTCCAAATTCCACCCGACGTTCTCATTGAGCGTTACTTCGCCATCACCAAAGCTGCCAGTGACCGGCTCGCTTTGCAATATCGGATCAACTCGACGGAGTCGCTCTCAGCAGGCGATGTCCCCCGACAGACGATCTTGTTCGGCCCCGAAAAGGTCTGCTACCCGGTTGATTGGAGCCGCGTGGGCTGTTGGGCGGTTCCGCAGGATATCGGCATTCCTCGCGGAGCGTTCGGGCCAGATGATGGGCAACTCCATCATAACTTGCCTCGATGGCTCAACTCGGGCACCATCATGGGTCCAGCAAAGGACATGCGACTGATGTTCGCGGCCACGCTTGACCGAATCGCCAAGCACTATGACCCCAACCACGAATACAGTGACTCTGATCAGATGTACATGAGCGATGTCTGGGGGGTCCAGGAATTAGCCCGCTCCATGAGAGACCTGCGAGAATATTTCCATGGCGATATTAACCCCAATTCCGCCTTCCCAACCGATGTGGACAAGGTCGTGCCAAATCTCGAACCCAACCAAGAGACTGAATATCACATTGGCATCGATCACCGATCGGCACTTTTCCAAACGCGGGCTGGCTCCGACCATGTCTTGGAAATGCTCGCCTACAACGAGACGACCGATGTAAATGGGACGACGACCTTTGCGACCGTCACTCAAAATGTGGCCGAGTCCCCCAACTTCACCCCCTACCCGATTTACCTCCCATCCAACCTGGCGTCTTCCATCACTCGGATTCTCCGATTGGTTGAACCCGCCGTCGGCGTTGTACCAAACGTCACCGACCTCGCGCTCGAAACGAACATCGTGACTAAGAACGTCTACGGGATGTTCCATTCTACCGGCGGGAAGGACTGGATCGATCAGTTGTGGACTAAGTTGTGGTTCTATCCTTACGTCCGGCCTCTTTTCGAGGTGATGGTCCCAGCACTGCAGGCTGGTTGGCCCATCGCGGTCGCAGATGGCCGCACATGGATCCCATCTCACACGCTCTCTGCGAATTCTTCCGTGAACCAAGGCATCAATGCTACTGGGGTGTGGAAGGATGTGAATGATGGATGGATGAGCTGGCAGGAGCTCTGTGGGGCCTTCCACGCGGAAGTGTTTGATGGATACACTCCCCCGATGGATGACTGATTTCTTTACTTGTATCAAATACCCCTTTTTTGCATGTCCTGCGCAACAACTTCTCTGTATATCTTGAATACTCAATATTAATCAATGCATACGACATGATAGATCATCCTACCATCACGGTTGCTTTTGCCTAATAAGACCAGCTGCTTTCAACAAGACACCCGAGATCACTCCACCTCATCACGAGCTTGCTTCTTATCGGGCTGCAGTGCCTCTCAATTCCCACGACGAACTTATTCCGGAACCACTCGACGTGTTTTCTTACTTCCTTCTCCGCAATATGCGATATCTGGGGATCTAGACCATGTGAATATGGATTCTCGGTGAGTCACAAGACAGAACAATTGTGTCTTCACGACGCCGGCCCGGTATATTCCATATTTCTCGGATGGACTCGGAGAAGGATTGAGTTTAACGAGGCACTCCATTATTATAGTTCCAGTATAGGTACGACTCACTCTTGCTGTTCTTGGCACAATGGCTGAGCTTGTTATCGCGCTTACAGTGTAAAATCCATCATAACCGGGAAGGATCCCGATGCGGTATTCAACATAACATAATCGCATCAGCGGTAGTCTACATTTTGCAATGTAGGAACGAGAATGACCGCACGAAAACAAAGTGACTCGGTGCTCTGGTATAGGTCGAAGTTGATCATGCGTGAGAGATAAAGAAGAAGCCATTCCCCCTAGATTCACGGTCATCAGCGATACTTGTTTACCGATCAACTATAGCAAATTAAAGCTCTCAATATCATCCATCTACCTGGTTTTCATTATGAATCCGCTTATACTCAGTTCTATGCGCCATCTTCGCCATGCGACCCTTCGTGGTGGCCGAGTTATACCGCCACAGGTCTTCATGGCTGCGCATCGACACCATAATACCAACACAAAGCTTGCTCTAAAGTCCTCCTGGACTCACCCAATGTGAGTTTCAAGTTACCGTCTTCATGAAGCAAGATAATCTCTCTTCTGTATACATTTTGCTTATAGACCCCCTCAATCCCATCAGATATACCCGTGAAGAGATCCTCGCTGTCCGAACCGCCCATCACAAAGCACATACATGGCAAGATAGGGTAGCCCTTGGATCCGTTCGATTCCTACGCTGGGGCATGGACTTGGTCACAGGGTATAAATCACAGTCTGCCACTGGAACGAAAGCAAGATGCTACGCGATGTCCGAGGAGAAGTGGATCACTCGGTTCATCTTCCTGGAAAGTGTTGCAGGTGTCCCTGGCATGGCTGCCGGGATGCTCCGTCACCTCAAAAGTCTACGCCAGATGAAGAGAGATCATGGATGGTGAGTCTCAGTGCTAGCATCCAGACATATCACTTACTAACAATTTTAATCCAGGATCGAGACGCTCCTGGAGGAGGCCTACAACGAGCGCATGCATCTGCTTACATTCCTCAAACTCGCCGAACCGGGCCCCATTATGCGACTAATGGTCCTCGTCGCACAATGCGTATTCTTCAGCGGCTTCTCTCTCGCCTACATGGTCTCTCCTCAAATCTGTCACCGGTTCGTCGGATACCTGGAAGAGGAGGCTGTCATTACCTACTCCAAGGCAATCAACGATCTCGACAACGGCCATCTCCCGCAGTGGGAGAATTTGCAAGCGCCACAGATGGCCATCAAGTACTGGCAAATGCCAGAGGGCCAGCGATGTATGCGATCGCTGCTGTTGTATATACGCGCGGATGAGGCCAAGCATCGAGAGGTCAACCACACACTCGGAAATTTGAATCAAACGGATCCGAATCCGTTCTCGGCCTATTTCAAGGTCCAGGATGAGCTTCCGCTTCCGCATCTGCAAGCTGATGGAGATAAGAAGCAGATCTGAGGAAGGCAGAGCTTTGAGGGCTTTATCTTTTCTTTTGTTGTTTACTTTTTTTCCCAGAGATTCCCTGTTGATAGAGCGTCTTTGTGGCGGACTGATAGATTGACAATCATAGAGATACGAGATATTCTAGCATTTTTCTTGTCAAAGCTAGCTTTGATCTGTCTACATTACATCCCACTCAGCACAAGCTTCGAGCAAGAAACCTGATTCTCGAAGTTGACTTGGACTTGCAGAATGATACCTAATGCAAGTGTACGAGGCGGATGGGCCCCTGGGCAGTGGTATAAGACTAGTATCAATGTATCGAACCCTTACAAGAGCTTGGCCCCAGGGGGTAAATAGAAATGCTGCCCTGGCTCTGTTTATCCCAAACGTTATTATGCAGGGGATCTGATATTGATCAATTATTTTGAGCAGCTTTCATAGCCGCATATGCATGACTCTTTGGTTTTCTCCCGTTTTTGAGAAGTTCTTTGCAGAACTTCTATCAAGCCAACCAGGACAACTGCACAAAGTAATACGGACAAGCTCCTTTTTATGGATATTTTCACAGGCTGTAGCAAGATATTTAGGTTTGCAGGGCGCCATGATGAGGCCGAGCCTTTATGAAAGGGTGTGGTTGGACACATCCTGTAGTCAAGGCCATACGAGTCTGTCTCATCAGACCTAGAAACGCTGTGACCTAAAAGTCTGTAAGATGACGCTGTGAAGATTGAGATGAAAGTGAGTAAGTGAACAATGTGTCAGAATGTTCAAAAAACCTGCCTTAAGGGGGTTCAAAACATTGGAGATATGCTGAAAGAATGGAAGGGGAGAAAAGAAACACAAAGATGTAAGCGCACATCGAACTCGGCTGGGAGTAAATCCACCCTCCTAAGTGGTTTTGGGGAGACCTCTATGGCATAATGGACAATGAGACTTCCATTAGACCAACACATAGCGTCTGATTTATGGAAAGAGGGCTTCTTAATCCCCCATGAGTTTGCAGTGGGCATCCGTCCTGGCACTATAAGGGGAAGTAGCAAATCTTTGATATCAACTCGTTGATATCGGCCTGCTTCCTTCCGTTTCTCTCATCGACCTGGCACCAAACTCCAAAGCTAGAGACTCTTGTGGACACCAGAACTAAATAATGTTGTGGACTGGAAGATGTTCGGAGCACATCTCGATTGATCAGGACTCGGGGTGCTGTACTCGATTGCCTCCATCCCCCAGGCTCAGCGCAAGATACCACAAAGGGACGTTGCCATGGGCGAAGAAGCAATGGGCAAGTAAAGTATTTTCTATCAGATGATACCACTTGACTGATGAGAACTCGATTCCTTTAGTTCGCCAAGCCATCCTGCACGAGTTGGAGGAAATAGACCAGCACTGGATAAACCTGTCGAAGCTGTACACCAGAATCCTTGAGCTGGTGAGAGAAAAAGAGACAGGGCTAGACTTATCGTGTGGGTGCTCTCTTTCTAAGGACCAGCAGCCTGCTACATTGCGTAGTTCAATGCTTGCTGGTTCCTTTGTTGTTCGCGTCTTAGCCGTCGGTGCTTACCCACAGCCAGAGGATTTCAGTCTCTCTCATAATTCACAAAACCCTCTCTTTTCCTATCTTTCAGATATGATCATAGGTGACTGGTCAGATTTGGATGTCTTTGAATCGTTAGATTCTATCACCTTAGAATCAGTGTTCACGAAGCTCTCATCAACTTTTCATACCGAAATTAGTTCTTGCATGACATAGGTCATGTCCTGCATAACACTTGACCCCGTAGCCTGTAGATCAGTGCATATGTCTTATTCACTACGATATATTAACCCTTACTCCTAGATCTATGACTGCTGCCTTCACATGAGTATTCTTAATTAATTGATGAGAGGAATTCGCTCTTCTCAGAGTAAATTTCATCTATTGAATAATTTGTTGATGGAAACCAGTATAGCGTGGAGATCGACCCCCTGCAGTCTTCTAATGTCTCAAACTGTTTGATTTGTCTACATACGGTGATTCGCGGTTACATCAACTCTACTTTGACTATTGCTTCCCGGAATTTTCCATGAATAGATAAAAATTATTCTCCTCATAGCATCGATCGATCACATTCCTCGGGGGACGCCGGGCCTCCACTGCTGGGAATTCCTGGGAAGCGCGATATTCAGTCCGCCATCGGCCACGCCGCATTCCAGGGAAGCTCGCATCTACTTCTTGGCCATTCCAGAAGATGATGCAAACATCTTATGCTAATCAATATTCTCATATTTTCCGATACTGCCGAGGCCAGTGTAGGATGCGCCGGGAACGACACCTTGGTAAGATAATATTCAGTAATCGGGGCTGTTGACTTTACAACACCTACACCTACTAATCGTGGGCAATCCATGAGAAAGGGATGCAATGCAACTGGGATTTTTTGTTTCTCATCTAGCCTTCAGAGAATCCAGGGAAACTCATTTTCATCCAAGGCCACTCCCTGTATTGGTTGGACTTGGCCACGGCCTCTGTTGTTGCCTCCTACGGTGGCTTTCTCACCGCAGCAGCCAGATCCATATAACTCCAAGCGAGAAAAATTCTTGAATGCCAAAGTTCTTGGTACCGTCGCTAGACATTATCTTGTCAAGATAGATCCCACCTTGGACCCCCTCCCTTTTGACTGTCAAGGACTCGCCGTTGACTTCGCGGGGGGGCTTTCGCACACGCCGTAGCTACCTAGTATCGCGGGCAAGAGTGCGACATATTCTTAGTTGGTTATTGAAAGGTCTAATCAAAAGGTGCGCGTTCGTTGTATCAACTCATTTCGTATATTTATTGAATCGGAAAACTTTTGTCGGATAATGTTGAACCCTGCAGTGACCAAAATATATTCCCGTAACTCCAGGTCTATGAATCCCAAGAAATTTGTCGAGAGTGCTATCCATATAGCAAACTATTGAATTCAACAACCTAACAATACGCTTGCTACTACGATAGACTGCGAAAGAGAATTCTACAAATTATCTCTGCACCTAAATCCAGACCCCCAAGATCACGTAGACCCCTGGGGGGACCTTCTCAGTCAATTCGCGAAGACTTTTTGTTCAACTCTACTCTATTATAAAACTAACTCTCCGCCGACGACATTATCTTCGGCTGCGTTGTAGTCCAAGTCGGACATGTGTTTCAGAGTTTGATATGCTACACCCGCACTGCGAGCAGAGAGCCTGTCGCGATCCACTTGCCACACATACTGAGAGTTTTTCTCGTTGCTGGAAAGACAGAATCCAGTATTTCAACCGCTTGAAGAACGTATCAAGGTTGAAATGCACGCCGCTAAGGAAGAATCATTTGGTCAATGCGTCCAGTGTCTTGATGCTAGCGCGCAGCACACGGACCACGAGGCATTCCAAGTGTCAGCATCAACCCACTAGGCATCGTGAACACTTGACGGTGGACAAGGACCGAAGACGATCATCAGTAGGTCTCATCTGCCGGGCATGCAGATCTTCAAGTTCAACGGGGTCGATTGCTCAATGCGTGGGTGGCTTTATTTTGAACGGCCTCACAATGGAAGAAATGACGTACAATTCTGCCGTGGTCAAGCTGGGTGGTCCGAGCGATCGTGACTCCGCTCTGGAGCTACTAACCCTCGTCTCGCCGAGGAGGTCGTCTAGAACGCGAAACAATGGCCCTGGGGTGACTGACGCGACATCACCAGTCGTGTCCGAGCGACCGGGAAGAAACAACGTCAATCATGTTGCTTTTCTTTCTCCAGTGTACCAATCGATAGATCAGGATCAAAAGCAATCATGTCCAATTCAATGTCCGTACTATTGATTACACAAGCGACGCAAATCGCATGTGGTACCTGCGGGATGCATCGGCAAGGCACACCCAACTCCTGCACTCGCATGAGTTACGTCCTCCGGTCATGGTAGCCCTGCATAAGCCACCAATAATGCCATCGCAAGGGATATGCTCCCCGCCACTCCTGCTGTGCTGAACCTCTCGAGATCACAATTTGGATGAGCTGCTGTGCGCAAGTTGATCGGAGCCAATTTATTCCCGGCTCCAGCCAAGACACCATTTTAGGTGTAGTTGATGGAGGCATTGACGCTGCTCGTTTATACTACGAGGGTGGGTCTACCTACCATAGAGGCCGCCTTGGGGGCACATTCCTGGGAGCGACTGGTGGGGGGCTTCGGTCTAGTACCTGGTCGCTTGGATATGGAGGACTATGCTTCGTCTTGGTAGTTTCTGGATGATCCCCTCGGGGTACTCCATAAAGATCTTCAGTCTGTTACGACCGTGTCATTTCAAGCTTTTGAAACTTTATTGCTGAACATCGGTGGCTCTGGTGCGACTCGAATATGGGCTTCCATTCAAGTGACCCAGTTCATGATGAGGACTCCGTAGCAGAACCCTCACAGCCGCCAAAGTCAGTGGCTGTCCGTGAGTTTGCACCTTTGCACGGTCAGTTCTTAGGCCGGACGCACGAGCAAGAAAATTTTCAAGTGGCGTGATGGTTCTGAACGTTTCCTCACCCTCGGTCATTCAGGAAGCCTCCCCCTCCCCCCTTCCCCCTTTTGTCTGAGAACATAGTACCGATGTCGGTCTTTTGGTCTTCTTTCCAATGTAGCTAGTGAGTCATGAACAAAAAGATATGGTACATATAGATCTCGCCCACATGACGCCATTCACGGGCGCTGGAAGCGAAACGAAATAAGGATGCGCAGAGTCCACCTGTTGGGTCCTCACGAGCAGCTTCTCGGGGAATAGCAGAGCCAATGAGCGCAAGGGCCATGGACGGAGAACGGCGACGAAAAGCGTCCTTGAATTTCGAGCATCCTCTGTCTTAGTTTTGACCTCTACGCTAGTCAGCTACGGGCGGAGGCGAAAGGGCCCAACGTGAGCCGATCCATTGAGCTTTCCGGGGAAAGAGAAAAGGCCATTCATGTGGGAGGATGATGACGCAGAGATTATGGGGAATGAGGATGAGTTGCGATAGTTGACCAATGTACCATATGCTCCGCCGAGTCACGCCGTCGTTCCTGGCTGGAGAAAACACAACGCTCCAGATTGGCTCCCTGGATGGCCATCCCCCGGTCCCCATGAACCGTTCCTAGCCAAGATCAGCGCAGAGTCGCACAGGTCGACTGGAGGCTATCTCCAGCACGGATTCATGGCACCCAATCACCACCCTCGGGCCGCCACTAAAGCCCCGCAGAACAAGCCCCGAGGGACGGGCTGTCCGGGGTAGGACGCATAACCATTTTGGGGATCTGGCCGAACCCCCTCATTGCCAAGTCAGCCTAAGCGTGCTTGGACTCTGCCAGGTTCTGTGAGCCACTGCACTCAAATCGCAGCCGATGTGGAGTGCATCCCCGCCTGGTTGGGGATAGTCTATCCACTAGCGCCTCGACAGCCCGCAGACCTGAGTGGACCACCGCAACCCCATGGGCACAAACGAGGTCCCCCCCGTAATTGGGAAATTCAATTCACTGGGCCCTTGCAAATTAAGCACATGTGAAGAGGTTCGCGTTTCCCCTGATCTGAGTGGAGAGAGCCGCGAAGGCACCCTGCATTGTGCCGAGGGAGCCCTGTGGTCGACATACCACTGCTCTTCATTGGGCTCGCTCTCGAGCCCCAGGGACTCGGTTCGAGTGAGGAGATCTCTCTCGACGCTGGACAGAGAGAGACAAGAAGAAGACTAGCGGGCCTTTATGACTGTGATCACGGAACTCACTTGCCCTGTCTCCCCCGCCCATCACATGGGTGGCCCATGGCCCATCTCGGTCCCCATACCTCGGTGTCGATCCACCCACCGGTACGTGCCATAGTCCGAGGACAGCTCCTCCGGCGTACGTGAGTGGGCCGAGTGGAGGGTTTTGTCCTAAAAGGATACCCCGGATGGTCGATCATCAACCAGCTCCCCAAATGACCAAAAATAAAGGCCTGGCGCGACCCCCGGGGTCAAGAGGAATCGCTTTATTTCTTCGTTGATTTCCCCAGGCTCTCTCCTCGTGTGATCTCTTGCGGCTCTTCTCCCTTTCAGTCCTCTGAAAGCCGACAATAGCATAGAAGAGAGAAGAAGCCCAAGTCCGACTAGTGGGGAGGGGAACTAAATAAACCGACAAGATGCGTTTCGTTCCAGTCTTCGCGACTGCATTGCTCGCCGCGTCTAACATTGTGGGAGCTTCCCCTGCAGTCGTCTCGTCAGGTGCAGCCGCTCCAGCTGCTGATACAACGGCCGCTGCCGCTGCCGCTGCCGACACAGCATCCAGCGCGGCCCCGACAGCCAATGTTAATGCAGTGAATCAACCGGCGGATACTACTCAGTCTGCTGCTGCTGCTGCTGCTACCACACAAGCCGCTGATAGTGTAGCGGCCAACTCCGCGCAGACTAACAATGCTGCTTCTGCCAACAGTGCCTCCGCGGATACTGTTGCCAGCATTGTAAATAGCATTGTCGGGAACACGGCCGCTGCTTCTGCCACTGCTGCTGGCACGACCGCCTCTGCCGCCGAGACTGCTGCCGCTACGACTGCTGCTGCGAGTGATTCTAGCAGCAAGTCCGGTTCTACCACCTCTTCCTCGAGCTCTTCTAATTCTGAACTCGAGAATAAGATCAACAGTCTCCTAGGAGACTTGACTGGAAGCGGCAGTAGCTCTGGCATCACTGGTATCTTCGGCGAGCTCGGCGATCTTCTCAAGGGTATCGCTGGTCTTCTCAACCCCAGCCTGCTGTCTGAGATTGAGGATACTTTCAAGTATCTGTCTACATCGTTGGCTCCTCCGGTCGACAACAATATCCGTGTTCTTCTTTCCGACGCCAACACTCAGGCCATTGCCAACTTGCTCACCAATGCCAACACTCTGCTGAGCAAGAAGAACACCGATACTTTGAGCAACATCCTGTCCAAGGCGGACAATCTTCTGAGTGACAATAACCTGAACAACCTCCAGAAGCTGCTCAACAACATCGACAAGGTCAATGATCTGGTTGTCAATGCCGATTCCTTGCTCTCTCAGAACAACATCAATGCCATTGAGAACCTGGTCTCCAACGGCAACTCCTTGCTCACCAAGGACTTTGTTACGAAGACGAATGGCCTCATCAACTCGGCCTCTGATCTTCTCACGACCGACACCACCAAGGCCCTCAAGACTCTGCTCAATGCTGTGACAGGCCTCTTACCTCAGCTCCAATCCTTCCTCACGAAGGAAACCTTTGATGCTCTCACCAACCTGCTGAGCAACGGTAACTCTCTACTCACCAAGGACTTCGTCACGGAAACCCAGGGTCTTATTAAGGGAGCGTCCGCTCTGCTCACCACTGATGTCACCAATGCTCTCAAGACTCTGCTCAATGCCGTGACGGGTCTCTTGCCTGAGCTGCAATCCTTCCTCACGAAGGAGACCTTTGATTCTCTCACCAACCTGCTGAGCAATGGCAACTCTCTGCTCACAAAGGACTTCGTCACGGAAACTCAGGGTCTCGTCAAGGGGGCGTCTGGTCTGCTCACCACTGATGTCACCAATGCTCTTAAGACTCTACTCAATGCCGTGACGGGTCTCTTGCCTGAGCTCCAATCCTTCCTTACCAAGCAAACTTTCGATGCTCTCAACAACCTGCTGAGCAACGGTAACTCCCTGCTCACCAAGGACTTCGTCACGGAAACTCAGGGTCTTGTGAAGGGGGCGTCTGCTCTGCTCACCACTGAGGTCACCAATGCTCTCAAGACTCTGCTCAGCGCTGTGACTGCTCTTCTTCCTGAGCTTGCCGAATTCCTCACCAAGGACACCTTCAATGCACTCAAGAACCTCCTCACGAATGGCAATGCCCTTCTTACGACGTCTTTCATCAATAAGACGAACAGTTTGATCGATGCTGCTTCCGACCTGTTGACCAAGGATGTATCCAACGCTCTGAAGCAGCTCCTGTCCGCCGTTGTGCCGCTCTTGCCCGAGTTGAAGAACTTCCTTACTCAGGATACCTTTAATGCTATTAACAACCTGCTTAGCAACGGCAACTCCTTGCTCACGAAAGACTTTGTATCGGAGACCAAGGGTCTTGTGGCCGGTGCATCTGCCCTTCTCACTACGGATGTTACCAACGCCCTCAAGAAGCTGCTCAACGCCGTTGTGCCTCTCCTCCCAGAACTCCAATCCTTCCTTACCAAGGATACCTTTAATGCTATCAACAACCTGCTTAGCAATGGTAACTCCTTGCTCACGAAAGACTTCGTCACGGAAACTCAGGGTCTTATTAAGGGAGCGTCCGCTCTGCTCACTACTGATGTCACTAATGCCCTCAAGACTCTTCTGAAGGCCGTGACAGCCCTCCTGCCAGAGCTGGCTGGCTTCCTCACCAAGTCTACTTTCGATGAGCTCGAGAACCTGCTGGCCAGCGGTAGCGACTTGTTGACTCCCGAGTTTGCTAATCAAACAAAGAGTCTTGTCGCCAACGCAGATGACCTCTTGACTCCTGACCTTGTCAGCGGCCTCAAGGGCATCCTCGGCGAGGTGACACCCTTGCTGCCGTCGATCAAGTCGCTGCTCACCAAGTCTACCATCGATGCCATTGGTTCTCTCCTCTCGAACGCCAATGCTCTTCTTACTCCTGACAGCGTCAAGGAAATCAACTCGCTTCTGACCAATGCCAACGACCTGTTGACTCCTGCCTTTGTCAACAGCACCGATGAGCTTGTGACAGGTGCTCACGAACTGCTGTCGCCTTACGTTCTGGGAGGTCTGTCTGAATTGCTTGACGGCTTGGTCCCGGTGGTTCCTACTATCAAGCGCGACTTCTTGAACGACACCACTCTCAACAACTTGACTTACCTCCTTGGCAACGGCACTGAGCTCTTGACGCCCAAGTTCGTCGATGAGACCACCGACTTGATCGGCGAGGCCGGCGAACTGCTCACTCCTGACATGGTCAAGTACCTGAAAGATCTCCTGACCGAGCTTGATAAGAGCATGCCTCAAATTACCACCCTCGTGGCTCCAGACTCCATCAAGAAGATCTCTGGTCTCTTGACGAACGCTGAGGATCTTCTGAGCGAAAAGTTCGTGAACCAGACGGCGTCATTAATCAATGACGTTTCGAGTCTCTTCCCTCTTCTCGAGGGCATCCTCAACGCGCTGTAAGTCAGTCTTAATCGACTGAGTCACGGCGTTTTGGGTTTTATATGACTTTCATGTGTACATTCAATGATCGAAGGATATACGACCTGAGATATGAATAAATGCGTTTAATGATATGACAATTATTATTATTTGGAACAATCTATTACTTCCATGATTCAAATTGGCTTTTTTCTGTAGATTGATCTATAGAGAAATAGTCTTGAGATTACTTCTTCTTTTCTTGGTAGATTGTTTTGTGGTTTGGTGCAGATAGTACGAAGGTTGTTAGTTTAGATCCGCGTGCATCGTAACCCAGCAGCAGAGCAATCCCGGACCTCAAATCTGGACAGAATAAGCATCTTTCAGCCTCGCCAGGTACGATCACCTTAGTGTGATATGGTGAAATTTCGACTAGGAGGAATATTGAGTGAGGCCTAGAGCCTACCTTATGATCATTGGTCATATATTATGTATATTACGCTTCAGGGAACGGCGCAAAGGAAGAGACAGGCAATAGTGTTCTAATTCCTTCAAAACTTGATTCGTGTCGAAACGAGAATTGCATGAACCCGCCCATTTAAATTTTAAATTCCAAAAACGAAAGCCCCAAATGATTACAGCTGTTATACAATGATCAACCATTAGACATTCCAAGTAGGCAACCAGTGATCTTCTCGTTCGTGCCCTCTTAATCATCGCATAATTTGATTGTGAGATCTTGACCGGTATGTTCAAAAGCCACTTTCTTCCATAGGTTCAGGACTCTTTCTTCAGGCTGGAATCCGAGACGGTCAGACCATATTGCACATGCATTGCCTTTTCTGGAATATCTGAACCGATGATGGACTCTCCCCGACTCTGTTTCCATTCGCAGGTCCTCCAATTTAGGCATACACAATGCAGCCTGGCCCACAGCCATATATAGCTCATTGAAGAGACCCGGCACACTCACTTCTCGGAAGGGCTTGCAGCTGCGGTCTTCGAATGCTGTTCTTACGTATTCCGGAAATTCATCATGTGGATCTGAATCCGCGGACTCGTATCGGTCGTCCTCATCGCGATCAGAACGGTCAACGAAGAGCCATTCCCCGGACGGGGCTGAAGGGATGTATTCGATGTCGGTGCTTTTCAGATAAGGCCATGATGGATGGTTGTCGTTTGATTCCGGTGGCCAGAAAAGTTCATTTCCAAAAGTCATTCCGTAGAGACTGAGCGTCTCTAATTGTTGAGAGAACTTGTGTAGTTGCGAGCTGAGAGCATCCGCTCCTTGGTCGGTGATATCATCCGGGGAGAAGTTGTGATCCCTAGGTGGTTCATGATTAAAATGAAAGTCGAAGGTTTTGATGCTTGGCGGTAAAAGGTGAGTGTGAGCAGCAAATTCTGAATACACTATTAGTAACTGAAAAAATAGTCAATTGGCCTACGAATAGAAAATACCGTCGCGGTTGCGTTTTCTCAAAGCCTTATCGCGTTTGCAAGTGTCATTCAACAGCAACCTCAGCGTATGGAGGTTAGGAAATTTCGAGGCAAGACGAGCGCACGAAGTCGCCTCGATTTGTCATCTGTCGGCCAAGGCTTCTATATTGAGAGTATGCACAATGCTGACTGGTGCTACCTGACTCTCAAATGCATCAAGTCGAAGGTAGTTTCTTTCAAATCTGCGGTTCAAAATATCTGCAGTCCTCTCGGCGCGGGCAGCCTTTATTCGCCGAAGTCTATATGGACTAGCAACCAGATCACTAGGGGACTGAGCTTTGACGGAGAGCGAGATACCTTGCGATGATCTCCATTTCGCAAAAGTTTGAAGGACGAAGCGGATTGCATCGGAGAAGATCTGATTATTGCGCTCCTTCTCAGATTCCGTCTCGAGTTGAGCTCTGGCAGCTTCATCGTAAGGCTCGAGCTCCACGATCAATTCGATATCCCGGATATATGATTGGCGTCGTGGATCCTTTGTGAATCTTTCGAATTGCTCTAGATTCAATGGAGTTCCAGTGTTGATGCGGAGTTTCTCCCAGCTGCGCTCCTCGACAATAGGCTGCCAGTCGCGATTTACTGAAGCATATTGAGCCAATCCAAGCGCGGTGTCTATATGAGTCAATGGGTTTTCGAGGAATGACACAATACGGCTAGTTATCTCTGGAGGAAGTGGCCACACCATTTTCCTTGAGTTGCTAGGCCTCGGAAGATAAATCTGAGAAGTTGAGTTGATGTGGGGTGGTCGATGAAAGGAATCAGCCTACGGGGGCTTTCTCATCAGCAGAAAAGACGGGCAGAATATTCCGAATTTTCGCGTAAGAGGGCTAGTTGCAGGAGGGTCCGCTAAGGCCGTCATGTCGCGCGAACAGTAAATGCTAAATCGGTGCTCAAAATACTTCCAAACTCCTGCAAGCTGACTTGCAGAAATGTAAGGAAAAACATAGCTGCTTTGTGGAATCACGAGCGACGCTAAAGTGGCCCGATATCAAGCCTAGCGGCTGTGACCCCGTCACGCGTGTGTTGAGGTCAATAAATATGTGCTTTCTACTAGGGCTTGTTCTGATATTCGCACCGAGGAGACTGTAATACCCTAGCCGGTGTATAAACTCTCTAATCGCTTTCGCCACGGGCATATACTCTGTTTTCAAAGCCGATTATTGACAATAACCAAAAGTGTCCGCCGCTCAAAGCATCAATGGACTGATTACAGCAGGATGTCATAATAGGGTCTCCAGGCTTAGGAGCAAATCTATAGTACAGCGGTGAAGCTATTACTAGGTGACGAAAAGTTGATGTGAACTAAGAAGACCTCGAGGGTCGGGCGCCATCCTTATTGGCAGCTACCAGTGGGCATAATACAGTCAAGATTCTCAGGACCAGGAAAGCTAGAAAAGGTCTCTGAAATCGGAAGCTCAAGCCGCAGAGGATGAGCTAAAGGTCACCAAATTGATAATATCGACTCGGTGAATCTGTGCCAGATCACCCTCATACAAGACCATCAAGACGAGACACTCACAATGCCAAATCAATGGATATGCGCAAACCAGCCCAAACACACGCCAACAGTCTCCGCTATATGACAGTATCCAGTAGAACAATCTATAAATTTTGAACCTTCGGTGGAATCTTTATTTGACCTAATAATTAACCTAAGAGAAAGAAAATTATAGTTGGATGATATGCAGCCAGATTGTAATAGATCGTTATCGTGTCATTGATACGACCGCCGCCTATCAGCACCATCACCGCCTTAGCATGGAGATCTCCGAGCTCTGCAACTTTACACTCACTGACATCACACCTTTACAAACCATTGGGCTACAAGACCACCCTCACTCGCACACTCATAATATCCTCAGGCCATGTAAGTCACTTCACCCGAATACTCTCTCCAGGGTCGACCCAAAAAACTAACAATTCCCAGTCCAAACTCTCCCTCATCCACTTCGACGAAATCAAGATCAATCCTATTCTCCCAGGAGATCTTCTCAGCACAAGCCAAGCTCCTCACAGTATCATATTCACGAACCAAGACTCAAGTCATCATACGGACAGTCTTCGCGATCCTATCAGTGACCTCACACTCCGACCACCAACGCATCTCCATCTACACGCTCAAACCCTCAAGATGTCCTCACCCCAAAAACTTCCAATTCATACCCAACACTGCCGCTTCTGCAACCATCTCCTCCTAGCAACAACCCGCACTCTATCCACGCTCCCGCGCCGGTCCTCCCCCGCCGCAGACAACGCTCTCATCCTGCCCCTCGAAAAGCTACGCAGCACCACATCCGCAGACGAAGACCAAGAACCCGCTCCCGACGCCAAGTCCAATTCCAGTCCGAAGCATGTCACAATTATCCTCTCGACGACCCTCCCCGACAGACGTGCGACACTAATTAGACGCGAAGATGGGATCGAGAAGCGGATTCTATTACGGTGTGGACGGTGTCGGGTTGTTGTGGGATATTATCTTGATCGCGTTCATTGGGGGGAGAGTCAAAATCAGAAAAAGAAAGCGATCGGAGAGGGAGAGGAGGATGGAGAGGGGGACGAGGAGCAAGAGGAGAGACCGCCAGCGATGTATGTGTTACCGGGGTCCTTGGTGGAGACGGAGGCGATGGGTGGGGAGGGGGTTGGGGAGAAGGAGTGGCGTGTTTGGGGTGGAGATGCTTGATCTACTACATCTACTACACTAATCGAATGGCTGGAGATGGAGAGGATTGAGTACAGAGGTTGTCCCAGGTTATTGGTACAATGGTCTCTACGAGAACAAGTTACATGCATGAAACAGTCAGGAAGGAATATACCCAGACCAATACAATAATTTATTTCCAAAAGGTAATCATTGATCATGGATCAACTACAGGTGTCAATACAGGAGGCTCCTCGCGCCGAAAAGTAAGAAGCAAAAGTGTGTAGAAAGTCGAGCCAATTGTATCCCGATCAGGAATTCGTTCCTCGCAAAAAGAAAAGAAAGAAAAAGTAACCATGTCCATAACGTAAATTCATCATTCACAACCAAGCCACCGAGGCAGACGAAAAGAAGGGTTTGTTTGAAGCAGGGGTATCAGTTGGCCAGGATGGTGCGCACGAGGTCGGTATAGTTGATCTCGCCGGAGCTAGTGTCGACAGCCTTGAGGAGCTCGTCGACTTCGTCATCGGACATTTTCTCGCCGAGGTTGGTGAGGACTAGAGCAGAAGAGAGGTGTATTAGCAAGGATTCCATTTTCTCCCCATCCGCAGCAATGGTACAGGGCTCGGATCTATCCACATACTGTAGCGCAACTGTCCCACACCAATGAAGCCCGTCATGTCCTTGTCAAACACCTGGAAACCGCGACAGTACTCCTCGGGTTCGCCAGGATCCCGGAAACCACCAGGACGGTTGAGGACCTTCAAAAAGGAATCGAAGTCGACTACCACAGAAAGCCGGAGTGTTAGCCATTGTTACCCCCAGAATCGCAACCCCTTCGCAGGCACTGATGCTGTCGTCGCTCCAGGATTCGGAAAGCGGAACGTGTCGCAATACATACATTCACTGCCAACAGTCTTCTCCAAATCACTAATCTCCGCGAGCGTGGGATTCTGACCACAAGCGCGCAGCAAGTCACCCAGCAAATCTCCCGCAACACGACCGGTGCCGCGGCGATCGAACAGCGAGAACGCTTCCTTGTAGTTGGTAGAAGCCTGATGATCGTTTTTATTAGCCATGGTGGAAGGAAAGAGAGAGCGAGGAATAGCGCAAGGATTTCGCAATGTGTAGATGGGAGGATAACAGCGTCGAGGAGGATGCAGATGACAAGGATGCGGGAGGATCCAATCCAGGGATGGGGGGGGGCGGGAGTCCCAGGCGAATAAGCACCAGCACCGAAGTTGGTAATTCGTCAACAGCGGCGAGGAGGGCGGGAAGAGTTGGAACACCTTGGGGTCCTGCGCGGAGATGTAGGATATGGGGGATGAGCTTACCATGGTGGGAATCTGTTTGTTTATCGCCGAAAACTGGATTTGAGCAAAGGGGGTGGGAGTTTGTCTGCGAGGTGAATTGGTTGGAAGGGGTGGTTGTTGTTGCTGGTTGATCTTGAAATGGGGAGGAATCGGGGGAAAGAGAGTTGGAGGGAGAGGGACATCGGGCAGATCGACTCGGTTGGTCGGGCAACCACATCCACACCCCATCAATAGTGGGGGGCCAGGGGGAATCGTATCTACAGGGATCAAGAGTAAACTGATAAGATCTTGATAAATGGTCTTTCATGATACTGGATTATAGATATATGGATCTTAGCTATATGGGTCGACCTATTCTGTTTATCATCTTGGGATCAACATCCATTGAGTGATAATACCAACCATCCAATCACTCCCATCTCACAGAATCATATCACAATTACATTTCCCATACTACTATAAACACTTCATCCCAGTCACAGTCATACATGCATCGCCCTCCGTCTTCCGAACTTAGGACTGCAACTTCGCAATGCAACTGTCCAGCAGCCGCGCCGCCTCCCCCAGCAACTCCCACCGGGGATTCGCAAACGAATCTCTCAGAATCATCAACATCCCCAAACACCCATTCCGCCCCTTCAACCCCTCCAAATCATTCGGTTCTCGTACGCCGCCCACCCGCGCCAAAAACGCCTGCATATCTCTGCGTCGATCAGCATGCGTCGCCAACGCGGGCAGTGGTCGCAAGGGTCCATCCAACGCGAACCCATAACACCACACCACCAGCGCGGCAAAGTACATCACCCACGGCCGATTGAGCAGGTAGTCATCCCGCGCAATGTAGTTCCCGGACTCCACGGCCGGGTCGGAAAAACAGGTTTTCAAGAATTTGAGAGCGTAAAAGGTGGCGTCACGGGCAGAAGCCTTCGTCGCCCAGCGACCGGTCTTCTCCCGCGCGGCACTGTAATCGCGTGCGGTAATCGACCGACCCATTAATCGGCCTGCGCCGGCAAAGATCTGGAGATCCGCGATGTCGACGTGCGAGGCCATATGCGCGAGCCCATGCAGGACGTCGCGGCATTCCGACTCGGGGGTAATGGCCGGCCCCAGGGCTTCGTCAAAGTCGCGACGCCAGTTATCATACGAGCGTAGCAGGGCGGTCCGCCATTTATCACGGCCACCGAGCGTCTGTCCCACGCCGAGAGAGCTAACTTGTAGATCTCGCTGGTTCAAGTGCCAGCTCACACTGAGCAATCCTGCCATCAGGATGATCCGGCCAAAGGTATTCGTCCGGACTGGTTGGCCGTTGAGCGTGCGCTTGAGCCCATCGAGGAACATGATCGGTCGGACGCCATGCGACTGCAGACTGGATTGAACTCGGGCCACTTCTGCGGCACTTGTCGCGGCCCATAACGCTTCGTCGCAGGGTAAAGGTAGCCGCAGTTCGTGCGCGACCATCTTGGCCGAATGTCCAAACATCGTAGCATGGGTCGAATCGAGGACGAACGCCGCAAATGCAACACGCCTCGTCGCTTCCGCCTTGATCCAGTGTGTCCACGACTCATCTTCTTCCTTGGACTCTGGGGTGTCAAATGACGACCGACCGATGAGCGAGCTCCCACGACGCATGAGCGTGAGCGTGGTATCATGGTGAATATGAGCCCGCTCGTGCAATGCCCTCGTCGAAAACGACTTCTCAAAGACTTCCAATAGCAGCAACGCCTGGAACACCCATAACCGCGCGGGTGGTCGGAAATCAGCATCCATGAAAATCTCCCAGCGCAAATGCCATGCAATAAAACCGGCCAGTTCCGCGGCAGTTTCCGTCGCACCCTGTCCATGCGCCTTATCCAACGTAGCAGCTCCGATAGCCATCACCGCCAGAAGCAACAAATTTGGCGTGCGATCCGCCGCAAAAGTCGGTTGATGTAAAATCGGCAGCTGCGGGTGGAAATGATACCAGTAAGAACCGATATAAGTCTGCATCATGCGTAGACTCAACACGTGTCGATCACTATCCAGATCCCCATCCATTAGCGCATCCTTGCGCTTACCATCTGCCGAGTACGCAGCCTCATTGAATCGAGTCGCCATAAGATGAAGCAAGTCCTGCCGTTTCTCCTCCGAGATAATCGCTGGTAACGAGGTCGAGTCTAAAATACTCGTCACGCTCATGGGGTGTTGCGGGATGACAGTACAAAAATTATTGTACGAGGGCTCGTTCACGTAGAACTGATTCTGTACAAAGGGCATCATACCGTATCCCAGCGGAGCAAGTGGTTCACTGAACAGCCACGCCGCAAAATCATCAGCCATCGCAAAAGGTGACCGGTTGTACGTCTCGCCGCCGAAGATCGGATAGGCATTGGACATGGAATCAAATTCCAACATAGGGTCAGGTTGGCTGATGACACCCGAGAAATCAGTGTATCCGGATACAGGTACTCCGGTCGTGTCGATGGTAGTAGGTGTGGTGGTGGGTAGGGAGAAATTGTTCGTCGTGTTAGAAGGAGACTTGGAGGCATGTGCAGGAGTATCCGTCATGAAAGGGTACTCCGCCGCCGTCATCGAGGGCGACGACGGTGAAGACACCGGCATAAGCGATTTGTGTGGCGATTCATCGAGACTGTCATGGGCGAAGCTATCGCGCTTCTGCAGTTGGGATCCGCGGGTAGTATGGCGTTCGCGATGACGAATGCAGAGGTCCTGGCGCACGAAGGAGCGGTAGCAATTGGGGAAGTCACAGCGAAAGATTTGTTTCGGAGTATCTGCAAGAAAACAAGCGCGAGGAAACGGTTAGCCTGGCGCAAATACGGTGTCCCGGGTAAGCCCTCCAAGATGGATCGCATACGGTTCAACTGATGCCGGTACAAGTGTTCGGCGCGTGAATAGCTTTTCCCACAGCCTTCATGTGTACATTCAAACTTGCGATCGGAGGGAGCGCGCCGGCTGCGACGCCGCCGCTTGGAGGGTTGTTCGTCGGCCTCGGTCATGATGTCTAATTTAATCGCGGGGAGCACCATCGGGTGCCATGAGCACGAGGGGCGCGGCTGCGATGATCGCTGCAAGCGGAGATGCCGACAGCCGTGAGCCACGTGAAAGGAGAAGCAATGTTCCGGGAGTGAGCAGGAAGAAGAAAAGTGGAAAGAGAGTAGGGAGAGGAATGATTGTGAGCAGCGTGAGGGAGAAGCGCCAAAGTCAAACAGGCCGTCAAAAGTCAAATGGGCTTGGGTCTCCCCGGAAGTGCGGAGATGCGGTGGTGGTGGGGTCGAGCTAAAAGTTGGCGGAGCTCGGTGAATATTGCCCGGGATACCGCTGGTAGATGGGCTGATTCTATATTTGAGTTCAAACTGGTCCGAGTGATCTCGTGGGTAGGTTATTCTGTTGTCTTGGTATGTCTCCTGTTTCTGAGAGCATGACTTTTGCCTAGTAATCCTCCAAAGGGTCTGATCTGTGTGATCTGCCCCTCGCTATGACAATGGAAGTGCATCAGGAGGCGTACCTGTGTCATGTGGATAGTCTTTCAAGATGCCATATTTTGAGACAATATATGATCACGCCCATAATTAAGCTAAAGGTAATCCCGCGGGGATGTTTCAGAGCGAGAGGTGCGGGGGTGTCAAGGATCGGCTGAAGTTGCCAAACTATATATCCGAACATCCCCCCCCTGCCAAGTCATAACCAGCCAATATACAATAACATCAATTGAAATCGGATTGGGAAATACTATCGCGGACGAAAGGGCTCTTCCAGAGATCATACTCCCACCGTGAATGAAGCAAGATCTATCGATTCCATTTATCCACCTGAGCCTATCTATGCCTATGCCTCCAGCCACTTTCGAATCATAGCAAAAGACCTCGTATCCTAATAACACACATGTCATGCCTTCCTACAATGCAAATGTTACCACAAACATCAATGCGGACGATACCGGTCTACCTGAAATTCTCTACCTATCCATCATGTTGCGGGAATGGAGTGGCATGCACAACCCTGAGGTGGACCCCGTGGAAGCTCAACTGAGATACCACAACTGACCTCCTCCAGGGCCACCGCGTAGACTGGCGGGATCATTCATCATCACAAGACAACCGGTCATTCAACTCATCATCAACAGTGACGCGTGGAAGGAGAATTGGACCAACACCTGATATGCAAACGCTTCCAGGGTAACTCTTTCCGTCTGAACCACGACCTAAAGGGATTCAGAGAACGGGAAGAAAAATAATACACGGGGAAAAGAAGAGGGTATATTTTTTTTAGGGTTATGTTTCTCTTCACCCGCTGAATCGGAATCGGGTGGCCTCCAAGCGGCCCAGTCCATCACGAGGGGCGACATTACGGCGGCGATATGAATTGGTGAAGTCTGGAAGTTATTAGAATGAGGGGCAGAGGGAATGGTTCCGATGGTTTGACTCACCCTGTAGCAGAACACGAATCTTCCGGATTTCACCAGACTGCACCTTCTCGGCAATGTTCTTCAACAGCCGCTCGGCTTCGGCGGGCTTCATGGAACCGGGTGGCAGCATCTGCAGTGTGTTCTGAAGCCAAGCACCGGTTTCATGTGGAAGCAACTCAAACATGGTCATCATGATCGCCGAAGCATCCGGGAAGCAGTCGCCGGGGAAAGTAAAGATCATGCCGGCCAGCACACGCTGAAGTAGAACCTGACCCTGCGAGGCGATCAAGTTCTTGACAGCCTCGCGAATCTCAGGCGGGTTGACATAAGGTTCCTCATCGGGACTGGTAAGCTCGGAGACCAAGGGCTTTTCAAAAGCGAAGCTGAACAGGTCACGGTAGTAGTGAAGAGTGGCGATGAGAGGATCGACCTGCTGGAGAGTGAGGGCGCTGAGAGCAGCGGAGAAAATTGGAACGGCCAAATCCGAGGAAATACTCTTTTTGGGGTAGTATCGGACGGCGTCGCAGGACAGACGGAAGAAATCTTCAATGACTATATATCACGTGGAAGTTAGATGTGCCGTAAACTAAGAAACAAGGATGGTGGTGCTTACCATCGGGAAGATTCTCCGGTGGCAGGTCGTTCATAATTCGCAGGAAAGCAGTGGCTTGTTGCTCATAGAAATGGAACACGGCGTTACTGGTAGCCTCATCGACGTATTCTGCGCCATGGGAGAACTCGCGAACAACCGCATCAGTGGCCCATAAGAAACCACCCTCGCGAGAGGCCTGGAACCCGTTGGCAATGCTTTCGGCCAAGGTAGGAAGCAAAGGAATCATAGCGGTGCGGTACGAGATGATCATGGCTCGCCAGCAACGGCAAACACGCTCAAGGATGGGGGTAGAAGACGTAAAGTTCATAACAATCGTGGTCATGATAGGCAGGATCTCACCGCAATACTTGACGGCGGGGTTCTCCTCACCGGGAGCGACAATGGGAGTCACTACCTGAACAAAGATAGAGATGAGTCCGAGGTGATCAGCCACGGCTCGCTGACCTTCCTCGGTTTGAGCATTATTGGCAAGTGTCATGATCCGTTGCATAATCGGATCACAGAACATCTTCATCGACTCGTAGATTTTTTCCAAGGGCTGAACAGACACCACGGCTGCAACACCCTCAGTCACTTCTTCCTGGCTGGTCGGCTTCAGCTTGTCCAGCACAGACTCAAAGAATGAATGCAGCTGGTTAATGTGACCGCCCAGCAGCTTCTGACAATCAGTTCCCAGGAACTTGAAGGCCAGAGCAGCAGCCTGCACAACCTCTGGAGAGGGATGCTGGAAGCCAGAGATCACATAGTTGAGCTGTGCCTCAAGAGTCTCCGGATGCATCGATGTCCACTCCGTGTAACGGGCGAGAGCCATGATAGCTTGGAACCGGATCTTCTCCTGCTCTGGAATCTGCACGATCAAAGGAATCAACTGGCTCAAGACAGTGTTCTCAACAGGGTCAACCATGCGACCCATGGCGCGAAGACCAAAGAGGGGTGCCTCCAGCTCTTGCCAGTGGGGGACGTGATCGTTGCTGGCCTGTGCGGCGTATTTGCCCACCCACTGCTGGATCAAGTGATAGATCTTGCCGAGGCAGTCGGTCACACCAATCACAGAGCAACAATCTTTGAGAACGTCACCCATGGCGTGACGGAATTGGCGGAACTTTTCTTCTTGCTCGCGATCACCGCCAAACAGATCAGTCTCGCCCTCTTCCGGGGTAGGGAACTCGAGATGTTTGACCATAATGTCCATCAACTGCGACCAAACGTCTTGATAGTTGAGGCGCGCCTCATTGTACCGCTCGATAGTAATTGATTGCTTCAGCTCGTACCAGAAAATGAATGTAATCGATACGGCCTCACGTTCCCAGTCCCGCGCACAGCACTCGAGAATCGCCTCAACCAGACCTCGGAATTCACCTGGCATGCGCGCGATAAGCACGACCCAAGCTTCACCGGCCTCGGCGAACATTCGTGTGATACCTTTGAATGCTTCCAAATCTTCGGCTTCGGCGGTTTCGGCGATCTTAGGTCGAAGGGCCATCAGGCGAGGGTAGAGGGCTTGAATGACAGGCAGGGACTCGTGGACATCCTTAGTATCCCGGTAGAGTGTACACATGCAGTCAACACCGGCATCAAACGAGACATCGTTGTCCAATGCTTTGAGAATGACTTCCATCAAAGGCGAATCGATGACTTGAGCGGCCGGGATTTCGCGAAGCCATGAGGTAATGCAATCGAGAAGACGCGGGTTAGTGGCGGCGGTAGCTATAAGCCGTGGTCATTAGTAGCAACCCAAAAAAAAAAAAACGCGCGAGTTCAACTTACGCGATGATTGAGAATATTGAATCAGCAGCTGCATCACCTGTTCAGCATTGTCCTCTAGGAGCTCCTTGGTCCGCTCAATCAACTCGTCTTCCTACAACCTTGTCAGCCACTGTACTCGAACAGCGAATTTTCACTCCGTAACTTACACCGAGGTTGATCTTACGACCTTCCGTCACCTCCTCAGGTAAGATCTTCAAAAACTCGAGCACACAGTCCCCCGCACTGCTCCCCAAAACCGACCCCACCGTGGCCAAAACATCCTTCCAGGACAGCATCTGAATCGCCAAACTTGCCAAACACACGCATAGCTGAGTCTGTATGGGTCGCGGACCCGAGGCAAAGGCAACGAGAAGATTGAGCACGGAATCGCGTAGCGCCACTATGGAATCGGGAGGCAATTGATCCAAATCGAAGATGATCTGTAATTATCAGCGGGTTGTTCTCATCCCCCTACAATGTGTATCGTAATCACCTTTCCCTTCAATGTCGTTGCAGCGAACAATTTCGCTTCCACCGGCACGTCGGGAGATTGTAATAAAGCGTGCGTAGTCGTCCAGGCCTCAACCTATTGTCGGACAGATGAAAACATGTCAGTATAGCTGAACCCTAAACAAGACAACCTCCACAAATGCTCAGACCTTGACGTACCGACTTCTGGAATTTCTCAAGGAATTCATGGGCCTGGGCCTTTTCGGACCTAGGCACATTTCCTTGCATGGTTGCGACGGCCGCCAGGACCGGGGCAAATGCCTGCCCACCATCCTTGCTGGCCATTTTGGAGGAGGGTGAGCAAATGGAAAGGTGAATTACAACCTCAGCAATCTATACGCGCATTCAAAGAAGAAAACGGAAAAGAAGCAGACGACCGGAAGAAAGCGTGATAGATCTAGTGGTGGAATCGCAAAAGACGGGCGGAGGAGGGAGTGGAAGGTGGGATGTTGGCCCGTGACTCTTTGGTATTGGTATTACCGTACACAAATCACGGGACGCAGAGCTTTCGATCTCCAAGATTCCCTTCCTTCGCCGCAAACCCGCAGTCGCGCCCTTCTTAATTCAACTCTCCCCACCTTCCTCAATTCCCCATTCATCATTATGGCTGGCCGCAAGACTTTGTTGGCGCCGATCCACTTTATTTTCAGCCTGCTGCAGAAGCGCAGCACGGTCTCGATCTGGCTGTACGAGCAGCTCGCTTTCCGCATTGAGGGCAAGATTAGGGTAAGCTTGTTGCGTTTGTCACCTTTGAGCTTTTCGATATCTTCTCTTGCTATCAGCCTAACTGACTTGTGCGACACTTTTCAGGGCTTCGATGAATTCATGAACCTTGTTATCGACGACGCGGTGGAAGTGCGCCTAGCTACCAAGACTGAGGAGGAGAAGCGGAGGCCTTTGGGTAGGGAGATCATGACGGTTCATGGAGAAGACATATATCGGAGTAGACACTAATCTGGTGCATTCTTACAGGCCAAATCCTGCTCAAGGGCGACAACGTCTCCCTCATCCAGGCTGTTTGAAGCTCGAATACAATCTCACGCCACGACACCTCGCATCGATCTTGTTCTCTTTATACTTTTCCGTCGATTGTTCGACCTACGACCTGCGGTCCAGGTACCGCCCATCACCCACCACGATGGCATCGATTAGCCAGTCATGTTCCATAACGGGGATATCCTCGGCGAGCAGCTGCTCCTGGAGAGACAGGGCCACTAGAGCAACGGAGTTTTAGCTTTTTTTTTTTCTCTCTTCTTTTTGGGACAATGGGATAAGATCTGGGGAATTTATTTTGTGCTCTTCCAAAACCTACCAAGGAAAGGCATCTTGCTGCTCCACTGAGAATACCGCTTGAGGAAATGATCATAATATCCTTTTCCATGTCCAAGTCGTCGAAAGTCCGAGTCAAATGCCATGCCTGGCATGACGATGAGATCAAGACCCTTTCCGGAGAAGCACTCTCGCCGACCAGGGATTTGTGTAGCCTGTAGAGAAGGGATTCCCCATTTATCGGGTTGTAGAGATTCAAATTCGGCGAGGGATTCGAGAGCTAGCATGTCCATGACGGAAACCTTGTCCACGGTGTGGATGTATGGGATGTAGACATCTTTCCCGCGCTGAAAGGCATCCTGGACGATGCTACGAGTTGACAACTCCCCGCTGGGCATCGACAGGTATACGGCAATGCTCTTTGCATTCTGATACTCGGATAGTGACAGTAATTTACTCGTAGCGACATGAGCTGCACAAGTGAAGGCGCAATGTTAGCTTGGAGGATGACATCGAGCGGGTGATGACTCGAGACGGCATTGATTGCGATGCGCTCAAGCAGGTGAGAGTAGACCAACATTGCTGTAAAATTGAAGCGTTTGAAAGAGCGGACAAAGTCTCGCGCACCCGCTTGCGCAGGTCGCGCTTTGCAATTTGCAGCGCCATCATTACCAGCAACCCCGCGGGAAAGTCCAGCGGAGAGGGATGGAAGACAGGATCATTCCAGGGCGATAGGCGATAAGAGTGGACCGGCATGCTGGGGTCCTTGTTTACCAGGTACCCACAGGGTGAATGTAGGGATTGAATCACACTGCCCTGTTCATTCCTGCTCTCTTTTGAATCTCGATAGATTTAATGATTCGTTTTTGGTCGTTGCTTTGACGTTGTCATTGACTTGGTCGACCTGAATTATGTTGTGGATTTGGACACTGTTGGCTGCGACGGTGGCTGCGGCCAGTGTAGATGAATTGGTCGGGACCTGGACGACGAAGTCTCGCAATGTCTTTACTGGACCGGTACGTGACGGTCGGAAGATGCGAGAAACAAGCTGATGGAAAATACAGGGCTTCTACGATCCTC
The DNA here is from genome assembly GCA_037356195.1 of Penicillium sp. F50. Classification (NCBI taxonomy): domain Eukaryota; kingdom Fungi; phylum Ascomycota; class Eurotiomycetes; order Eurotiales; family Aspergillaceae; genus Penicillium; species Penicillium sp. F50. Next base: position 316,994 of record JAYXSA010000038.1, read on the forward strand.
TCAAAGACCAATTCCTCGAGCCTAATTTGACGGGCATCTCATACTCTTTTTCCGCCGACGGATACTATGAAGAGGCCTTATATCGCGCCCTAGCCAATCGTGAGTCGCCGCCGCACTGCTAGCACATCTATACTCTCGGCACCATCAGAAAATTAGAGCAAACTGACCAGTCTTATGCTATTGCTTCCAGCCGCCGACCCTTCATGTCCGTCCGGGATGATGCAGTGGCAGCATGGCTCATATGTTCTGCTAGCCGATGGATCCCTGATTTTGACTCCGATTGCAGAGGACGGGCGCCAGTTGCTCTCGGAACCATGCAGGAAGGCCACTAGCAGCTATACACGATACAACAACACGGAAAATTTCAAGGTATGTAGACAAACACCCTCCAACTTGGATCTGTCCCCATACTGATACCCGGGGCCAGGGATACTCTGTCCAGGTCGATGCGTACCACGGCATTCAACGCCTCGATTTAACCCAAGCAGATGGCAAGATCATGCAGCCCATGTATCTTGCCTACCGACCACCGAAGATGCTGCCTACCTCGACGTTGAATCCCATACCCAAAGGGTCTCGCAAGAAGCGTGATATGTCGGCTTCCACCTTTCATCTTGTCATCAAGGAAGAGCTCATCAATCCGGACCGATGGTGGTGGTTTGGAGTTTTGATGACATCTCTAGGAGGAGTCGCATTTTTCTGCTCATGAAGCTCCTCAGAAGTAAGCGACTTGTGTCTTTGGCGGTTTCTGGCGTTCGGTCATCTCGTATCATTCGTTCAACAGTGAAGTTTCTTTTAGTCTTTCAGTCTCCGTTTCTCCCTTTCTTATTATACCCTCGAATGCCGAGTCAATGAATAGGGATATCCAAAATATTTTAACAAAGCTATTGTACACGTGAAGAATTTATTGCTCCCCATATTCGGTTCCCTGCTCCTTCAAGCAGAGACAGCCTTCTTGACCAGCCCAGCAACCTCTTTCCGGTCTGCGGGCTTACCATCGAGCGCACCACCGGGGCCAAACAGAGCCTTGAGGACCCGTCCAACCTCCACCTTTTTACCGGTTTCTTTGATAGCAGCGATTTCCTTTGTAATCACAGCCTCAACTTCCTCCACGGTCAAGGTCTTGACGTGGCCGGCATACTCCTCCAAGATTGCAATCTGGGCATCTTCTTTTTCTTTTAAGTCTGGTCGGTCGGCTTCGGCAAATTGTTGAGCAGCCTCTTTGGATGCAGAGGCTCGTTTTCGAATGAGAGAGAGAAGCTGGATATCCGTTTGAATGGGCGAGGCAGTTTTGGCAGCGTTGTTGGTTTCGGAGATCAAAGCACGAAGAACATTGAGGCTGCAATTAGTAAGTACAAGGCACATGTGAAGGACTGTTGCCTGAATGGAAATGACAATTGAAGCTAACTTCAAATTCTTCCTTACCGAGGAGTATCCTTAGCCCTCATTGCTGTCTTAAGATCATTGCGCAGAGTGGCCATCAACGGCGGCAGAGTCGGGCCCGCCGTGGAGTTCCAGCGCACCGAGCGCAGAGGGACTCGAACGGATACACGCATAGACTGGAACATTGTGAAGGTGGATAAATAGCTGCCTGCTAATCAATAAAGACGGGGTTGTTCACCGTCAATGGCAAGCTAATCAGAGGTAGCAATGACGAAGACGAGGCAAAGTAGAAGCAGCTCTCAGCCTGCAGAAGGCGGAAGATCATCAAAAGTGGTCCGTGCACCCTTCCAATTGTTGACTCTCGCTTTTCGCAAAAGAAACTTGAGAATCAACCCCAACCTCTCTCACCTCTGCCAGTTCATTGCCATCGCCCTCCTTCTCCCCACGCTAACGTTCCTTCGATCGGCGTCTGTTCATTCCATTGACTGATTTTGCAGCTTCTTGTGCTTTTTTTCTGCTCGGCCGGGGAGTCGTGCGCTCTCTACTCCCATCTCCTCCCCAGCTGTGCACCCGCGAATCCGTCGTCATGTCGTACCCGACTCTACCCTCCAGCTTCGCGCCTCCGACACCTCAGAGACCGCTTCCCGGGGCCTACATGCAGACTCCTGCTGTGGCTCGTCATGGATCATTTCAATCGCCTCCTCAACAGCGATCACAGCAGCAGCAGCAGCAACAGCCGCCGCCGCAACAGCCACAGCCACAGGGCATCGCGTCCCAATCTCCGCCCATGCCTAGAATACCCCCGGCGGCCTCACAAACCCAGAGTCAGACCTTGAGCACCGAAGAGCGTGGCGCGCGCACCATCAATGAGACCCTCTTGAAGGAATCGCGGTATCCTGACCTTGACAGTTATCTGTCCCGTGAGTTTTTGTTTCCTCGTGATTCGATAATCCAATGCTAATTTGACGCGCAAATATCAGAGGGCTTCTCTTCGGAATACGACATTCCCACCTCCCAGTCATGGGCTCCCTTCCAAAAAGTTAAAATGTACAATATTCCCGATCAGATCTTCGATCAGTATAATCGCGCCCAAGTGTCGACGAGCATGGGTCTGTTCGCCGAGTTGAACCACGCGTGGGTCGCGATCGATAATGCACTGTACCTTTGGGATTTCACGCATCCGGTTCCGCAATTGGTTGGCTTCGAGGATCAGCCAAACAGCATCAATGCGGTCAAATTGTTGAAGCCGCGCGCGGGAGTGTTTTTGCCCGCCATCACTCACTTGCTTGTGGTGGCTACGACTGCGGAAGTGATTCTGCTCGGCATGGGCGTGGAAACGGCGGCCAATGGATCTAAGCAGGTCACTCTTTACCAGACTGGAATGTCGGTGTCTATTCGCGGACTCGACATCAATGTATTTGCTTCGTCCGACGCTACCGGCCGGATATTCTTTGGTGGATTGTCCGACAACGATGTCTATGAACTTACATATCAACAAGAGGAAGGATGGTTCCAGAATCGATGCCGCAAGATTAATCACACCAGCTCCAGACTATCCGCCTTTGCCCCGTCTCTGAGCTTCTCTAACCTCGCCGCCTTGTCTCAGAAGGCTCCTGAATGTGTAGAGCAGATGGTGATCGATGATAGCCGGAGACTGCTCTACACTCTGTCATCCACATCGACCATTCGAGTTTTCCACATGAAGCAAGACGGCACCATCTCTCTTGCTATTACCAAGGCAGCATTGGATATCTACTCCAACATCGGACATATCATCGCATCTAACGAAACTTTGAACCCCAAGGTGAAGATTGTTTCTATTAGTCCCGTCCCTGCTGCTGAAGCCTCGCGATATCACCTGGTGGCTACCACCGCTACCGGTTACCGGATCTACCTCAGTGCCACCAACGCTTATAGCTGGGCTCCCGCGTCCAATGGCAGCAATGCACCCACAAGCATGCAGGCCCAGCATGTCAAGACACCCCCCGTCGATAACAATGCAGCATTTGCCGCCGTCTCAGCCCCAACAGAGTACGGGGTATCTCGACTTAACGCTGCCGTCACCAAATTCCCGATCCAATCTCTGTCTCCTACGCGGATGGCAACGCGGTTCCCGCCCGGGTTTTTCTTCTGCTTTACTTGCAAAGATACCGCCCAGAAAATGGACACATTGTTCATCTCCTCACCTGATCCCGGTCGTCTCAACTACCAGCCGGAAAGTGTGAACATCGCCAAGACTGCCGAGTCGGCTGTTTGGCTGAACCTGGGCGGACGAGCGGAGGATATTGGATTATGCTCCAGTGGATCCCTCGGAATCTCGGGCGGTGGATATGGCAATGAGCTGGCCGTTCAATTTGATCAAGGAGCAGCGGAAATTGCAATTCTAACCAACAGTGGTATTCATGTCATCCGCCGGCGACGCCTGGTTGATGTGTTTGCTGCGCTAGCCCGCAGTCGGGGCACTGCCGAGGGCGAGGTCGGCCTCGAGCAGGAAGTGGTCAACTTTATCAAGGCCTATGGCCGCAATGAGACTGTGGCTACTGCCCTCGCTGTGGCCTGTGGGCAGGGAGTGGAGGTTTCCCCCGACCAGCGACTCACGCCGATCAATGATCCCGATGTTCTAGAATTTGCTCGCAGAGTCTTTATCGAGCAAGGTGGTCGGCCAGTGCCTGACGAGAATACCGTACAGGACAACTTCACCCCGGCCATCGATACGATCCACCTTTCTCCCCGTCATGATGGCATTGCCCTGTACATTTCTCGCTTGTTGCGGTCGATTTGGAAGATGAGCATTACTAAGGTGGGTAAGGGGCCAAACGGCGCGGCTTCTGTAACTGCTTCGGTGAGCGCCGCCAAGCTGCGCACCATCCAACATGACCTTTCTTCTCTCCAAGAGTTCTTCAAGGTCAACAAGAGCTTTATCGAAGGCTTGACCGGACCGGAGGAATTGGCTCGCGTGTCGAACAAGCAGCAGGAGACGGCACTGCAAGCTGAGCACCGCGCTCTGCACTCCCTTGTTCAACTCGTGTCGCACACAATTGAAGGCATTTCATTCGTGCTAGTGCTCTTCGATGAGCGTGTGGACGAGATTGTGGCTACGTTGCCCGCAGAGTCGAAGGAGCGCTTCTTGAAGTTGACTTTCGAGGAGCTCTTCAGCACAAGCAAGGGTCACGATATTGCCAAGGAGTTGGTCAAGGGAATTGTCAACCGTAACATCGCCAAAGGATCCAATGTTGAAACCGTGGCGGATGCTCTGCGTCGCCGATGTGGCAGCTTCTGCAGCGCCGAGGATGTGGTCATTTTCAAGGCGCAAGAGCAGCTCAAGCGTGCGACGGAAGCCGGTGCGAACTCCGAGTTGGGTCGTAACTTGTTGAACGAGAGTCTGCTGCTCTTCCAACAGGTGGCTGAGAATCTTCCCATGGATTACTTGGTTTCGGCTGTGGATAACTATATCTCCAATCAGTTCTTTGCTGGTATGTTATCTCTAAAAGCTGCCAATACCAGCTCCTTCGCACGATTTCTGTACTAAGACTAGATAGGCGCCATCTCACTCGCGCTCCACGTCGCTCAACGCTCCGATAAGGCGAATATGGCCCTTTCCTGGATCATGGACAACCGCCCCGAACAGGTGAATTTTTCCTCCCACACTGGCTTCCCCCAGCCAAGCCACCAACGATCGCTCATATTTGCCCAGGACCCTCGCAAGCAATACTTCCTTTACCGCAAGCAATGCTACGATCTCGTATTTAAAGTCATCGTCGCTGTGGATACTCAGGCTGCCTCTGACCCTCATGTCATTGATGGTCAACTGACTGTGATTGCCAAGCGACAGAACGAGGCATACGGTGTTATTACCGACTCGTCCGACGAGGTATTCTTGACGAGTCTGTACGATTGGTATTTGGAGCAGGGCTGGAGCGAGCGACTCCTCCAGACCCAATCGCCCTTCGTCGTCAGCTATTTGCAGCGCAAGTCTAATGACGATATCGCTCATGCGGATCTCTTGTGGCAATACTATGCCCAATCCCAGCGGTTCTTCGAGGCTGCCGAGGTTCAACTCCAATTGGCTCAGAGCTCCTTTGCGCTACCACTCAGCCGGCGCATCGAGTACCTGGGACGTGCTCGTGCTAATTGCTCCACACTAACCCGCGATGTCGGCCGTCAGGAACGCCAGCGCCTGCTACAGGAAATCACCAACCTTATCGACGTGGCCAATATCCAGGATGACCTTCTGCAGCGTCTGAAGGATGACGAGCGCATCGCTCCCGAACGCAAACCCGAGGTTCTCCGCGAGGTCGACGGCCCTGTCCTGGACATCAGCACCGTATGTTCCATCTTCTCCCCACCTGCATAATTCGCAATCTGACCTCTCTACTTGTAGCTTTACAACCACTATGCTGACCCGGCGAGCTACAATGACATCTGCCTGCAGATATTCTTCATCGGCGATTACCGGAATGCGGCGGACATCAAGTCCACCTGGCAAAAGCTAATTCAGGAAGTGCACCAGCGGACAGTGGATCGCGGCACACCGCAGCCCTTCGAGGCCGTGGTCGAAAAGGTGCGCAGCCTCGGCAGCCGATTACGGATGTCGGAAACCGTCTTCCCCGTCCGTGAGCTCCTCCCGATGCTCGAACGGTATTCGCTGGAATTCCAACGCCACGTTGGCGCGACCTACTGGGTTGTTGATCTGTTCCTGGATTTGGGTGTAGCCCACGACGCACTCTTCACCGTTTTGGAGGCGATGTTTTATACCGACGAGGCGCCGTTCCACGGGTCTAACCGGAAGTACATTGCCAAGGATCTGCTCTACCTGCTAGAGGGATGGTTCCGGGAAAGTGCCCGACTGGGTGGCATGGTCTTTGGCGGAGACACTCAAGCCGAGCGGGTTTCGGAGATCTTGTTGATGATGATGCAGGCCGGGACTGCAACGACGCCGGAGATTACGGAGCGTTGCCAGGAATTGCGGCAACGCATTGAGGATTTGCTACGGTGATTTGGTCTTTGAGGGTAATGGTCAAAAGGCATCCTTTTCTTACTTGTTCAAGGACCGACGGTTTTGTTTATGATTAGTTGGCCTCGCTCCTGTGTCTATTCCGGACCTTTTCTTCGTCTCTGCTTTTGTAACTCTACTGCAATTTAGAGGGTGTTGAGTATCTTGGGGAAATGGTAATGCAACGGCATGTTCTGTATGCAGTATAAGAAGGGAATTTACATGCACAGACCCAGCTTTTGACCGCAAAAAAAAGTATGAGGTTCGCCATTGAGGAATTTTTCATCATGAGATTGCAATTATATGGTCGTAGATTTTTCAACCCTGAAATCGAGGCAAAGAAAGACATCTCCAACGGGAAGAAAGAAAACCACGTCGTCTATTCAACCGAAACTCCCAGAAATCCCCGTCTATCACAACGTCAAACCCGAATCGCTTGCATAAAATAGAGACATAATGATGGTGGTGAAGGTGAGGGTGGTGGTAGTGCTTGTTTTTTTACTCGAATTCATCGTATACTGGAATCGGCTTCTCGCCCAGGGCGGACAGCCGGAAGATATGCCGTGCCTTGGCGCCGTAATCATCGTCCAGATAATCGACGATCGCAGAATCTGTTCTCGTCAGTAAAATGGCCCACGAACCAGCGATGATGCGGCAAAAGGGGAGAAAGAAAAAAACTCACGAGTCGTCGACCGATTATCAAACATGACGATCGTCCGTGGCTGCCAGCGAACGCGCGCCTGGAAATCATGTCCCGTCACAATATGATTCATCAAAAAGTCCAACATCCACTTGACTTCGGGTTCCTTCATGCCCTGAATCTTGGTAATGAACTCGGCATTCATGAACAGACACTTCTCCCCCGTCACGGGATGCACGCGAATCAACGGATGCACCGTATCAACCGGATCCTTGCGCACCAAACCACCCGTCAAGCGCGTATGCGCGATCATTCTCGCAGACGAATGCACGCATTTCAACGTATCCAGAAACGAGCGCAGCGTCGGACTCAACCGTTTGTACGCCATATCCGTCGCGGCAAAGACGGTATCACCCCCCACCTCCGGACCCTGCAAAAGCCCCAACATGACATAGCCGGGCGGCTGGATTTCATAGCTCACATCCTGATGCCAGAGAGTCGTCGTCGTCCTCTGATCCAAAAATCTCGCAATCTCCTCGCGATTTCCATCGCGATGAATCACATGGAAAGCCGGGTGATTGCGCACGGTTCCCGAGACCGGCTGGTAATTGGGTTTGCCAAAATAGCGCATAAACGACTCCTGGGCATCAGGTCCGTCATCGATTAGATCCTGATCCGGGAATGCGAGAACTTTGCGCTGGGAAATGAGCAGGGCGAGTTCGTCCTTTGCGGCGTCGGAGAGCCGATTTAATTGGACGCCGTGCACCACGGAACCGATGGTGGGTTGGATGTGGTTGACGGTTACACCGGGGGTGAGCAGGTTGCGCATGGCGGGGTCCTTGACGCGCAGGGCAGGATCGAAGTAGTCGAAGGGCGGGAGGGGATCAAACCAGATGGGATCCCAGGTGGGGAGGTATTGGGGGTATGGGGTATTGATGTGGGAGAGTTTGTCGACGTCGACGTAGGGGATGTTGATGTCGTAGCTGATGGGGATTTCGGGTTGATGGCCATTGTGATCGTTGTGGCCGTGGCCATTGGCCTTGGAGCGGATGAGGGGGGCTGAAGAGGGCATTGTAGGAGGAGGAGAAGAAGAAGAAGAAGAGGAGGAGGAGAAGGAGGAGGATCAGAATGGAAAGATGGAAAAAGAGTTGAGGACAATGGCGGATCACGATAGGATATAGGAAAATTAAGGATACTCTTGTGTAAATCGCACGTGGTGAAGCTAAGGGAAGCCGATATAGAGAGGACAAGAGGACAAAAAGGATAGACCCCGCCGAGTTCCACAGATGAGAAAAAGAAAATACAATCAAATCATCCGGAAAACCCGTTCGTCCACCTTTTTATAAGATATACCCAGCTCCCTTGGGCTCGTCCTCGCCCAAACCAGTCTATCTGGTGTTTATCCACGGCCGATATACAACCGACCCAGAGCATGTCTACCCGGGCCCACACCGGGACCAAAAAAACATTGGAAAAGTGGATTCACGCATGCTATAGTGGACAACGGCGTCTTGGGTATTATCATTTTCGCATCCAGTGGCCCTGGGATAAAGGTGTAAACAGAAAAAATTAAAATTAAAAGCGAAAAAGCAAAAAAAAAAGTCAAAGTGCATTGTGGCCCCTCCCCGACCTGCATGATAGCTTCAAACACTAGTCTGATTCCCCCCCTTCATCTCCGAGTGGGATCAGGGAAGGGCCCAAAGGGGAAGAAAAAGGATAATACCGCGGGCCCGGAATCTGGGAACCGTACCACATATGGATCTCCCAGGAAGTACGGAGTAGTTTTTGGGGGGGAAAATGTACGTTGGAGAGAGAGGCAGCCGATGGAGCTATTGGTTTCTGGAAAACGAAACTAACACTTAACGTTACTAGCTGCTAATAGACTAGCAGGGGTAGGGTAAATGGAGGAATGGAAATGGAATTGAGGGGGGGGGGAAAAACCACATCACTACTCCGTGCTGGAGGCAAGGAAATGAGAAAGCCAAAAAAAACAGAGAGGGTGAATGTGGTCTGTGTGTGCACATTGGTTCGCTTGCGACAAGAGAAGCGGTCAGCATCACCAGGGAAGAACAAGGAGCTCAATCATCCTCAAAGTGTGCAAGAGAAGAGGCAAGGCCACTCCGATCCCGGGAGGTTCCGACCTGTAAAAAGACGGAGATGGAGAAAAAAGAATGGGGACATCGGATATGGGGAAAGGAGGGGGGGGGAGAGAAGGAGAGGTGTAGCTCTGAGATTGGAGGAGAAATACGAGTCAGAGAGAGAGAGAGGACGAAGACCAAGTGTGGTTGTGGCCCGTTTGGAAGCGGGAAAATTGAAAAATTCAAATAATTGATTCTGATTTCACAATCCTACCCAAAGGGAGGTCGGTATCAAGTCATTCGAAGCAGTGATGAGAGTATCAGAAAATGGAGCAATTCTTGATCATCCCGGAGTCATCGCGTCGCCATTTCCCCGTTATAGTTCCGTGATGGAAAAAGTGGGAGTTTCACCGCTCCCCCCGCGGGACAAATGAAAGGAGATTGGCGTCGATTGGATTCTTGGGGAAAGTGATATACTCGGTGCTGGGGGATTCTCGGCTTGAGAAAGCATGATTGGTCGTGACGGGCTTCCTGGAACAGCCGTTAACGATACCGAGTATCCGAAAAAAAAAAAACAAACCTCCTACTGGAAGCGTGTAGGAGAGGAGGGGTCCTTATCCCACCACGAGTCCTCCGTACGCCGTGGTGGCGGTCCGCTCTAGTGCCGAGACACGTACAGCTACCGATGATGACAACATGGACTAAGCTCGACTCAGAAGTAGACAGATTAGACACCTATGATCTCAGTCCGCCGTGCATCTCTATATGTCGACGATCCTGCAGCCGCGGCCTCGAAAAGCCGGCTGGTTGCTTCCGCTTTGGTGGCTTCTTCATGCTTGTACTTTGCGTCGTCGTTATCCTCTCATCCTGCGGCGCACCGTGCATCGATAAGGCAGCTGCAGGCGGAATGGCAATTGCATTATCTGCCGTGATCGGGGACAGAGCAGCAGCGCCTGTCGAGATCGAGATGAGGATAGTCCCCTATTGCAATTGACCGTAACTTTGGTCGAGCGGTCCATGTCCAAGGGGGGATGTCTATCTTTTGCAGGATCTACCCACAATTAATTCTTTTTTTCTCTCCTGGGTCGTGCTGGACAAATCGGGCCGTTATACGGAGCAATCTGATTCATAAGATACGTAGGTGCTTTGCAGAGCGACACAGTGACTATTTCGGACCGGACGAGACGAGACGTCCGTGAGGGTGTCCCTTAGCTTCCTGTCTATCGTGCAGGACACCTCTAGCGATTATGCGCGCCTCGGTACTTTGTCCGTGACGAGCTCCTCGTCCAAACCTCAGAACGCGCCAGCGAGCGAGCGAAGAAGCACCGAAAATCCCGGGTGGAGTGACCTCCCACCTGTACATGACTATACTACTGTATGTCGTGAAGGGCTCCGTAGGCCCGGGATGATGCCCGTTTCACCAGTTCTCCACTTTTTCTCTCTCGTTTCTTATCCTTTCAAAGCCTTTCGAGCTTGTGTTTCTGCTTCTTTTGGCTTCCTTCTCTCACAACATGTCATTACCATTTTTTTTTCACCCCCTGTTCTCTGGTCCGCAAGTCCACTGTTCGCCTCTGTCTTCCTGCCCTTTTTCACTCCCCGGTTCCGACCAATCGCCCGCATCTCTCCCAATCAGTAGTAGCAATCACTCTTTCCCATCCCCATCAATCATTTCCCCCCCATCTCCACATTGACACCATCGGCTCCCACGCCCGTGACTCATTGGTCCTCTCCTCAAATATGCGGTCTGCTCTAATCCGGTCCGTTTACCTCATCGCGCTCGTCTACATTCCCATCGGACCACGTTGCACATGAAAGAGAGAGAAAAATTTAAAAAAAAAATTAGACCCAAACTTAGAAACAGGCTCACACTCGGCGCCTCGAATCCCGACTAAGCTAGGACCCGCATCAGTAATCAATCATACGAATCGAATCACTTCCTCTTTCTGTCATTCATTCTGTGCAGGGCGTGCTGTACCTTGCTATCTGAGTAGAACCGACAGTGCATCGTACAAACCGATCCTATCCCAGTCCCGACCGAGCTTATAACACCGCATCAAGCACCAGCGCCGAGCTCCACCGTATTCGACCTCCAACGCCACCCATCCTGGCACAAGGGACGACGATACGATGCAGCCACGGAGCAATCTCGACACCCGGTTTTCAATTTTCAGTTTTTCATGTTTGGATTTTGGATTTTGGATTTTCCCTGCCTGCATCAATGACGCAGGCGGATTACAGGACCACAGGATGCGCTCTGTAAACAGCCACACTAGACCGTCTAAGACTTTGATACTACCTCCGTCCAGTCCACTACTGCTGCTCCTAGTCTCCGAGGCTCCATCTGGTTGCCGAGGGTGGAGCCGTGGTACGATCCTCGAACCGTCCAGTCAACATTCAGTGCGCCGTGACGTGATAGCTAGCCAGCCTGCCGTTTGCTTCAAAGGTCCCCAGTCTGGTCGTCCGACAACTTTTGTTTGCAGGGGATGATCTCCACGCAGAGGAGAACTCGGGAACACTAGTTGTAGGCCATGGTCCATCGTCGCTGAGTATCGTAGAGTCATAAACACGATTGACGTTTCCTGGTCAACGATTACTGTGGTTTTAGCTTCTGCCCTTTTCTTCCAGGGTTGGTGTGTCGGGAAGAACGGGAAACGAGGCATTTGTCTCGAGTCGTGTGCACTACACGTTCTGGTTTTTTTTCACGTGGAACACATCGCGTCGTTGAGCTGTCGTCTTTGGTCACTTCAGGGCCCGGGCCGGAAGATGCCCACTCGTCCCAGACTTGCGTCTCCCGTGGTTCACCGGTTTAGGGAGGATCCATTTTTTTATGTGGACTTTTGTACGTCGATTGACCTGGCCCCTGCAAATCGTCCAAAGGAACGTAAGCCGGGGGGGAATAGTCGGTGGCCAGGATAGAATCGATTTTTTTTCCCACAAGGTCTAACAGGGATGAGGAACGGGGGGGGCTATCACAAGGAAATTCCATTGGTATCTAGGTCCTTCCCTTCGATCTCATAGCTCGAGTCTCTCTACATGTAGTCTTGTTCGGAGTACGGTTAGTTCTCAGTACTCCGTAGTGGACCAAAATACCAGATCTCCACTAAGCTTAAATCCGAGGGAAAGAAAAAAAAGCAAACATGGTCCCAGATCGCCGGTCGAGAAAGGTCCCCACCTGATCGGTGCCTTTTTTTTTTACTCCTGTGAGGCGTTAGTGTTGGTTACTGTTTTGGTCTGATTTCGCTTAGCTGCCTAGGCTCTTAGCTGCTGAAGTCGCTGGAGGGACCGTGTCGCTGGTACACTGGTCTTTCTCGCCAGTTGACTACTAAATGCCAATGTATTCACCAGTTGCTGAACCCTCCCTGGCTGATCGTGTAATCACTTCCCCCCTATCTTCGGTAACGATGGGGGTTCGAATATAATCTGCGGTAGGTTAACCTACTTACCCTCCGATCCTCTCTGACCTCGGCAACAACCCTCTACAAGCACAGCTCCTCCAGCCTAGCGAGCTCGATCCCCATCAGTATCTCTAGCTCCATCTCCAACTCCAGCAGCGCCCTCCCCCGCACCCTCCGCAATGGCCCCCCTCACAAGCCGCAAGCGCGACTGCGCCTACCTCCTCTTCTTCGCCTCGCACATCCCCATCATCTTCCTCGTCGACACTGTCCCGCTCCAACCGTCATGGATGCGCACCGAACTCTCCGCGCAGTTGCGGGAGTACTATGTCGCGACATACAGAGACAAATTCTTCGAGGATCCGGTACCAGTGTGGTTTAGCGCGTTCATCTGGATGGAGCTACTTTATCATGTGCCGGCGAGTTTGTGGGCGGTCTGGGGGTTGAAGAGAGGTATGTTCATACAACTCAATCGATGTGGAAGAGGAAAGGTTCAGGATGGAGACGATCGAAGGGGGAATTGATCGGATCGGATACTCACTCTCGACTTGACTGGTTCGATCTGGGCTTATATACGGAGAACCTCTATACACCTACCCCTTTGCCCTCCATTCTACTCGAGACCTGCCCTATCCTCATTTATATGCATCCTCACTGACAAAATCCCCACTTCCAATTCATTCCAGACCACCCCCTCGTCCCAGTCCATCTCCTGATCTTCGGGATCCAAGCCTTCGTCACCTCCCTCACCTGTCTGGTCGACGTCTGGAGCTGGGCCGATCGCACAACCGCCGAAAAACAACAGATCACATACCTCTACGGTCCATACGTTGCCCTAGGTGAGTCCAACCAGAAGCCACAGAACGAAAACGATCCAGATCTGCGGATCGAGTACTGGACTCGACGTGTACAGTGAGCTGGGGACGCGATTTGCAATTTGCAATTTGCAAATATAATTCTGCTTTATTCGTGCTTCACCCGTGACGCCTTTTCTGCACATCTATCACACCACATGAACCAGACTGACGAGCGCAGGTGCCCTGATGGCTTTTGACATGGTGGTTCGGTTGCGTGCTCGGTTGATGCCAAAGACTACTAAGCGTGAGTGAGGTGACTGACGTTCTACGTCATATCCCGAGTTTATGGCGAGCAAGGATCGGACGAGAACGGACTAGTCTGGTCGTTTCTATTCTGGTCTGGGTCTGGTCCTGGTCTCTTCGGGGCTAGCCTGCACTTGCATTGCAGGTAGGGGTACTGTATTGGCAAGAGGGTCTCGATGCATGCAGATCCCGCATATACTGTACAATGTATGATGCGCAAGCAATGCACAGGAACTGTCGAGGAATCTCAAATTTGAGAGTAGGGCGTGGAAGTTTGAAATATGGAAATCCGATATGTACATATGAGGAACTCGGTGCTACGACATTCGTCGTGTCTTGCCGGATACATGCGACCATATAATCGTACATTGCGCTACGGACATGGGGGTACATCGCGAGAATATGAGAAAATGGGAGTGCTGGGACATGCTCCAGCACCAAAGCCAGGCAAGAAGCGCGAGACATGATGCAAAAGGCACCAAAAGAAGAGAGAAGACATGACAAGATAAAAGTCCCGCTAAATACAATCATACAATCATACAAATCCCGGGGCCCACACCACCGCTGAACGCCTGACTATGTGGAAGAAACGAAGAGGGAAATCACACAAGAGATGACAGATGACGCGACGACATATCTCCGGCCCCAGATCTTTGACTCCATTCAATTTGAATTCGTGATCAGGGCTCATAGCAAGAATCCGATCGCCCCGTCTAGATCTCCATGTGCTGCGTCCAGCGCCCGCATCGCCTCCTCGCGCGAGAAGCCCAGCTCTGTGAGCTTTGCGATAGTAGCCTGCGGCCACCGTGACGCCGGCGCAGGTCGGATATTGATCCTGGGCGTCGGCGCGCTCTGCTGCTGCTGTTGCTGCTGCTGGGGCGGCTGAGATTGCCCAACAGAAGCGGAACTTCCAGCCTGATGTGTCACTGCACCGGTGCGCGCGCCAATCTCCGCGCCATCCGCTCCCTTCACGGTCGGCTCGTCCTCAAACTCATCGTTCAAATTCTTGGGGATATCGGCCTCGCCCAGGAATGGCACAGCTTGATCCTGGATCACCAGGGCGCCGCGCCTGAGATCAATACAGGCTTGGTGTCGGCGCAGCATGTCCAGACCCAGTAGCAAGTCAATCTGCTTGCCCTCCATGACGGTGAATGAGCATGGCAGGAACATATCGCCGATCTTAATCTGTGCTGAGTGTACGCGGCCCAGGATGGGTGCGGTGCCGACGCCCTTGGCGATACCGCCGTACCGCCGGTCTACTAGGCGCATGATATTGCAGGCGACTGCGCAATCTGGGGACATGATGGTGACCTGGGCGCCAGAGTCGACAAAGGCATTCAGCCGGTGACCGTTGACTTCGACGGGGATGTAGAGCATGGTAACACGACCGAAGGCTAGAGGAAAGAAGTGAGCTTAGCTAGTGTCATGGAAAACAAAAGTCGCAGCGGGCGATCCGGGAGCATCCTGGAAATACACACATTCGGGGTGATGCTCCATGGCATTGTGCAGATTCTCCGTGACTGCATTCTGGCGGATTATCTCCTCAATCTCGCGTTGGTTCTCCGGGTTGAATGGATCGGCATTTAGCATCGCAATACGAGCCTCTTTCTCCGCCTCGGCTTGCGCCTCACGCTGCTGCTGCGCCAACAGCACGCTCCGGAACTGCTGCGCATTATCCGCGGCCGATGCCAACTCGGGGTTCTGGCGGCGTACGGCTTCGCGCACGCGTGGATCGCCCAGAATGTGTAGTCGGATGGTCTCCGGGTCAGGCATGCCCGGGCGGGGGGCGACACTTTGGCGTGGCGCAGCGCTGGGGCCAGGGGCGGAGGGGGTGGCGGCGGCGGCGCGCGATGAAGGTGAGGGACCTTGAGGACCGCTGCGGAGGTTGACGTGGACGCCGAGCATGTCGCCCTCGGCGATGCCAACCTGGTCGAGGGTTTGTGAAGGAGTTTGGAGGAGCTGGTTGTTGAAGACGAGTTGTTGGGCTTCGGGAGGAATAGCGGTTTCACTTTCGACGATGGCTTTGAGAAGCTCTATCGTCATGTCGCCGCCCACCTCGAGGTTGATGATATCGGAATCCGCCTGCTCGGGGCGGATGACACTCACGGTGATGCGCCTAGATAGAAGGGGGAGATGTGTTAGTTTGAAGCTCATCTTGGTGTGCAGGCTGCATTTATCTCCGAAACTCACATGGTGTCTAGTGCGGGGAGAGAGAAGAAGCTCGAGAGGAGGAAAGGGAAGGCCAAGGTACAAGAGTAGGCTTCGTAAAACAGAGAGCACTGAACAAGCCCACAAAGAAGGAACAAGTAGATCTCAGGAAATTCAAGAGAGGACGAGGGTTAAGAAAGAAAAAAAAAAGAAGAGGAAGTGGAAGTGAATTGAAGGAGATGGAAAGTCGTGCGGGTAACAGAGGAGCGCTGACTAGGCTCCTTACATACGCGGGCTGCTCCACTATCGCCTTCTTGTACTGCTTCCTTTCCCAACTTCTGCCTGGCCTCAAACCATCCGAAACCCCCCCTGACCAACCCCCCTCCTAATCGACTCATCGGCTGACAATGAGCTGATTATTCTAGACCAGCTGCAGGTCCCCCGACCCACTCATCCAACGGTGGAGGTGGATGGGGAGGATGATGAGCACAAAGCGCATCTCGCTGGTGGATCCCGAACCCCCCGCAATTGGCTTCGACCGGTCTCTACGGAGTAGTTCCGCTTGATATCAGTTATCGTATGGAAATGACTAAGGCAACTCTGAAACTCGTCCTGGACTTGGGCTATTGATCGGCATCGAGTCAGGTGCATTTGGCGATGAGGCAACACGACTGGCCGAGACTACATGGGAGCCTCCCAACGCACAACCTTTCTCTTGCCCCTCTCGGGAAAAGGCTTATCATGCCCTCCTCCGCGATGTCAAAGGTCCTTCTGTCAACGGGCTGAGAGCCGGCCCGTGTCCAACCCTCCGGCTGACCCCGATTGTGCCAGTTCAAGTACGTAGTACTGCTTTGGCTAAACGGCTGCTCTCAAAAGTACCGAGATGTCCACCGTCTGGGCGAATCCTGCGTTAGCGTGTTCCCATGGGCCGTCCCCTGAGCAGATCCTACTCTGAAACCTGCCAACTGCCCCGCTAACCCCTCCTTCCCAGACATGATGAGAATGAGCGACCTCGCATGGTTCTGAAGCGGGTGCTCGGCAAGACAGGCCAAGAACTTGGTTTATGCAGCTCGCTACGAGGTACAGCAGTGATGCGCTACACTTTACACTAACGAGCAATCCATACATCTCAGCCGAATTTGGAGATGGACGGCTCTCGCCCCGTACTAGCGCTATGTGTGCTTTGTTCGCTGTGCCCCAAAAAGAAAGACAGAGTACCGAATAGTTCGCCCATCGGTTATATCAGTGGAGGCAGTTCTGCTCTAAAGTCCAGGACGAGAGCCTTGCGCAGCAATAGCGCTGACGTTAAAGTCTCGGCATCGGCGCGAGCCCGCAGCGGGCGTTCCCGCACGGATCGACCGTTGTTGTTGACGACAGCCTCATCCACGGTGCACGGGCACCACCGATTATGACTGGTTGCGGGGCTGGAGCCCCTCCTGATGGCAAATTCTCGCTGACTGCCGAGCGGGCCCGCCTTGTTGGCTGTGCATTCAGAATGCATTCTATAGAAACGAGGTCTAGATGGCAGTAAAAGAACATGAAAACGTTGATTTGGAGAATCATATCCTCTCAGCCATCTTCGTACCACTGACCACCTTCTTCGCTACACAGGCCTCCTCGTCTTAAAATGTCTATTGGGGAATCAAAGGTTTGAAAAACTTGGCCTCACCTGGGGCCTCGTCATGAGCAAAACTAACTTTCCATCCTGTCGGGCCTAAGGTAGCTGTCATGCGACGGTGCCGCCAATGCCGATTCCTAAAGGGACTTCCTGCTGGGCCCTAAACATGGATCTCGCTGCATTCGGCCCGATGCGGCAACGGCGAGATTTGTACCAGCCAAGTCTTTCGCCATGGCTACTACGGGCGGTCATCGAGCCACCAGTCAAATGCTACACCGTTGGAAAGGTGCAACCGACCAGCCAATCTCAGGCACCATTATACATCTACTTTATATCGATATGACGCTAACCACACTTTTAGTCATTTAATATGGGTCGTAAGTCATGTGTCTTCGTTGAGATATTAAGTTTATATTACATAGTTCAGCTAAGCTCGTATCGACTCACTGCCTCCGCAATGTAGAGCCAAGACTGCGCAGATATCGATGTAGCCGACTGTGGGGTTGCATATGCCGAGCCTCATCTGACAAGCCGACTTCAAGGTCCGTTGAATGCTTGGCTGTCTCGACAGCCTGCTCCTTCCTAGACGGAGTGAGCTCATATCGACTATATCACGCGTTAGAAAATTTCCGGAAATATTCAAATTCAACAGTGTGACAAAAACGCACCAGGTGGGACACGTCCGCGACCTCCGAACCAGCCATTCATCAACACATGCCTGGTGAAACAAATGCCCACAGGGCAAGACTCGCACAAGTTGATTCTTGACAAACTCATCCGTACAAATAGCACAAGTCGAATTCCCCGTCGTGACGATTGATGTAGTCTTCTCGGATATACTCGTTGGCCCAGTCGTCTGATCCACAGCTTGTAAACCGTTCATAGAACTGTCAAAACTTGATCTGGCCATATTCGACAAGATATATTTTTCATCATCATATTGCACCAGCAGGATATTTTTGAGCAGTGCTTTTGCCATACCGCGTTGTCGCGGCTGTCCGGCATGATGAGCAGTCCATGGTCCATTATGGCAGCGTGCCCGAAGGACAGCTATCGTGATGCCCACGATGATAAGAACAGCTGACGTCGCTGCAACAACATATAGTGTAACTTTCTCTGCATTTGAAAGGCCTGCACTGTCGGTGGCTGTGGATGGTGACCTCGCAAGAAGCATGGCTGTGTGGGTGACGACGTCGGAAGAGTGAAAGATGTAATTAATGCCCCTTTTTCTGGCGGTCCTGAACTTATAAATTGCCCGAGTGATCGAATTGTTTGAAGAAGATATCAATATGTATTGTGTGGGAAACAAATAAATTGCAAAAAAAACTCAGCACGCTTTTATTTAGCGGAGCGGGTGAGTCTGTCCACTCGCCCGCTTTGTAACTCATCCGCGCCCCGCATGCAGAATTTGCGAGTAAATGCAGATGCGCGCAATTCATGACATGGAAGTCGCCGTGTTTCAAGGCTTTGACTGGGCTTGATTTGAGCAGAATTCAGAGGATGTGTGTAAATGGTGGCCAGAATAGGTATGTTGATCCATGGAGTATAGTTTGCGATCTGAGCGAGCGGCTCGGCGGAGCTGGAATTTCGGAAGCCGAACTATAGTAACTAGATGACATGTTACTTGGCGAAACATTGCGTAAATTTTCAGAAAAGCATGTAGATTTGTCTGTCGAGGGTTTGCTTTCTCTTTGAACGGGGCTATAGGCATAGCCAAGGCTTTCCTGTCGTTGTTCTCGCAACTTGATATCTTTCAGATCGCAAAGTAGTCATCAACCATGGAGTGGTTCTTATGCTCCCCGTACCAACTCGATCGCTTCTCTCTGATGTGCATGTTACTGGCAATCTGGATATTAAGGAGAAAGATTTCACGTCAGACCCAAGAAGGGCCTCCGCACATCCGTGGTTCCAAGGGTTAAAGTTCTTCAAGCAGGACTACCATATCCAACACTTCCAACAATAGGGGTCAGAAATTACCAACCGAAAACAGCTTTCCTTGAAGTGGAAAATGAGCATGCTTTACATAGCGGGGTTCATGGATCAAAGACTATTCGTAGTCTGACGAGAAATGGGGCGGATTCTGGACTTTGGCCCCAGGCCCCCACTAGATGACACTACGTAACTGGGGCCAGGCTGATGGGCACACGTGGTGCAATAGGTTTGTGGTGGTCCTGTGCCCTGCTAAGTAAACAGTTTCCAAGGAGATTCGTTAGTTATCATGGTGCCTGTGTAGTCAATTCTATGTTCTGGACATGGGACGATTGAAAGAATCCGATCAGTATCTATAGTGAAGATCTACCCTGCGTGTAAAAATGAATTTTGTAGTCCTGCGAAGAATCCGATCAGAATCTATAGTGAATATTTACCCTGCTACTAAGAGAAGAATTTTGTAGTCCTGCAGTAAAGCTGCTTTCACCAACACTTCATGGTCTTCGAACTACGGAAGCTTCTAAACTACCACGGTTGGAAGATACCACGCAGGATCTCCCACGTGGGACCTTTCAGAAGTCTAATTTTCACATCGTTCGGGCATATCAGCACTGACTGTCCGTGCTTCCAATCACAGTTCACCAACTTAAGATTTGGCCCCTTGGTCCTACAGTTTCAATTGTCTACGTAAAGCCCCCATGAGTTTCTGTCATGCAAAAATCGGGGCCAAGGACCGTCTCTTTCACACAGTTGCCATACTCACTAGGAGATCTGACATACTAGGGGGCGGCCCGGCCCCATTCTAGTGAGGGGCTCTCATCAAGACATGTCAGGCTTACATGCTATGTTTCTTATAATAGCGATCACCTCCCAGCCTCTGTTTTTGATGATACCTAGCCCTGTGTAAGTGCATGAAACATCTGCTCTTCACCTCGCATCATGGAGAATCTCATGAGCTTGCCCATCACGGCCGTCTTAGGTCCACCGCCAGCGAATGTAGATCTCAAACAGAACCGGACTTCGAGAGATAATGCTGCAGTGATTGCTATCTCTGGTATCACGGTCATTGCTGTCATTATCAGGTTCATTGTGCGTTTCAGAAGCCAAAAGGCAAGGCCGTATCTTGATGAATGGCTTATTGCGGTGAGCTTGGTAAGTTATTCAGACTCAATTTATATTATGTTTCACACAAATAAGGCTCATTCATAATTTAAGATTCCTATGCTGGCTCTTCTGGCTGCTTCCTTAGTCGGTGGTCATTATGGAATGGGAAAGCACGTCTGGCTAGTGAGAATCGGTGCAATGGTAAAGATGAAGAAGGTATGTACACCAACTTCCAGAAGTCGATAGAAAATGAACATCGCTCATACCTTTCCAGATCCTGTTCGCATATCTATTTGTGTACCTATTTGAGCTTTTCCTCATCAAATTATCCATTTTGGCCTTTTACCGCCGCATTTCAGGGCAGAATTGGTCAATCTGGATTTCCCTGTTCCTAACCGCTGGGTGGACACTGGGAAGCATGATTGCTCTACTGGTCAGCAGTGACCCGGTTGCTTATTTTTGGACATCGACCTACAATCCAAAGGGCGGCCACTATCGCTATAACTTTTACAACTACTACATCGGAAATGCCGCTGCAAATGTCGTTATCGATGTCTTGATTCTTCTGATACCGATCCCCGTGGTCTGGAGATTGAAGCTGCGAGTTACCCAGAAAATCATGATTACCAGCGTCTTCTTCATTGGCGTTTTGTACGTGACCAAGCGAAAGAGAAGCCTTTCCTTTCTTTCGATATCGACTAACCTATTGTTTCTTGTAGTGTCTGTATTGCTAGTATCGTGCGACTTCACTACCTGACATATCTCAAGGGAACCTTGGATATCACATGGGTGATGAGCGATATTTACGTCTGGTCTACGGTCGAGCCTTGTGTTGGCATAATTTGCGCTTGTCTACCAGCTCTTCAACCTCTCGTCCAATCATTTATGAAAGCTGAGTATCTGCTTTACCTTCGAAGAAGAAGCAAGATCTCCCGTCGAGTCAATCATTTGCGAAAGCATATAAGCAACACGAGCAGCAGTAATAAAAGTCACACTCGGTCTAATACAATAAATTCTCTAGACGGAGAAGCCGAGCTGGGTCTGCGAGCTTATGATGACGAGGCGCATCTTACATCGTGCGTGGCACAGGTCGAATCAGAAAAATGTCGCAGGGAAAGGAAAACCCTGGAAGAATTTCTTGGTCCTATGTTTATTCGTGTGGAACAACAAGTCGAGTGGACTGTTGACCATTCATAGGTCTTGCGTTTTAAGTCAGTCAGTCATGAATCATTAATCTATGGATTTGAAGACTAGCGCATATCCAGTCCAAGGGAAATTGCACCGCCGAATTTCAGGGTTCCATACGGCGCAAGTAGCTCATCTAATTTAATCATTGCTATCTAAGAGATAAACAAGCTAGGCTGAGATCTAAGGTAACACTCCTCTCCTTTACCCAGATCTCACACGATTTTCTCACAAAGTAGATTTGGGGGATTAAATCTGATCCGGATGATGTGAGCGCCCGGTTTAAGCTCGGCTCGCCCTGGGTTGTACGCACTGGTTGCGCATACATCTCGATATGGAACTGCATAGGGACGTTTGCCCACCAATCGCTTCTTAACATTGGGATAACAGAATGTCAGTGGAGAGTTAGCCTACCGAGTCAACATTTTCACATAAGGAAAAACTCCAATCTGGCTTGAAAGGGTATAAGTCCGAAAGAATGCTCTTCTCTTGTGCTCACTTCGAGCAATCATCAAAGCGCTGGCGCATACGGAGAAGCGGGTCGTCCACGACAAAAGTCTTGAAAGACTTCAATTTACCCCTAATCGAAGCAATCTCGATAATGTCCAGCCCTTTTAGATCCTAAATTAAGCAGCATGACTCTACATATCTGAATGGTCATACCAGCTGGTGCTTTCAGTTGTCCGGGGTTTACCAGTTTAATTGAACCTGCTTTGTCTCGCGTTACAGGAACATAATCTTCAGCCAGTGCTCATGCTGCATGATATATCCGAATGAAGTCAGCGGGGTCCACCATGATCGTAGCATCGACTGCATTGAGTAGGTCAGGTGCATCATCATATGCGACAAGCGACTCTTCAGACATGATGTTGGTCAATGGGAATCATGCAGAAGGTGGAGGGGAAGATTGATAAGATTGCAAGAGCTTATTCCATGCATAGCAATAATCCGAAAGTCATCTTTCGAGACCAGAACCCGTCTCCTCCGCTACAAGCACTCGCCCCGCTCCAAGCGTTCTGTAGTTGAAGCAGATATCGGAGTAATTGCTTCGCAAGCAGACGATGGAAACGTGAAAGATACAATTCGGTTCGTTTTCGAACCGAGCAGTCCCTAGAGCCGGAAGCGTTGCCAACAAGAAAACATCAAGGTATGTCAGCTTTGTAGCGAGCCCCTGGCAGAGGATGAGATGAACGAACATGAGGAACAAACAACTCCAGCGTGCGTGACATCAAGCCAGATAGCTATAGCTAAAGAGGTAATAGGCTCCTTTTGACAATCTTACTTATAAGCGAAGGGGGGGAAGGGCCATTGTTTTTTTTTATGCATTCTTTCTCTCTACGCCTTCTTTGTCCTATGAAGATCACGTCTGGTTAATCTGGCTGTTTTATGCTTGTCTACTGGTCGAATGATCAAACTCCGTCAAATTGTTGATGTTTTCTAGCTTACTCGGAGATATTTGACGTAATCAACAGGCGGTTTGGCCGAGTGGTCTAAGGCGATTGACTCGAATTTGTTTAATGCAAAGCCCGGTATCAATTCCCTTCGGGGGCGTCGGTTCGAATCCGACAGCCGTCGATTGCTTTTTGTTACTCTCAAACAATTATTTTTACGGGTTCTGTGTTTACGTTTTGTTTACGATTATGTTTTTTCGAGGGGGAAGGAGTGCGGGCTTAGGCTTATGACCAGCTATCTATCTCTATAGATGCTATAACAAAAAATCCGACCACTAGATAAAAGCTTTATATGTAATCAAAACAACCTGACCGACTATTGGAAGGATAGTTCTGAATTTGGAAGGGGAAAAAACGACGGCTGTCGGATTCGAACCGACGCCCCCGAAGGGAATTGATATCGGACATTGCGTTAAACAAATTCGAGTCAATCGCCTTAGACCACTCGGCCAAACCGCCTATTATATAACTCATTTGCACCTAATTGGCAATATATTTCTAATCATCGAAACTGAATTCTGCCGGCGAATACTATGCGTTCTGGTTCTGATAGGCATGCTTCCGGCTCAGGTTAGATATCCATTTTCTAGGGATTTTCTGGGCCTAAGAATACAATAGAATATTCTTCTAGGCCCCTTAGTATTCTATATTCTGATTTTTTATCCCAAGTTGCCCATAAACGTCATCTTGGCCAAGACGTCGGTCGTTTCTTAGGGTGGTAAGTACCAAGCCTTGTGAGTAATGTACGGATGAATCTGGTATATCTCGTCAGAAGTGCTACTGAAATCTACCCATTTTATCACCTGCTTTTCTTACTAGATCATAATGAGGACCATTGCTGTGAGACTTCGCACTAAAGACTGTAGAAAACGTTTCGTAGCGATGAACAGAGTCTTGCTCCCAATTTCCACGGGAATTTGGCCTGCTTCCGATGCGACGGGTGCGCCGAGATGCGAGAATGCCAGGTCCGCTCTGATATCGCTAAAGGTGATACCCGAGTGATCAAGATGTTCTGTGATCCCTTTATGAAAGCAAATAATTGTAAGGTAGGTAGATAGGTAAGTGATAGATCAATACTAAATTCCATGCACTGGGCCACATAACTAATCAAAGGATGAGGTAACCTAACATTACAGCCAGAATCAATCCTTGGATCTAGGGCTGATCAGTCCTACTTTAGATTCGGAAGGGCAGCGTGATACTTGATGACTTGAGGCACTGAAATCCACATACCGAAAGGATAATGCAGTGATCATTTCGTGAGATTTTCTCTCACGAAGCCCCGAGAGATGTCTATCAAGTAATAGGAATATTCCTGAGTCAAGATGAATATGGATCTTATCTATCGCATTGATTGAGAAACCTTATCGGCTTCTAGAAAGTGTCAGAGCGATGGGCACGACCGAATGACTCTCACTCGAGCCTTAGTTCTAGGGGAATGTTTGAACTACATCGTCGAGTGCTTATAATACCAGGCAAGATGATTAACTCGGAACAACACAATTCTTCCACGGAGGACTGTACGTCTTGAGACCATGTGAGCTACACTACCCGAGATATAATTGCATAGGTTTCTAACTAGTGAGTATTTATTTCAGTCATCTTCCGCGCAAATCAGGCAAGTCCCAACTCTTGGTAGAATGCATCAGTCCGCGGCTCACGGCCCAAGAACTGCGTCAAAGTCGTCATCTCATCCTGGCTACCGCCCTTTTCAAGAACAGTGTAACGGTAGCGACGACCATGCTCCTTATTCATAGGATCATCCTTGAAGACAGTATAGAACATATCGGTCGAGTAGACCTGCGAGCTGAGATAACCGTAGTAGCCCGCATCATAACCGCCGATCAAGTGACCAAAGGTGGCTTCGCCGTGACCCCAGTCGTCGCTGGCGCCGAGGGCTTCGGGGCCATCCATTTGGGTGATCTCCCGACGGAGACGGTTGTAGGTCGCCGAGATGGGGAGGGCGGTGATATCGGCGTGGCTGGCTGGTTCGTGGACGGCCATGTCGAAGATACCAAAGTGCAATTGGCGCAGGTTGAAGAGGGCATCGTTGACGTGCTTGGTGCGGATGAGGTTGTTGATAACGTCATCGGGGATGCGCTCAGATGGGGGTGCAGTGGCGGTCTTGCCGCCGCTGCGGGCTTGGTGAGCTTCTTGCCAGCCGGCGAGGTATTCGGGAGAGAGGGTGGAGTAATGACGGCTCAGAGCACGCAGCTGTGAGGGCGTCCAGCACCAGTTCTCGAGCATCTGGCTGGGCGCTTCGACAAAGTCCCGTACTGTGTTGGTGCCGTGGAAGCGGGAGTAGATTGTCTTGGAGACGAGGTCGTGAATGCCGTGGCCCAGCTCGTGGAAGAGGGTAACAACTTCGTCGTGCTTGAGGAGACTGGGCTTCTTGGCGGTGGGCTTAGTGAAGTTGCACACCAGTGCGGTGGCGGGGTAACGGCGGTTGCCATTTGCGTCGATGAAGCCCTGAAATGAAGGGAAATGGTTAGCAATAACATCTTTTGATTGATCACCGCCCAAAGGTCAACGTACCGGCTGGAGGTTGAAGTTGGCAGCGTGGCCATACTTGCCCTCACGTGGGAACAAGTCCAAATAGAGATATCCAACGAAGCCATTGCCCTCACCTGCATCGTCCCAGACGCTAAACACTTGCACATCCTCATGCCAGACAATATCATCACCCTTGCCAGTAGGAGCCACGGTAGCGCGGTCCTCACCAACAATCTCAACAAACTCCAATCCAAACAGCTCCTCGAAGATCTTGAGCATACCCTCGATGGTCGTCTGCAGGGGGAAATATTCCGCAATAAGCTGCTGGTCCAGGGAAAAGTCCTTTTCCAGCATCAAACGGTCATAGAACCGGTGGTCCCACAGGTAGTACCGACCATCATCCTTGGGATCTGTGGCCTTCTTCAACTCCTTGAGGGTTTCAATCTCACGCTTACCACCAGCGGTAAGGCGAGAGCGCAGATCGCCGAGGAACTTGTTGACGGTCTCGGGGGTCTTGGCCATCTTGTCTTCAATCCGGAAGGCAGCGTGGTTGGGGTAGCCCAGCAGACGAGCAGCCTCGTCACGCAGCACAACCGCCTCCCGGAACAAAGGCACATTCTGGTTGCACTTGTTCTCGTTGGCGGTCATGACCTGTCGGCGAGTTTCCGGATTGGTGGCATACTTCATCGTGGGGAACAGATCCGGGTACTTGAAGGTCAACCAGAGCTTGCCCGCATTCTCACCCTCTCCCTTCTTCAGACCAGAGAGTACGTCATCTGGCACACCATCCAATTGCTCAGGAGTAAACCAGATACCGCCATTTTCCTCATTCAAGTTCTTCTGGAACTCAATGCTCAACTGACTGAGACGCTTCTTAATCTCCTTGAAACGGGCACGCTTCTCACCCGCAGGCAGACCAAGACCATTCCGAATGAAATCCTTATGCTCCTTCTCCAGCAGTCGACGAGACTCGGGGTCCAAAGTCTCATTCTTGTTCAACACGGCATCCACCAGCTTAAACACGTCCTCCCGCATAACCGACTCAATGAAGAACTCATCCATCAGCTCCTCAGCTTTGGACGAGGCATCACGGAGCTTCTGGTCCGTTGATACAGCTTGATAAAAGCCAATAATATGCGCGTCCAAAGCCATCACATTCTCATCCTGGGACAAGGGACCCAGGACGTTGGCGAAAGTAGCCGACTCGGGCGTGACCTCCGCGACCACCTTATCCTGGACGGCACGCGAGGTCTTGATGAGACGCTCTGCATCGGCGACGACGGACTGCGGGGTTGCGGTGAAGACAGGCGGGGCCTGCGGGGGACGCCGGAGATGAGCGGGAGCCATGCTGGAGGTGGTCAAGTATCGGTAGTAGACTGGTGTCGTAGTACGGAAATGGCCCAGCACGGAAGAGAGGCGGGCGGGGAGACGGAGAAAGGGCGCCACGATGAGGACGGCGAGGAGGAGAACGAGGAAGTGGAAGCGAGCGGTGAATGCAATGTTTGCCGGGAAGAAGATCCGAGGAGGAGCAGGGAAGGGGGAATGCGGTGTGGTGGGGTTTGAAACAAGCGGATAGTCAGTAGTAATAGAGAAGGTGATTGGAGTTGCAGTTGAGGTACAGGTACAGAGGTACATACAAAGCTACGAGTGGAACTACTACGGGGCAGATGGCCTAAGGCAGGAAGAGAGAAGCCATGAGGTGGTCACACTAGCGACACGTGATAGAGACCCGCCCCCGCGTGATGTTGACTTTTTCACCCGATTCGAATAGCTTCTCCTTTCTCAGGCGTCCTCATGATGCGTCGGGGATGATTGAATACAGCTGGGCCACTGCTATCAAGATTCTTTTTTTTGAGGGATTGACTACCCTTTTACTCTACTAATCTACTACTGACTGATCACAGATAACTGTTTCAAAGAGTGAATACAAGTTCGTTTCTAGTTCATGACAGATGATTTAAAAAGGACCGATCGCTTTTCAAAATGAGAGGGAATAGACAAGAAAGCACTCTTGACCAGAAAGAAAGGAAAGAGCACATGAAAACGCCCGATGAACACCATTACCCCAAAGGCCCACGAGAATGCGAAGTATGTCGTCTAGAGTATAACAGAAAGAACATCACGGAAGAATCTAAGCGGCATCCGCAGTGGGGATGGGCTCGGGGATCTTGGTGACCTGCTGGCCAGCACGGATGACGCGCTGACCCATCTCGTCACGAACATACTCGGAGTTCTCCTTGTGGCTGCGCTTCCAGATCTCAACCTCACAGCCGCCACGGATCACACCGACACGCATGGTGGACAGCAGGTTGTGGGCGGCGTTGGAGTGGTAGTAAATACCACCGTTGAACATGGCGGTGGCATCCTTGCCGATACCAGAGCTGATCATGGCCTTGCCACCGGGGTGATCCTTGATGAAGTCGGTCACATCGTGGACAACACCGGCAATGGCAATCAGACCACGGCCGTTCTTGGACTGCTCGACATAGTCATCCCACTCCATAACAGGGAGCTGGTCGAGAGGAGTACCCCAGTCGAGACGGGCACGCTTCTGGTCAATCTTCTTCTGGAGCTGCTGGACACGGCCCTTCTCGATCTCGTTGGCACGGAACTGCTTGAGATCGTAGGCGAGGCCGAGCTGCTTCCAGGTCCAGATGGTCCACTTGGTGGGGTCGTACTGGTGCCACTCGATGGCGTTGCGGTAGTCCGAGGGGAACTCGTGGTGGAAGTTGTGGTATCCCTCGCCGAGTGTAACGAGGGCAGTGATCACGTGGTCACGAGGAGAGTTGCGGTCATCGAAGGGCTGGTCACCGAGCCAGTGGGCCAGAGAGTTGACGCAGAAGGTGGCCTGCTGGACGAAGAAGATGCGCAGGATACCGGCATACACGAAGCCACCGAACCAATCACCCCAGCCGAGACCAGCAACGAGCATGGGGACAATCAGACCCATACCGAAGACGACCTTCAGGTAGTGACGGTGCTGCCAGATAACGACGGGGTCCTCGTTCAGGTCGGAAATGTCGGTACGGCCAATACGCTTGGGGTTCTGCTTCATGACCATCCAGCCGAGGTGAGAGTACCAGAAGCCCTTGCGGACGGAGTAGGGGTCCTTATCGGTGTCGGTGTAACGGTGGTGAGCACGGTGGCCACGAGCCCACCAGCGGATGGAGCCCTCAACGGCACCACCACCAACAAGGGCGAGCCAGATGCGCAGAGGCAGAGTTGCGGAGTAGGAGCAGTGAGCCCAAAGACGATGGTATCCTGTAAGTGGGTGGCAAATCAGTTTCCAATTCACTCGTTTCAATGTCCCCAAGTTCGAATTGCTTGTTGCTTACCTGCGGTGATACCCAAACCAGTGAAGAAGTAATACACAACCGCCCAGATGGCAGTCTTGAGCTGGAGCGGCACCCAGATGGACTGGATGCAGCCGTAGGCCGGGATGCCGAGAATGAGGAAGACGTTCAACCAGTTGACGTGCTTGTACCAGTTGTTGCGAGTCATGGCGGTATCGGCAATATGGACCTTCTTAGTGTCCGCCGCCCGAGGGCGAGAGGACTCAGCCTTGGTCGACATGGTGTGTGTCGAGAATGTGTGGGGGGTGGGTGAGAAGAAGATGGAGGGCTGAAGAAAAAGCTAGGGAAGGGGGGGGAGCTTTTTTTTCTTAAATGAAGGGTCTACCTGAGACCAACGTTGGGGGAGGGAAGGGTTCGATCGCCAACGGATGTATGGGGAAGCTCGGCGCAAGGCGAATCAAAAGCCCTTGTGCAGTGAGCAATCACGAGATCCCGAGGTCTGCCAGGTCTGCTAGGGGGGGAAAGGACAAAAGAAAAGAGCAATTGATGCTGGGCGATCAATTTATTTTCCCTTTGCTCCTTTACTATTCGGTGTTATCTGAGTGGCGATCTGCTTGCGTCCGTACAAAATTGGATGTTGGGTCCGCCCCAACACTTTGTGGCCTGAGGCAAAAAGTGGCTGAGATAAGCAAAATTGAGACTGCTGATTGGCTAAATCGGAAAGAAACGGGGCCCCGTCAGGTCATGCTGAGCTACTCCCATTAAAGATTTTCAATGAATGAACATCGCCGTTGATGGCATGTTGTGGTCGCATGTTGCCACGATTCCATTGACTCGCAATGGAGAGTTGGGGATTTACTTTGTTGCAGCCATTTTTGTTTAGAGCGTTTTGTTGGGGGTTGTACGACTGATGCTCACTTAGTCGTACGTTTCATACTACATGTGTACAAAGGGCATTTGCCACCGGAGAGTATGTACTCCGTACATGTAGGTTCGTTGTGCCTTGTCCCTCACAGGGATGCTTCCGCCACGATAAGCTCCCGCCCGTCCGTTGAGAGCACGTGACATTGGAACATTCCACGAGCCTAGAACCCAACCGGGTTTCCACAGAGGTCAACCACTAATCCCTACCGCCTACTCCGGACACTGCCCTCTACCATAATGCGCATATCACATGTCCCAGCCGACAAGCGATCTTCCTCACACTGAATAGCTATCCCGCACGGCCCTGGCCCTGCGTCACAGCAGCTTCACGGTGGCAAAACCATGAGAGCTAATACATTCAACATCCCGACAGCATGATAGCCACCAACACGAGACGTCATCGCTACGTTGCAAATAGCAATCAGATACGGTTGGACAAGACATGGATTCCCTGCGATAACATGCTTCTCGGAATACCACCATCAACCCGATATACTCCTTCTGGCTCGTGTCAATGCTTGTGTTCTTATAGTTCAGCCTGAGGCCGAGATTGGGGCCGAGGCTCAGGTCATCTTGTTACCACAAGCAACCAACAAGCATCATCACAATCAGAGCATTGAATGAGGAGATGATGACGGCGGCGATTATCACTCCATAACATTGAATCTGAGCTCATTACCTTTCAGCCTACCATTGATGTCGTCGATTTGCCATGATGCAATCGTAACAAAGCCATCCCGAGGCAAAATATTGACTCTGTCCCGTTAACCACAAACAGACCCAACTCAACACAGCAGCACCGCGACCTTTTTGGTTCCAATCATTCCAAGAACAAAAAATCATCCAGGTTCCGGATCTTTCCTGAGGCCAAGAAATGAACATGTCATATCCCCCGCATTCCAGCAAACTTCCGATCCGTTTGCCATCCCGATTTTCTGGGGTACCGGCTACGGCTTCTACTTATAGCCTCCCCCCCCCTCAGAGGCTGCACCGCCGAGCCCGAGCCCCTGAACGTCTAAAAAAAGCCTCTCGGCGCCTTCCACCTTGCCACGGGCACCTCCGCCAGACGGATCGTGTCCGTGTGAGGGCAACGATAGACCCAAATGTACGTGCAGTGATAGCCGACCGCGGGCAGATACATCCCAGTCATCCCGGTTTTCCACATGTGTTGATAGAGAAGGAATCGGGCCTATGAGCAAGAGTGTATAGTCACAGTGGAGAATGTTACGTAGATTTCTATAGATTATGCATGGAATATGGAGTACGGTGTATGGAGATTGTACTAAAAGAGGATCAGCATGCCAGAAGACTGATGGGATCCACCAGCCTACGACAGGATGGATTAAAGTGATCGTAATAGTCTCGAATAATAAGGCGGCTAAACCATTTCGCTTGCTTATCTCCCCCACCTGAGGGCCGAAAGACCGGGGGGCGGAGAATCATTTCGACGATGTGATTGGGTACTCACCTTACAAATGTGGCCCCACGGTAGACAAGTAAAGCATCCACTCTTAACGTCCTCTGCAGCAGTACTCCCTAGTGCAAATGAACTGGACAGTTCGGAGTTACCTATGCCGACTGCGTAGAGGCCTTTTCCTAGTCTTTGAAATTCTGAGTACTGGCTTATGCGATACTCTTGGCTAATACCAACCGGACCCGAGCGATCGAAATCGCATCTTATCGCCCTCCCCGGCTGGCCCTTCTCCACACGGATGCAAGTGTACACGAGTTAGAGTTTACCACTGGTCAGAGAAGCTTGGCTTTGAATTTTGAATTTTCAATCTCGCATCCGTTCCGAAATTCTTTGAACGCTACTCTCTCACGCGATCGTTTAAATACAAACTACATTCCCCGTTCTGGTGGAGTACTATGAACTAGATTTGGAGGATTCAGTAGTGATCCGCTTCTTGATCTGATCCACGATATTTTTGAAGATGGACGGCCCCGATCAGATCGGTCCTGACCATGGACGGCGACAAACTGTCAGCGACAAGTTTCGTCGGTTTGTAAAGGCATTTACTACGAGGTGAGATTTTTGTTTCACCCGATCTGGACTCATAAAAATAAAATAGTGTCTAGTTGATGAAGGCTTGATACATTAGCTGACTGGTTCGAATAGAGACGGCCTCATCGGAAACTATGATTATGCATACCTCTTCACCCCGCGTCTTCCGTTCACAAAACGGGAGCGCAAGGCGACACCTTTCTTTGGGTTAGAGGATCGTATGCCAATCTTGCTGGCCTTGATTCTGGGTAACTCTCAACCAGAAACCATCATCAAAATTAAATAAAAACTTACATCGACACAGGTCTTCAACATGCACTTTCTATGTTGGCTGGTGGTGAGTTTGATATCGACAACACCCATAACTACAGATGGCCATTGAGACACCCCAGCTAACATATACTGCAGTGATCTCCCCTCCCATCATTCTCGGGGGATCCTCGGGTGTCAACTTTGGCGACGAGATCTATCAATACCTCGTGTCGACCTCGTTGATTACTTCGGGCCTATTGAGTGCAATGCAAATGGCTCGGTTTCACGTATATGGCACCAAGTACTATATCGGCACAGGCCTGCTGTCAGTCGTTGGTACGTACATCTCCAGCCTAGTCTGCTAACGGGATCTATCGTGGCTCTCTCAATCCAATTCACGTTTCAATCTCCTTAATATCTGACGCATTCTCCCTGCAGGAACATCCTTCTCCACCATCACCGTAGCCACTGGCGCCTTCTCCCAAATGTATAAATCAGGCTACTGCCCCCTCGACGCAGACGGCAACCGACTTCCCTGCCCCAAAGGCTACGGCGCCCTCCTCGGAACATCCTGTCTCTGCGCCCTTCTCGAAATCGGCCTCTCTTTCATGAGCAGCCGCATCCTCTCCCGCGTCTTCCCGCCCATGGTTACCGGTCCCACAGTCCTCCTCATCGGCGCCTCGCTCATCAAAACCGGCATGCAAGACTGGGGCGGTGGCTCCTCCTGCGTGCCCGCTTCGTCAACCGCAACTAGACCAATGTGCCCCAGCGCTGACGCCCCGCACGCCCTGCCCTGGGGTAGTCCCGAGTTCATCGGGTTGGGATTGTTGGTTTTCGTGACAATTATCCTTTGCGAACGATTTGGCCCGCCTATTTTGAAGAGCTGCGCCGTTGTGGTGGGTCTGTTGGTTGGGTCTATTGTTGCAGCGGCTTGCAATTACTTCGAGAACTCGGGTATCACTGCTGCTCCCGTTGCATCGTTCGCTTGGGTGCATACTTTCCCCTTGTCCATCTACCCACCACTGATCCTCCCCTTGCTGGCGCTATACCTCGTCATCATGATGGAATCCATCGGCGACATTACAGCGACCTGCGATGTCTCCCGACTAGCAGTCGAAGGTGCAACCTTTGACTCACGCATCCAGGGCGGTGTCCTTGGCAATGGTATTACCTGTCTCCTCGCCGGCCTCATGACCATCAGTCCCATGTCCGTATTCGCGCAGAACAACGGCGTTATCGCTCTAACAAAATGCGCCAACCGCACAGCCGGGTACTGCTGCTGCTTCTTCCTCGTGATTATGGGTATTTTCTCCAAGTTCGCCGCGGCGCTGGTCGCGATCCCCTCCGCCGTATTGGGTGGCATGACAACTTTCCTTTTCAGCAGCGTGGCTATCTCTGGTATCCGGATTATCTCCACGATTGATTTTACCCGTCGCAACCGGTTCATTCTCACTGCGACTTTCGCGTTGGGTATGGGTATCACACTTGTGCCGGATTGGTGGGCGTATGTGTTCTCGTACAGCGGGGACAACCATGCTCTGGAGGGACTGTTGAATGCCGTGGATTTGGTCATGGAGAATGGGTTTGCTGTTTGCGCTATTCTGGGAGTGTTTTTGAACTTGGTCATCCCCGAGGAGCCGGATGATGTTCCCGCGGTGTTTGACGCGAGGGAGTCGGAGGATGGTCAGACTCAGACTGTGACTCCTGTGCAGGGCTCTGAGAAGATGCAGTAGTCGTCGGCACATCATTTTGTTATGATCTTGTTTTTCTTTATGTGTTGGCCCATATGATACCTTGGTCTCTGTTTAGCGTTGTTGTATTTGTGTCTAAGGTTAAATTGAATCTCAGCTACGATGAATCCATACTATACTTGCCTTCATGTGGGGGTAAATTTTATGATGACCCCGTTCGAAAAGAGACATCTTTAACTTTTTTTTGACCCAGAAAAAGTGACCTGTAGTGTACTAAATATTTATGGGCATGGTGGAGGACTATACGCAGTATCAAAGGTGGACAGGGAATTCTGACTTTGACCGAAAGACTGGTAAGCAGAATCTGATATAGATGGGCTTCGGCTTCAAAGAATTATGTAGGCAAAGACTAAATGCTTACGGCTTCAAATATCCTAAACAAGAAGCAAACATATCAGTAAAAGTAAATCCGACATCAAATCGATACCTGGTGGAATGTTTGCCCTCGCCCATCAAACCTCATATACGATCGAAAACCCCTCCTTCCAACCAGTCCACCCCCTGTGGCCTAGTCGATAACTGTAACTCACCCTGGAGTGCTGCCAGACCGCACCCCTGACACGGGGTATCAGGGTTACAGGACTGGTTCCTCTGGCGTCGTTGGGGCAGATCTTCGGAGAAGCTTACTCGGCGTACCTTGTTGGATTGACTCCTCGCTGTGGGGCCAAGAGATGGACTTGGGTCCTGGGCCTTCGGGCCCAGTCTGGGAATATTTTTAACTTTATACATGGTGGTGTAATAGGTGGTTGTTGTTGAGGTCGTGGACAACACAGCAATTGGGATGAGGTTATTCAGATCCGGATTTTGGGAGGGGCGGGGACAGCGGGGGTCTTCAGGTGATAGAAAATGAGAATTTCTAGTCTCTGTAGACATGGGTTCGATTCATGATGCTGGCTTTTTGAAATTTTGTTTGCTTCGGTAGATGACTTGCAATGTCATTGTATTCTCTATGGTACATGTACCGCATCTATCATACAAGGCACTCGGACTGGTCATATCATACACCCTCCACCTTCTCCCCAGGCGCCAACATCTTAATATAACGATGCTCCCCCGTCTCCAAAACCCTGACCTCATCACCAACAGCAATAGAACACGTCTCGACAGCAGGCACAAGCTGCAACCCCAAGCACGCATTCGTTCGATCCCCCTCATCAATCCTCCGGTACGCTTTCAACGTTCGATCCGGCTCAGCCTTGTGACGCTCCCCAGTATCCGGGTCCACATTCGGCAGTCGACACCTCACAGTACGACACGCGGCATAAATCTCCGTCTCCCCAATCACCATCTTCTTCCAATGATCCTCGGCAAAAGCCTCGGGGCCCTGGACGATGATATTCGCGCGGAACCTCCTGATACTCAAACGTGGGATGCTGCTTGCACAGCGAGCAGCGACGTCACGATGGCTGGTGATGTTGAGGAGATGGATTGGATATGCATCTGCAAAGGCAGTGTTGGGCTGGAAGCCGATTTGCTCTTTGCGAGGTGCGTTCCGGAAAATCTCCCGATTGTGGGATGGGTGAGCGCGGAAGAGACTCAGAGGGGATTTTGAGGAGTCAAAGCCCAGGTATGCGTGCAGCGAAGGTGGAAGAAGACTGCCGTAGTCATAGGCGAGCGGCCTGTCTTTCCAGATCCTCACTGGGACCACTGGATACTTGCTATCCTTGGACGGGATCAGAGGAACCTGCAATGAATGACGAGACTCAAGGATTCTCATAATCATGCCGATCCTGACAAGAACACCAGAAGGTCCTGATGGTACAACTCGCGGATACGAAATGACCATCACGCCTTCCGACTGCATCTCTGGCCGGCGGTCATCATACTCCGGCGAAGAAGGATCGGGCACCCAGATCTCCGTGTGAATCAATGCCATACGCTGGAATCCGGCATTGCGCAAGGTACGACAATTCCATCCATCGTCCGTTTCCTCCGCAAAGGCAAATTGACGATCGAACTCGAGGCCTGTACCCACGACATCGGACTGTTGCAGTTCAATGCCACCACATGATTTCAACGGATACGTGAAAAGTGCTTTGACGCGCCAGGAAGAAAGACCATTATCTTCTTTTTGATCACTGGGTACGCCCTCGTTGTATTTTGGGTCATATTCATCGGCCAGATTGCTCTGTCCCGGCGGAAGACCCAGTCGTCGGCATCCTCTGGGCTTTTGGTCTGGAGAGGAGAGTACAAGTACTAAAAGAGGGAATATGCCAATGGCGATGATCCAGAGAAGGCCGAATACAAACAATGCTCCGAGACTCGAGACCTCAAAGGTCCCGCTGGTCGAAGACATTGGAATATTGAAATTTCTTAGGTTTGGGGATATTAGATCAACCCATCCAACAGGAACCTTCGGGCCGAGCCTCTTCGATTTTTCTCCGATGCGTCCCCCGACCTGAGCACGACCAATGTTATGTAATCTGTATTTTTCCTGTATCGTTACAGACACAAAGTGAACCCAGACCAGCAGGATGCCTACGAAGCCACACATGACCTGAGATCCATACTGAGATTCAAATCCATTTGTAGCAAAAATTACCATTCTTACCACTAGTGGATCGACTCTATCTACGTATCAAGTCTGCAAGTGCTGACCTGACACTGCTCTTCAGGTTTTCTGATCCTGGGGGTAGGTCACCTCGCCGTTCCGTATATCTCTTTTCGTCAATGTCGCTGTCTTTCGCTCCTCCGACCCGAAACGGCGTGATCAATGGCGGTATAACAGTGTACGACTCAACAATGCCTTTTTGTATCAAGCTGATCATAGCAAGATCTACTGGTAATCCAAGACCTCGGTAACCACCAAGATGATATAGTAAGATCCGGGCCGCCCTCTTCGTAATAGCATATCCCAGCGCGCCAACAGGGTACCACGAGGGCGCTACCAAACGCATCTGTGTCTGTTCAGTGGCATTTATCCCCCAAACCTCGATTTCACGCCTGTATGATCGTGCTAATTGGTAGTAATCCGGCACGTGTGGGTCATGATAAAGATAGTGAGGTGGCAAGTCGTTTAGGTTGGGGATATTTGTGCTGCTGCCGACGTACAGGATATCCCAACCAGAGCCTTTACATCGAAGCATGTTCTTATCAGTCATTTGGAAAACTCCGGTTTGAGCTATCTGGACATACCATATGGAGCTGTCTCCGGAGTTGTCCGCGGTAGTAGCCGTTTAAAGACTTTCTGAAGATTCATATGGCGGCTGAATTCTGCAAACACATCGCGGATATTGATATCCCAATCAACATCGTCCTCAAGGATCAACGCTGTCTCGATATTTTCGGATATTATTCTCCTCCAAACGTTTGCATGTGCGCGCCAGCAACCTAATTGTTCTGGTCGCAGGTGTTTACTTCCTTCGGGCCTTGCTTTTTCATGTATAAAACTGCCGTTCACCTAAAAAATCTATCAGTATAAGATTGAACATGTAAGCAATATTAAATTTCTAGCAGAGCTGAGAGGATAGATGTATGAACTTACGCCATGCTGGAGAGTCAGTGATAGGCCGCTTGCCGCTGCAATCAAAGTCATGGCATCTTGCCGATCGGAACGACTACGACCGCGAGTACATTAGCAGAAATGAACCAGTCGAGCATACAACTGCTGAGTGCAGCACTTTTGAGTCTGCAACACTCAAGCAGGGGGGAACACAAACTGCGGTAAGCTTATATAGAAGATTTTCTCAAAACCAAGTGTTGAATTCGCGGACTCGCTCTGTTCCTCTTTAGAAGCCGGCAAGGTGCTGGAGGTCTGTATATTGACTGCTAGATACCATAGCAGAATAATTGATGCCCCCATATAATAAAGAAGTTGCAGTGGCTGTTTAGGAAGTTTTGCTGGGCGCATATTAATTAAAGGCGGTCGGTCATCGGTCATCGGTTATCGGGGATCGTTTATCCTTCATGAAGAACTCGAGCACGATCCGAAGCAAGGGCTGTAGGTATATTGAAATATTTTCTCCCGTAGAATATATGAATGAGGAATAGAGCAAAGGATTGATGCAGGAATTTTGATGAGATTGAGCTCCAAAAGCCACCAAAGTCAATATATAATCACAGTTCCGCTTGCGGGGAAGTTAGAAATTTAACTTTGCTTGTGGCCACCTTCATCAATGGGGTTAAAAGAATAGACTTAAGCAGTCGTATCCAATTTTACGACAAAGCGTCATAATAAAGTTAGGACGAAGGGCTAGAACTATTTCCGTTGTGATAACTTTGCTAGCACGCGATCAGAGCATGGTGCTAGTAGATGAAGTACCAAAATCTTTCAATATCTTCATAACCACACTTCCGGTTGCGGACATAACAAAGACGTAACTCCATAGTCACCATTAGCTATGAGTTTGATCCACAAATACAAGAAGCTGTTTTTCATCAGAACAAAGCATACCAGAAAATTTTGAGCAGAGGCTTAGAAGACGTTTCCATTGTGGTAATCTTTCTACCACGCGATCAAGACATATTCCTGGGGGACTAATATCAACACATGGCCACAGTCTCGGATACGAAATGCTGAAAGCTTTATTCTGCTATCTGGCTTTATTTCGTTGAGTATTTCCATACTAACGTCAACTATTGTGAAAGTACATTAGGCTTTTAAAAATTATGGAGCGGGATTCTTCTCTAAGGTTTCATTCCAAGCTGACCTTGGAAATGAATCTGTCGCTCTTCTGAACCAAAGATTGAAAGTCTTTGGTCGCCCTATATCTATACAGCCA
The DNA here is from genome assembly GCA_037356195.1 of Penicillium sp. F50. Lineage (NCBI taxonomy): Eukaryota > Fungi > Ascomycota > Eurotiomycetes > Eurotiales > Aspergillaceae > Penicillium > Penicillium sp. F50. Next base: position 355,454 of record JAYXSA010000038.1, read on the forward strand.
TCCACACGCTTGTGTCAGATATAAATATCAGATCTGTCAAATCATTTATTTGTTGCTGTACATAATTCTCCTGATCCAACAAATATTACGTCAGTCAGCGGTGGGATCTGCTGAATTCATCAATATGCTTTCCGCCAGAGACTTTTAAACATATCTCATGATCTTTACCTCTCGACAGCTGAGCGTGACAAGTATTCCAGACAGCTCCTCAGAAGCGATAGACCATGTTTTGGAACAACGTGACCTTGCATGCGATACCTATGTCGACGTGCTCACTCTCTTAGTGGAGCTTGGTGAATCTGCAACTGCATTTTGCAGCTCATATCTCCATATCCCCAGCGTTACTACAGTTCCCGGACCGACTGTCACTCCAGACCCATCGTAAGGAGGCCCGAAAGTGCACTGAGAACTTCGCTAAGGATAAATCAGTACATATACAGACTTTATCACGACTACGGACTTTTTCAGTTCTACACTCGAGTTCCCTGCGATTGTGAGGGCAAAGCGGTCCGATGCACCAGTCCACGGTGTGACGCCTCGAGCTATCCCAGCTGCTTTGACAAACTTAGCATCGGAGGAAATATCCGGCGCATGCAGTTGTCTATATATCACCCCAAGATCAACTTATACCGAGACGATTACCGCTCCCACTCCCGTGAGTCAAAATGGTTGTTCAAGGGCCACCAGCGGAGACTGAGAGGAGCTGACATTATCTCTAGGTTGTAACGGTCACTGATTATATTTTCTGAGTGGGGCAAAAAAGAAACAATTCGAGCGAAGCTTTATCCAATCTGCAGGGAGGCTCCCAATGATGAAAGTCTCCCAAGCTAAATTCTGTTTGATATAGTCTGTATTTGCCTATCATCCACCAAATTGTGGTTGTATGGTCAAATGATCGGCTGATTGCTGAGCTCTAGGAAGCGAATCTTGACCCAGAAGGAGATGAACGAGAATTCTTTAGCAACTTTTGAGAATGCTATTTGAATCTATCCTGAGCTAAAAAAGCGATCTGACGTTACGTACACGATCTGGTAGAATTTGAAAAACAAATTCCCGCTGTCTTTCCTAGCGTTTCACTCCGATTCCGCGTAGCTTGATCTGGCTAGGAGAAGTCTTCTCCGCAAATGTGCGGCGATTTGATTGGTTAGAGGAGATTTTGAATCTCGGCAATCTCGACTCGATCTGGACTTGACTCTCTAGTGGATCGCAGGCGACGTTTTACTTCCATTTAAAGCTTTCTTCAAGAACCGCTTCCAAATTCTTTTACCAATACTCGCAGGTAGCTTAACCCAAATATTCTTCACTCACTCTTCCTGGCGTTCTGTGATTTATTGTAAGCCCCCATTCAACTTTGTAACGGGTATATATCGGCGCTTGGTCAAACTCGCCATCTTCGCACCCATTTATTGTAATGAGCAAAAAATAAGCTAGTCCGCCTGTGGCTGGTTTGATGCATGGTACGAGGCAAGCCTTGAGTTGTGACGTGCTGCCGAACTAGCGGGGGTAAGTACATACCGCAAATGTTCGACCGTGGGTTGACCATGTGGGGTTGACGGGCATCGTCACCCAAAGGGCCATTGGTAGCCTAGACCTACAGGGAGAGGGTTAGCCGGAAGAAAAAGAACACTTGATCTCCGCTAAGGCTGGAAGTTGCTGTTTGGTGAAAAGATACGTGGTCACGACAAAAATTACTATCGAGCCTTCCCTCGTAAATTAACCAGAGATGGGCAACCAGAGAACCGCCAGGCTCTTTCAGTGGAATGAATCAAAGATAGACACAAAATTAAGGGCTGTAGAAGGTCGCACATGTTGCCTAGTCATCTTGGATGAAATCTTTCTAGTCATCCAAACTTTGATTTTACACGATTGAATCTTTCGTATCAGTATTCTATAGCACTAGATTCATTATTGGATACGAACAGGACCGGAAATTCATGCAAACCCATATTCAATTCAGATGGCCATATGACTAACGGCAGATAAGGAGGCCCTCTAGTAGTTACTACGTCGACCTATCGTCCCCATTTTCTAGAAGTAGGAAGGCGAGCTGTGTGATTTGAATTGAGGTGTTATAAGTTACGATCGTAGTGCACTATGCGATTCTAAAGAATGCATCTCTTGGAATACTGGATAACAGGGAGGCAAGGGCTATACTTCAGGTGAATGACATCCTTGAATATAATTGGTACATTTGGTAGGGTCTTTCATCTTACAAAGAAAGATAGACGGGGCATGAAAGGTGAGAAAGCTTCCGTAGTATACAACTTCAGAGTGATTTTAAAGCCGTTTTCGCTGGAGTTGCCGTTCATCCTTCCTTTGCCCAGTCTCGACTCGACTATCAAAAGGTGTGGCTCAGCCATGCTAGTCTTCCTATGTTTCTTGGAATAATCTAGGGTAAGAGCAGCTCCACGCTGTATATGTCTAATTTTTAAGCCAATTTTATGGACATAATATCCACTACCTAGTAGTTTTAGGCTTTAGTCCAGCGAATATGCCACTGTAATAAAGATAAGGAATGATTCGGGAGAAAGATACTGGTCATTTACTTGATATCAATATCAGCCCGATTCATCAGGCATCGACGCTTCTCGTCGCTGGGCCCCACTCTGATCCACCACCACAATCGACTGTCGCGAACAGCGTTGAAAAGCCAAAGCGATAAAGATTGGCAACTGGCAACTGGCAACTGACAACTAGAGACTGAATATATAATGTCCTAGCCAAGTTCAAGTCACGGCTTTAACATGTCACATCATTACACCCCTTGTTTCCGACTGATGCGCTAGCGATGAGCATCAACAAGGACCTGCTCGGCCTTGACAGCCAAGACACGCGTGAGTCGGCACCTCTTTAAAGACGTGTTCAACTGCATAAAACTAAGTCGATTTTCTAGCTCCCGTGATCTCCATCTCAGCCTCGCAGTCCTTGCACGCGTCGGCTGCACTCCGGGAGCCAATTCCCACGGGTCTCACGCGTCTGGATGAGGCGTTGAATGATGCGCCTGCAGACCAGCGGCGATCTGGTGGGATTCTTCGTGGCCAGGTTACGGAGGTTTTTGGACCACCGGGCGTAGGGAAAACTTCTCTTGCGTGAGTTTTCCACTGGCATGTGAATGGATGACCATTGTCATCTGGATTGACTTTTGAATCAGGCTAAGCGTTGCATCGCACGCCCTCCGCGATGGCGGGAAAGTCATCTGGATCGGTAGGTTCAGCCCTTCTCGTGAACCTCCGTATATTGCAAAATCTAAAGATTGCCAGACACGGGCTCACCAATGCCAACATCCCGCCTCAAATCCACGGCCCCAGAAATAGACAACTTAATCTACTTCCGCGCACCGACATTACCACATCTACTAGCTCTCCTCCTCCGCCCACCAAAGGACTTTCCACCAGAAGCCACAAGCCTAATAGTCATCGACTCAATCTCCGCCCTCTTCCCATCCTACTTTCTCAGCGCCGCGGAACTAAAAGACCGCCTCGCCCAAGGCAAAATTACTGATAAACCTCAGCTCCAATGGTTATTAAACCGCAAATGGAACGTCATCAGCGATATAGCGACAAATCTAACACGTCTTGCGGCGCGGAACATTGCAATTTTAGCTCTGAATCAAACGCATACGAAGATCAAGGGCCAGCCGCGCGCGACATTGCATCCGGTTGTGGCGGGTGGGGCGTGGGAGACAAATGTTCAGACGCGGATTGCATTGTATCGGGATTTGCCCGATATGCGGCTTGCGGAGATTACGAAGAGGGCGGGGCGAACGATGGTCGTGCGGTTGGCAGGGTTGATTGTTCCATTTCGGATTGGATCTGTAAGGTGTTCCCCAGCTGAAGGAGTAGATGCTCCTACCAAGAAACTGTTTTCTGATAACATGATTAGGACGGTCTTTATGAGGTGGAGGAGCCAAAATCTGAAGAGGTGCTGGAACCAACGCCTAGCCGTAAGCGCAAGGCGGAGAATGAAGTCGCAGATAGTCAAGACGAGGACTCGGAAGAAGAGTACGAGTGGATGGGCGAGGCATTGCTCGATGATTCTTGATCTACAAGCGGACTACAAAAGAAGTGGCCCAGTCAGAGCAACCCCACAGACATCAAAACCGAATAGGTATTACATTATTTTTATGCTCATGACCATGATCATCCATCATAAAACCCTCCCGTCCGATCCACAAATATCTTCCCCTCCACAACCTTCGCTCCATCCGGCGTCGACAAAACCTCCTTCGACTCCGTCGCACTAGGCATATCGCCATCATTTCGATCCGGCGTCTCCAGCGGCGTCGAAAACGAACAGAGCGGAAGCGTATCCGCCATAGCAAGCGAAATCGGATCTCTGGAGCCCTGTATAAGATCCACCAACCGGCCCAGAACAGCAAACTCCAACTTCAACTTGAGCGAGTAAACAAATCCCTTGAGGGTGATCTGCACCGCATACAAATTCGCATACTCCAGACCCAGCAACAACACATCCATCGCAATAATAGCACAATTAATCCCGATCAGCTGATACATGATCGACCTCGCATTCGGTCGGGCTGTCACATCCGCACCAAGACGAAGCAACTTGACCGCCTCGATCACATACAACGTGCCCAACAGCGATTCCTGGATCGTGAAACCCGTCAACTGAATCTTCTCCATGATATTATAGCCCTCGATCCAGGAGATATCCCCCGTATGCACGATATTCGCACCATAAGTGAGGATCGTCGTGGGAACATGCAAAAGAAAGAAATTCGTCACGATCATCCACCACACCCGCCGGAGAATCTTTTCATCCCGCAGAACTAAATGCAGACGCGAATACAACACGATCGATTGGCCCGTGACCATGGTCCACCACCCAATCGTCAAGACAGTGACTGAAAGCACCGAGTCCGCGCGCGTGAAGAATTTCATCAAAAATCCAATCGAGTACGGCACGACGCCTAAGCAGCCTGAAACGAGAAGAGACCAAAAATAAAGACCCCGCCAGCGGCGGAATGTCGACGGGACGAGGACAACTAGTTCGGCGACGTTGTACCAGGATAATCCGATGAATGTGACGAGGATCATCTGGAAGACCTCGCCTTCTGAAGCGAGTGCGCCGGAGATACCATCCAGCAAGTCCTGAGGAAAATCGGACATGGCCTTGGCAGCGACAGTCGAGGTCGTGACTGGGCGGTCACAGAGCAGAGCTAGACACGAAATTGTCACCCCAATAGAGGAGCTGTGGAGTAGCTTGATTAGGTATATGAGGCACACTGAGTATGCGCGGTGTACACCTCGAGTTGAGAAGGCAAAACAGAGACTGCGAGAGCCAGTTTCACCCAGTCTGATACGCGAACATGTCTTTGGAGAGGATTCGTGAAGCAAAAGCCGAGAAGCGAAAAGGGCGTGAACGGGGGAGAGAAGAGTCGCGTCCAGACGAGGGAACAGCTCGTACTGTACGTCGAATGGCACACGGGAAAACAAGGGAAGTCAGAATCGCAATTGTAGCCGCGAAGTGTGTTGCACAGCGCAATTGCCGGACAGACCACACGGGAAGCGGGTACTTGTAGGACTGGGTATAGCCGTGGTGGTGGTAGTATTCGGGGGAAAAGGAAAAGTAAGAAAAGACAGGAATTAGACAAGACCTAGATCTGAAAAGAAAAAGACCCAATGTTACGTTTACGAAAAGAAAAAAAAAAGCCAAGAAAGTAAACCGACAAGGAACCCGATCTCAAAGCCAAGACTGCCTCGACCAGCAGCAGGATGAGATGCCACCCCCTGTCCTGTCACGAACCAGCAACGGCCAGACAGCACTGATCAGCCCACACCCTCGGAAGCAGATCCTGCACGGACAGCACAGTTTATTCGACTGAGCAAGTTCGACTAGGCCAACAGAATCAATAAACCCCTCCCCACAATTACGGGACAAAAAAGCGCAAGGCACCAAATAGAAACTACTCCCAGAATAGATCCTGGGGAAGATCGGCGCCGGCGGGGAAAGGGAAAAAAGCCATTGTTCAATAGTGCGTGTTAGGCGATTACATGCAGTTAGACTGCCAATGTATCAGGTGAGCCGCGATGGGGGCACTCAAGTTCAGGACCCCTTCACTCGGTATGTAGGGCGCACCGAGAGGGTCGGTGGTGACATGTGGTCATTGCCTCGGGACGATTGTGGCTTGGAACTATTTGAGACTAACATACTTGCGCTCCCGGGGAGGAATTCGTATTCTTTCCTGAGGTGCGGAGGACTACCCGCGGGATCGGATCTGGGTTGGGCTGGGAAGGGGAGAATGTCAGCTTTCAGGATTACGGGATTCCGTGGAGGTGGAGGTCCGTCCGAGGTTGGTCCTTCGGTCCATACGTACCCATATTTAATGTGATATGAGAATTCAATGCAGAGTCAAAAGGAATCGGTAGATCATGATAGCAGAGAATTGAATGGAGATATGACAGGTTGATCACAGACCTCCCTGTGAACCCCCCGAAAGGTGATCCGATCCGATGGTCCCGATCGAATCAAACGCCTATTTTTCCCGGACAGAGCAAGAGCCGCCGTAGGTACAGGTCTAGATGGGAGTGTCTGTGCTGTGCTGTGAGACGGACAGGAGAGTACAGTACACCCACACTATGGCCGTGGAAATACAGTCGTAGGTGAACGGCAAGACTACGCAAATATCCGTCCTGCGGTGGCTGTCCCGGCAATCGATTCGATGTTGTCTACAGAATACACCGCACTGAGCAAAGTCTATGGGCAAGTCTGGATGACAAGAGCGTCGTGATTTACTATACAACCGCAAGGATGGTCATGTCAGATGAAGGGGTGTCATTCGAGTCTAGTTCATACTCTGCGCGGGTCAAGTCAAGCACTTCTTCTTCTTCCTCGCTTCTCTCTCCCTCATAGGTTGGTCAGGTAATCCTCAATCTGCTCCTTGGTCAACTTCCGGAACCGCGGACCTTGAGCACCCTCCACACCCTCGTAGCCCAACAGGTGATCCGCAGGGGGGCCCACAATGCCTACAAGACTGTCAGTAGCTGATCCCACCAAGCACCGAACCGCAAAAGAAAGCCCAACTCACCAATCTCTATTGTGTCCCCGTTCATCTCACCCTCAATAGTCTCCTTCAGCGTCAACAACGCAATGTGAATCGCATCCTCCAGCTCCAAACCCTCAGTGTACCGCTTCTCCAAGAAAGTCTTGGCGCTCGTCGCGTGCTTGCCAATGGCTGTCGCCTTCCACGGGTAATAGCTGCCGCTAGGATCAACCTGGTACAGACTGGGACCACCCTTCAGGATACCACCAGTCTTGCCGGCGGGTTTGGCAGGCGAGTCACCATCCTTCTTCGGATCCGCGACCTCGGGCTCAACACCTTCGTCCCAGCCAGCAACCAAGAGACTGACACCGTATGGCCGCACACCACCGGACTGCGTGGCCTCCTGCACGACCCGGGCAACGTCCTGCACCAATATCCGTGTGGGCGGGTATTCATTGTAGATGCGCTTGTAGCCCGTGTGGGAGACCTTGCGGGCCTTGTCGACGAGCACACGGTAATCCGGACCCATGCCGGCGTAGACCATGCCGATGTCCGGGGTGATCAGGGAGATCTTGGAGAGCGAGGGAGGGTCAATGAGCGGCGAGGAGGATTTCTTTTCGGTAGCGAGGACAATTCCATTGGTGGCTGCACAGGTAGAGGTTTAGCTTGGAGAGTCGAGAAAGACGTATTGATGATGATCGGAGAGCTTTCTCACCTTTGATGCCCAGGGCCGTGACACCCTGGTTGACCGCATTTAGAGCATATTCTGGAGTAAGTTTCATCAGCAAAATTCATTGCAAAAGGAAACTTCACAGGTCAGGCTCAATCTCGTGGGCGCTTACCAATCTGCACCAGCTTTCCACTGTTGAGCGATACTTGGTTAGCTTCCAGGTCATCACGGCTTTGGGGATCAACAAGCTTCAGCATACCTGGGCGAGAACGTAGTCAGGGAGAAGGAGTAGCGGTCCGCCATGATATGATACTAATATTGAAAAGAACAGCTCGATATGACCGCAAATTGTAGGGATGGTCAAGAAAAAGGAGGAAAAGGGCGAGATGGAGCTGTAGGCAGACGACGGGTGACGTTTGACGCGGTCGAGAGCTCGGCCATCGCAGCTGCGGTGGGCAAGTCCAAGGCGGTGAGTCTAATTGGGATTAGCGGCCACATAAATTGGAGAGACTTTCTGTTCGCTTCTTTCTCTGCCGTTCTACTTCACCCATCATTAGGACTACTAGTGCGGGCCAATGTGACATGACCCTGTCTACAATTCCCCTCCATGCAGTCTCCGAGCAATGATTCGGGCTCATCGGGGTCTACCGCGCAGCCTCCCCCTCCCCACGAGCCCGAGCAGAGCTACTATCCCCCGCGAGTCTGCCGCATCTGCCTAGACACGGTACTGCCCACCGTGCAGCCCTCGGAATTTCTCCAGAAGCCCCGTGTGGTGTACGAGTCTACCGATCCCGAGCTAGGCCGACTGCTCCGTCCCTGCAAATGCAAAGGTTCCTCGCGATATGTGCACGAGGGATGCTTGCAGACGTGGCGGCACGCGGATCCGCGATATGGCCGGCGAAACTACTGGCAATGTCCCACTTGCGGCTTTCAGTACCGGCTGGAGCGGCTGACCTGGGCTCGATGGATCAGTAGCTCTGGCACACAGATCTTGCTGACCATGGGCATTCTTCTTTTAACTATGTTTTTCCTTGGTTTTATTGCTGACCCCATAATTGAATTTTTCCTTGTCGAGCTAGACGATCTCCCGTTGGAAGTCGAGAATCTTGACACCGCGCAGGCATCATGGGTGGCCCATTTCATCAAGGGACTCGCGTCTCTCGGTCTGCTGTCCTTCTTCCGCGTCATGTTTATGATGTCGCCATGGAATCTCCGTGTTGCAACGGGAGGAGGCCGGTCTTCCGGCCGAGATCGAATGCGCTGGCTGATGATTGTCATTGGCGTGGGCACTTTCCTATGGGTATGTTGGAAACCGCGGATATCCTTCCCATATCCTTGACATTGCTAACCTCCTGGGCCAGGCTGTCTACAAGGGCGTCCGAACCTGGAGTAAACGAACACTAGAAAAGGCCGGCGAGAGAGTCATGGACGTTCCTCTACCAGATGACGACGATGAAGATGCCGTACCCACAACAAAAGACGAGTGATCATGACCATCCCACGACTGATTAATTGATTAGCCCTTCTTTATTTTGGTGTTTAACTTATTCTACCCTTCCTACCCGCACTACTTTAAGTTGCCGTGCTCCTCTCCATGACACGCTGATTAGTCACTGTGCGAAGAACGACTCTCGACCTTCATTAACTCTCGAATGTTCTATTTGAGACTCCGTGTTGATGACCTCTGGAACGTTTTGTGCCATGTTATCAACGTGTTGTCGCTAATCAGATGGACTTTGAGGGGAAGGCAGAACCACGCCTCGATTAGCAAACGGGAAAGCATCCATTCCAATTTCATGGATGAATATCTACGCGCTTTTTGGAAATCGAGGGATGGTACATTATCCATGTTTCCGTACCGTTAGGGGAAAGTGCTTTACCATTCGGCGCTCATCTGAACTCTCACTTTCCTTTATACCCCACGACTCATGTCCTCCAGAGCTATTTCCACTTAGGCAGTTTCAATCAACTCTCTTCGTCTTTTCTCTTCCTCCCTCTCTTCTTCTTTCCCATCACTCTCACTATCTTCCCCACCGACACTCTCCGCACACATCAATCCTACCCTCTCACCTTCTTTCCCTTTGAAACATAAATCCTCTTCCACCATGACCGAGGTCGACAAGCCTCTCTCCCTGCTTGACGCGGTCCGCTCTCAGCTCGTCATGGACTCTGATTCGGACAGCTCTCAGAGCACCGCGGTCAAGGTCACTCTCACGGAGAACAAGACGCCCCCCATGAGCACGCCCCTCGATCAAAGCGTATCGACCAACCCAAGCCTGGTGTTGGTTGAGAACACCAACGACCGGGAGCCCTTCCCGGACTTTGACCAGGAAGTCTCCGAGCAGCACAGGGAATGCGATCGCGCCCATGAAGAGGCCATCGCTGCGGCGGTCCAGGAGAACATCCGCAGCCGCGAAATTGACCCAGCCATCGTCACCCCACTGGGTCAGCCCGTGGCCAAGCGAGCTACCCTGAACTGCATCAAGGATCTCCTCTCAGAACCGCATCTGCGCGGGACCACCCGCAAGCGCTTCATTGCCCTCACCAACATGGTCATTCGTCTGGACCATGTCCTCTTCCGACGCAGTGAGAAATTCCTGGGAGCCAAAGACACCGCTGATGCTGCCGCGATTGCCAAGCCCATGCTGGACTACTGGCGTTGGGTCGATCTCATGCTGGCGGACCTCGTGGCCGCGGCCGGGAACGTCTTTGGCATTATGGGGTTCCTTGCGGAGGAGGATGTCCCTATCATTCACAAGTATCGACACATGGCGATTGTTGCCGCTACGTAAGAAGGTCCTAGTACAATCAAAAGTCACTGTGAACATCGACCAACTGACACTTTTTCCTCCGAGCAGCCACCTCTGCAAGCCACGCATCCTGGAGCAGCGCCTGCTCACGTTGTACCTCGATCTGTACGACGAATGGATCCATAGCCGGTTCCTGCATATGAGCAACCGCATGATCATGCGGGAGGCGGACCTTGACCCGGCATGTCTGGCCTTGATCAACTGGCTGAATGAGGTGTGGGAGATTCTCTCGCGCTCGGTCGACAACTACGCCATCTACAGGGAACGACTGAGTGATATCGATGGCGAATATCTCCTGCCGACCTTGAACATGATTGAGATCCCTCAGTCTCCGAGTGTGGAGGAATTTCTTGTGCCCGACCTCGCTCAGCTGACTCTCTGTGAGAGAATCTGAAAAGAGCTGGAGTGGAAGAACTCGCCTAGCTGAATCTCCACGAGAGAGCTAAAAGAGAATCAGGCATTCCGACAACCATCACTCCCCTTCCATACCTTTACGACATTTACGACATAGCCACGATGAACGACCCCGATACCCTAACACGAATTAATGACTATCGCCAACCTGAATCGTATGGTCATATGCGAGAGTTTCTCTTTTCATCAGTGATAATCAAACTAATCAAATCTGATGACATGGTTCAAAACTGAATCCTAATCCTCAACCCCATAGAACGTAACATTCCTTCACCTCCCACTTAAGCATTACAATCCTTATACTCCCCCAACTTAAACAGCTTCTTCGCGTTCTCCCTCCCAATCTTCAACCGATCCACCTCATTCATCTCCATCCCATCAAACCACTCACAAGCATCCCCAAACGTCTCAAACGGATAATCAATGCTAAACAAAATCCGATCGGCGCCAACCTCCGCCAAACAGAAATTCAATGTCGTCGTACTGAAATGCCCGGACGTCGTAATCCAAATATTCTGCGCGAAATACTCCCGAATCGTCTTCTTGCACGTCTCCCTCAATCCAAGCAACTTCTTCCGATCCTCGAACCAGTGGTTGATCCGCCACATATCGAAGGGAATATGTTCACCCAGATGGCCGAGGATGATCTGCAATTTAGGGTGGCGGTCAAAGACGCCGTTTGTGACCATGCCTAGCGTGTGGAGGGAAACGCCCTGGGCGAAGGAGAGGGGTGGGCCAACGAGCCATTTGCGGTCTGCCCAGAGCTTGTCGTAGATTGATCCTGTGGGGTTGCGCGGGTGCAAGTACAAGGGAACGTCGAGTTCTGTGCAGGTTTGCCAGAAGACGTCCCATTTTTCGTTGTCGTAGAAGATCATATCGTCGCCGTCTGGGCCGGCGCGTTGTGTGTCGTTGACAAGGGCGCCGAGGAAGCCGTACTGGGTGACGCAGCGGCGAAGCTCGGCAGCTGCTTCTTGGGGATCGTGCATGGACAATGTACTATCAACAGGGATATTGATCAGCATGAAATGTCCTTCATTTTGAGGAAGCAATGTTTATGAGGAGGATGTAGGACTCACGCAAAAGCTGCAAACCGATCCGGGTGCGCCTTCACCTTCTCGGCGATATAATCATTGATCTCGACGGCCAATTTCTGCGCATCGGCGGGATCCCAAATATCCTGTACACCGGGCGCAGTGTAAGACAGAATCTGAAGACCAACACCATGCTTCTCGGCATAGTTCAGGCGGATAGATTCAACGTCATTAATCTCGGCGACATGCTGGTCAACATCCGTTGCGAAAAGACCAGCCCACCAACGGGTCTTTTCCTTGAAACGGGGCAGCGCGAAGGCTTCTTCGAGGGCAATTTTCCCCAACATATTGCTCTTTGTTGGCTGTGAGTGAGGAATGCGGGGGTAATTGTAAGAAGAGGGGGAAGTCTGCTCATTCAAAGAGTCAAAGTCGTGGAACCCGATTTATATTTATTTCCCCTCGCCATTGCCCCGCACTTTAGTTTCGGGAATCGGCAAGGTCGGAGAAGACATGCTTGCTCGTCCTGCTCATGTAGTACCGTAGTACTTTTGGTGGACTGACGCGGTTGGAATTGAAGGGACGACAGATGAGAGGCTCGTCGGAAGCGCAAGTATCGGATGCGCGCGTCGCGGGCAGCCGACGGGCGCGGACCGCCACTCGTCTGGTTTCCTCCGCATTTGGGGGGGCCAGCTTGTACTCTGTAAGGCGGGGCGGATCGGTTCGGCACTTGAGTGAGTGTGGGGCGAGGATCTGTCATCCGACGGCGGCGCTTGAAACAAGAAGAAGGACTGGTGAATTGTTTTTTTTGGACAAATAGGTGATAGGATAAATATGTTTGCCAACTGGGACTAGAAATGTAGGGCGGAAGTAATAATGTAGTGACGACTTGAAGGTGTGGATCTATAGCGGACAAACTGGGGTTGTTCTATGTTCATAGTGACCCATCACCCCAGGGTATTTATAAGACACAAGATGTGTCCAGTTCACTTCGATAAGATTTTCATATATATTAATATTTCAACTAAGACCACTCCGAGGTAGTACCGTCAGCTGTCCACATCGGTGGATTCGACATGGAGCCACGCGAATGCACCAACGAAACCAACATTCCCAACACGGCAAATTCAAGCTTTAGCTTGATACTATACACCATCGGTTTCAGCTCTATCTGCGTGAAATAGAGCCCTTTATACTGCAAGACGACGAGCGACAAATCCATCATAATGGCCGCGATATTGATACCCAACAACTCATAAAGGATCTTATGCCGACGTTTATCCGCCTCGGGACTCAACCGAATCAACAGTGTCGTGTCCCAGATATAAATGGTCGAAATGAGAATCTCCTGGGCCGTGAACCAGGTCACCTGTATCCGCTCCATGACACTGTACCCCCTCACCCATGCCGTAGACTGCGGGACATAGGCCGAGCCGACATTCAGTGTGATCGTGGGGATGACAATCGTGATATAGCAAAACACGATCAACCACCGCACGAATGCCAACACCCCTGGATTCTGCGAGACCAGATGCAGTCGCGAGTATAACACGACCGATTGATTCGGGACAAGAAAGACAAAACCGAAATTCGAGAGGAACATGCTCAGCCATAACGGCTCGGCATTGAAATATTGCAAGCCCTGACCGATTGTCTGGGGAATCACACCCAACACAGCAGAGGTCAAGAGCGACCAGAAATACAGGCTCCGGTAACGACGAAAAGTTAGCGGAATAAGCACCGACAGCTCAATCGCATTGTACAGCGCGATGGCCATGAACACGATAATGCTAATGCCCACGGCGACAGTGCCGGTTCCCGAAGCAACAGTCTGCACCGTCAGGAAATCGTGCTCAGTTGCGGACATATTGAGGTTCAGAGTGCTGCGAGAGTCGGGGAGATGAACAACTCGGTCGGCATGATGGGCAGAGTGTCAGGCACGCGCGCCTCGCCCAAGGTGACACGTAGAGGTAGGGAAACCTTGGACGAGGGGCATAATTGCTTCACTATATAGGTTTAGTTTTTTGGGGCAGAGGTACAAACAGCGGCGCGTGAAGGGAGTAAAGTTTTACGAGGCTGAGGATTCTCACGCTCTGAGTGGTTGTTTTAAAAGGAAAATGAGAGGGAAAGACTTTCCTTGGAGGAGTCTCCCCGCAAAGTTCAAATGGGATCATTTGGTCTTGATGGGGATGAGGGTTCCACGGGTCGGGAAGTGTTTGTAGCGTGGCTTGAATGTCATTGTGGTTAGTTAAGATACTCCGCGCGTACAGTTGCCCGTGGTAGTGTTCTGTGGGCCAAAATGGAAGAATTGTGTGGAATGGGAAAGGTCGTGAGCTAAGGGACTCGTTGGGAGGCGGCAAATGGGATACCCCCCGCCACAGGTGGCAGCCCACTCAAGCTAGGCCCGCGTCATACATTTTGTCTGCAAACCAATCATTACTGAGGAATATAGTTGTTTCCGTTGACGGTATATTTATTCTAGAAGACTCAAATACACTACTCAACAGTAGTGTGTGCCTGCATAGAAATTTCAGATAGCTAGTATGTAGTGGAAAATAGGGAACCTAGTTCGAGGGCTCAAGACAACCTCTACCACTATACTGAATACGTCGCATGACTGGAGGTTTCGAGGGTCGGTCGATAATACAGTCGACCTATATTACATTCATGAACGTGCGTTCTCTAGATGTGCAATAGACTTAATCAGGTCATTTCGATATTTAGTCGCTGGAGAATTCCCTCATCAGCCCCATAAACAAGAAACTTGCGTTACTTTCTTTCCCTTCTTCGCTTCTTTGTTTTTCAGTATTTGTCTCTCCTATTATTAACGCCTCTATTCTTCTTCGATCGTTCCTGCCTTCTTTTTCCGTATTAGAAGTTGTTTCTCCTCACGTCCTTTGTAAATCATTCAATCAATCAATCAATCAACACTCTATTAACCTGGTGCAGCCTAACTAGTAGTATAAAGCTATATAGGTGCTTCCTCTAGCGGAAGCAAGAGTGATCTCGAAGCTAGATTCGCGCATAAAAATAGTAATTATATAGGAAAACAGCGTCTTGAAAAAAAATCAGCCCAAAAATAGTACCAAAATGCCCACGATGGTTAATTATGTCGCCTCAACAGAAAATTCAGGCAGGGAGTATCGTCTCAGGGAGAAGGGTTAGGAGTTGTTATGCTATTTGTGTGATCCTGCCTCAACGCATAAACAACTTGTCAGGGTCCTCCAGGTATTTATGATTGTTTTTCGAAGCGTGGGGACACTTGACATAAATGATAATAGTAGCCTCCATTTTGATTTGGCCATGAGCTTGTTACCGCGGGCTTTGAATTCACTGTTGAAAATGGGCTTGCATGTCCATTTCTTTTACGGGAGTGATTTATCACATGCTGCAATAATGACCTATTCGGCTTTCCGCGAGGTGCTTGAATCGTTGATAATACATACGAAATTGAGAGCACGATCACTGATGGGATGCAATGAAACTGTCCCCAAGGTTATCAAGGCAAAGAGGTGGTAGTTTATAGTCATCTTCATAGATTATTCGATCTGGCTATACTAATTTCTCGCAATGTAGCAGCTCGGACTCAAGATCCAGTGTCGATATAAATCAATGATCTGAACTTAGTTCTTGTGAAGCAGGCCTTTGATAAATCCTAGACCTTTCTTCGAAGCCTTACTGTTAGATGCAGTGCTTTCCCCTGTTTTGCATAGCAATCGTAGCTTCCAGAGCAACCCAAGGGCACTTGCAACCACAATCGCCTCTGTAGCGGAGTCCAAGTCAGAAGCGACGAGAAGCACACCCTCGCTCACTGGCAGAGGGAATGAGAGTGTATCCCCGATATGGTGATAAATAGCAAGGATATCTTCATCCGGAGAGATGACAGGAGTTGCACCATCCCCAGTGCCTTTTGCTTGTGGGTTGCGAACAAGGGTATATCGCAAGCGCCCCTGCGCGACTGGGTGAATCTGCCATTCAAGATATTGTTCATTTTCTCCAGGCATTTGGAACCCGAAATACGGGTGCACGTAGACTTTCTTCTTCCAGGTGGTCGGTGGAATAAAATAAGATGTCGACATCGAGATTGCCTCGACCTCGCTCTTATCTTGCGCCTTCACTGTAATGGTGGCAGCTTTATCTTCGGCAGATTCAATGGCGCTGATGTTGCTTCAGTCAGCTGGCTAGATCAACATGGGAAGGGGTCAGAGCATAACTTACACGTTTGCCTCCACCGGTGACTCAGCGGATGAGGATGAGGCGACAGAAGTCAATGTCAAGGCCGTATCTTTGAAATTGACATTGTAGACGATTCCATTCTCTTGCGGTTTAGGCATTCGTCCTAGCGCCACTACATACGAGGCTGATCCCATTCCACGCTCTTTGACGCTCTCCTTATACTGCTCGGTGGCTTCAAAAATGGAAATATTGGATGTGCTCCCATCGTGAAGGGGGACATACAATGTCTTCGTCAGGTGTGCAGGAGTTGGAACACCCAACCCCGGGCCGCTGCTGCGTTCTTCTTGGTTTCGCGCGGTGACCGCCTCCCAGCCGCCTACTCCAGCTGCGTCGCCCATTGCTTGATGAAATTGTAGGGAAGATGGATATGTATATGATAGAAGATATTGAGATATTTGCGGACAGTTGAGACGGAGAGAATGAAGAGAATCGAGTGGGCGCGCAGTGAGGAGTCAGTTATACGGATGGCTTTCTCGGGCCATATGACTTTCATTCCACGGAGCTAGCCCGTTCAGGACTAGACATCGTGAGCCCTGCATCGTAGGGCTGGCTGTGTTGGGGCAGTGTATCACTGTTGCGGGCGTTCGTCAGCCGACACCCCCGCTCAGGCAGAAACATTTTAGTAGCTTGAGAAATAATTTGGCGGAACTCGCTCATTTCTCTTGACTTTGGCTGTCGCAGATGCCAAGAGCCTTATCTTTCTCTCCGCAAGGGTCCTTGTTCACGGAGTAAGGAACGATCGAGGGCCGATCATTTCCACTTCCAGTCAATTCCCCGCGTGGCTCCTGCACGATAGCCGCAAGGACCACGCCGCTGGTTCTAGACGAATGACCTGCAAAAGGCACCCTCATACTCTAAGCCTCCTTCGAATTTTCAACTTTGCCTTCGCTTCCTATCAACCCAACTACTATGCGCCTTTTCCGGAATTTAGTAGAAACTAATAAATAAATTTACCCCTATCCTTCGGGTGTTGTCTAAGTCAATGTAGAGCGCTCAAGCAGCCGTTCTCGCAATAACGCCTAGGCATGCTGGTTTCCTTTCGTGGAAATACTGACAGAGACAAGCGACAATGCTGATATCTTGACTTCGTACCTATTATAAAGCATGATAACAGCCCCTACATGGCGATGAAACGATCAACCAGGACGATCTAGTAGGCATAGGGGGTGAAGACGCTGGGTAGGAGGAACGCTAAAACCACAGCTACTGAGAGGCTAGGGACGATAACATCTAACATATTATACTAGTTAACAGCGAACGCAACAAGTTGAGAACGAAGCAGGAGTGATACCAGGGATAGCGATATAGGGGAGACAGTAGGCTATTATAAGGCCATTGTAAGGCCATTGTAAGGCCATTGTAAGGCTATTGTAAGGCTATTGTGAGGCCATTGTGAGGCCATTGTAAGGCCATTGTGAGGCTATTGTAAGACTATTATAAGGCTAATACAAGGGTAAATGCTTGCCTCGTCTGGAAGCACGAATGTCGAAGACCCTCTTGCAGTCAGCAGCAAGCTTTTACTACTGCCCTTGAGTGTCGACGAGACATCTGATTGCCAAAAGCCCACAGAGGCGCAACATATTGCGGAGAAGGGCCTCTCATCACTACCCTCAAATGTCGACGAAAGGAAACAACGGGCGGCAAAGATCAGAAGTAATTGACCACACACCGGACGGTGCGTCAGTCGCAGAATGGAGAGAAAGGCGTTTCGGAAGGAGACTGTGGTGGCGGCTGTAATGAGTTCGCAATGTCCTGTACGGCGTCCCTTAGCCGTGGATCTTCCAGCGTTTGGAGGCAATGCTGGACAAGGAAGAGGCCCTCTGCAAATGCCATAGCATCTCTAATCATAATTACTATGAGAGAATTTGCGCCCCGGCCGACGATTTCCTGGACGGCTCTTTCACCGAGCCTGCCCCAGATTCCCTGTACACGATTCCACAGCACGCGTTCCTAGGCCATCCTTTCACGTTCGGCAAGGCTTTCCCAGTCCAGACAGCCACCGCGGTGGATCCTTCGGTCCTTCAACCGGTCGACTGGGACCGCATGCACGCGCTCATGGACTCGTGCATCAAGCTTGCTACCAGTTTGTTATGGAATGGTCTGGGAGGCAAAAGATGATGATATTCCTAACTAGTTACTACGTTATGGTAGGTCCCAGCTTAGTCATATGTCCTCACAGAGAGTGAGCTATGGGGATACTGAGTTTTCGGGATAGTCAGTTTGCAGTTTGGCCCTCTTACGTTTAATTACATTACACACCAGCGCATGTAGGGTGATAATGAAGTCGCACTTTTCTTCCAGCGTTCTAGCAGGTTTTAGCTAACCCCATCAATAGTAATATTCTTTCTTTCTGAAAATCGCTAGCGGCTTGAGAGATAATTAAAAGTACAGAGTAGACAGATCATCAAGCATATGATCCGGTGTGTTTAGAATGAGGAAGTCTCCCGAAAAGAAAAGAAATTCTATAGGGACCGCAGCGGCACCTTACGGGGCGAGATCAAAATTTGATGGTTCTTTTCTCAATACTCACTGCTCTAGGAGTTTTTGCCTTTCAGGACATGTTCAATCGTGAGTTCAATCAGAGGATTGCACAGAGCGAATCGCGTCTTCTGATTACTACGTTCATGTTGAGATGGTATACCGCAGAGTTGACGCTTTGCCTATCAAGACAGTCGTTTGAACAAGTAGTTGGATTGACCGTAGCGGTGACATTTTGCGATGAATGGTATACTTGCATTCACCGAATACATGATTGTATAATTAACAAAACTCCGAGCTGATAATCTTTCGGTCGCGAGTCCCAAATAAAGTTGGTTCCACGAAGGTGAGTCCGGGGCAAAGAATGTGGAGATATTACACACGGGATCGAGAAAGCCTCGACTCTCGAGTCTCGACGTAGGGCTTTTCAGCAGTGTACTATTTTACTTTTCGATTGATCTCTCAATTTCCCTACACTGTTATCAGTTTCCGCTTGAAGACACGTCCTTTCTTCCGAGATGGTCAGTGTCAAATGTGATGTTTTCCTCTAGCGTGCCAATACGCGAGCTGCGCCCTGCTTTGCACCGGCCACTAAGCCTCAGCCTCCCCGCGCTGATCGCCCTTTCCTTGAATGCGAAGCAAACAACCCTAGTCTCTACTTTGGACGGGGCACCATCCGCTTACCCTTTAACACCCCCGGATACCATCGGGCAACTTCTTGGCCCTCCATTTCCATCCAATCGCCCAGAAGAAAAGAAGAGGCTGGTTTTTTTGGCCCCAATCCCCATTTCTAGGCCCTTGAACCCCTCGACCCCAGCCTGCTGTCCAGTCTGGGGCCCCGGCTCATTGCAAAAAGGCCCAGGGGCAGAGAGGATGTGATCCACCACGGGTTTTTACCGCAAGATGGGCAAACTTGATGCAACTCGTCATTAGTGCCCAGAGTCATGTGTCTACTGCGCTGGGTTGCTTCCTTGGAGCCTCTCCTCTTATTTTCCTTCTTCTTGTTTATCTCGAAAACCAGCGATTGGGTGTATTTCCTGAAATTCTCCAAAAAAGAAGATTTCTGTACTATTTTGTTTGAATAATAATTGGTAGTCCCGCATGTACCCACCATGTCAACATCGACACCCAAGCCAATACCCGACAAGCTAGACAGAGGCATCTTCGAACAAGACGAGAATGTCACCAACCTACCAACACGCGACGAGTTCGTTCCACAGCGAACATTCGGCACGGCAGCCGAACGTGCTCGTCGCAATCTCAACGCCAAACTCTCAAACCCGTTGGCGGGGTATAGCCACGCCGAGCTCCGCAGACAAGGTCGCAACTTTGCGCTGACCCATGAAATTGGCGACGACGAGGATGTGCGCGCTTTCGAACTCGGCGCAGTGCTGGCTCAAGAGCCTGAGCGATATGAGAGTGTAGCTGGGTTGACGAGCCAGGAGAAGGATATCCTTCGTCGGGAATTTGAACATCGCTGGTCGCAGCCATGGAAAATGTATGCTGTTATTGCGCTTTGTTCGCTTTCAGCTGCTGTGCAAGGAATGGGTAAGATGAGAACCTGCAGACTCTCACCTCTATTCGAGCATCTAGAGCATGCAAACATAATGTGATATTTTCAAATCCTTCAGTGCCTCGCTAACGACTCCCATAATCACAAACCAGACGAAACAGTGGTCAATGGCGCCCAGATCTGGTATCGGCACCAATTCGGTATAGCTGGTAATACATCGAGAGACACCTGGCTTGTCGGTCTCATCAACTCCGCGCCATATCTCTGCTGTGCCATCATCGGTTGCTGGCTCACAGTCCCCTTCAACCATTGGTTTGGCCGCCGAGGCACAATCTTCATAACATGCTGTTTCAGCGCAATAACCTGTCTCTGGCAAGGCTTCGTCTCAACATACTGGTCGATGTTCATCGCGCGCTTCTTTCTCGGATTCGGTATTGGGCCCAAATCAGCCACAACCCCAATTTTCGCCGCAGAATGTGCACCACCACCCATCCGGGGCGCACTGGTGATGAGTTGGCAAACTTTTACCGCGTTTGGAATCATGCTGGGATACGCGGCCGATCTGATATTCTATCAGGTCGCCGATACCCCGGGGATCGTGGGTCTCAATTGGCGATTGATGATGGCGTCGGCAATGTTTCCGGCGCTGGTGGTTTGTTGTTTTGTATTCCTTTGTCCCGAGTCACCGCGGTGGTACATGAGTAAGAGGCAGTACTACCGTGCGTACGAGAGTATTTGCACGTTGCGATACCATAAGATTCAGGCTGCAAGGGATTTATACTATATGCATACCCTTTTAGAAGCGGAGAATGGGATGAAGCTTGGGCAGAATAAGGTTTTGGAACTGATTACGGTCCCGAGGAATCGGAGGGCTATGATAGCTTCGACGATTGTCATGTTTATGCAGCAGGTGTGTATTGGAGATTGGAAGTGATGAATGAATTACCTTGCTGACAGCTATTGACAATCACAAGTTCTGCGGCGTCAATGTCATCGCTTACTACAGCAGCGAGATATTTTTAGTATGTATCTATTTCCCCGAGTGTGATGTTAACTCCCATCTGTCCTTTCGCTTAAATAAGAACCTCATACTAATCATCTTTTCCAGGAAGCGAACTTCGCCCCCTCCTCCGCCCTGGGTGCCTCCCTCGGCTGGGGCGTAATAAACTTCCTCTTCGCGATCCCCGCTATCAAAACAATCGACACCTTTGGCCGCCGCAACCTTCTCCTATCAACCTTCCCCCTGATGTCCCTCTCAATGTTCTTCACAGGCTTCAGCTTCTGGATCCCCGAAACGAACCACATAGCCCGCACAGCCTGCATAGCGCTAGGCACCTACATCTTCGGCATCGTCTACTCGCCCGGCGAAGGACCCGTTCCCTTCACCTATTCGGCCGAGGCTTACCCGCTCTACGTCCGTTCGTACGGGATGGCACTAGCCACGGCCACGACGTGGTTTTTCAATTTCGTTCTAGGCGTGACGTGGCCTTCGCTGCGGGCCGCATTTACGCCTCAGGGGGCGTTTGCGTGGTATGCGGGGTGGTGTATTGTGGGGTGGTGGTTGGTACTCCTCTTTATGCCGGAGACTAAGGGCAAGACACTTGAGGAGTTGGATCAGGTCTTTTCTGTGCCGACGAGATTTCATGCTGAGTATGGATTGAGGCAGATTCCGTATTTCTTGAAGAGATATCTGTTGAGGAGGGACGTGAAGCCGGAAATTCTATATGAGAAGGAGGATGCGGTTGGGACCGGCGAGGTTGGTTATCAGGCCTAGAACAAGTTGAGGCGGTGATTGTCATGATTGATGAGGCCTATGATGTGATGATGTTCTTCTACGATGAGTTTCAAAATTATGAATGTAAACGCCAGGAAAGATGACCAATTTGATGAAACGATAATGCCCACCTGACACTACCCTCTCTCACTGTCATTGGACTCGTAAGAAACTGATGTAGAGTTTGTGATCAGAGATTAGAGCTAGTAGCAATAGTGACAGTATTTGAAGAGCGTGTCCTTCCTATGCAAAAGTCTACTTCCACGAGCAAAGGCAGTGCTTTCTCTCAAATGGTCTTTGTCGGTGTCCGTGGAGCGTTGACGGTGGGCAGTGAGGTCTGGATGTATAATATTATTCTTTATTTTTGAGTCTTGGTGGTAGTATCACCACGATATCTATTTTCTATCCGAGTGATAAACAAAATTGGATAAATTGCGAAGCATCCATGCAAAGTTCAGGTCTGGTCCCGCCTTCCCATATGACCTATCCATCTCGTCCTCATCTACTTCTCATCCTCTCTCCTTATTGCTGCTTGTTCGGGATACTCCGCAGACCCTTGTTGATGGACTCAGTCACCTCGTCCAAGCAGCCAGCAGCAGCAGCGAAGAAGCCCAAGAAGGCGCGGCTGGGTGCCAGGACTCGGCTGAGGTATTCGGGGTGGAATTGCACACCCACAAACCAGGGGTGATCGCGAATCTCAACAATCTCCATACGCTCGCCCTTGTCGTCCTTGCCGACGAAAGTGAGGCCAGCCTCCTCAATTTTCTCGACCATCTCGGGGTTGACTTCGTACCGGTGACGGTGACGCTCTGAAATCTGGGAGACATTGGGGCCGTACAGGGCGCGGAGACGCGACCACTCGGTGCCCTCTTGGAAGATGGATGCGTGCTTTCCAAGACGCATGGTACCACCCATCTTGTCCTTATCAACCTGTAGAATATTGGTTAGCGCAATTCATTGAGGACCCGGACGGGGGTAAACAAACCTCGGGCATATAGATGATGGCGTGGTTCTTAGCCTGCGGGTGAAGCTCCTCACTTCCGCAGTCATCAATGTTCATCACATTGCGAGCAAACTCAATGACAGCAAGCTGCATACCAAGGCAGACACCCAGGAAGGGGCGCTTCTTAGTACGAGCCCATGTGATCGCCTGAATCATACCGGTCGTGTTACGGGTACCGAATCCACCGGGCACCAACAGGCCGTCAGCAGTGCAAACAGCGTGCCAAGCCTTGTGGAACTCGGCCGGGTTGGTCTCCAAGGCCTCATCTTCCAGATGGCCAGCATCAACCCAGATCAACTCGAGCTTCTTATGACAGTACATGGCAGCGTGTTCCAAGGCCTTGGACACACTGATGTATGCGTCCTTAAGCGCAGTATATTTGCCAACTAGGGCGATGGAGACGGTGTCATGAGGGTAGTCCTGACCACGGGCAAGGTCAACCCAGTCCTTCCACATAAGTCTACCCTGCTCAATGATCAGGGGATCCCGTGTGATGGAGGGGAGATCCAGCAGCTCACCCAGAGTGCCGATCAACTTCTGTTTTTCAAGAAGCAGAGGCACGTGGTAGGTGGTTGAGACGTTGTGCACGGCAATCACCTGCTTGGTATCCATGGAGCACATGTTGGCAATCTTCTGGACGGTGCCGTCCTCCAGCGGCAACTCGCAGCGACAGGCGATCAGGTCCGGATTCAGGCCCGCGCTACGAACATCGCTAATAGCCCTCTGAGTGGGCTTGGTCTTCTGCTCGTCATGAATGACGGGCACGTATGACACGTGGATCTGAGCAAAGTTGCCCTTGCCAGCCCGGCGTTGGAGTTGGCTGATGGCGTGAATGAAGGGTGCGCTCTCGATATCTCCAACGGTACCGCCCAGCTCAATGATGCAGACATCAGGCTCCCGGCCGGACTCATCGACGGGGATCTTGGCAACGCGCTCGATCCAATCCTGGATGGCATTGGTAATGTGGGGGACGACCTGGACGGTCTTGCCAAGATAGCGACCGACACGCTCGCGCTCGATCACTTGTTGGTAAATCTTGCCAGTCTAAAGTCGAAATCCAGCCAATCAGTCAAATAATCCGGGTCATTCATCTTCTCGTATTCGGCTCAATGACTCACAGTAATGTTGTGATCACGAGTGAGCGTGGTCAAAAGGTAGCGCTCATAATTTCCGAGATCCAAATCCATCTCACCACCATCATCCGTCACGTAGACTTCTCCGTGCCTGATTCATCAGTATTTTGGATTGGATACTCGGGGCTCGTAGAGACTGACTCGATTGGTGACATGGTACCAGCATCGATGTTGATATAAGGGTCACACTGTAGGCGTCATCTTAGCGATAAATACGCATGATTGGGAAAATTGGACGAATTCAATGGAAGGCTCGGAGTGTCGCGCACGAACCTTGATGCTAGTGACCGTGAGACCGGCGGATTTGAGGAGCAATCCGGTGCTCGAGGCAATAATGCCCTTGCCGACGCCGGAGATGACACCTAGAGGTAGAAACTTCAATTAACTCAAATTCGACAGAATCCAGACTCGACAGGACATTCAAAACTTACCACCTGAAACTAGAACGTACTTCATTTTGACGTGAGCTCCCGACCAGGCTGCAAATGCAGTTGGTGGAGGGGGAGGGAAAGAACAAAATTGGACGCGGGCAGAAAAAAAAAAGAGAAAATGAAAGGCGGTGAGAGGACAGCGCGTTGAACACTAAACCCGATTGGTCGGTATGCAAGGACCGGTCTTGGCATTTCTCAAAAGCGCTGTATCAGAAGGAGCAAACCAGTAGATAATGAGAATTCAGAGGCTCGGCTTTTGAGATTGACTCTTTCAATAAAAATCTATTCACCCAAAGTGTACAGTACACAACTTGTCAAAGGGTAATCATGCAAATGGCGGATTGCAGTTCGAGGCTCTGTTGATAAGAGATAAGCCCCGCTCTGGTTCACGCGGCCATGACCATACATTCTGTGAACTATGCCATCATTATTTCAGTGCGTACCGTATCGGGAACTATGATTTTTGAGCTTGTACCTGACAATATCACATGCAATTACCCCTTTCACAGTCGTATTCCGAAGCTATCTGGTGTTCTTGTTGAGAAATTGCTCATCTCAACCAAACAGTACGGGGAAAAGAAGAATTCGAAGCTAGGACAATACGGGAATGGCGCCTATCACATGCGAATTCAACAAAGCGACTCTGACTCACAATTGATGACGTTGAATGTTTATTTGGAGGATACGATTTGATCGTTCTAATTCATCGATGTTATTCTGTGCAGGGCAGATATCCTTTGGGGTTCCAGGAGCGAACTTCTCCCAGTCTGGGACGTTTCCAACCGAGTTTCTGAGGGCACGTTAAGTCTGAACAACAATTTCGGATAGGGGCTGGGAACCGTGTGGACTTTGAGTCTTGGATATATAATTCTAGTTCTTCGCATTTCAAGAGCCTTATCTATTTATGAAGCTCTTTAACCGCGTTGTTCCTTGACTTATTCAGGAGACGCGTGATGGCCCACGTTTCTAACCATGGTATCTGCAGAAATGAAACCTTTGAGTATATTCTGCACTGAACATATTCATTCCGCCGCTTCTCCGATATTGACGGCAGCAGAATGAGCTTCGTACCTTTGACAGATATAGCTAGTATCTTACAGCGATCAACAACTTGTTGATGGCATAACATGCCAACCCATGATCTGTGAAATATGATACTGCAAATATTGTGCTGTAACAAGGAAGGTCAATATCAATTTGGAGATTCCATCTTAAATATTTACTCAGAGGCCCTCTCGCTGGTCGTAAATCGCATTACTGTCATAGCAATGGACGCCCCCGGTTTTGTTTGCAATGTCCGTGTTGGGTTCAGTTCATATCGAGACGTTCTGCATTCCAGATTAGATCATCCGGGGAGCCTCGCACCTTTATCAAACATCATTTTTCGCTCCCCAATCAGGTGATTACTCAACCATCAAATTTCCTTCAAAATTTGATAACATCCTATGGAGTGGCTTTTATGAATTTGGAGTTTTCAGGTCCTGAACGTAGTTCTTAGTCTCACCCAATAAGGAGGTGTATGTTGTGGCGCTAGTCCGAAATGAGCGTAGCGAGTCTTTCGGCTCCAGTGTGACTCACAGCTGGACTTCTGAGACCCATTATAACGGCAAAAAACCCACAAACCGTCAATAACAAGCAAGCTGGCGCATAGGAAGCGCGTCGGGCTCATAACCCGAAGGTACCTGGATCGAAACCAGGGTTTGCTATCTTTTTGTGAATTTTTTTCCACCCCTTGTTCAGGGTCAATGCCTCTCAGTTTGTCTTAGGGAAGCGAACCGAGCCTCGACGCGTCAGATGATTATGCCCGGTTGCGATCGTGGTTTTAGGCAAGTCAAACAAGTGGTAGTTCGATGAAGTCATTCTTTACAATCACAATGGAATTATAATGAATTCGATCAATTTTAGTTTTGAAGTTCGTTCAAGCCGACATTGGCGGATATATATATATATGGAGAGCGAGGAAGGATTTACCGACGGTTAGCGACAGACGCTGCCTGCCGCCTTCTAACAAACAGGTTAAACTTTTCATTCTTCCTTGACAACCTGCTCAACTCAAAAGTGACCATAGATCCACTGTTATCACGAAGAATTTTTGAATTTATTTCTCGTCAATGACAGTGGCCAACCAAAACTCCAAGTCTATGTAGAGGAGTAGACCTTTCAGACATCTCTCAATCACTCTTATTTGATACGTCTGTCTTAAAGTCCTTCGAATCAACTTTCTTGATGGCACAGATATCGTTTCTGGGTCTGTCGTTTGAATGCAAAGATGATCTCGAATATGATCAATGTAGTCGATGATGCCCCTGCACTAGACACAACAATGCATAGCCAAATTGAACCAAAGCCAGAATGATGCTTAGACGGACCTAGTGGCTAAGCAGGCACGTATTCCTACCTCGGCACACTGATCCAACAGTGATGGCGTAGACGGCCAATCATTAGCAAAAATTCGAGATGCTATCTAGTTAATGTGACTGACTGGTAATTAATTCCGATAGCTTAGAGATCAGCTGCTTGTATGATCGTCCAAGTGTTGGTGGCCGTCCAAACAATCTTAATAACCTTCATTTTGCGTCATGATGGTAGGCCGTATGTAAGAGCACCCGGGGTACCTACCGTCACAGTTCCCCAGAAGACAAAACAATAATTTGCCACCTCAGCCATAAATTGAAATGACCCCTCACTTCTGCTCCCAGATTCCACAATTATGCTTTCTTGATTCAAAGTCGTCACCATGTCCTTCAATAAAACCTCATGCGATATCCATTTGTCGTCCGAGCGTGATGGCACACACTTGGCGGCGATATGTAACAACGACGAGGGTTCCGGGCTCACTACTGATCTTCTTCTTGACAATTGCCTGGGCAATAAAGATGGTAAGATGTGACTTGATCCACTTTTTCCAAACAGAGAAACCAACATTCACTCCGCGGGAGGCCACTTTGAATGGGGTGGAACGAACTTCAGTAAGAGTGCTAGGAATATCACCGTTAGCACTGAAGGACCGGATCGAAAACCAATTCTTCACTCTGAACTTCGCAATTCATCTGGAGAGTACGTTTCAGACAAGATTGATCTTGCTGATCACATCGCGAACGTCGAGGGCGAGCTAAAATACGCACAACCTGAAGATTGACTGGACCACAGCGAGTGCCCAGTGATTCCCTGCAACTGAGGCAAATTGAAAATAGTTTGATGTGTACTTTTTACTATTTGGCTCTATATCTTATATCAAAGTGCATTTTCGCGTTTACGCTACTCTTATTTTCGGCGAAGGACTCTTGACACCGCCATGCACCATTCAAGTCACATTGAGTGAGCTCTGGCTGTACCTAGAAAATGCCAGGGCTAGAACATGTAATTAACCTCACGTGTAATAAATTCAAACTTCCTCCGAAGTACACGTGATGGTATTCAAAATGATGATGTCATTGTGTTTCTTTTAAGTCTTCTATTCGCCAGCATCGCCAGCATCTTCAGACACCAGAAACCCCTTCACACTCCCAGGGAAGCTGCAGCGATTCAGCAAGTATACACTGCATTCTGTGTCTGAACGTCGATTGAAAGCCCTTCAAGATGATGCGGATTGTGAGCAGACGGGCTCCTCCGGCCAGAATCATCTGCTCCCTTCGAGCTACCGCAAGTACACGCCAGCTGCACGATAATCTTACCCCAGAGAGCCAAGCCGACACATTACACATCCTCGATAGACAAATTCTCCGACCAGACAGAGCAGAGACTTGTCAATCTGGCACCGACGATGAAGTCGCGCGCCACAAATCACCCTACGACCCCACACTATCGACGGTAGAAAAAGAAGTGTCCGCTCTGCGCGAGGAGTACAGACAAGAAGGGGACCTCCACGATCCATTGGCAGTTAGCCCTGCAAATGTTCAAGTCAGCCATATCTTGCAGTTGGAGGAAGAGCGTGCAATTCCAAGGTGGCACCCATTAGGTAGTGTTAAGGGTTGGACGAGCAAACACAAAACGGTCCTGCTTCGAAAGGAGCCATATTCCTTCAGAGCATATGAGGTTGTGTTCCCTTATCTTGGGAAATACAGAAAGGTTTGCGTAACCCCGAGAATTGCTTCACTATGATTTTGAAATGGCTGACTACTGGCAAAGAGAACACATGAGTTCGGTCGGAAGTAGCTCAAATGCCCAGCAAGCATCCAACTTCGGCCACTTATGATAATAAGTTGTTGACTAAGTCAAGAGCTGCTATCAAGATGAAACTTAATATGCTTTACTTTTGGCGTAAGAATGAAAATTATCTAATGGATTAGCCCAAATGCTATGCTTCGAGCTCAATTGATGAATTAATTACACTGGTCAAGATGGGATATTCCACCATTCGACCCCAGTAGCTACCATAGCAAATGATAGGCGCACCGCTCTCATAGATCCTACTGTCGCGTGAACTGCTGCTCAATAACACTCCGTGTAAATTCCTCGATACCATCGCTAACCAGCTAATCAGCTACAGGGCACCAATCATAAAATCCATCGATATTGTTTTCTCACCAGGAAGGGCTGGATGAGCAGGACCAGCCTCGAAAGTACCACTTGATGAAGAATCCACCAATGATCCAGCTGATAATGATAAAGGTCTGTGTCTGATTACAAGAGATATACTCTGCATATTGAATGATTTGGGCCATGCTCCTCTCGGCGACATCCAGCCGACCAATCTTTCAAATGTTCAGAAGAAATGACTACTTCAATTAGAACGATTGAAGGGGGATGAAAATTCTGTTTGTAATAGACTTGGTTGGCAGAGGAGACGATGTAAAGCGACGACACCTGCCCCAACGAGCAAGCCCAACGGCACCATGTCATAGGATAGATTGATTACTAAGGGAGCAGGGCTTTACATTTACAGTCTAATGGAAGGAAACGAGGTATGTTTAGGAAGGTTGATTTATTTCCATCTTGACTATGGCTGAAGCGTGGCGTGAATATTTATAGACTGTGGCTGATCGTTAACGAAAGTTATATGGTAATAATATTAAACATGACGAAGGGGCTCCATCAGAAAGGTGGTGATTGTTTATCCTCATTCTTAGTTCAGAACAGGTCTGTGTATAAATCTTGCTTCATCATTGGAGTGTATGCAAAGCGGGATAGACTTACCAGGTTCAAATCACGGTTGCATGAGGTTATCTGCCAATCAAGATTCCTAGTGAAAAAGATCTGAATTGATAATTAGCAAGGATCCATAATAGATTCAAGCAGAAACAAAAAGGCAAAGTCTTCATCAGATAGCAGTTGGACATTGATTATGTGTCCTCATTGAGAATCAGAACAGGTCTGTGTGAAATCATGCTTCATCATTGAAGGAGAAAAAGAAAAGCAAGCAATATATGACTTACCAGTTCAAACACTCCCCGTCAGCCGATAGAATTGGTCCATCGGCTGTTGTCTCGACTGCGGCACGATCGCGGGGATGGTCTGCGCCAGGGCGTCACCGTCAAGATGAGCCGTGCTGTCGACTGTTATGATCGTCACTGACCATCCGGTCAACGGTGCACTCCCATCAGGCGGGAAAGGTGGTTTCGCCCTCATCAGCCACGGCGGCTCGACACTCGGATAGATCATATTCCTGATCAGCAGCTCCTGTGGTGGTCCGCCGGGGCGGATATCCACCTCCATGATCCCGGTATTGGACCACAATGGATGCATGTAATCAGCTCCCGGCGTTCTAGCGTTTCGGGCCAAATGGAACGATTGCGAGTCGAATATCTCGGTCAGGCATGCCCACAGAACCTGCAAAATGACACCATGCCCGACGATAGCAATAACTGCATCACCGCCCGTGGCCATGTTAGCCATTTCGGGCAAGATGTGATCCCGCAGAAAGCCATTCACCCGCGCGCGCATCGAGGACATCGATTCGATCTGGGTCACCTCGCGAGACGACCGACCACAACCAATGCATTGCTCGCGCAGCTTTGCCGTTTGAAAAGGCTGTAGTGCAGGTCCACTGCCCAGTTGATACTGGCAGATCGTACGGGCAGTATCGGTCGCACGGTCAAGGTCCGACGAGAGCACGCGCGTGAACCGCACCGGCCGGTCACGAAAGTAGCACGCTAATCGGAGGGCTTGTTCTTTGCCAATACCTGTCAAGTTATCCGAATTGCCCCTTGCAGCATGGAATGTCAGCCAGGGGCCCTAAGGAAAGGGAAAGGGAAGAGGGGACATTCTCATCCGCGCACATACAACGCTTTGCCCACATTATGCTCGCATTCTGCGTGGCGGATGAGAAATAGCCTCATAGTGAGTGTGTCTGACGATTTCGAAACAATTCAATAGTTTCTTTAAAGAAAACTGTCGGTAGGAACAGCTGGAGGGGGGAAGGGGAAATGCTGGGGAGCTGTGGCTGCGAGCCACCACAGATGAGGTCGTGATGAGCACACTCCCTCAACGACTGGGGCCAATGGCAGACCGAAGCCGGTCGGAAGTCACCCATGGTCATGGAGAACCATCATTGAATGTTCTCAAGATAGAAACTGCTTCTTTTCTCGTAGACCAGACGAGGAGTAGAGCAAGGGAAGAAAGAGGAGAGAGAAAAAAAAAGGCTCTACCTCCGACGCGCTAAGACACGCGGAAAGCAACTGGTAGTGGAGCCCCAGCCCACTTAGGCTTTGCACTGTTTGCACGCGCAAACAAAAAAAAAGTGGTGGACTACGTGTAGCCGGTGCTCAACGTGTGGATTGGAATTTTGTTTGAGCAAAGCCAGTAAGTCAATTGAATCCTCAAATATCAGTGCTCTGGTGTGAATGGTGCAAGGTTTATCGAGTATCAGTCGGAGACTAACAATCCCAGAAAAGTACTCTATACAGTATACGCAATGGCCGACACCGAGATCGCTAGACCGGAGGAGCAGAGTGTGTCTAATCCAGAGAAAATAGTCACCGAGCAAATACTAACAAAGTACCATCTCTAGAGGCTCCCCAAGCTCCCCAGTCTCCCTTCCAGAATGTCCGTACCAATGGCCGTGCCTTCAACTCTCCCAATTGGCGAATGAAGAGCGAGACCAGCAGCCCACAAGCCTCGCCCTCATCGACACGCACCAATACATCGCGGACGGCCTTTGCACGACCGGGACCGCATGTGCCCCAGGCCATCTCAGAGGGCCGCCGGTTGTACGTGGGCAACATGCCCTACACGGCCAAGACGGAGGATGTGGAGGCGCTGTTCACGGCGGCGGAGTTCCCTATGTATGCCACACAAACTTGAAAATGAGCCCACAGCTCAGAATGGGCTTGGTCCATGAAGAAACAACGTGTGATGGCGTCGACTGAGACATGATTTTGATAGCGAGCGCATCGACATTGCCATTGACCCATTTACCGGCCGCAACCCATCCTACTGCTTCGTTGATCTGCAGACCAAGGAGCATGCGGAGCGGGCCATGGTCGAGTTGGACGGCCACGATATGCTGGGCCGCCCGGTCAAGATTAAGCCTGGAGTGGCCAAGTCTGCTGAGCGTGCTGCGGAGCACACCCGGACACCGTTCTCCAGCCCTATGAGCCGCTGGCGCCCTTCGGAGAGCAGCAACAACAGCAACACCACTAGCTCCGCCAAGGTTAACAACAATGATTCTAGCCAGCGGGTCTATGTGGGAGGTCTGCCTCGTCTGACGGAACCCGAAAGCGTGCAGAGCAACATGAGGACTTTCTTCCAGGGATACAATGTGTATGTTTGCATCGAGAAGCTTCTCGAGACTGGGAATCAGCCCCTGAAATTTTGCCATCTCGTCTATCGTTTCGATACTAATCTATGTTTGGTTATTTTAGTGAGAACGTTAGTAAGGTGTTCACCCCACACCCCGCAAAGCGATTTGAGCCCGGTGACCACTACTATCTGTTTGTGGACTTCAGCAGTGTCGAGGAGGCTCAGCGGGCCATGGACACTCTCAATGGACAGCAAGGCCCCTGGGGAGGTCCGTTGCGTATTCAGCGAGCCCGTGGCACGACCAACAACAATAAAGCCGAGGGTTCTTTGACCCCATCGGATGGTGAAAAAACTCTGCTATAGAGGGGGTTAGCAATGCTAGCATTATAGACGGGAGGGTATTTAGATGGGAAATTGGAGTTTATTTTACCCAGGGCATATGATGCAAAAAGATATGAAATAGGGTTCTGAGACGACAATGAATATCATGGACTTACAATCATACTACAATCATACTATCGTACTATTATCTATCCATCCCCACTTTATAGTCAGATGATCCGACCAAGCCATTATTATTTACTAACCAACTGACATTTTCTCTCCGGATGACGTTGTGGGGACCGACTCACCGCATTACCATCCCCCTCCTAAACCTCTGCGTTGCCAACTCAGTCTGAGGCATTTCTTTTTCTATTTTTTATTCGAATTTAGGATTTCCACGTTTTCTTCTGTCGTGCTTGCATTTCTTTTTCTCCTTACTCCTTTCTTTCTGCCAAGACTGTACATCTCGCCCGGTTGGTTTGGCCTCCATGTGGAATTGATCCTCCAAGCCTAATAGCCTCTCCTTTCTCTCTCCTCCGGCTTCGGGTCGGGAGCTTGTCTGACTCTCCCTAATCTTCCCGACACGTCTGCAATTCGCATTTCAACACATCGCCCGCCATGTCGACAAAAAGTGCTATTCGGAGCCAGCAGCAGCACAAGGTGTTCATGGCTAGTGTAAGTGCAATGTCGATTTCTATCTGATATTCTACTATTCCCTTTCAAACTGCCCCCCTCCAATTTCCCCCCACGGCTGGGCCCCGATCGACCGCCCGGATCGAACGCGGGGATCCCTGCATACCCCTCTTACATTGCCTCGGTTCTTGCTCTCTGCCTTCGGTCAGATAGGTTTTTTTATGTGGCCGGCAGAACGGGAGACCAGGAAGTACCTGACTAGCTAGTCTGGCCTAAAGTCTGGGGTTCTGGGGTTGTTCAGTGCATGTATATGAGCACCATGATCAACCCCGGTCCCTTTTATTAGTGGATGCAGATGACCTGCCGCATGGACCTGAACGTTCAATATGCTGCCTATATTTGATAATGATGTATCTGAAAGCTGGGATTCCTTTGGAGATTCACGGATTTCTATACAACTTTTCATTTATATGGTATGAGGACCAACCGAAAGCCAGGCCGTCTATCAGACATTACATCGCGTCGTTTGTTCCCAGTGGCACCCGCCTATTTAGAGCAATTACCTTTGCTCTGATTCTTATTTTCGTTGATGAGCTCACACATCCCACTTGACTCTTTTCTCTCATTCTCATCGTTGTATTCCCATTTCCCGCCTCTTCCGCTTCTTCTTCTTGTTCTTCTTCTTCTTCATCATCCTCTACGTTTCTCCGATCTCCGTTCCATCTTCATACCTCTTCACCGCCTTTCATCCCTTGATGCACCCTTTCTCGTCTGTACTCCATGATGTTCGCAACTAAATTTGGTCTCCAGTCCGATGACTACAAGATCTGCGTGGTAATGGTAGGCCTGCCAGCCCGCGGCAAGAGCCTCATTGCCGGAAAGGGTAAGTAGGCATTGCTTATCCGCCGCCTTCACCGCCCGGAGTATACCCTCGCTGCTGATCGAAATGCTAATAACCCATCCTCAGCTATGCGGTATCTGGCCTGGGTTGGCATTCCTGCCAAGGTGTTCAACGTGGGCAGCTACCGGCGGAATGCTACCCCTCAGCCCGCCGCCACCTTCTTTGATCCGCACAATGAGGAGGGCGAGCGTATGCGCCGGGCCGCCGCCGAGGCAGCCATGTCTGACATGCTGCAGTGGTTCCATGATGGCAAGGGAGTCGTTGCCATTTTGGATGCTACCAATTCGACCAAACAACGCCGCCAGTGGATCTCTGACTCCTGCCGGGCGGCGGACATTGAGACCCTCTTTGTCGAGTCGATTTGTGATGATGAGGAACTGATCATGACCAACATCCTTGAGGTCAAGACCACCTCACCTGACTATAAGGGCCAGGACCCAGAGCTTGCGGCTTTGGATTTCCGAAACCGCATCCGCAACTACGAGTTGGTCTACCAGACCATTGATGATGATGAGAAGGACTACACTTACGTCAAGCTCATCAACGTGGGCTCCACTGTCATCATCAATCAGATCAAGGATTACCTGTCGAGCCGCTTGGTGTACTACATCCAGAATCTCCACATCAAGCCCCGTTCTATCTGGCTATCTCGAGTGAGTGCATTTTGGCGTAAAATAAGGTGAAAAGAATTATTCTTCTAACATGCGCTCCACAGCACGGTGAATCTGAGTTCAACCTGACCGGCAAGATTGGTGGAGACTCCAACATTTCCGAGCGGGGCGAGGCCTACGCCCGCAAGCTGCCAGAGCTCCTGCGCAAGTCCGGTGTGCCTCCAAATACCAAAATCGTCATTTGGACCTCCACACTCCGCCGCACCATCCAAACCGCCCGCCACCTCAAGGCAGAAACCAGTTACGAGAAGCTGGAATGGAAGGCCCTCGATGAACTAGACTCTGGCGTCTGCGATGGCCTCACCTATGAGGAAATTGCCGAGAAGTACCCCGAGGACTTCGCCGCCCGCGATGAAGACAAGTACAACTACCGCTACCGCGGCGGTGAGTCGTACCGCGACGTAGTGATCCGCCTGGAGCCCATCATCATGGAACTCGAGCGCAGCGAAAACGTCATAATCGTCACTCATCAGGCTGTCCTCCGCTGCATCTACGCCTACTTCATGAACGTTCCCCAGGAGAAGTCGCCCTGGATGGAGGTCCCCCTCCACACCCTCATCAAGCTGACCCCCCGGGCCTATGGTACCGAGGAGCAGCGCTTCAAGGCCGATATTCCTGCCGTCTCGACCTGGCGCGGAAAGGGCTCTTCTGCAAAGCATCAGGATTTTCCCGCAGAAGGCGCAGAGTGCCCGGCCACCGCTCACTGAGTAGGTGTCCGAATAGCATCTCCCTTGAAGATATGAACCCTGGACCATTTCACTGGATGTCGTCATTTTTCCCTCTTCTTTACATTACACTGGGGGTATTTTTCTTTTCTTCTTCTTTTCTCTCTCTGGCGTGATGAGGGAGCGATGGTTAGGGTTTGGGGCCCGTCAGGGCTTCCTCCATAGCATGTGGTTTTCCTCGGCGTTTAAGACATCTGGTTTGGCTTGGGTTCGGGATTGCATGAGGTGTCTCTACTTTGTTTCTCTTTTACTTCTTATTCAAACGTGACGACTGAGATACCAAATATTACAAGATCTCCATTCAAACGTATCTTCTGTAGAGAAGAACAGTAGGCGCAAGGTCTCGGAGTAGTGCTTGATCATGAGAGATCTACAAAAGCCGTAATTTGCGAGCATGAATCGAGGCATTTCAACTAAGGTTGATCTTTTCGGAGGTGGTGTGTAGAGAACCAGGAAGGTTGCGATCTCAGTTTTTGTAATCGGATTCAGGTTGAGTGATTATATATAAACCATTTTCCAGCGTAGCATAGCCAGAGCTAACAAACTTGTTCTGTACGGGGATTCAGGAGATTTATTTCTTTCCGGAATTATAGCATAGCAAATTGCAAACAAGCCCATCGACATCAAGATCTTTACACATTTCTACTATCCTGGTACAGCTAAACCTTCACTATTCCATTGTTTGTTGGGTACTTTCATCCAGTGGTTGTGCTTACCGCCTACCCTAAATGTGTCAGCTGACTCAACCAAAGACGTCACATGCGGCCCAGCGGTGGAGAGGACCATGGGGCCCAAGGGAAGAGACAGAGCTCCCCCCAATTCCCAGCCAAGCGAGCACAAGACCGTCCCTGGGACATGAATTGAGCCCACATTCTCACCCCCGGCGCGCGCGATGTTATCCGCATTCACCGCGCGGCCGCTGGTCGAGCTCAAGCCGCGCGACAAGTCCAAAATCGAATCCGTCCTTGCATACGGCGACCGCCTCCTCGCTGGCCTGAACAACGGCACCCTCCGTATCTATCGCGTAACAGACGATGGCAAGACCGAGCTCCTCCGAGAAGTAGAGAAATTCACCCGGTACAAGATTGAGCAGCTTGCGCTCGTGAAAGAGGCCAAGGTCTTGGTCTCGCTGTCGGGTGGATATGTCAGTTTGCACGATTCGCAGACGTACGAGCTGCAGGAGCAACTGGCTGCGACGAAGGGCGCTTCTACGTTTGCAATCACCTCTAATGTTGTGAATGATCCCGACACCAATGTTCCGGCGATTGTGTCGAGGGTTGCGGTCGCTGTGAAGAGGAAGATTCTGATGTGGGTGTGGCGCGACATGGAACTGGAGCCGGATACCGTGGAGCTGAGCCTGGCTAGCGCTATCAAGACATTGACTTGGGTTTCTGCGACGAGGATGGTTGTCGGACTTAGTTCGAGCTATGTTATGGCTGATATTGAGTTGGGGCAAGTCACGGAGTTACCGGGGCCGGGCAGCATGGAAGAGACTGGTCGGTTTGGAGGTGTCGGTGCTGTGAGTATGAGCTACATTGGAATGGGGGGTATGGTACCGAGACCGTTGGCCACCAGGTTGCGGGAGGGCCAGATCTTGCTGGCCAAAGACATTAATACCCATTTTATCGACGTGGAGGGACAAGCGCTGGGCCGACGACAGATCCCCTGGAGCCACGCGCCAGTGGAGATTGGGTATTCCTATCCATTTTTACTGGCACTCCATGATACAGCGAAAGGAGTGCTCGAGGTGCGCAATCCAGAGACTCTTTCACTGTTGCAATCTATCCCGCTTCCTTCAGCAAGCATTCTACATATCCCCCAGCCGAATATCAGCCTCGCGCATGCCGGCAAAGGGTTCCTTGTCGGCAGTGATCGAACTATCTGGCGCATGGAGGCTTTGAGTTATGATACTCAAATTGACTCTTTGGTTGAGAAGGGCTATCTGGATGAAGCGATCAGTCTACTTGGCATGCTCGAGGATGCTCTGCTGCAAGATAAACCTGGCCGACTACGCAATGCACAGCTTGAGAAAGCGCAGAGCTTATTTGCTCTGCGGAAGTATCGCGATTCGTTGGATTTGTTTACGGAGGTTTCTGCACCGCCAGAGACAGTCATTCGGCTGTATCCTCGTTTGATCGCTGGTGATCTGTCTGCTGTCCCGGAGCAGAACGGATCAGAGGCGAAAGTGAACGGCAATGGCAATGGCAATGGCAACGCTCATGGGGATCAGAGTGATGGATCATCTGAGGCAGCAGCCGAAACAGCGGCAGCGCCAGTGGGCCAATCTCTCTATGCGCCCTCGGTTAGATCGTTACTTCGAAGAACCGAAGAGGGGAGCGATACTAGCAGTATCCGCGAGGAGAAAGATAAAGACAAAGGTAAAGCAAATTATGGTTGATCTTCGATGTGCCTGCCTAACGATATATAGATCTCAAGAATTCAGTCCGTGAACTTCAAGGCTACCTGGCAGATGTACGCCGACGCTTCCAGCGATTCCTGGGCCCCAATGGCTCACTCAAAGCACCCTTCCCGACAAAAACTACGGATGAAGCAGGTGTCTCTGTCCTGAAGCTTCTCGATTTCCCATCCGAGGAAGATTTCTTGGAGGCATTACGTGACAAGGCCCGGTTGGTTGATACAACATTGTTCCGTGCACACATGTATGCAACGCCTTCGCTGGCGGGATCCCTTTTCCGAATTGCCAATTTCTGTGACCCAGATGTGGTTATGGAACGTCTTGAAGAGACTGGCAGGTACAACGATTTGATCGACTTTCTGTACGGAAAAAAGCTACATCGCCAAGCCTTGGAATTGCTGCATCGATTCGGGCAGGAAGAATCAGGACTCCTGGCTGGTCCAACACGTACCATTGGTTACTTGCAAAACCTGCCTCCTGATCAGATCGATCTCATTCTGGAGTTTGCAGGCTGGCCGATCCGCGAGAACCATGACTTGGGCATGGAGATCTTCCTGGCAGAAACCGAGAATGCCGAGATGTTACCTCGGTTGCGGGTGCTTGGTTTCCTGGAGCAGATTGATTCCAAACTGGCTATTCGGTATTTGGAGCATGTCATTCACGAATGGAATGATATGAGTCCCGATCTGCATCAGAGATTGTTGATGTTGTATCTTGACCGGATCAACGCTGATAAGACGGACACTGCATGCAAGGATAAGTTTTTGGCGATGCTTAAGGAGAGTGAGCAATACTCTCCTGCCAAGACTTTGGATCGCTTGAATCGAGATGGTTAGTATCAAAAGTTTCCCTTAATCTCTCAATTCTATCTAATGCTGTCATAGATCCGGACTTTCACGAGGCGAGGGCTATCATTTTCAGCAAAATGGGCCAGCACCGCCAAGTGCTGGAGATTTACGTGTTCAAATTGGAGGATCACGCAAAGGCAGAAGAGTGAGTTTGATGTTATTTCTGATAGTTACATTAATTGCTGATCTCCTACAGGTACTGCAACCAAGTCCATCTCTCCAAGGGTCCGCCCAAGCCTGAAGAGGAGGAAGAAACCTCTATCTACCTGACCCTGCTTTCCCTCTACCTTGCACCACCACACGGATACCAGCCCCAGAATGGTCCGGCACTGACCATTCTCGCGAAACACGGGTCTCGGCTACCGGCAGAGGCAGCATTGAGACTAATCCCCGCAACACTACCCGTGCACGACCTCGAATTCTATTTCAAGGGCCGGATGCGAGCAGCCAATTCGGTCTTCAACGAGGCGCGCATCGTGGCCAGCCTGCGCAAGGCACGCGATATGCAGGTGCAGGCCCAGCTTGCCTTGGGCGAAGGTGTTCGCGGTGGCGGAACCCGAGCTCGCCACGTCACCGTCACCGAGGACCGAATCTGTGGTGTGTGTCACAAGCGGTTAGGAGGGAGTGTGATCAATGTGTTTCCCGAGTACGTGTCCCTTCTCCTGCCCGTAGTTCCTTGAGTTGTTCTTCCCCATTCTGACTTGTCACAGCAACACTGTTGTCCACCTAGGCTGTGCGAATCGCATGTCCAGCATCCGCTCCGGGTAGTCTTCTTTCATTTTCCTCGCATCTGCATTCGCCGGGGGGAGGTTTCTTGTTCTGTTCAGGTCTTGTTGTTTTCTTCCCCGGCGACTTCATTTTGATACCCAGTGTTCTGTAGTATACCATTTCTCTTTTTGTAGATCAAGCATCCTCCTCGATCACTTCCTCGCCGTAATTTTCCTCTTCTTTGGCCTCCTTCTCTGAAATTGCACCCTGGGCCTTTTTATCTTCTTCCATCCGCTCTGTCAGGAAGACATTGATCTCCTCCTGCAGCTTGGGGACGAGAGACTGCAGGGTCGTCAGGTGAGACTGTTTCGCGGCGAAAGAGTCTGTGCTCGACGCGGCGGGGATCTCGTGCGTGAAGACTTTGGTGGAGTCCGCGCCAGTGTAGACAGCCTGGAGATTGAATTGAGAGTTGGCCATGATTGTGGTCAAGAGTATAGCGGTGCAAATAGAGAGCGATTGGGCGAGAGAGAGGCCAAGAGCAGAATGTAATTGAAGAGAGGGAGAGAAAGCTTCGATGATGGTGTTGCCAGGGTGGTGGGGTAGGCAAGTGAAAAAAGACGAGTGATCAGCGGAGCCGCGAGCTAAACCCAAAGCAGAGAGCTTTCTGGGGCAGGCGTCCACGCCTCCGACTGGTCCAACCGTGTCCAACTTGTACGATAACCAGACACTTCGGAGAACTGGCACTGCTACGCGGCCATGGATGACTCGTCATGAATCCTACCGTCCGATCTATAAACTCCCCCGGGCGTTCTACGCGCCCATCCACCGCAGTCCCCCGGCATCCGCCCCAACCCCAACCTCGGCCACAGCCACAGCCACC
This sequence comes from Penicillium sp. F50, assembly GCA_037356195.1. Lineage (NCBI taxonomy): Eukaryota > Fungi > Ascomycota > Eurotiomycetes > Eurotiales > Aspergillaceae > Penicillium > Penicillium sp. F50. Next base: position 395,733 of record JAYXSA010000038.1, read on the forward strand.
GTCGGACGACGAAGACGACGACGACGAGGACTCTGATGACGACGAATTGGGCCGCCCCGGATCTTCCGGCAGCGATGCTTCCTCCAACGTAACCACAGTCTCCGCTGCACCCATCACCCCGATCAATACACATGCCCCCGCCGCAGGCTACTTCTCCCCTCAGATGCGGTCCGGCTCGACCACCACCTCGCCTCAACACGCCGCTCGCGCCATGCCTCAGGACAGTGGCCGTCGGCCAGCCGGCCGAGGCCCGTCAATTGAACTGCCTCGACACCGGTCCAGACACCATTCACAAGGCTTCTTCGAGCCGTCGTTGCCCACCGCTTCATCAGACCAGATGCCGGCCGTTTCAGCCTCCCGCATTGCTGCCCAGGCGGCCATGCAGCAGATGAAACGACCACAGAACGTAGTCCCCACGTTCGACGACAGCGCATCTCGAGTGTCCCGGCGGAGTGGGAGTGCCTCTCCCCCCTCTGATGCCACCCCCACTACGAATCAACCAACCCTCCCCATCCCTCCCACCCCCATCGGCACCCAGTGTGGCCACGACGGCAGCGAATGTAGTATTCCCGCGGGCCGGGGCCCCGATTCTGGACACACCATTGCCCGAAAAGCAGAAGAAGAAAAAAACTCTTCTCCAAACCGAAACATATTGGCATTAGTCGAGACAAGGATAGTCGGGATCGCGGGTTGCCATCACCCAGCAAGCTCCCAGGCTTATCGCGCATGGTCAGCGCGTCAACCATCAGTCTGGCGGATCTTTCTTCGAACAATTCCTCCATGTACAATCTCTCCAACGCCTCCGTCAGTACGGTGGTTCCCGCCGACCGACCGCCTGCGCCATCAGAGAAGGACAAGGACAAGGACAAGCATAAACATCATTTCCTGTCTCGGCAAAAGCTCAAGCTTAATAAAGATCGGGATGATCACTTTAATCTGCCGTTGTCTTCAGCGTCGAGCAATTCGCGTCCTGCGGACCCTAATGCTCCGCAATCTTTATATTCATTTACCAGCCCTGCTTCGCCAGCACCGGGTGCCACCTTTGGAAAATCGGTCAGTGGACTGGATCTACTGCACGGTGGACGGGCTCTTCGCGAGAAGAAGAAGGAAGAAAAAGCGCTCGCTGAGTGCGACACGATAGAATGGCTTGCCAATTCTGCAAGTGGGGCTACAACGCCTGGAGGATTTGCTGGTCCTTCCTCCCTGAATAGTTCCACTGGAGCGCTGGGCGAAGCTGTCTTACGAGAGACGCTACAGGGGTTTGGGTTGAATAACATGTCGCCTGAGGATGCCTGGGACTTCCTCAAAGCCAAATTGCTTGTCATCTTTGACGGCGAGGATGTGCGCATCGCCATTGAAGATCTCAATAAGCTGGTGCTGGTCCATCTGCAACGATGTGTGCAAAAGCGGGCACCCACTGCGGTGATTCAGGATCTTCAAGAGCTACTCGAAACAGGCTTTGCAACCTTAAATCATAGCTCGCTGGTCGGCATTCCAGACGAGAAGCTTGTGCCGCACCTCGTCCAAATCTGGATGCTGGTATTCGGCACGATCTTGCCTTTTATTCAGGCTGTCTTTCTGCCATTAGATCTTGAGTTCAAGGGTCTTGGAACGTTGATGACCAGTCGCGAGGCTCTCGAGTTTTGGGGTCCTCTTCCAGCCGGACGGTCCCTGGATGTACGGAATATCGTCCTGATTGCCTTCCGTGATCGTATCATTCTAAACCGCTACGAAACCCTCAAGGCGACATTTTCGCGTCTCAGCCTGGACAGCATCAACTCCGGCTTCCCAACATTGAGTGTCACTGCCAAAAACTCCGGAGTCGGTGGCCGCCCCGGCACCGCTGCCTCCCTCGACGCAGGACTGGGCAGCTACAACTCCCAATCATCAACCCTGCTCAGTACCGGCATCACAGACAGCTACTCCTCGGACTCAATGAGCGCCCTGGCCCGCCCCTCTAGCAGCAATTCCCGCAGTCGCGCTGCATCAAATACCTCCTCAAACCCCGATCCACTCATCTTCTCCTCCATCTCGCCGCAAAGCTCCAACCAACGTCCCACAATCATTCACCGCGGCACTTCCGCCGACTCTTCCCACGTCATCACCGAAACAGTCGGCCGCATGCTCCAATGTGTTAGCGTCCTCGCCAGCGTCCAAACAGATGACCCCTCCCAAGAAAAAATCGAAATCCTTAGCAAAGCCCTTAAACACAACTGGCTCGGTCGTGGCCGCACCGGCCGTGATCGTCGTGGCTTTGTCGGTGCTAAGGTCCGTCCTGTCATGGTGGGCGGAACGCCTAGTCTGGACGAAGGTGACTCGCCCAGGACGGCGGGGATGAGTATGGATGCGAGTATGAGTACGAATGGTTCGAGGGCGAGGGGAGATTCGTCTTCGTCGGATTGGAGTGGTGGACAGGGTGTTGCAGGGAATGGGATGAGTGTACGGAGTGGGGGGAGGCGTGAATTGAGCGTTCTGTGATGGAACTTGATGATTTATGATACAGCCAGGATTATGATTCGGGGTTCGGATGGCGCTGGGTCGGGTGGGGATAGCATCACTAAATGCAATACATTTTACTTTTCTTTTGGATAGATCTTCTCGTCCCTTCTAGATGAATCCTTTGTCCCTTATCCCTAAGTACCAAGTAGTGTTCTACTTCAAATGCACTACTGCTAGAATGATCTGAAGTGGCCGTCTGTACATATTTTCTCTTCCCTACAGTAATGCTGAATCGTGTGTTAATTCACCCGAAATATATCATCCGGTCTACTTTCGAATACCCCTGAGTTTCTTTCTACTGTACATCTTTTGTACATCTCTTCTCTGTTGAAATATAGTTGACCTAGATGATGATAACCTTTAGTAGCCCCGGTTGCTATGGTTGGTCTAGTTATGACTTTAACCGGAGAGGATCATAATATTGCATTTACGCATAAGAGATATGACTATTTATCATGACCAAATAATACATGAAACAGGAAGGCTTCTTTTCGCCAAATTAGATCCCCTTTAGTAAGACAATATATATATTCACTAAGAATTGTAACCTCCACTTCTAATGACTGGCTACCTGTCTTCGGCGAGAGGAAGTATGCTCCGCGATGGTGTCGATTAGTTCAGGCACACATCTCTGAGATCCTTAAAGAAGCGAATGTCTATGGTCTAGCATTCTTATGGGATTTTTATTTTGGATTCAGTTCGATATAGCCGTCTGATGCTTTACTCTCGGATAGCACCTATCGTTCACTATTCGCTCCTTCTGAGCGTACCTACCCCTATGTGATGAAAGTACGCTTTTTCAGGACAGTTCCTTGTGCGAATGACATTGCTTTTGATATTGAGTACCCAATACGTGCGTGAGCCTGTGGGGTAGATAAAGAGACCCAGCCGAAGTCGAACTAGGAATTATTCTGGGGTTTTCCTGCGATGGGCTCGCGCTTAGGCAAAAGCTCTCGGGACTTTTTCAATCGCATCGTTAAGGTGTGCAATGTATGATCGATATCGGCTGCGGTATTTTTCGGTTCGAAGTGAACTTTGTCGAGCTGTTTCGTAAGTTGATCGTATTTGCCGTCCTTAGACTGTCAAATGTATCAGTTGTTGATATTCGAGAGGGGCAGGATATTGCAAGTTCTTAACTAACTTGCTCAGGCTTTGGTTGACAAGTTTTCGCAAGATCTTGGTTGTGTGTAGGCTCCCGGACCAGACTCATCGCTCCCTCGTCATCAAGTATTCTGTCAAGATTCATGACGGAGATTGGTCTCAGGAGAGACTCTTCGGAGTCGGTGCGTGCGAGACGGCGAAAGTTACGGAGATCCATGGTGCAACGCGTGTCGTGTGCTTGGGAAGCACTGATCTAGGACGCTGGCGAGCGAACGCGGTTGAATGAAGAGAACATAGATGAAGCAAGAAAATCTACCTCCAAAAAGATCAGATGGCTTGATAGTGAGGTCAATCTAAGAGTTCAGTCCGGGTGAGAACCGAGAATGCTGGAAGATGTGGAAGTGGTTCCTTTACTCACTGATGCGGATACTCCTCGAACGAAGCCAGCCCATCATCCTGCCATTACGAGGGGCGTGATGGATGAGGCATCTGCGATCCGAATATGTCATACTGTCCCCGAGTATTGAGGAGACGGGGCTGGATAAGTCGAATCGCTTCGCTCACTTCCAAAGTATATCTGGCTTGGTGAGGCGAGACTTTCTTTACCTGGGTCTCTACCTATTGCGGACAAAGACTTGCGCTAGAAACAATACCAAATCAGTTATAGAGGAATTCAGGTATAAAGACCTGTAGTGCAAAGTAACATCAGACAATAAATTTGGGTCAGAGTCTCTAAGAGTTGATCGCCTATAGAGAGGACTGTTTGATACCCATAAAGGACCTAGAAAGCTAGGAGATACGAATCCTTTACGGCGAAGAAGCCTATTCGAGCCCGTGGCTTTCTTCATAGGCAAGTCTGATATTTGCGTCAGCTGCCGACGATACCAAGGACTCTTTGTTGATTCATTGCCCGCCAACGCCCTGAGGGACGTTCTTTACCGAATGGGTTCAAAACCCGCTGAAATAAAGCGATCGCTCGAAGTACAAAAGCCCAGATCGCAGGCGGAAGAAAAGGTCTTCTCACGCTTTCCTCCTCCAGGATTACGCACACATCATTGATGGCGCAGTCGGATTTGATCTAATTGGCTTGCAGCTTCCAGAATTGACGTCGAATTCCGGAATTTCATCCGGCACGAACTGTCTATTGTATACCAGTATCTTAGGAAACATAGAGACCGGCAATTGTAACAGACCTTTAGGGCACGTGGAGAGATAGGGGGAGGAGGAAGACCGAAGGGCGAACCAAGGGCTACAAACCTCCGGCTCAGGTGCCTCAACATATCCAATTCGACAGCAGTTGGGCAGGCATCTCAATACATTCTTTGTTTAAACGAAGCCAAAAAGATGGATCAATTGACTCAAATTAGGGATTGTGAAGTGTGTAGCTAGGCCAAGGTCATTTGCCTGTTGTGTTCAAATTTCATTGCCTTTCGGGAAAATGCCTTCTCTCCGGTCCCTGACCATTTTGAAAAACAGTAAAGGAGCACATTATGTTCACTGGATGATGAAAAATTAACCTATGAACTTAGAAAAAAGGTGTTATCTGGCTCCATGTACAGCCAAAAAAAAGGCAGAAAAGAGGCTTGTCAACGCTCCATACTTGTCTGTCTCTTCTCCCTCCATGTCGGTTCCACTCTTTTTTCCGCCTCTTTTTCGAGAATCAATCCTTAAGGCATACTAGACATGTGGATTGATTCTGTTGAGACTTAAAGTGTCAATTAAGAGTCTTGTCTCTTTGCGAAATCCCTCAACGCCCCTTGCTAAGTGCTCTTGGCCTAGGCCGAGTTCCATCAGTATTCTACACCCCTCGGGACCTAGAAATAGCCCTAGCAAAGTTGACGTGCATTATGCTTAATGAGCCCCAAACACATGATCTAACTTGACAAAATCAATGGATTCTATGAGCGGTTGGACGGAAAAGACTCGAAGGGTACGTATTGTGGTAAGGAATGCACAAGGGGCGGGAATGTTGGAAAGTCATTCTCGTGGCAAATGGACCCGACGCTCTTTGACTCTTTGACTGGCTGCTTCTGTGGCTATCCGTAATTCTATTGGCCAGTCTAAAAGCTCAGAGCAGGGCTCTCCAATGGAATGATGCTTTTTCCAAGCGGTCTATTATTCGCCCAACCCATGACAATTCTGTTTGTTGTGTCGCTTGTTCTCACCAAAATGGAATAGCAAAGCTTCGAAAAAGCCACAATGAGATGTGGCAAATGATTGGGCAAATAGAAGAGCTCTGTCTAATCCTCTCATGGTTAGTCTCCATGGTTACCAATTCCTACACTAAGGGGCCGGCCCGACCTTGATAGTGGGCTGCATTCTATACTGATTGTTGTTGTCAACAGAGCTATTATTGAGGCAGTTCGGGATCTATACAGCATTTTTATGAGTATGCCAGGTTTAGTTATAAAAGGCTCGTTCTTTCGGGCCTCACTACAGGTTCCTCATCGCCAACTCAGCCGACAACCTTCGCCAACCCGGAAATCCGCCCACTTTCTTTCTCTAATATTGATATTGAGATACAATTGCTGTCTCTCATTAAGCTTCGCAATTACATTTCAGAAACACATTCATTTAATACATCGTCAAAGATGAAGACAGTCCTTTGGGCCTCGTTCTTTGGTGTCGGTGCGCTTGCGCACCCATCGGGTCTTGTGAGTATCCACCGTGCTTGATATTCATGTGGGAACCAACTAATTAAATTCACGATAGTGGTGGGGTACCGATCAGTGCTTCCCCAGCCCGGAAAACACTGACAATCAGTGCCTGGAGCCTCAGAAGGCTGGTTTCGACTGGTCTGAACTGGCCAACGGAGACAACTGGAGCTACGAAGGTTTCAACTTCGTGGGCTTCTCCCCCAACAACGCCTGTGGCGATTCAGGAGTAAGTGAGCAAGACAAGTCTCCAGTTTCACAGTGTGCTAACATCATGTAACAGGGCAAGTGCATTCAGGCAAAGCTTTCTCGCGATGATGATTATGCCATCAGAGTGGAAGCGACCCAGGCGCCGTTCTCCGTCAGCAACCTGCATCTCACCACTTCCCGCGACACATTGGTCATTCTCAACTATCAGATGGCAGACGGATCTACCTGTCGTCAGCTGGCGTGGGGCTCAACGAATGGAACAGATGTGACCAATGAACAATGTGGTAGTGCTGTCGCCGTCGAGTTTACCCTTCCTGAGGATAGCAAGTTTGGTGAATGTGATATGAGCATCCATCGCATGGACTTTGACTGCTCGGGCGGACCAAAGCCACCAACGGAGATGCCTCCCCATTCATCAACGACTGATGTTGAGTGGACCACCACTCCTCCTGCGACTTCTACTGTGTGGACCCATCCTACACCTACCACCCCAGCCACTGAGACCACCCCGGAGAGCAGCTGGGAGACTACGTGGCAGAGCACCTGTGATACTACTACCTGGGAGACTACCACGGCGACTACCTGGGAGACCACCCCGGTGCCGACTGAAAGGACCACCTGGACCACTACTGAATGGACCACTTCTGAGTGGACCACTTCCACTATCTGGACCACCGAGGAGATCACGATCACCTCATGCGCGCCGACTGTCACCAACTGTCCTGCTCATTCAACCTCAGTGATTACTTCCACATATGTCGCCTCGACTACCGTGTGCCCTATTCAGCCCACCGATTATACTACTGAAGTCCCTCCAAGCCATCCTACGAAGACCGAGACCAAGACTGAGACCAGCCCTGCCGTTCCCAGCACGTCCGTTGTTCCTGCTCCTTGCCCCCAGTTGGTTCCCAAGTGCTTGAACACCTGGCTCTCGGTCCCCCAGTGCGAGTCCAACAGTGATGCTGCCTGCTTCTGCCCGTCGTCCGAATTTACCGAGAAGGTGACGACCTGTATTTACTCTTGGGGCAAATCCGAGGAAGAAGTCGATTCGTCGCTTTCTTACTTTGCTGGTATCTGCGCGCCATATGTTCCCAAGAACCCAGAGATCATCGATATCGTGCCCCCCAGCCACACGACCCCGGCCGACGTTCCCCATGCTCCCCATCACACTATGACCGCTCCCGGTCCTGGCATGACAGCGCCCTCTGGTGAGGTTCCTCCTATGGTTACCCAGCCATCTGGGGATGTGCCTTCTGAGGTTACCCAAGCCCCCACGGCACCGAAGACCCCTTGCACTACCATGACCTGGTCTTCGCGCACAGTGACCGCTCCTTTGGTCGAGTTCAGCACTATTCACGTTGGACACAGCTCTACCGTCGCCTTGGTCCCCGGTACCCATACCGACTCTCACCCGAAGACGACCCATCGCACCTGTTCTACTACGACGACTTCTACTTCATCGTTCACTACTTCCACTAGCTCCAAGACCACTACCTGCACCACCCATGCCCACAAGCCCACGGCGACTATCCCTCTTTCTAACGGCGGATCAAGGGTATCTTTCCCCAATATGTGGGCCTTTGGTGTGGTCTTTGCTGGCATGTGGCTCAGGTAGAATTTTTTTTTTCCCTTTGCCTTCTTCTGTATACTTGACTTGGTCCGGATAATAGTCAAATATAAGACAAGCTTCTTGCATCGGAGATATTTCACATTGAACTCGATTAGACGTTGTCATGGACACGTCGGAGATAGAGCACTATTTTGCTAATAAACCTTAATTTGATGACCCGTTGATGTTTATGATATTCACGCAATTTGAATAGCCAAGAACGATAATTGCGAATTGATCGAATACCACACCCGGCAGTTGTGGCCTTTCCCCAGATTTCCTCGGCAAGTGGAGATCGGGAGGGGCGAAGTTACTCATAACTCCCGCTCCATTTCACTCTTCCCCTCCAACTCTTCGCATCTATGGAGAACCAAATCGACGGGTCAAGGAAAAGAATTCGTCTTTCCTTTGCGTGCAATTACTGCCGCTCAAAAAAGACCCGTTGCGACGAGGAACAGCCATGTCGTAATTGCCGCCAGGCCGGGGTGGATTGTATCACCACCGACAAAAGACGCGCTGGGGCGCTTGTCTCGAACCGGCGACGCACTGTGGCCGCAGAATCACCGTCCCAACAAGCAATTCCCCGGACCCCGGATTCTCATCTTTCAACCGCCACTCCTTCGGCTAGTCAAGACCGCCCGCGTCTATGGAGCCAGTGCTGGGGCCGCGAAGGCTGGAAAACAGGACGTCTTCCATTGATGCCGCGATTTGTGGGCGCGAGCACAGTGGAACTCATGACTGAATGGCTGGATATGGCATTCTACCGTCTCAAGGGAGCAAAGACGCATGCTCTTTCTCCACTGGTCAATCAAAATTTTGCAGCCGATATTCCCGAAAGGGCCCCTCAGCTGCCTTTGTCAACGGAAATGGAGACTTGTATAAATAACTTCTCGGATACCCTGGGTCAGCTTTTCCCTTTCCTTGACCAGAGTATCGTGGAGTCGTCCTTCGCGATAGAAACACTCACGTCTACGATGCACTCAACTAAAGCCTCAGGTGTACACCAGCGGGCGCTGGTTTATTTGATGGTTACGGCCGGAATGATGGCCATGCCCGCGTCGGAAGGCTCTCCAAGTCTAATTTCATCTTACATTGCGTATTGCAATTCTTTACTGGGCCACATCGTTGCTACGCGTTGCCTCAAGTCAGTACAGGCCATTCTTCTGTTTGCAATGGTCCTCCGTAGCTGCGACAAGATTGCTTGGGCTTGGGATGTTCTCACAATGGGAGTATCAATGGCACAGTCCCTTGGTATTAACCAAGTCCGATCCCCAAGTTCCACTCCTACTGGCTCCGATAGTCTTGAGTTTCGAACATGGTGGTCTATGTATGTCTTTGAGAAAATCTTGGCATTTGAGCTTGGTCGCCCTTCCATGGTATGGGATCGCGATTTGTCAGGAACGCTCGCAACATCTGTTCAAGTGGAGGTCCAATACGACAAAAATCAACTGTTCTGGCAAGCATCCATCAGCCTAGCAAATATGCTACATGAATTGCAGGAAAGATCTGCAAAGGCGTGGAGGCGCGAGGCTTGGTTGCCTCAGACGGTGGAACAGGCGATTGAAGAGAAGTTGCAAACCGGGATAGACCTTCTGACCCTACTCAGTGAATGGCTACAGAATTTACCGGATGATTTAAAGTGAGTCATCATTCATCTACGGACGATTTTGAGACATTGACTTACCTGTCGTACTACTTAGACTCAGGTCTACGGCGATGCATGGTTCTTGCAATGGGGCTCGATCCGCGTTCCTCGCGTACTACTACAATCTCGGGTCAGAGCCTCTACTTTGCTTGACGCCAATAAGAAATTGACTAACACCCGTCCAGTGTGATCCTCGTTCATCGTTCAACACTTCTAGTTGACCCGAACGAACTCCGTGAAGTGGTCGAGAGGTTTGCACCAGACAAGCCATGGCGTCAACGCCTTCTCAGTGGACCTTCTCTAGCCACAGAATCAGCTCGGGAGATGATCAAACTTTTTGTTCCACTCGTTGATTCCGGGATCCCCAACTATCTGACATTGATGACGTCTCCACTCCCTGCAGTGTACGCTCTTGCAGTTTCGATTGTCCGCGAACAAAAGTCGCTACTTGTCCGGTCTGATTTTGAGGTATGCCAATTTTTCTAGATTTGTCGAACTTTGCTGATACTTTCGGACAGCTCATGAAAGCTGGCATACAAATCAGTCGACAATACTATAAAAAGCATGGCACAGCGCTCAATTTTGATGAAATCTTGCGGGATCTGGAAGAGTACATCTCCCACCTGCTCGAGGACCCAATGCCAAACCGACTCGAGTTGACGAGCTTGAGCTCGGCGAATCCAATTCTCAATCACAATTTAGTAGACGACTCGATACCGTTTACGTCTCTTGCAACACAATGGGGGCCATCCGCTCTTGATTGGGGAGGTTGGGATTGGAACGATTTGAGTCATTTATTTCAACATAGTGAATGAAAACTGATTCATACAATAATATAAATCATAGATTTCCAGGCAGGAGCCGCTACTACTGCTCAGAGCATTCTCAAGCCATTTGCTCGAGATAGGGAATACCAGTCAACTTGAAACCCCTTTCAGAGAGCTGCACCGGCTGACGAGGAGAGGAGCGCTGATACGGGTCTGGCTCTCCGTTTCTAAGGACGGGCAGGTCAACAACGTGCATCGCGTTGGGCCAGTGGGTGGTCATCTTGGTCTCCTCAAAGGCCTTCTTCTTGATAAGAAGCTGGTCTTTGGTCGCATCGGCGACGGGCATGAAACACGTATACACACAGAAGCGTGGCTGGGATGTCTCAGAGGAGACATTATAGTGAGGAGTGCGGGAGTCCCCTGTGCAAGTCTTGTTAATTCCATGCATTGGGAGAATGTTCCTGGGATCCGGGACTTACAAAGAAGAAGGTCGCCAGGTTCCGCCTCAATCTTGATCCATTCGCATCCCCTATCTTCCAACCACTTCAGGCCCTTTTTCGTGAAGCCATACCACTCTTTTGTCCTGTAGTGATAATCAGTATCGATAATCATCTAAGTATATAACTTTTTCCTTACCAAGACCAAATCTTGTCCTCCTCGTTCTTGAATTCCTCATGGAACTCCTCACTCAACAAATGCGCCCCCTTGCATACAATCAAGCCACCATCCTTCGGCCCATTAGGAAGCAAGTTGACAAGACCCTGCAAGCACCGGAAACCCGGCTTCTCAGGGTCTTGATCTTGATGAGGCCAGGGCTTGTTTGGCTGAATGTCCTTGCGGTTGGGGAACCCGATTCCAATTGAGTCGAAGGACACGATCAGATCTTGAGTACCGTAGACCTTCTCGAAAGCCTCGATAACTTTGGGCTCTTGGCGCACGCCCCAGGTGAATGATTCGTGGGAGACAGCATATCCCAAACACATACCCTTCTCATTGATGTCGGGTAGGTGGTCCTTGTGAATAGTCGATGGGTCATCCCTCTTGAAGCCGAGGCCGCTACATTGTCTTGGTTAGAGGGAGTAAAGAGTCGAAAGGTGGATGAACTTACAATCCCTCGAGCCACTCATAGATACCGTCGGCATATTCTAGCGCCCGCTCACGGGAAACAGCACCTTTGACGACTGCATATCCGTTTTGAAGCAGGTCGTCGCGGAAATCGCCATACTTCACTTTTGTGCCCTGATAGAACAGTCTTCCGGAAGGAGCAGTGCTCACAGTTTCCGTTATCGAGCCCATCTTTCCTTGACGTTTGCAAAAATCTTAAAGACAGAGGAAAGTATATTCGGCGATCGAATTCAACATTTATAATCTATCTGATCAGTTGATCTACGATGAAAGTCGATCCCCGCAATTTTGGAAGCTGGGGAACCCGGCTCGGTTCACCGGTTCGGCTCGGCTGGCAGAAGCGCTGCGCGCCAAAACGCTTAGACCTCGGCCATGACTATTTGACGAATCGTAAAGCATGAAAAGTAATTGAGAGTCGTTAGTTTGACTTTACTCATTCACCAATGCAACTTACACCGTGTCAAACGTGTTGCTTATCCCGGCGCGTCCACATACCGGGTGCCTGTGTGATATCAATGACAAGTTCTATCAGCTGGTAAGGTGAATCGAGGTCAGAACCCGCCGACAGGCTGCTTTGAGTGAAATTGAGAAGAACAACCTGTAGGCTAGAGGCGGATGAGCCAAGCATATTTGATTATCTAGATGATAATATCAGGTATCTGTCATAGATCAAGAGCTACAGATAATCTCTAGAGTTACTAAAACTTCAAAACCATTCCTTTATCCCCTTACCATATATCTCTTAAAGATGTGAGTGTATGTTGGTGATATTATGTGGAAAAATTATTCAATATGATTAATAATGCGTTCAATCAATTTATTACAAGACATCAACTTGTAGCACTGTAAGAAAAGCAAAAATAGAAAAGACTACCTATCGGAAAGACATACTAAATTGCGTTCTTCTCTGACCTCAGCCAAGTCTCTCTTTTGATTATTCAGTCTTGAGAGGTATTTCCAAAGCAGAATTACAGGCTACATCTTGTGGTCACTGTTGAATAGAAAAATAAAAAATTGATTCCTAAAAACAAAAAACTATGGCATGCATCTAGTCATCCATTAGTTCGCCTTTTCATCGACGCACCACCTCTGGGCAAACCGTCTGATGCGAGGTCCAAAGAAGAAAATTGGGATAGCAAGAAGCGCGAGTGCCGCACAAATAACTACCTCAATAATCATAGTGCGATCATAGCCAATGGTCTTAACAGCAGGCAACGTAGCATAGCTCAGACCAAAGGAAATGAAACCTCGTCCGGCACAAACCACAACCAAGAATGGCGCAGCGCGCTGTGGAAAACTGTCAACGGCGTAAGTGATACCAACGATGTTTGCGCCCAGGAACGCAAAGTAGCTTGCATTATAACCAATAACAATCGCAGCCGCGCTCCATTTCTCTGGGTGGGCAGCAGCCTGTCCATAGATGATTCCACAGACGATGCCGACCACAGCGGGAATACCGATGACGGGGAGACGGTACTCAGGCTTGTAGAGGCCACCATTACGACGACTGAATTGCTTGATCACGAGGTCACTTCCGTATCCCAAGAGAGGCAGGAAGACCAGACAGCAGACAATTTGCCCAGCCTGGACGTAGCCTGGAGCCTCAAAAGCGAAATGATACGGAGGAGACGTCAGGAGGCCCGCGAAAGTGGAAGCCTGGAAGACGTAGACCCCGAGATGGGCGCCATTGAGCACAAGCAGCCACAAGATGGTTGGAATCAGAAGACCCTGCAGGAGTTGCTTGTAGAAGGTCGGAATATCACGCAGACGGGGCTTCACGACCATGAACTTGAGGTCATAACTCCAGGTGCGTGGAGCGTACTGCTCAATTTCTCCATTGGCGCCATGCGCGTCAGAGATCTTGGAAGCGGGCAGCTCCTCCCCACGCAAGGCTGCATCTGATCGTTCAAAGTAAGATTCAGAGACGAAAATCACCGCAAACAAAAAGATGACCGCGTTCATGATAGTAAAGAAACCATACCACCATCTCCAGCCCCAGTTGTTGACCATGTATGTGGAGACGACGAAGAACACACCGGAAGCAATGTTCTGGATGAAGATAAACCAGGCAACCTTTCGACCACGCTCATGCAAGAAGTGAATCTCCTGGACAATCATTGGGCTCAAAGCTTCACTCTGACCGGCAGCAAGAGACATGATATTCCGGCCAGCGATGTGACTACCCAGACTCTGCGAGCATTGGCACCAGATACCAGCTCCGATGAGCAGGACCATCGACGCAAGGAAAACAGGTCGTCGACCGCAGGTAAAAGCCCAGGGCATGGCAATCAGGTTACCAATACCCATGAACAGGGTCGGATAAGTCATGAGGTCGTTGGCTCGGGCTTCCTGTCCCGGATAAGATGCTTGGACAGAGGTGAAGATGGATCCCATTCCAGAGGCAAGGACGACAGCTGTGCAGCTGTACGCCGAGACAAGAACTAGCAGCACCCATTTGCGCCATGTCGGTAGGTTCAATGGATCTTAGAGTCATGAGCGCTGGACATATGGTATGTCTCATGGGTTAACGGGAACGTACCTCTAGGATCAGCTGTTGGTGTCGGGATAAGCACCACATTACCCCCACGCAAGAGCTCGACTTGTCCATCTCCTCGAACGCCAGACAACGAAATGTCGTGGGCAATCTCAACATGGGCTATGTCGGACTTGTTCATGGTTGGAGAGGAGAGTTGTTTCAATCGTGTTGGAAAATGTAGGAGTCAGGCAGCGTCACCGTCGCACACGCCAGACCCCTTCATGCAAGTGCCGCTGTCAGTACTTTTATAATTTGATCATTTGACCATAGCTGCTCTTTGTCCTCGCTTCGATTGACCCGGTATCATGGGGTGCGTGGTTGATCCGTTCCCCACATAAAATCTGGGGGCCCGGGAGTTTTCCCCAGATGTGCCCGCAAGCCCGAAGCGAAGCGAACCGAGCCGGGAAGTGGGCGAATCAGATGGACCCTTTATTATGCGCGGTATCCTCGACGCAATTGTGCTGGAGACAAAGAAAACAATTCAACCTTCAAACAGTCCTTCTCATTCCAAAAATGACTGTCAAGTTCAATGTTGAGGTACCGATTGAGGACCTGAAAGCGCCGGAGATTGGCCATGGAGGATACACAAAACTCTCTCCGCGCACTGAAACACTCCCTAGTGGCAGTGTGACTGCACCTGGGCGACGAGCTCTGACTTGCGACATCCTTGTAGAGCATGATGTTTCCATCACCATGAGAGATGGCTGCAAGCTTTATGCCGACATCTATCGACCTTCCAATGCCCCGGAGAGATCCGTTCCCGCAATTCTCTGCTGGAGTCCATTCGGCAAGAAATTCAACGGCATCGACTCATTGAGGCTTATGACACCTTGGAACCTTGGTATCCCCGATGGTACATTGAGTGGATTGGAGAAGTTTGAAGCTCCCGATCCTGCTGAATGGGTCGATCGCGGATATGCCATCATCAACGTTGACTCCCGTGGAGCCTTTGATTCTGAAGGGGTGATGGCAATCATGGGAACTCAGGAAGCCGAGGATGGGTACGACACTATTGAATGGCTTGCAAAGCTTCCCTGGTGCAACGGCAATGTTGGTATGGCGGGTAATTCTCACTTGGCGATTATCCAATGGTTTGTTGCAGCTTTGCAGCCCCCATCATTGAAGGCCATTGCTCCCTGGGAGGGCTGTGGTGATTTGTACCGGGAGCAATTTGCGCGTGGTGGCATTTATGGCGGAGATTTGTTCGACCACCTTATTGTCAAGTATATGCTGCGCGGTCACAACGGCATGGAGAGTTTCCGCAAGATGTTCCAGCAGAACCCTCTGGCGAACGACTGGTGGAACGACAAGAGACCCGACATGAAGAAGATCAACATTCCCACGTATATCACGGGTACATACACCAACACCATGCACGGTATGGGAGCTATTAGGGGCTGGCTCGAGGTCAACTCGCCAAACAAGTGGCTTCGCTGGCACCCGTACCAGGAGTGGTACGACATCTGGGGCAATCAGGAGGGACGTGCGGAGCTGTTGACTTTCTTTGACCGGTACTTGAAGGGTATTGAAAATGATTGGGAGTCAACACCAAAAGTGCGCATGTCTGTCTTGAGATATGGAGAGAAGGAGCCAATTTCCAACGTGGTCGAAGAAGACTTCCCCCTCCCTCGCACAAATTACCGCAAAGCATACTTGACTGCCGATGGAGCTTTGAGCCTGGATCAGCCTTCGCCCACCTCCGGCGCAATTTCATACAACTCGGAAGATGCAAAGGACGTGGCGACCTTCACATACAAATTCACCGAACGAACGCAAATCGTCGGTATGCCCAAGGCTATCCTGTATATGCGCAACGACGACTTTGATGATATGGACGTGTTCGTCGTCTTGAACAAGATTTCAGCCTCCGGGGAGCGCTTGCTCAACCTCAATATTCCCTGGACCAATCTTCCCGTCAAGAAGATTGCCGACATACCCGCGGATAAGCGCACCGAGGTCATCCTGTACCAAGGGCCCACAGGTATCCTACGTGCATCAAACCGGGCTATCGACACCTCGCGCTCGATGCATGAGAACTGGCCTTACTATACACACGAGAAGGAAGAGAAGGTTGAACCTGGAACCGTGGTGCGTCTCGAGATTGGTATTTGGTGCATGGGTATCGAGTTTGAGGAAGGCGAGAGTCTGCAGCTCGGCGTTAGTGGACATTATCAAGGAATCTCGAACTTTGGGACCAGCGAGCACATCCGCAATAAGGGTCGTCACTGGGTTCATGCTGGAGGGGAGTATGACAGTCACCTGATCCTGCCCTTTGTGTAAGGAATCGTTGTGGAAGATGAATGCGGTAAAACTTATGACCTGTAGTATGGAATTAGATAGAGTCAAATAACATGCGTATAGAATACTCTGAATTTGAACAAAGTAGAATGTAGTCTGCTCGATCGATACCAACTTCAGAATGGGTACATAATATTACACAATTTCTGCCCTAGCCTCAATATCCTCCCACCAAATGGAATGTGAAAAACGCCCCCAAGTTACCCTGACGGCTCCGTGTTCTACTATGAAGTGGAGCCAGTCAACGCGGCTGTGCAACTTGGTCCTAGCCCAGTTTAGGGATATTCAACGAGGACGAGGGCAAGATCTGGGGTAGTCAGGGAAAAGAATCCTCTGGACTTTTTTTTCGCAAGTCATCTTAGCTGTATGTCTAGCTAAACAACAGGTCATGTATCCAAACTAAGAACAAATAATTTTTGAAGTCATAGAACAATACTTGAAATATTCTAGAAATGTAGAGACTACCCCAAAGAAAATTCCGGAGACAGCTTTTGGTCCAGTTTATGAGTATCAAACTTTCACAGAGCCTGGTTGGAGTCTCACGGGACAGGAAAGGGTTCAGCGCGCAGACTATCACAGACGGCTGTCGATCTTGCCGACCGCAGGAAATCAAACACAGGTCCCAGCATCTTTTTTTATTCTTCTTCTTCTACTTCCTTTTTTTGGTCCCCACCTCCCTTTCCTTCTTCTACTTAGCTTAATTGTCTTTGGATCCAAGGCCACCTTTGAATGGACAATTAAGCTATGTCGTCCTTGTTCCAGAATAGGACTAGTCTGTGGGGCATCCCGCGTTTGGAGGAGCCCGGCCCATGGAATCGGGCCCCGCTTAGTTAAGGGCATGTCTATGCCCATGCAATCATGATGTACCAACATGCAAGAAAACATATTGGTTTCTCCTTATTCCTGATATATATATCCTTGGGATGAGCTACTGAAATCCTAGAAAAAGGCTCATATTAGACTTGGGTCGCTACCACAACACTACCTAACCCCCATGCAAGCAAGTTCGACTGATCCGGCTGGTGAAGACGAGAACGCTAGAAGGCACTTCCGCCTACTCATCCGATAAACCGGTAGACAAATCACTACACCCCGCAGACATAGCTATCAGAAGATCCATGCTATAATCGAAGATTACTATTCCTTCCAGAAGCATCACCGTGGTTGCGTGAATCTGCAAACCAGGGGGATACCAATCGGACTAATTCTATGGTACAGACGCCACGAGAAAGCCCGGTGATGCAGCGAGCTCACAAGAAAAGGTTCGTGGTTTACTTCGACATCTCCAGGGCAGAATCACAAAGAGAGACGGTGATTCAAAGAAGAATCATAGCGATGGAACAAAAACTGCACGAATAGAGGAGTCTCATGAAAGATGTTTCAATGCCTAGGACATGATAGTGTTCCACATTATTCCGCCGGACTTGGTGGGTAAACGCATAAAGAAAAACAAAAAACCCCGAATCCAATGTCATAGCACCGTTTAAAGTCATATCATCGTGGCCTTAACCTAGCATCCACTACTATCGCACCTAGATAGCAATCGCTTCACCGGAAACCACCACTCGGGAAGAATCGTGGCCCCGCATATCCATGGGCAATGATACTCTGGATATCGATGTTACCATCACTCCGAGGGCTCCATAGTTTAATGAGGATGAACCGTCCAGACCTGAGAAAAATGTCAGTGGAAAGATATCGACGAATACGAGGGTCAACATACGGAGGTGGATCAAACTTGATGCTGACCATGCTCTTCTCTCGCTCGATGAAAAATCGCGCATGGGGTTTCATCACTTCGACATTGGGAGTAGCCCCACTAGCCCCACTGGCGCCCGCAGAGGCAGATGATGGAGGTGGAATGGGGTTGACTAGACTGGCTGGGCGACGTCTCTGCATGGATTGAAGACGCTGCAGCTCAATGCGACGTCGGTGAACGTTTCCCATATTAGAGTCGTCAAGATCATCATCTTCACTGATACTGTCCTCGCTTTCCGGCCAGGCATCGTCGTCTTCTTGAACTCGTTCCAGCTCGGAGACCGAGGGACCATTATCATCCTCCCGTTGCATGAATAAATTTTCCTCCGGATGTTCATCGTATTCTGTAGTGATGCGGAACTCAGCTTGTGGGTCATTCCCACTTCGGTCTGCATTCTCGTTGTCCGATGCAGTATGTGAAACGGGTCCCATCGGCACAGTGCGATCGAGGGACTGCAAAGGCGATCGAAAAGCAGTAAGGTATTCCTGAGATGGCTGTAGACCATATCGGCGATTGCGACGGCGGCGACGGTGACTAGGGTACTGGAGTTGATATTGAGCGGTGCGGGTAAGCAGTTCATCGGATGTCATAGACACGAACACCATTCCTTCTTGGATTCTATGGCCTAGAGTCAGTGGTTTTGTAGATAAGAAATTAAACCAGCCCGCAACATACGGTGAATCAAAACCAGTCCGAGGGGCTTTGATAACAATCTTCTTCAAGCAGAAAGGCGCCTCGTCACGATGTCGAAGGACGATATTGCAGCGATCAGATTTGGTGCAATACACTGATTGATCGTTCCGGAGGAAATTATCCGGAAATGAACTATCTCCATCGGGGTCGAAAGTACCTCCATCACAGCTGGCAATCTCCATCTTCAGAGGTCCAGAGACCACCTGGCCATTGTGTCCGTAATTGAAGCCCCGGAAGCCTTCTCGGTTATCATCCGCGTCAAGCTTCCGCCGCTTCAACCGTCCGCGGCCATCGCGGCCCGACGAAGCTGAGGCCGACTGTGGCATGAGTGGTGGGATTGAGATCGTTTCGTCGAGGTTGCTAGCACCTCGCAGGTCAGGGCGGAATGAGCGACGGCGAAGACTTCTAGTGCTTGTTGTTGGGCGAGGAGGGTCTGGATAAGGGGTGGTCCGGGCAGGATTTTGGGCATTGATTCCAAATTCGGCCCGCACTTGATCCCACAATGTTCTGTGACTGGTTCTCAAAGCCGCAAAGTCAATCTGCGGGGGGCGCAGGATGTTGGAAGAACCTGCCTCTTCACGAGATCGACTGGAGCTGTTGCGGTCGCGGGCTTGGTCGAGACGATGCTCTTCAATTTCCCGGTTCAGAGTCTCCAGAGCACGGGTGGTTTCATCGGCGTTCGAGCGGTTACTTCCAGAATGTAGAAGACTTCGCAAGTAATGCAATCGGTCTCCAGTCGATGGTCGAGCAGGTACGGCGGCTCTTTGTTCCTCTCGAGGCGTCCCGCCGGTCTGACTCGAATGTTCTTCTGATATCCTGAGAAGCTCGGATAGCGACTCTGTAGTTTCGCCGTTTCCCACGTTCTCTATTAAGCGAAGCCAAGGTGATGTGTTCGTGTCAGAAGTGAGCCGGTTATGCTGAGCATTCAAGGTATCGATTAGATCCTGGGTGTGGGGATATCGTTCACGGAAGGACTGTTCACTGAGACGGCCGTCATAGAGACGAGGGGGTCGAGAAAGTGAGGCGGGAGGATAGTCGTAGTTTCCCGAGTTTCGCAAATTTCTTGAGTTGTCTGGATTTCCGGGATTTCCTGGTGAATTTCCAGAATTCCCTGACTATTTGACCGTCAAATTTATTCAAACAGCCATGTTTGTGGGCCAACAGGGAATCGGGCAGGAAGCAAGGCCTTTGGAAACATACCATCCTGGTGGGTTAGCCCGGGCGGATACCGCTTGGGAGTACCGATATTACCTTGCCGATCGGAGGGTTTCAGAGGAAGAGAGACAGGTCCCACGAATTCAAGGGTGAGCAACGAAATAAATGCCCTGTAAAGGGCCAGCCAGTATCCGGGGCAGAACAGGCGTATCTCACGAATACGTGTGATGGGTTCGTTGGGACAGCAGATGGCGACTATGGCTATCGCAATGCACGTGATCGCGGATTATATCATACCTTTGTGGGGAGAGCTTGGAGAGCTTCTTCCTTTCTTTCCCCGTCAACATCCTCAAAATGGCGGAAGCAGGGAACGGCCAGGCCATTAGCGCAGGTGAGAATATCTAAGAAGACTTGGTGTCAAGTACAAACAATCTGGACGTCGAGATACTAATCAAGTGTTGCTGTAGATGAGATTGCGCTCTATGACCGACAGATCCGATTATGGGGAGTGCAAGCGCAGGAGAAGTGAGTCTTCGAAGTTGAGCTCAATTGTATATCAAAAGAATTGAAACCAATTATCATACAGAATTCGATCTGCGAACATCCTCCTTATCACTGTCAAGGCACTCGCCAACGAAGTTTCCAAGAACCTGGTCCTGGCGGGCATCGGCTCGCTCACCATCATTGATCATGAACCCGTTACAGAGGCCGATTTGGATGCGCAATTTTTCTTAGAAGAAGCATACAAGAATGAGGATATCATCAAGCACGGCGAAAAGGTAATAACATCCAACTCCCAGGGAAGCCATCATGATCGTATACTGATAGTGTCTAACCCCAGCGCGCCGAAGTCGCTGGTCCTCAAATTCACCGAATGAACCCTCGTGTCAAACTCCACATAGATACCGCCGATGTGCGCAGCAAGCCGCCCGAGTTCTTTGCCCAATTTGACGTCACAATCGCAACCGAACTAGATTTTGCTACAAATACTACCATCAACGCGGCATGCCGTATCGCCAACCGGCCCTTTTACGCAGCCGGCCTGCACGGGTTGTATGGCTATGTCTTTGCCGATCTTATCTCGCACGACTTTGTGATCGAGCGCGAGAAATCGAATGGTCCTACGCAGAAACAGGAAACGCTCACGAGGAGCGTTGTCAATGTGACCACTAAGAAAGAAAGTGAGAAGGGAGACAAAGGGCACAAGGGCAAGGTTATCGAACTGGTCACCAAGCGCGAGATTTATTCTCCCCTACAGTTGGCCAACACATCACCGCTTCCGGAGGAATATACCAGGCTCCCACGACGGCGCAAACAAGTCACGCCTTTACTAAGCTGTCTTCGCGCTTTGTGGGAATTCGAGAAGATCTCCAACGGCAGACGACCCAGTTTCGCGCACTCGGACTTGGAGGTGTTCACAAAGCTTGCTCGGGACAGTCACCAAGAACTGAAGCTCGATTTAGACACACTTGACTCTACCTTCCTGCGACAGTTCCTGCAGAACCTCGGCTGTGAGCTCAGTCCAGTGGCAGCATTCCTCGGTGGTGCCTTGGCCCAAGACGTGATCAACGTGCTATCTGCCAGGGAGCATCCGCTACAGAATATGCTGCTATTCGATGGAGAGCAGTCAATCGGGCCTATCTACCCACTGCATCCATTCTTCCCGCCAGAGATGGATGTCGGCTCGTTGGCCGCGGTGCCACCAGTGGCTCACCCGATTGTATTGGACCCCACTATGACGACCAATCTTGCGACTCATCCCGCTCCGACCTCTGCTGCCAATCCTTGATTGAATCACGAATACTGTCTCTCTATGGATCCTCAGGATAAGGAAGGCTTTTGCTGGTGCTGGCGTACTTTGGCATGATACACAAATGGAATGGGCGGGTTTGACGATTTTCTTTGAGTCTTGGATTTCTTGCATAGACCATCGCATGTCTTTCATAATGTACGATATCTTCAAGCCATGATTTACGTAGTTTCCCTGACTGCCATCATGGTCTCTACAATGGTATCTTCTTCTACAAACCGACAGACTAATTTTGAAACCGTAGAGCACTTGATATGGGTGTAAAGCAATTTGTTATCCCCGATGTCAATTTGATGCGCATATCAGTGGTACCAAAATTGTGTCAATCACATCTGTAACAGCATTGGCCGAGCATTTGCACATTCAAATAGCTCCCCCATTCCTGAGCCAAGCTAAGCCAGCACTTCCGAAGCCCAGAGCAGCAGCACCAACTTGCGCAACCCCGTTGACGATGGCGATGCCTCCACCTCCTGCTCCTGCACTTTGACAAACAGCCACAGCGCTTCCAGTTGCAACATTGCCGATCCAACTATGAGCCGCTGCTGCCATCGAACCTGTGTTGCACAAACAAATGATTATCTGAGCTTTGAAAGGCGAGGGGAAACAATACGGGCTTTGATTCGTCCAGCTAGTCACACGCACCTGCTTTGATACCGCCAGCAGTGAATCCCACTCCTGAAAGTGCGGGGACTGTTACGAGACCTGGGGCAGCGATGATAACAGCGCCAGTGGTGCCGACAACCGTGCAAGTAGCTAGCAGAGGATTTTGAATGCCCCAGCTGGCTGCCTGTTGGAGATTAGCCAGAGTAGTTATGAAATAGCCGGTAGAAGAGGGATAGAGTGACCTGGGCTGTCAGATGGGCAGACATTTCGAGAGCCGTCTTGCTATAAACCACCACCATTTCCCTACTGTCTGGGGATAATATCTGCATGGTAGGGGGTTTTTTCAAATTATAGGAGTAGTTGATTTTCTGAGGAGGGTAGTGTAGTTAGGAGAGAGGAGAGAGGAAGTAGGAAAGGAAAAGGATAACCATGGGGGGAAACATCTTGAGTCTGGAAGAAGCAAAGAGAACGTCAAGAGCAAACACGAGCAAACACTCAATGAGGCTTTCCAACCCCAAATAAATAGTCGGTCCATAAAGAACGATAACCTACGCTCATAGCGAAGTGGAGACTGGTCTTGCCTAGAATCAAATCGTGCTCCTCTCATATCAGTCTACTTCGTGAGTGAATCAATCAGAGAACGCGTTTTATTCTAGAACATATACGAGTCAACAAGAAAATGGCATATTGTGACCACACAAAAGATAGAGAAGTAGACATATGTCCAATTGGATAAACAACTCATATACTAGGTGATGCGAACAGCACCACAAATCCCTACCAACCGAAACGCCTGAAAGGACATGCAAATGATAACGTCCGATCCGTCCAGTAGACAGATTATCACCGGAGGTATAGCCCCGGCTTTAGAAAAGTCGATAATCAGATAATCAGACAATATTAAGACCGAGAAGCCTCTTTAGCACCCATCTCCTCATCAGCCGTCTTTTTAGGTCGCATCGAGGATCCAGCTTCGTCCTCGTCATCACTCATCAGACCCTCCAACTCGAAAGCCTCGGCGTCGGAGATACGCTGGGCATCGGCAGTGCTCCGCGCGCGGCCGTTCATGTAGCCGCCGTTAACGTTGGCGTATTTGGGAGCCTCTTCTTCTTCCTCGGGGGCACCTTCCGGCCAGGCGTGGACGGCGTAAATGTGGAGGAGAATGTTGACGACTAGAGATATAAGTAAGTGCTAAGAAATATGGGGTAAAACGGGGGAACATACAGAGGAAAAGAATAAAGGCGATGCTGTACAGAATCAGGATATACGAGACGTGCATGATACCCGCCTGGCTGAGCAACTCCATCTGCTCCTCAGTAGCACCCATGAACAGGAAGCCAGAGGCGTATAGCAAGAACGGCGTGAGATACTGGAAGCTGTTCGGGTTGGCACCGCTCATGCTGACATTAGGCTTATCACGCAGAACAAAAGAGATCTCGATGATACGGGTCAGACCCGCCGCCATCAGGGTATAACCAAAGATACTGTGGACCATAGTGCTGATCATCAAGGTTTGAGTATGCGCCGACATAGCATAACCAGTCAAACCAATGACAATAGCAGGAATCAAGTTCCGCTTGGGCTGGCCATTTCGGCTCCGGCTCAACCACATGCCTAGAAGACCGGCACACCACCAGACAATACCCATCGTAGTATGCTGGAGATCGTTGTGGACCCAAGGTCCGCCCCATCGGTGTTCAGTGAAGGTATTGACACAGCCCCACGCGGCGATGATCAACGAGTCGAAGAATTCTTGACTCCGGCCTGTACGGCGCAGCCAGTACTGGCCCACCAACAACAGGATAGTCAAGACAATACCATAGCCGATGAAAGCACTGCCCATAATGAAATGCGCCAGACACTGTCCCATGTGGTCACCCTGACAGAAGCCCAGGGCCGCAATACCACCGAACAGCATCTGCGTCCAGCTCAGAACGGGCATGATCTTGCCGACTATACCGTGCGCCAAAACGAAAATCCATCGGATACGGCCCTGGCCTCCCTTTTCTAGGTGTAACTTCAAGTAAAACCCGAGCACGATCTGCACAACCAGGAGCAGCATCAACCAGTTTGCGAACGAGGCGTGGGCATTCTTGCCGAATTGGCGACCCTTATGAGCGTGACCGAGGAAATAAGCCAGCACGGCGATGACAGTACCGACAATTTGAACAGGTACGTGCCAGCGCGAACGAACAATCTATAATAACCGGGGACGTCAGACAAGATCCGCCAAGAATAGAGACAGTATCAACCCCCGAAACGAAACATACCCCGAGAACCATGCCCAGCGGAAAGATAATTCCAAACGCAGTACCCATAAGAATCATATGTGTCCATAATGTCGCATCCTGTAATCAATTGCCAACATCAGCAATCCATTCGGTGAGATAAAAAGTCGTGATCCATCGCAATCTAATAGTCCGAGGAAGCCACGTACAATGGGTTCCAGTGAGATCGCCTCGCCCTCGGGAACAGCCTCATGGCCACCGTGGGCAAGCGCCAGACCAGCAAGCAGCGCCAGGCCCCAGAGGGACCCTTGTCGCAAGAGGGTCATGATGGTGGGGTTGTGTGAGGACAAGAAAGTGGGCTGTAAGGGAATGAAGAAGAGGAAGTTTCGAGGGGGCGAGGCCGCGTCTCTCTCGAAAGGAAACCTCAGGCAACGTCGATCCTTTGCCAATCCGGCGCTTCCGATGACTGTCGCTCAGTCACAACTGCTTCACTTGAGAACTCAACACCTGAATAGCAGAGCGTTGATTTAGTCCAGTCGCTTGCTTGTGTCAATCCAGTCAACTTCACCTCGACGCAGTTTTATTTCCGTTCGGGCCGCGAACTCGAAGTCTCGATTAATCAGCGCTGGTGGTGATTGGCGGGCGGTGGTATACAACAGCCCATCCCGCTCTGGGCGGACATGACCCACTCTCCACGAGCGAATTATACTAGAAGTACGCTTTCGTAGGAGGAGACTTGAGTTCTACACATCGGAATGGTTACACAGTCAAGAGAACAGCGTCTGGTGAGTTCCCAAAACATCTCCCTCCAACACACAAGTCACGCCAACTAACCAGCTTATTCAGGACACGCTTCGCGCCTCAATCAACAACCTCCAGAGCCAAGAAGCCCAGCTAGAAGCCGAGATAGCGGAGATCAAGAAAAAACTCCAGTATGTTTCCAGCCAGAACGACTCATCATCCCCTTATCTACCCTCTTATCCATGTGCCTAATCTAATATTCCCAGAAATGATCCTTCGGAGACCGTGAAGCGGCATATTCGCCTCTTACACGATTATAACGAGATTAAAGATATTGCCCAGGGTTTGATGGGTCTTATTGCTGAAGCACGCGGTGTACGACACGTCGACGTGCAGCGGGAGTATGGGGTGAACGAAGAGGACTGAAGTGATTCATCGTTTACGAGACATGACTTAATTGATTCTACGCAACAAAGTCAGGAAGATGACCTCCTGTCTGTCATCATGAAATACGAAAGAAAGGATTATAAAGTACGTTTGTTATCGTTAGTGCTTTGTGAGAAATTAGCCACAGTTCAGAATCTTTCTATTCAATTTTAACAATATCCAACTCCGCCCGAAAATCTATCAGTTCGGAGAAACCCTGTTCAAAAAGACAGGAAAGTATGAGATGAGACAAGAAGGGAGATTAGACCAGTCCACATATTGACAAGAGGTGCGAGTTTTCAAAGATGTCAAGAGAAGCGAAGAGAAAAAGTGGAGACAGGTAGGCAGGTCGGATAATTAGACAAAGGTATTGAAGAGGACAGAAAATATGTGAGTAAGGGATCTTTTGGGAGAAAGATCAATGGGGTATGACATATATGCAATCAAAGCGAGCCAAAGAGAAAATTGCAAGAAGTTCAAGAAGAGGGATGAAGGCGAATAAGGAAATAAGAAAGGGATATGATGCGAAAAGACCAACTTAATGAGTCTTACCCAAGCTCTGCAGGTTAACCAACTCGTAGTAACGGCCCTTATTCCGGAGCAACTCAGTGTGTGTACCACTCTCAACAATCTTTCCCTGATCAAAGACGTAAATAATATCCGCCTTCTGGATGGTACTCAAACGATGAGCGACGGCAATAGTAGTGCGACCACGAGCAGCAGCATCGAGCGCTGCCTGAACGACCTTCTCCGACTCCGAGTCCAACGCAGAAGTAGCCTCGTCCAGGAGTAGAATCTTCGGGTTCCGGAGGAGCGCGCGAGCAATAGCAACACGCTGCTTCTGACCACCGGACAACATGCCACCCTTGGAGCCGACGACGGTGTTGAAGCCCTCGGGTAGAGACATGATAAAGTCGTAGATGTTAGCGTCCTTGCAGGCCTTGACAAGCTCGTCATCGGGGATGTCGTCCTGGTCGATGCCGAGGAGGATGTTCTCCTTGATGGTACCCTGGTAGAGAGTGGGTTCCTGGCTGACGAGAGCGAGGTGGCTGCGGTAAGAGTTGACGTTCAGATCGGCAATGTTGTGGCCGTCGACGAAGACGCCGCCAGAGAGGGCGTCATAGAAGCGCTCTAAGAGCGCGATGGTGGTACTCTTACCACATCCACTAGGTCCGACCAGAGCGATGTACTGACCGGGCTTGACGCTCAGGTTCAGGCCACGGAGGACGGGTTGCTCAGGACGAGTCGGGTAGCGGAAGTGCACATCACGGAATTCAATGGATCCATCAACGTGGTCGACAGTGGTACCCTCCTCAGACCAGGTGTCGATAGTCGGGCGGCGGTCGAACAGCTTGCGGAACTCGAACGCAGCATTCTTGGCCTTGCCCATGTCGGGCGAGAACGAGAAGACAGTGCCGGCGGACTGCGCACCGAACAGGATCTCACTGAAGCAGACGAAGAAGCGGAAAGTATTGTACTCGCCATGGCCCAGCAAGGTACCACCGTACCAGAAGCCAAGAGCCACGCAGAAAAATACCATGGCTTGAGAGGCGGCGTACAGAGAGGAGGACTTGATAACGGAGATCAGGCTGACGCGAGCCTGTGCCTCCAGCTGATCGTGGTAGACGCCCCAGACATCATTTTCACGAGTAAGCGAGGCAACAGTGCGGATGGCAGAGGTAGCTTCGCAGGCGTAACTGGCAGAGCCCTCGTAGGCGAGCTTAGAGCGAGCCTGGAAAGCGGCGAGCATGTGGAAGCGGTAGAAACCGCAGCCAAGGAGGATTGGAATGACACTGATACAAACGAGAGCAAGCTTCCAACCAAAAGACAAGGAGATGACAATGGCCGCAATAAGGGTAGTCGAGGTCATCAGAATTGTACCCAGAGTCTGCCCACTGATACCAGAGAGGTGCTTGGTCTCGGTGGAGAGGAAGGAAGTCAAAGCACCGGTGCTGTTCTCCTCATGATCGAAGAAGCTGATATCCTGGCGCAGCATAACACGGAACGCCTGGCTGCGAGCCTTGCGAATGAGACGTTCGGAGCAGAATGCGAAGGCGACACCGTTAATCGAGTAGGTGCAAAATTGGACAATACCAACGACCAGGAACATCAATGACCAGAAGTTGGCATCAGAACGGAGCTTGGCATATTCCGACTTGGGCAGAGACAGAGCACTGATAGCCTTGGCGTAGAGAAAAGCCTGCGTGGGCTGACCACCACCAGCGAGACAAGAGAAAATCAAACCGATCACCAGGTACTTCCACTCCTCCTTATTGAACGAAGCGATAAACTTGATCAGAGTCCAGAGCGAGTACTTGGCCTTCGGGTCGGGGCCCTTCTTCGAGAGGATCACACTGGAGACAGACTTGCGAGTATCGGCACGGCGCACATCCTCAGGGAACAACGCACCAGCCTCTTCTTCCTTGAGAGCGGTCGAGGCGCTAGCCACCGACCTCACACGAGCGATGTTCTGCTTGTCCAAGGCCTCATCAGAGTCATCCTCCACTTCTTCCTCGGCGAGGGCATCGGCCTCCTTTTCCTCGTTGATGCGCTGGGCCTCCACGAGCTTGGAGTAAGGACCAGCAGTCTCAATCAGGTCATCGTGAGTACCCTGCTCAACAATCGAGCCATTGACAAAGACGACAATGTTGTGAGCAGTCTTGATTGTGGAGAGACGATGAGCGATGACGATGGTAGTACGACCCTCGGCAGCACGGTCCAGAGCGGCCTGCACCACACCCTCGGACTTGGTATCCAGGGCAGAAGTAGCCTCATCCAGCAGCAGAATCTTGGGGTCGGAAACAACAGCACGAGCGATAGCAATACGCTGCTTCTGGCCACCAGAAAGCAGGAAACCACGCTGGCCAACGTTGGTCTCGTACTTCTCAGGCAGGGACATGATGAATTCGTGGGCATTGGCCATCTTGGCGGCGTTTTCGATAAGTTCGCGGATCCGTTCCTCAGGCTCGTTCTCGAAGCGGGTTCCGATCAGACCGTGGCGAATATTCTTGTAGATAGTAGTACCAAAAAGGACAGGCTCCTGCTGGACGAGAGAAATCTGCTGACGCAGCCAGCGCAGGTTAAGAGTCGAAATATCGCGGCCATCCAAGAAAACAGTACCACCAACGGGCAGGTAGAAACGCTCAACCAGACCGACAACGGTGGATTTGCCAGAACCCGAGGGTCCAACCAGGGCGGTAGTCTTGCCAGCGGGCATCTTTAGGGAAACGTCCTGCATGACGGTGACCTCGGGACGGGAGGGGTAGATGTGCTTGACATTGCGGAACTCGATTTCACCCTCGGCGTGATCGGGAATGATACCCTCGTCGGAAGTAGGGTCCATGGGAGAGACACGGTCAATGGTGCTAAAAATCTTGGCGGCAGCAGCCACGGCGTTGGTGAATGCCTGGCCGTTGGGAGCAACGTTACCCAAACTGAACGACCCAATGAGAATAGCCATGAGAATAGTCAAGACCTGGCCGACATTGACCTTGCCCTCGACCAAAAACCGGGAGCCCATCCAGAAACCCAGGCCGTAGTTCAGGAACATGACACCGAACATACCACCCACCATGACACCCAGAGCCATCTGCAGACGCATGCCCCACCGTTCTGCGGTGCGCAAGTGCACCTCGTACTGCTTGGCCAGTTTGTCCTGGGTACCAAAGGCCGTCGCATTGCGAATGGAGCTGATGACTTCTTCGGCAACCGTGCCACCGGCACCGTAGCTTTCCAGAGACAGCTTGCTGTACTTGACGATGAAACGAGATCCGCCACCCATAATCAGAACCAACGCAACGATGGTCGAGGTACAGATACCAGCCAGACGCGCATACTTGACGTAGGCAACAATGAAAGCAGTGACGAAGGTGGCCATGGCAGTCAAAGTCAGACCAACCTTCTCAGAAATACCATCCTGGATGAGGTTGGTATCGGCAGTGATACGGGTGGTGACTTCACCAGCGCCCAGCTTGTCAAAGTAGGCAATGTTCTGACGGAGAATAGCTTCGAGATACTGCTCGCGGATCTTTTGGGTGATATGCTCGCCAGTATAGATAAAACCAATAGTGCTGATGTAGACGGTGACGAACTCGGCGATACCGAGGTAGACAAAGTACAAAACGTTCTTTGTTAGTTCATGGTAGAAATCGTGGTAGGACATGGTCTTCAACTGAATGCCCTGGAAAGCGGTGGTCAAGGAACCGAAGAGAATCTGTGAAACGGGACATTAGTTCTAGATCTGGAATTGACTACCCTTGTGCAACGGAACGTTGGTTCCAATTTTCGGGGCAAAAACTCACCGTAAATAGTGGCAACGCAGCACCCGCTGCAATGGCGCAGATAGCGCTAACCAGCAAAATCAAGGCATCCATCTTCGAAGCATACCGATACAGTCCAAAGAACGAGATCTTGACCACCGGTGCATCCAACTGCTTCTTCAGAATATCCTTCTCGTGCTGGGGCAAATGCGCAAAGTTGGCATCATCATCCAAGGACAGCGCTGTCTTGCTTCCATTATTATCCTTGGCGGTTCCGGACAGCGTCGAGCCCGAATCGTAGTTCTTCTCTGGGATCTTTTCTGGCGTGGATGAGACCTGTTCACCGGCGCTCACCTCGTCGGGGACTTTTTCCACCGCAGTGGCTCCCTCTTCTGGTTGCTGCATCGCGCGGGGAGTGTGTTGCGCTTGGTGGCGCGGATTGGAATTTGGAGTTGTCCCAAGATGGAGAGCAGTCGCTTGGTCCCACTTTTGTTTCCTAATTCGTGGTTGAACCAAACCAGACCTCGGCCTCAGAAATGCAGAGCGTCTTGCCGGAGAGAGGTGAAGAGCGTCAAAGGCGAGTGGTTGATTACCGCGCAGCTGAGAGTAAAGTGCAAGCTTGATTGATAGAAGAGGTCAGGAGCTATATTCAAGTTGTTGTCGCGCGATCGAGAGATGAACGAAATGAGCTTGTCTGGGCGATGTCGTGGAAAGCGGAGGGCGGAAGAAAGTCAAAGAAAATTAAGGAGGGGCCAACGATGGTCGCCCTGGTGTACTAAAAGCTGTCGAGGAAAGGGAATGAGGAGCTAAATACCCAGTCTCACAGAAAGCGGCAACAAGAATGTATTAAGGTCGTGGAGAATCAAGTAAAAAGGAACGGACGAAATGAGCGGGCGAATAAGAGTGTATTTAATAAAGGGAGAACCCAGAGACCGTTGATGTTTGCCCCCAATTTTTCCTATCAGTCACCACGGCGGACTCCGTATTCAGCTAATGTTCCTGGAACTAGCTAAACTAGAATCAGAATGAATCTTCTCCATTTTTTGACTCGCCAAAAAAAGGATACTAGTCATTAGATAATTAGAAACCCCCGAAAATTCAAAAACTCGAAAGCGGGTTTCACAATAGGGAAGGGCCCGATCCCCGAGTATTGGAAGTGGGCCGGAGACTACAGTCTCCGGTAAATCTTGTGCACGGGGAGGAACTCAACTAGCCTCTTCGTGCAAGCGATCAATTGGATGAATGGTATTTCATAAGTGAGAGGATGCATTCTGATTGGTTGAATCTTTACATATGTCATGCATGTGGTGTTCTGGCTAAATGCCCCTTCCGGCGGTGGGGGAAATATCACTAAAAATACTGTACATGTTGAATTCATCCCCTAAAAGATGCGAACAGCACAGGAAGAGGAAGACACTAGATACTATTGTGCTTTACCTCTTTTGAAGACATGTACTTCAATTTAAGATCCAAATATCCTTCTTTATCGTACGTAGGAATCATCTTGCAATCCAAGCAAAGCCTCATCAGCTCAATCTGACAATACGCTCTCGGGTGCTACTTTCTCCGTCGGAATATGCACCCATCCTGCAGGCGTTGAACCCTCCGTCATACACCTCCCCTATCTACGTATTCTTTCTTTTTCTACACATACGGAGTACGGAGTGTATTGACGTATGTCGGAGCCTCCAAACGATAGCCCCTCCTATCACGTCCCCTCGTATCCTTCTCGGTAAATAGAATTTCCCGATCGCCTTCTAGGACAGAAGAAGCAATCTCTATACTTCTTCTGTAACCATTTACGGACAAAAGGACGACCCGGCCCGGAAGCGAACCCCGAGTGAATCATCTTATATGCCTCAATGTCTCATCCTTCATGAACTCGAATTTGGTTCAACAAAAAGGAAAGCCACAAGATCAACACAATGACAGGCTCATGACGCAGGGAGATGCATCGCATGTATCCCAATGCAACATTCCTCTGCCTGGTAATTGTTGTGCCAGGCTACCGGAATATGCGAGAACCGAATACGAAGTTCGCACAAGTGAACCGACCACCTAGATCTTTGACTCATTTTGACGCGGCCAGGTCCATGATCTATCAGCGCTAGATGATGCCTAGTCTATATGACTGTTGTCCTAATCTCCACCCTCCACCCTGGCCACGTTGCCGGTCCTCCAAAAGCCGACCCGCCGCGCTGGCGCTTATGCTTGTTGCGTACGCCTACATTCACTTATGGCACCCATCGCACCCCATAGAAGGCTGAAGAAAGAATGTATTCCGATCATAACACCCTCACTACTTCCTAATTTCAAGCCGACGGTCCACCGACATCACCATGCGCCTACTATAGCGATCCGCCAGTCAGGAGAAACGATCGGGGACTTTGGCCATTTAGACCGGTCGGTGGTCGGCCAAATTTTGGGCCCGGACACCGATGTGTGATGGGGTTGTGCTTCGAAACGAAGCCGCCAATGATGAACCAGGGTATTGGATTACCTGTGTCCCAAAAATGATCCATATTCTTTCTGGCGTTTTTTGGGTCTCGAAACCTTCCCTCCAATTTCTGATGAGGGGCCGCACTGAATTCCGCTTTGGGTAAGGGCTGCGAAATACAGGGTTTAGGAAGATATTTTGATACCCCTGCTACTACTACCGTGCTGCTTACTGCGTATCACTCTCCTAGGTCACCCAGAGATGAGGAATAAACCGGTCTGTGATAAGAGATTTAACTCCCCGTCTTGCAGTATGTCCGACTGGCTTGCAGCCTGCTCTGTACATCTGATAGTGATAATTTGGTCGCCTGGGATTCATGGGCCTGAACGAGCGTATTACCATCCAGGCCACCACCGATCCACTACGGGAGGAACAATCGTAACATGACATCCACGTTCGACGTGATACGGGTTCTAGAATTAAGATTGTAAACTTGTCGCCTGATGAAGCCTGAGACATTAAAAATATATTTTAATTTTCAGCAGTGGTCCATGTTCTAGCAGTGAAGGGATAGTACTGTACAGTAGTGAACTACAGTGCAATGACGATGCCTAATCATATTGCGTAGCTCGCGGCCAGAGCCTCAATACTCGACGGCATCATCATGACTCGGCCTTGATGAACCTTTGAACCTTATTTTTGCTCGCTGAGATCTAAGGGCACGGATCGCTTTGCGACCACATGGTTCGAGCAAAGGTGTAAGAAATGCAGGCAGCAGGTGACTACATTGTGGTAAAAAGAACATGGATCAAATGATCCTCTTGTCGAAAAGCCCGGGAAGGATCAGGGAAATAGCCGGTAGAAGACGATACAAGCGTTGTGATCTCATGATCAACGGCAGCCTCGTAGCTAGATCCAGATACATGGCCTTGATGCCTAAATTTGTATTTCTGCCTAAGGCATGACATCGCCTCCGGAGTCATGCCTCAGGCCCCAGTGTCACCTGACCGCACAGAAGCGAAAGCCAAGCCCTGCCGCACACAAATCATCCGCCTCCCGAACGACGACATCTTCTCCCATCAAACCAGCTCGCCGTCGCGACCAAGCCTTCAAGATGCCGGTCAGTATTCACCACCATGACCCTCGGACCTATCCCTGTGCTACATCTCGACCCTCGCACCCGTCATCTCGCTGTCCAGAAATTTTCGAACCGCCCAACTGACCCTCCATATTTCATCTCTACAGAGCCACAAGACTTTCCGCACCAAGCAAAAGCTTGCCAAAGCTCAGCGTCAGAACCGCCCCATCCCCCAGTGGATTCGTCTGCGCACCGGCAACACCATCAGGTAAATTGCGCCCTCCTGCATCAAGAAAGCACAACCTCCGAAACGCTTCGAAAAAGATTCAAAGGAGGAGGACACGAAACCCAGCACAAACCACACGCCCGAAAAACTTGCACCATCGAAAATTAAGACCAGCACAATAACTGACAACCTCGTTCTCACAAATAGATACAACGCTAAGCGGCGACACTGGCGCAAGACCCGTCTGGGCATCTAAACTCGTCCCGGACAGCACCCACCCGGTCCTCACACCCCATTTCAGTCCCGGACCAACGATGTTGTCCGTTTCAATATTCTAACGACGCAATACTACCCGCCTCCACCAACCATTCATCCACCCAGCAATCTTGAACGCGCTAGTTTAATCGAAGAAACTACGTTCAACTCCGCAACTGTCTGTTCCACTCGAGTGCAATTCTTATCAACCGACATGAAAATCTCATATGCCCATTGTCGCGCTCCGATTCGTTCTTTCTCCCACCGTGTTTTCCGATTCGGGATGACGATGACGACCTGCTCGAGTCTTTTTCAATTTTCGACGACGGTTGCTTGAATGCTTATTTATGAATTAACTACTTTTATGCGGATGAGTGGTGTGGTTGGGGTTCGGGAATTATCTTCGCGGTTCGGAGTTGGAATGGTGGGGAGGTTTCTTTCCTATTACAAAAATCTGATGGAATTGAATTGACGTCCCTTTTGTCTTGCACTGGTGTTCTACTTGTCTTTTTGGACCGCGTAGGTGGGGAATACCGTTCTCGTAGATTCGGGAGCTGGATTGGTGGAGGGGTAGGATTTGAGGTACTCGGGCATGCGACAATGCTGTTGATTCATGCTGAGTGGGTTCAACATCACCGACGGCATAGTCTACTCCGGATGGTCTGTACCCTCGACGCTAGACATGTACTTTTTTTTGTCTTCGCCGTCGACAATATAGAGTGCGCCATCTCGAAAAACTGCCAAGGTATCTGGTAAATGGTCCATTTCATTAGATACAGCACCATTCATTGGAGTGACTGGGGTCGAGAATTATGAGCCCTTGCCATAGAAAGAATAATCATACCAAGCATTTTCTAGGCATTTCGTTGACCAGGATGACCACTTGATTGAGATACACCGAGGTGCATTGCAAAAAGGCACCTGACGATGCATGCGATACTTGTTTTGCGATTATGCTCGAGAGATTAAAGAGAATTCAAGATTCCAACATTGACAGCCCCAACAGCAATTTGGACGGTGAAATTGCAATCAGTACCGGAGTCCACCGTCTATTTCCCAAACGGTCTCTGCCATCTGAAGTGCAATATGACTCGCAATATTGGTCGTTCCATCTTCTGTAAAGTAGTCTCGATTCGTCGGTGTTGGAAAGTGTCACAGTATCTATACAGGAATACTTGAGTCCCATCCTGAATGCTCTGGATGTCTGAATATATACACGTTAAAGAAGATGTTGAATCTGTTTTTATACGGCTCTCTGAGATATTACGGACGTAGTATGTCATGCTAGACCACGAACTAGATAACACAAGATAGTTATCACGGTGAGCCCAGAGCGACTAAGCGAGCGATGAAGAGACTTGATTCTTGACTTGAATTTGAGTCCCTAGGAAGAAGAGCTCCGGGCTGAGACTGAGGTGTGAGTCTGTTGGTGAGGCTTCTGCCGTGATATATCCGTTGCAAATACATCTCTGACCAGTACTGCACACCACCGGAGTTAACCGCTTTTCACTAATTGAAGTCCATATCTAAATTGGATAAATTGGATCAATCTCTTCGCGGCCCTTATACTTTTTTCAAGAGACTTGACGAAGTACTTCCTGACAGAACATGCTCCTGATATATGTCCACCAGTGAGAGAACAAATTTACCACTATATCTTGATGATCTCAGATTGACCCCAACAGCCCTCGGCTTTTTGATCATGAGCCCATTTCAGGGAGCACATATTGTCACCAGATAGTGACTTACCAGTACATTGATCCTGCTCTTCTAATGGACTGCGTCGTACTGCGAGGATTGCATTACCAATTACGTCAGCATCGCATTTCTCGAGATTCGTAAACGAAACGCAAACAGCCAAAAGGAACAAAACGACTATCCCCTTTTGTCTCATCACTCTTGACGCTCAATTGCTAAGGGAAAATAAAAGAGAATGCTATCTAATCTATTAGTATTCCACCCTATTTACAGTGTCTCGTCTCTGAGTATAGATTTGAGAGTCGAATCGACCGAATATAAAATGCCATAATCCTATGTCAAGTTGAGCTACTATTCGAAAATATCTTCCTTGCATTCTTATCCACCCAGGAACACTGAAACTATGGAACAATCGAAGGCGCATGGGCAATCCTTGTCCAAATTCTACCATCAAATCACGGGATAATTAGGAGCGTTCAGTACATCGCGGTTGGGAATAGAAGCCTTGATTCTGTCTCATGCAACCTTTGTTCGATCATAGTCAAAGTAACCAAGCCACAACAATCTCAGTTCTAGTAAAATCAACTTGAAGCAGTTTCTCCAAAAAGCTAGGGAAAGATTTTTCATTGAGAGTAAACCGTCCCAGAAGATAAGAAACTGACGAGAGCGATAGCTACTCGCAGGAACGAAACAAAGGAAAGAAACCTAGCAAGCTGTGGGGAGCTGCTGTTTCGAAAACGCCATCTCGAAGCAAAGCGGAAAGGAGCAGGGAAGACGAGAAGAATCCCCCTACAAGCAATCAAGGTCCTCTACCTAGTCTAGATCGTGCCAAGGTCGTCGGGGAAATCCTCCATCGTCAAGCCGGACGCAGATGGGCTCCGCAGGGATAGGTGTGGGTGTATCATCACGATTTTTCAAGGGGCAGGGATGGGAGAAAGAGATGCAAGGTGCCGGATCCGTAAAGCAAATTAAATCATAAATGCGGGTGGGAGATATATTTAGCGACTGTGAACGAGGGTTGGTTAGCGAAGGACTCGAACAAAGCAGGCGCAACACCTTTGTAGGCTGGGTCTGACTTACTCCTCGGCCCACTCGTTCTCACGGCGAATCTGATCCTCCTCCTCGGGAGTGAAGTCGTTCTGGATGTTGAAGGTCTTACGGATCTCCTCGGGCGACTTGCCCTTGATCATGTTGGCGACGGTCTTGCAACCAACATCAAGAAGAGCCTTGATATCGAGGTAGTTGGCAGCCTGTGGGAGGGCATTAGCGGGAGCTCAGAATTCACCATTTGTTACCACCCCAGGAGGATGGTTCCTTTGAAGGTCGCATCACGTCAGACTTACCAGGATGATCTCGAACAGCATTTCCTGGTCGACCTGCATGAACTTCTGATCCCACTCATCAATGTCGGTGGTCTTGCGGCGGTTATCATCGTCATCGGTGGCGCTCTGGGGATCGTTCTTGTGGTGCTCACACCACTCGATGACCTTCTTCAAAACGGCCTCGTTGACCTGCAGTGTAGTGGTTAGGCGTCCGCTCGACAAATGCCACGGGGAATTTCGCAGTCAGAATGGGGGTGATGCTGACATTGGGGATAGGGATGGCCTCGCCGGAGTCGCCAAGGTCCTCCAGCATGTTCTTAATCAGGACGGAGCGCTCAGCAACGACGCGGTCTAATTTTCCATGATTAGCGACTGCGAGGTTTGACCCAGCGCGGGGGAATTAAGGGTCTGCGCGCGCTTGACTCAACATACCGACAGAGATGTCGATGCCATCGCTGCTGGTGAGGGTAATCTGGGAGGACATTTTGAAGGATGGTCAGGTGCGACGAGGGAATCTGGAGAGCAGAGGTAACGAAACATTAGCTGGTGAGCCGAAGGTGGCAAGAGACAAGAGTAGACGCAGGGGATTGCGTCGACCTTATAGAAATCGTGAAAGGCGAAAAAAGGGTAACAGTTTAGAACTCACGGGAGAATATGTGAAGGTGGTGAGGAGAAGTTGCGGAGAGAAAGCGGGAGATGCGAAGACGAAGGTGGGGAGTGGTAGTTGGGGGCTGTCTGAAGGGGACGGGAGGAGGTCTGGCGTTAGTCAGTATGTATCCTGGACGGAGACGGAGTAACTCTAGTGTAGCGGCTCTGCTGCTCTGCTGCCTTCCCGCCCCCACAACATGAACTGGCATAGTCTGATGGTGACGGGTGCCTAGAAGAAATGACAACTAAGTGCGAGTTAATTTGACGGATAGGCAAAAGTAGGAAGAAGGAAGAAAACAATAGGACGATGAGCGTCTCTATGTGTAGGTAAGACATACAGTGTTTTCTACATGTGTTCACTATGTCCCTCTAGAAATCTCAAGAGTACTGTACCCTTACTCGACTCGACCAAGCAGTCATGGTCATAGTCATACTCGTGCTAGTCGTCGTACTGGTAATTTTCAGTTTTTTAACAGTAATAGCAAACTGTTTTCTGCTACCGTGGCCTAAATGCCAGGGTCTCTCTGCCAAATCAGAATATATTGCCAGTGGTTTAGACTATTCAAAGACTAATGTATTATTTTTGAACTATCATAAGTGACGGATCTACAAAGGACAGAAGGCACTTTACTAGAATAGGCGATACACAGTACATTCGAGTCTTAAGAGTAGTCCAACGCGAGTCACAATTTCACAAACTGAGCTGCTGTATCCCCTAACTAGTCTCGTCTTTAGAAGACTACTATAAGTAGGTCAACTGGGTCCATTACTCGGAGTTAGTGAAATAAGTCCTTCGTAGTCCTTTTCATTCTGCCGCTTGATCGCGCCAGTGATATCATCGTCAAAACTCCTAACGCGTCGCTTCTACTTTTTTTTCCCTTTCTTTTTTTTTGACCTTCCCCCTCCCTTCGAAGAGCCTAATCTTAATATCGAATATTCTTTCCCTCTTTCTCTATCCCTCATTGTCTTTTACACCCTCCTTCTTTGTTTCTCTCGCTGCTACCTTGGCAGCATGTCCCGCCCCTGAATCATGTGGAGACGAACCTATCTACTCTTACTACTCATCCGTGTTTACTTTGCCCTCTCGCCAAGCTATCTACACCCCGATGAGAACTTTCAAGGCCCAGAGGTCTATGCGGGTATGTCAACTGTCCAGAGATGATCTGCCTACCACCAATACCCCTTCGCGACACAATGCGCACTCCATCGCGCCGCTGAAATTTGTTTTGCGACCGGCTATCGCGGATCTTGCGATGCGCCCGCTTTCCCCGATCTCCCTCCTCGAACCACAACCGACCATGATTCCGTCCATTTCAAGGGTCACCCTACTATCTTTTCGAGAATACTAACCTCAATCATCTGTTCTAGGCCGCATCTTTGGCTACCCTTCCAAACTGCCCTGGGAATTTACGGTCGACCATCCCATCCGCAGCGTCTTCCCACTATGGCCCATCTACGAAGTCCCCATGAGCCTGTTGAAATGGTTCTACACGGAGATCGACACGGGCAATCCACCACCCCAACTGGTGTACTATGCGCTGCGCGGAGTAATGTTCCTGCTGAGCTTTGTGCTGGAAGACTGGGCGATCTATGAGCTGGTGCCATCCCCGCGCCACCGCCGTGCGACGGTTGTCCTGGTGGCCTCGTCGTATGTCACCTGGACATATCAGACGCACACCTTTTCCAACTCTCTGGAAACACTACTGGTGGCCTGGGGCTTGGTTCTGATTCGACGCATACTCGAGAACAAGGTTCGTTCCGTCTGCGCCTGTGGGGAAGATGAGCATAGCTGCTGCTAGTGGTACTGATCGTGGTGGCCCTTTAAACTGACTATTTTGTCGGCAGCAACGCTCGTCCTTCTTCTCCTACGCTGTTCTCTCCTTCATCGCAGTGGCCGGTGTCTTCAACCGTATTACCTTTCCTGCATTCCTTCTCATCCCAGGACTACAATTGTTGCCATATTTCCAGCGCAAGTGAGTATACTCGATCTACACCTGCGCCAATGCTGCCTATGCCCGCAGTATACAGCTCAATCATATACTAACCCGCGCGGAAGA
This sequence comes from Penicillium sp. F50, assembly GCA_037356195.1. Classification (NCBI taxonomy): domain Eukaryota; kingdom Fungi; phylum Ascomycota; class Eurotiomycetes; order Eurotiales; family Aspergillaceae; genus Penicillium; species Penicillium sp. F50. Next base: position 435,572 of record JAYXSA010000038.1, read on the forward strand.
CCAAGCTCCCTAGTTGCAATCCTCGGGTTCGGTGCTCTCTTCGCGTCAATAGCAATCTACACAGACACCCTTTTCTATCGGCCCTCCTCTACCTTCCTCGCCGCCATCCGCCATCCCATTATCACCCCATTGAATAACCTCCTCTATAACAGCGACACGGCCAATCTAGCCACCCACGGCCTACACCCACACCACCAACACTTTACAGCAAACCTCATCCAACTTCTCGGCCCCGTCTACATCGTCATGATCGTCTCTCTCTTCCGCACCCTCCAAATACCCACCTGGCTGCGCAACGCCCGCGCCGTCTCCGCCCTCTCCGCAACCCTCCTCCTCTCCATCTTCCCCCACCAAGAACCACGCTTCCTAATCCCCTGCGTCCCCCTTCTCCTCAGCTGTATCCGCGTGCATCGCTCCCGCATCTTCCTCGCAGCATGGATCATCTTCAACGGCATCATGGGCTTCCTCATGGGCGTGTACCACCAAGGTGGGGTTGTCCCTGCCCAACTCGCAATGCGCAGTATCGTCTCAACCAACACCGCTGCCCAAGGCGTGAAAACAAACCCCGACACCTCAGTCTTCTGGTGGAAGACATACTCTCCACCGCACTGGCTCCTCGGCGCAGATAACAGCTCTACCCCCGCGATCACCACGACCGATCTCATGGGTATTCCAGGAGTAGAGCTCATCCAGCGTCTAGACCAATTTGTTCCGGAATGCGGCACCGTCTCACCAATCTACCTCGTCGCCCCGACATCAGCAACTTTCTTAGACGAGTATGCTGCAACAGAGACACCCCGCACGCCAGATCTCCAGCTGTATCGTCTGTGGACTTACCGCAAGCATCTGAATCTGGACGATCTGGACTTTGGGGATGACGGAATTGTCCCGACGTTGGCCAGGGTGATTGGTCGACGCGGGTTGAGGGTTTGGTCTGTCCGACGTGTTTGCAAATAAGGGCCTTTTTGGTACAAATACCCCCATTTCTTCCTCTCGTCGCATTTTCTTTTCTTTTGTTAATTACATTGGGTGGTTGGTTGGGTCATGATTGGGTTGAACTGTACTAGACTGGACTGGACTGGACTGGACTGGACTGGACTGGGTCGGGGGTCGGGGTCAGGTTATTGGAAGATATGACTATAGTATAATCAAAATAAGCAGACACATCCGCGGTCTCTCTGGTCACAGCACAGCACTGTACTTGAGAACCGGGTTCATGTGTGATGCACCTTTTCTTCTCAGTACTTGTTTCTTTTACCTTTAGCCCTTTTTGTTTTGCAAGATTTACCCCTCCGGGCTGCCGTACAAGGTCAACCTGGCACATCCATGCTGAACACTACTCGTGCCATCGGTTTCGCCGAATTGTTCCTGAACAGTCGTACATGGTCTGCCACGAAGTACAATTCAATCGTAGTCATCACACGCGCCAGTTACTCTATGTATAAATTGTAGCTGATCATCCAAGTACGCCGGGAAGGAAGACCGTAAATGTTCCCAATAGAGCTCATGATCCACAACTTCAAGGCTTTCGTTGAGGATTATATGACATTGATGTACATTCTGTCAATAACTGGCCTGCTACGGTGTAATGTATTATACTAACTTCCCTGGCCACATTTATATATATGCGCTACACTTGTGATCTCTGCTTCGACGATACATTTTTTAAAATCAATAGAGTCAGCCGACTGAGGTGCACGTACCATTTCTTTATAAAAACCATTAAATTAAGGGAGCACCTATTTATACATGCTGTGTTTGAGTAAAAGTTGGATGCGAGCATCGTGGGTAAGGGTCCGCGGCTTCACACTCAAAGTGCCGTACATCCAAGCAAACAGATAATCGCATTGATATCATGATACCGACCTGTAAAGCACACGTATTTTCCCGCATCAAGTATGTCACTTTTATCAAATACCTTTTACTTTCCTTTCTTCTGCTCTTCTAATCTCCATCTGCTTCCATCATTGCATCTCGATCCATCCATCTACCCATCCATACACCAATCATACCTATATCGCCCTGCTGCTTTGCAGCCATCACCCTCTGAGCAATCTTGCTAATGAAAAATGTCTCTATCTAGTCTGTTATTCTATAATCCGAGAGAACGTGTAGACAGGAACAGGGTTGGTGAAAGGTGGCTTTGACGAGGTCCCTCATGGCCTGTGCATATCTCGCGCCTGTCATCATCTGCCCTCTCCCCTCGCCTTTTTGACTGAATCTGACAGCTACTCGGTTCTGGGGTTATTCACACAGCGAAAACCGGGCGTGACTTAGCGTGGCTTGCTAGGTAGTCTTCCAGTGTTCCCTGAAAGGTCCAGCCTCACTCATATACCCTCGCAGATCCAACATTGACATCCTGAATAAAATAAGATACATGATGGAATTGGACTGTATCAATGGCGATATTGTCATAGACTCATTTCTAAGTGTGATTGATGCCCATCAAAGTTTACTTCAAGTCCCGAGACCTCGGGTCAGAAGATGTCGGGTCAGCCGCACAGTCGGGATTCGTTTCAGTTCGCATGACTACCGCATGTGGACCGGTTTGACTGATTCTTGAAGTACATACCAGCACACTCACACTGACACTAAATCCGGAACCAAACCCGCCACATTCATAGTGTTTTTCTTTTTCCCCCCCCATTTCTCAATCCGTATGGTTTACGAAGGTCATGGGATATCCACCTTATCTACTTTCTACACAAATGACTCCACAAAGATCCAATCTGAAAGGGTCATCTAAATTCAGCGAAAACGTCCCATTTTGCCCATTAAGTAGATACATGACAAGTCGTTTCGAGGGAAAAGGTGAAGGAAGAGAGAAGGAGCAGAAGCAAGAGAGCCCACACAGGAAAACTGTTCAGGATATAGAACCCCCACTATTTCGCAGGCTCAGCAAGCAGAATTTCCTATCTCGGGTGCGTGCTGTAAATGGCTTGGCTACAGACACAGACACCGGGAAGAATTCAAGGGAAGGCGGAAGGGTAAAGGGAAATGAAGAGTTGTGTGTGGGACATTCCAGCCAAATGTGGAAGATCAGACAGGAACATGATTGGTATTCATCAGAACGTAAGAAAAGAAGAGAGATGGAGGGAGAATAATGGAGAAGACATCGGCCACCACTACTCCTCGTCATCGTCTGGCTGGTCGAAGAGGAAGTTGGCGGCCAGCTCTTCATTCTTGTCGCAGGCGAAATAGGCCTGGATGACGGAATCCCGAGGGAAACCCAGACGGCACAGCTATAGAAAGGTCAGTCAAAATCTACCCGAGGAAAAACCGGATCCATGGCAAGACATACACGCTCAATCGCATCGCGCTCCTCCTCTGTGACCGAAATCGCCTGAGTACCAGGAGGCAGGGCCTCGTCATCTTCACCAAGGTCCTCAGCAAGCAGCTGGAGGAACTGTTCAGAGTTTTGTCCGATAATCTGAGCGATCTGGGGATTGCCAGCGGCAACCTGTTGCAGGATAGGCTCGAGCATTTGAGGCTGCTGCTGCACCAGCTGGCGGAGCTGCTGGAAGTGGGGGTTGCTGCGGAGGAAATCCAAGTTTGCGTCACCACCAGCCGCACCACCGGCACCTCCAGACCGAGCACCACGACCACCACCCTCACCAGCCTGAGCAGCAGCCTCGAACATATTGAAAGGCTCATCACCACCGTGAGCTCCACCCGCGGCGGGGGTTTCGGCATGAGACTCAGTCTGCTCTTGCTGTTGTTGCTGTTGCTGTTGTTGCTCACGCTGGGCGCTCTCGGGGATACCCTGAAGCAAGATAGATTGTTAGAATGGAGAGACTGGGGACAATTGGAGAAGGGATCCTGGAAAATTGCTTACGTTCAACAAGTACTCAATAGCACGGTCCGGGTTGAAGAAAGCAGCGCGCATGGCGCGTTCTACCATAGGTCTTTCGAATCCCATAGCTTCCATCTGCTGCATGGCACCCTCGGCGGCACCGCCCATTGCCAGGGCAGAAGGATCCCCAAAGGCTGCGGGCTCATTGGCTTGTGTGGCAGCACCGCCAGCGGGGGATGGGGTGGCTGGAACAGCGGGCGTGGAACGAGTGGCGGGGGCGGGAGCAGCAGGAGCGGGAGCAGCAGGCGTCGCAACAGGGGCTCTGGCGGCCGGGGTTGAGGGAACCGAAGAAGCAGCGGAGGAGGAGGCAGCCTTGGGTTGCTTTGGGAAAGTCAGTATGACGATGGACGGGCAACAAAATTCATGTAGTTCCCCAAAAATGTCCGAGCGGAGGGAGTAGGATTTCTTTGCGTACCTTGGCGGGCAAGCAGACTAGGAAATCCTTCTCTTGAATGTTGTAGGACTCGACAGTCTTGTCATCTTGCAGAATCTTGCCTATACAGCAAGAAGGTGGATCAGCGGACACGTCCTATGAGCGACAGAGCTATTTCACGGCAAGATGGAGTTCGCAAGGCCAAAGAGTAGCATTTCTGCTAGCCTCCGCAGCCAATCAACCTCTTTCATATCCAGAATCACATACCAGAGTAAATCACCTTCATCCGTTCCGCGCCATAATCAGGTTTTTCTTGAGAAATCTTCTCCTTGACCTGTCGGACCTGTGACAAGGCGAAAAAGAAGAAGAGAAGGTCAGCCCCGCACCAGGTGGCGTTAAGCAAGCCCATCGCAAGAGAGCCGAAGGAGAAAAGTTGAACGTACAGTCTCGGAGGGTTCGACCTCGATCACGAACTTCTCCTGCTTGAGGTCCTGTACAACCGAAAAAAATGCCGTCAGCATGTCTGTAAACAGGGAAAATGGCTTGATGGCGAAAGGGCTGGATGGGGACGGACCTTGAAAGTAAGCTTCATTTTGGCGTCCACTGGGAGATGTGGAGGACAGAAACAAGGATAGGAGGGGGGACAGAGGCAGGACCAAGTTCAAGAATGGTCTGTCGAAAGGGGATGGATGGTGGAAAAAGATGGCAAACCCGATGATCCAAGATCGTAGGTCGAAAGAAGTTGCGAGGGGCGCAAAGAAGTGACGATGATTGCTAATGCCTGAGGCAATACCGGAGGTACGGCCTGAGGCGGGACAGGCTTCACCGCCCCCGCTTGTTTCAGTCACGGGGAATTTGCATAGTAAGCGATCTCAAGTAGTTAGCCATGCTAGCGTGGATCGAAGTATACAATGGGATTGATCGTTCATGAAGGTGAATGATCAAGGTAGAGGACTTGCTGAGTGTAACCATGACCTGTCACGGCTGTCAAATTGAATGTGCGTCCAGTGATCTCGGTTGTAGTGCGTCTTGCTCGTGACGGACATGTCGTTCTCATGGTGAACCTTGGGCTGGACCACAACAAAGCTACATACAATTCGCAGCTCGAATCAACCAAGGGGCCTGTCACCCGTGGCTGAGCAGGCAATGCAGCTTCTCCATTGACCACAAGTGAGGCCCAGACTGATAATCCAAATCTCAGAGCACAGACATATTTTCTCCACTATCCATGTCAAATGGTCTCTCGCTTACGAGGAATCAACCGATAGAAACGCTCAACAGAGGTGCAAATTGATAAATGATGCAAAGAAAAAAAGATCAAGTCTCAATTCGTCTCCAGGATCATGCAAGTACATACCCTCGGACCCCCCACTCTTCTAGCCTCGATCGTCGATCCATGGGGTCCAGCCCCATTGTCTGCACTTCCAGGGACCTGGTCAGTATACAGGGCTCACCGATCCTATCGGGACCAGTCCATCGGACCGGAATTCTTCTACTCTCCCATTCTCAAAAGATCGATAAACCCAAGAATTGACAGCCATCAACAAGCTAAACCGACCTTCAGTCTTTTTTCCAGGGGGAAGCCGGAAGATTCTCCTCAGTGCCGGAGTGACAGCTCATATTCAGCCGCGTCGGAGATCGGGAGGGGCGATCCGCTTTGATGAACCCAGCAGACCGTCTCGCTTGATTTGGGTGGTGATGGATGGATCATATAGATAGTGCAGAGACTAGTGGACTGAATGGACAAGACTATAGGAAAGATAATTTCCCCTTCTCGGCTGGTCAAGTGGGAATCCCGGGGTAGTGGGTAGACTCGGAGTAATTTTTTTTTGGAGATCGTGGAATGGACAGTTCCTGGATTGATAACCGCACCCATTTAGACATATCAACTCGGTAATTCCGTCTATCCAGAGTGTAGCATTGACTTGACCGGACCGCTACTCTACTGTGAGTCCATTACTACTCTATCCCCTCACCACTTCTTAACCCCCACAGACTTTAACCACCATCGCGGGTGGATGGGTCAGATGGATCATGGATCTAGTCTGCCGAAAAATGACAGGTGGACTCAACTTGCAGAAATGTGCATCTAAATATGCTCGATATACTTTGACGCCACGCTTTCCGCTACACTTTCGCCCCGTCCCGCATCCACGCGAACTGCAGTCGTCGATGTCATAAATATGAGCCATTGCCCTCGTCCTGCAGGGGGGAATTTACTTTTGATCAACTGGATCTCTAGTCTTTCTGACAACCTAACCACCCAACGTGGACGCATTCATTTTTCAGGCTGTCGTGCAGGCCAGAATCAGGTTACTGAGTGCAATACTCGGTGGCAATCGTTCTTTATACGTTGATATCTGATCATCATTCTGGTTCTGGTTTACCCTGCTTCTGCACACGCTACCACGTTCTTTCTCCTTGTTCTTGCGGTCTTAATCTATTCAATCCTTTATCATGTCTTCTGTCATGCTTTTCTACTCCCTCGCTGGAGCTGCAGTGATATCTGCCATCATCACTACTATTCTCAACGGCCTCGCCTATGCCGCATTACAATCTTTACCCTCGCACACAACTACCACCGGACTAGCTCCAGTCCTCATCAACATTTTGACATGTATCACCCTACTGGCCCTCAGCCTACTCGTCCATAAGGATGTCCACAGTGGCATCCGCTGGTCAACATGGAAAACAATCGTCTTCTACGTCACCGGAGTCTACCTCCTCATCAGCACTGTGTCTATTGCCGGAACAATAGCCTCCAACGATCTATACAACTCACTAGAGCGAAGAAAGATCTTCATTGCCCGCTCCATCTTCTGGGTCCTTTCTGTCCTTATTCATGGCCTCTACTACGGTTTCCTCCTGGTGACCATGGCCCAACCCAAACCAGGCCAAGATTGGCCACACTCCTATAATCAGGAGTTGAAATCGTTCTCCGAAAGTCCAGAGCCAGTCCGATCAACAGCTCGAACACTCGGCGATCCGTACCCAGAATTGAAACAATTCGACACCCGACGCTCCTCACTACGCAAATACCCCCGTCGCTCGAATCGTTTCTCAGGTGGGACCATCTGCGTCGAGAACACGCGTCCAAAGCACGACTCTGTCGATACAAATTCATCATCGGCACTGTCTTCACCATCACCCTCGCCCACAACAGAGCATTTACCCATGCACACAGAACCACAACCACAATCACAAAACGACCCCTTCGCAGACCACAACACCCACCGGTTCCCCCTGCGCAGCTCTAGCTTCAAAAGCATGTCCAGTTCCCGCCGCGACAATAACATCCACCTCTCGCTAGACAGTCTCGTCCAAACCTCAGCCTCACCCGCAGCCTCCAGTCTCGCCCTCGACTCACCATCCGGTTCAACACTGACACTTCCGGAAACATACGCTTTCTACGCCCCCAAGTCCAGTCGCAATACCCCCGGAATGCTCACCTCATCACTCTCTCTCCCCTCCAGCCCACTGCCCTCTCCTACATTGACTGCTGGATCTATCCGTGAACAAAATATTCACCCCCTCTTCCGCTCAACGAGTCCCTGTCCCAGCCCGACGCCACTGCCGGGTAGCACGGTGAAGGCGTCTCCGTCTGCTGGACAGACAATTACGCAAAAGACCCTGACCCGGATGCGGTCTGCGCGGGAGTTGAGGCAACTGAGAAAGGAGGATTCACCCGGGGCGGGGATGTGGATGGGGATGGGTCGAGCTGGGTATGTGCGGCGGAGTGTGACGCAGTATGAGAAGAGGGGGGATTTGAATGAGTTGGTGGAGGAGGAGAGGTGAGGCATGAAAGATTTGTACGAGGTGGACATTGGGTATTGGAATTGAGATTTGATGTTCTCGGGCAAGCTGGATATCGTTCTTTATTTCTCTCTTTTTTGTCTTGTGCAAAGGTTGGGATAATGTGATTATCTCGGGGTATGATCTGGATGGACATGGGATTGATGATTGATGTATAAATGGGTTCGGACATTGCTTCCCCTTCTTGTTTTTTTCTTTCTATTCTGGAGCGTGTTTTTTTGTACAGGACTAATGTAATTGATATGTGTTGATGCCACTGATTCCACTGAGAGAGCTGACGGTTGAACGGTGCAATGTAGCATGTGGTAAATTTAAGACCGTTGGCACTTCAGCATTGTAGATTGTCTACGCAGTAGGCTACTAATCTACCATCATCCATTTACTGCGAAGACTGGCATCTCTTCTTCCGTGGAAAATCTCACCTACAGAACCGTCCCTTGTGATCTATCTCCATCCCCATATGCTCCTGCTGCGTCTTCTCAATTGCGAGTACTTGCGAGTACCAAGAAAGGGATAGCCGCGGGTTTGCATGGGAATGACGAGATCATTCTGGTCACCAATCTGATGGGAATAGACATTAGACAGCAGCAGTTCCAATCCAATTCAGTGTATTTATATTCCAGATCAATATCCCCGAGGCTGGCGTACAGACTGGACAGGCAGAGTACAAATCGCCGCGTTCGTCGGTCATCCCAAGTGGGTCGGGCCGTTTATTTTTTTTTCTCCTTGGGGGCCCGGGAAGGCAGCTTAGCGCAACTACAAACCTCACCCGTAGCCTGTGAACACGACTAGACAGGACTATTGAAAAGGCATCACCTTCCCATGTTTTCCATTGTTCTTGGACGGTAGCCTTGGTGATTTTGCTTCTTGCCTGGAAACCTCTTCTGCCTTCGGGGGGTCGTCTAGATCTTAAAGCACCCTCCATCTTCTCTCTTTCCCCCCAGCCCGGATCTTCTTTCCTCTCCTCATCATTCTCGCCCATCCATCATCAGCCGCGCGGTAAACGACCACTTTTTCTGCCCCTTCCACTTCTAACCTGCCACTACTACTGCGTGCTGCTCGACTCTACTATCATCACCACCCTCAATCCTCCCATTTCCCTTTTCCTTTTCTTCCCTTCTGACACGTCTTCCAATCTTCCTTTCCTCCATTCTTTCCCCTAAATCCCTTCCCATCAACCATCCCGACACATCCCATCTCGCCCTTCATCCTTTTTCCCGTGTCTGCTCGCCCGTCTCCGCGCTTCTCCTTGCGTCTCTGGCTCTAGCATCGCAGCAGAGACAACTGTCAACTGGCGAGGACCGCGGGGCCAACCACAGCCCGGGAGATCCTCCGAATCATCCTCAGAACCACTTTTGGTTCTTCTCACTTTCTTCATTCCGACCTCCCTCAATTTTTTTTCCCTGTCATCGCTCGCCCCTGGTAAGTCTTTTTCTCTCGTGCAATCTTTACGCGACGTGTGTCTTGTTTTCTGTTCATGTAATCGTACACTGTTCACCCCATCGCAATCTGCCCTGGTCGTGTCGCCCCTGGTGCAGCGAGCCAAGTACTGGTGGATCGCCCTGCCTATGCTTGCTTTATGCTTCATCCCGAATATCACACGCTGCTCCCCAGCTTTAATCCAACCTCCCCTGCTTCCCACATTTCTACACACGCTTTCATCACCTTTATCATCATCTTCATCATCTCCATCATTCCCGTCATCACCGTCGTCACCATCTCCATCTGTTCATCCCCATCGTCTCCATCATCTCCATCATCACCAGATCCTCTTCTTCCATCTACCCAATCTCCCATTGGCGACACCTCGCGTGTCGGTCGTCTCACCTGTCTTCGGTAATTAATCCAGCGTCATCCTTCATCTGTTCTGTTCACCCTCCTCTATCTGCCCTCGCTTCTGTTTTTCAACCTTTCTTTTTCTTCCTCTACCCCCGTCCCCTTTCTCGCATCTATTCATCTCATCATCCTCTCTCATTCCACTACGCATCCTCTCTGCCTGGTCTTTGATTTCTATGGAAATTCACGGCAACTCAAAGAATCCTTGCTGACTTCTCACTCAATCAAGACCTTCGAGATGGTGGGCCGACGTGGAAAGCGAGGCGCGCCGGCGGCCAATCCCACCCCGGCGACGCGCTCCTCCCGTAATCCCCCCGGTAAGTTTTACTACCCCGATCTGGTCTCATTATGAGGGTATCCAGGTCCAAACTGTGTCTACCCTGACCCTTGAGATGTGTTTTCTTCATCTATCACTACCGGCCTCTCAATCTGTCTATTCATCAACTAATATATCCTACAGCCTCATCCCAATCTTCCCCCCGTGGCCGGGGCCGCGGCCGTGGCAGAGGTCGGTGGGCCAATCACTGGGCTAACCGTCTTCTGCCCGGTCGTGCTGCACCCGGGGACGATCAAGAGGAGTCGCCCCGGCGCTCCCACATCGTCAAGTTCAAGGTCCCTTCCCTCCGGAAGTTGGGGCTTGGACCCTCTTCGACTTCGTCCGCCTCAGTCCAGGCCGACGCACCCACCGCTGCCAGCACGCAGCACCCAGAGACGCCTCGCGGCCGGCGTTCGAAAAGGGCAATGGCGGTCCCGGAATCATCCCGTACCACCCGCCAGTCTGCTCGTCTCAAGCCATCGGACGACATGGCTACTGGTGAAGATGCCGCCCACCTTGACGAGGCAGCTGATGTGATGGACGGTGATGCGGACGCCGGCACCAACGCCGATACTGATGCCGATGCAACGGATTCCGCGGAGGACAGTTCAACTCCCGAGCAACGGCAATCTGAGGATGTCGAATACGCCCCCAGAATTCGCCTTCGACTCAGCCCACCAAAACCGCCCCCACAGCAATTATCCATGGATCTGGTCATGGATCCGGACCAACTGCAGGCCTCTACAGAGCCCGCCGCCTTGCCTGATGCCTCCCAACAGCCCTCAGAGACAGTCTCACAGAAGACCGAGGGCGAGCATCAGTCGCCCGTGCTGCCCGCACCAGCCACCGCCTCGTTCTCGCCCCGACTCTCTCGAAAGCGCAAGTCCCCCGAACTCAAGGACGAGTTCGAGTCCGCGGAGATGCCAGACCCGAGTGCCACTGCTATTAAAAAACTCAAGCTCGAAGTCACGGAGCAGCAGACTGGCACCTCGACTGGCATCTCCGCTGGACCAGCCCAAGAGTCATCTCCTTCCGCCGACAATGGCACCCTTCCCGGGACCTCCGTCGAGCCCGTCCCATCCATCGAAAACTCTGCTCCAAGCGGACGAGGACGTGGACGTGGACGCGGACGGGCTCGTGGTCGTGGTAGCCGCGGAGGAGCAGGTAGTCGTGGTGGTGCTCTCGGGCCCAGCCGAGGAGCAGGCGTGCGTGGCCGTGGTGGCCGCGGACGTGGTCGTGGTCGCGGTTCCGCCGCTGCTGCCATTCGGCGCGGCGGTAAGCGAATCGAAGACGAAATCTGGGACAGCGAAAGCCGGCGCCGGACCCCTTCTCCAGTGCCCGCCACCCAGCCGCTTAAGAACCGGGCTGAGGAGTTGGCGGCGCTGTTCAAGAAGGTGGGCCAGGCCCAGCAGCTGGCGTTGAGCGTGCTGGCAGAACGGTCGATGCAGACCATTGCGCGAGACAAGAACGCGCATCTGGACTGTCCAGAATTCGACCAGGTGATGCGCGACCTGGCTGAGAAGCAGCGCCGGGCGTTGACTCGGTACCGAGATCAGTATGATCTCAAGGTGGAATCCGCAGAGAGGGTCTACCAGGGCAACCTGTTCATTATTGAACAGAGGACGAAGGTATGTAATACAACTCACTTTCCCTTCTGATCGTGAGCCCAGTAGGGTGGATTCTCTGTTGAGTTGATCACTGACTTGTCATCTCATATAGGCCCAACTTCAGAACATCAAGGAAGAGATGTTCCTGGCGGCACGAGGGAAATACATTGAACTCGTTGCCGGTCGCCGTGCCGCAGAAGACGATGAGCACACAGAAGTGAGTTTTACAATCCATGTCATCTTGATGTCACGTCTATACTAACAAATTCCATTACAGACCGACGGATCAGACGGCGAACCCGACGGACCCCGTCCCCTCTTCCGCATTGGCAAAGCCGGCCAGCGTGAAGTAGAGCGGGGGTTCATCGCCGAAGCAGTGCGCGTGCCAGACGGAGCGGCCGCTTACGAGCGTGGTGAGCAGGAGTGGGAAGACTTCATCATGAAGGTCCGACTGGGCGAGGACCTCAACCCACAAATGCAAGCCCTCGACCGCTCCATCGAAGCATCGTCGGACTCTGTCACCCGGATAGTAGAGTCTCTTCTTGAGGCTGCCCGTACCGTGGCACAAGAGTCCGAGGGTCCGCGAAGCTACGATGGAGCGGCCGATGTCTCCAAGGCGCTCTCCGTTCTGGCCGACACTGCGCTCTCCGACCCGCGCCCTACCCATTACCCTCCGATGCGCCCGGACCAACACATGACTGGCCACCATGCGTTGCTGTCGCAGGGACATCCGGGGGTCAATGTGCCAGTGGCACCTCCACCTCCTCCGAGCATGACCCATGGCCCAACTGACCCGCGGTCATTCATCTTGCCGCGACCAACTCCGACCCAGCAGCCGCGTCGCTTGCTGCCTGCTCGGTCGCCGTTGGGCATGGGTCTGCCCGACCCCTTCGCCATGAATGGGCCCCCGCAGCTGCCTCCACCTATGGGGTCAAATTTCCAGCGACTACCGCTCCCTTCGTGGTCGCATGGAGTTCCCCCCGGTGGTGGGCAGCAGCCCGGGCCCGGACATGGACCGGGAAGTACAGGGTCTCACGGTGGCCCCGCTCCTCCTCACAGCGGGGGCCCACCGTCCTTGTACTATCCGGGACCGCAACAACCCCGGCGGTACTGACGGGGTTTCTCGTGTGATCAGTCATGAGTCCACGAGATAAGGAGAGGGAGAGGGAACGGAGAGTCAAGGGGTATATAGAGAGGAGACGTGGGTGGTGGTGGGAAACGTTTCCGTTTTTCTTTTTTTCCCCCTTTCTTCTTCCTGGGGTGCTGTGTCCGGTGCTCTCTGGTATATCGCTGGATTGATCTCGGCGGCATCGCCTTCGGTTGATGGCTTGGGTGTGTGTGTGTGTGCGGGCTACGCGTTGTGCTCTCCGGTCACAGTTGGATCGAGCCTGGCGGTCCTGTGTTGTTTATTTGTTCGTGCGTGTGTTGCGTACTCGGGCTCTCCAGCATTCATCGCTGGATGAAGCTTGGCCGCAACGCCTCTTGTATTCTACTTTTTTTTTCGACGTCCTGTTCGTCGTTCGCCGGGACTGGGATTCGGTTCGGCTTGGTCTTGTATTTTTTTCTCTGCTTCGTCTTCATACCCCCTCACTTTTCTTTCAGCGACGGCGTTAATGTGATGTCTATTTTCATTTGGAATTGAGATTTTCGACTGAGCTTGAGTTTACTGTAGGCCCGTCCATTGGGAGTTGCCAATGTAATTGATGTAGAATACGTTGTAGAATAGGTCATAGTTGACGGTGTAATGGGAGTCTATTTCAAGAGATTAGGGCTTGGTGTGTTGGGGAAATGAGTGATGGAACGAGGTAGAAATCTGCGATGTACAGATTTAGATAGATGAAATGACAGTACACATCACATCGGGAAGACAGCCGTAAAGAGAGGGGATAGTTAAAGATGGGACGGTTATCGTTAATAGGAATGGCAGTCTCCAATACTGGGGAAGATGGCACTATTCGCATATACTACTACAAGAGGATGGACTATGGAGGCAAACCAGGCTTCATGCGCAGTCATCCCGAATCATCGTGGATAAGCCATCATCCACAGGCAAAAATACGTCGCCTCCTCTTCTCCAGCATTCTTCGCTCTAGTTAGCCTCTTCGTATACTAGTTACCTGCGCCTCAATCCTCTCATGAGTCGAACCGCAGCCCGTCAACATGAGACAGGATGAGTCAGTGGGTGGCACCAAGTATAGAGTACATAGTTTTGTATGTATCATACAGGCAAAATAAGTGTACATAGTACTTTATGCCCGCAGATGAGTCGATCGACTCCATCAAGCGGGGCCAGTCGAGCGGGCCGCTGATTGGCGTGAGCTTTTTGCTTTGTGCTTGTGGTTCTTTTTGCCCATTCCCACTTTGGGGAATTTGCAGGGCCGTACAGAAGAATCAGTATTATTCAGATAAACTACACCAGGAGGCGTCGTCAGATAAATAGTCAAGAATCCACCCATTTCCATTCCCATCGTGCATTTCCTTCTTCTAGTCCTCTAGTCAAAAGCTCTTCGTGGGGTCCAGGTCCATTTCCTCTCGTCCTCACCTTCTCACCTTCCGTCTCCACCGCATCCGAGCTTTTTTTGCGCTGACTTTGCATCGCTTTCTCCAACGACTCCTTCTTTCTTTTTTCCCTTCTCCCACGATACCCTCCACCCACCCTCATCCACACGGAAACCTTCTCACAATGGCTGTCCGCGCTCAATTCGAGAATTCAAATGAGTAAGGCACCTCCCTGTCCCCTCGTCTCCAAATCAATTCTTTTTCCCCTCTTCTCGCTACCCCTCCAAATTACACCCCAATCCGATCACTAATCCAACCCCTCTTTCTTGTAGAGTCGGCGTCTTCGCCCGCCTAACAAACTCCTACGCCATCGTCGCCGTCGGCGCCTCGGAGAACTTCTACTCCGTCTTCGAGTCCGAACTGCAGGACGTCATCCCCATCTGCCACGCCACCATTGCCGGAACCCGCATCGTCGGCCGTTTGACCGTCGGAAACAAGAATGGTCTCCTCGTGCCCACAACGACGACCGATCAGGAGCTGCAGCATTTGCGAAACACCCTGCCTGACGCGGTGAAGATCCAGCGGATAGAGGAACGACTGAGTGCCCTGGGAAATGTCATCTGTTGTAATGACCATGTCGCACTTGTGCATCCGGATTTGGAGAGAGAGACTGAAGAGATGTATGTGATACCACCGGGCCAGAGCCCTTTTCTTTTTTGGGGGTCTCCAAAAATTTTCTCCCTTGTGGGAGAAAGTGAAAGCTTTCAGATCGCTTTTCTTGTGGTAAAAAAATTCCCTGCTAACCTGGGTTTCCCCCTTCTAGCATCGCCGACGTCCTCGGCGTCGAAGTCTTCCGCCAAACAGTCGCCGACAACGTCCTGACCGGCTCATACATGGCCCTCTCCAACCAAGGTGGACTCGTGCACCCCAAGACCTCCATCCGCGACCAGGACGAACTCTCCTCCCTCCTGCAGGTTCCCCTCGTCGCCGGTTCCGTGAACCGCGGTTCGCCCGTCGTTGGCGCTGGTATGGTCGTGAATGACTGGCTGGCAGTGACGGGTTTGGATACGACGGCTACGGAGTTGAGTGTGGTTGAGAGTGTGTTCCGGTTGGGCGAGATGGCGCCCGGTGGTGCGGGAGCCGGTGTGCAGAAGGAGAGCATTGTGGAGAGTTTCTACTAGACGTGTCCGCTTCGAGAAACGTTATAGAGGAGGATGTGGTGAAAAAAGTCTTAAGAGGAAGACGAAGACTAAGACGTTGGGCTGGACTGCGCTTGTTGGTACCTTGGGAGATGGACTCCTACATACTGGACTTTTTGATCTCCTGCACGAAATGCCAACATCAACACCGGTCGATTTTGAAGATCTAGACTCGGACTCGAACGATGCACTCTTGATGCTTGATGCTTGGCACTTGACTCTCTGGGGTGGAGTTGTGCTTTTTTGGCTCGTCTCTTTTTTTTTTTGGTTACATATTTAGGTCCGGCAATCATGATTGATGACCAATTCTTTCTCTTCGGGGGTTGATGTACAATGGGTGTAGATGTTGAGTGCAGTAATTTCCGAGGGAGAGGGAAAGGGAAAGTATTTGAAAGGGTTGATATACAACGGTAAACTGTCAGTTATAGCGTGGATATGAACCATTTCATGTTCATTGACAAAGTTCTATATGAATTTCCCTCTTCTATACCAGCTTTGTGTGATCATCTATCAGGAATCAGGACCCTAGCATATACCGGATCTCCCTGAAAACAAACACCCAACACATTTTGAACTTGAGAAGATGCACGAGCATGCTCAGAATACGAGCACGGCGAATGAGAATTAACACCAATGGGACAGAATTCCACCCATGATCAGACTGGAGTCAGAATTTGATTTAGATGGTCTCAGCATAAACACCCAGTCCTGCCTGGTAGTGGTGCTTTACTCTCTCTATCACCTTTTCATCACCAAGACACCGAGACCAAGACCATGGCAAACCAGACAACTTTGGCATGGAGGCCGTCACTACATGATAAAGAAGATGCTCATTACCGATTTCAAGAGCAGTCATTACAATATCTTAGAAATACATAGGATTGCATTGTAAACAATTGATCCAGGTTGTTTATGGTAATATCAGATCAAAAATGAAGAAACATCCATCTCTACCTCTAGGTCCGCTTACACGATCCCTGCAAGGCCAACCGTTCACGAAGACATGTCTGTATGATTAAACTTGAACCCAAGTGCAGCTGGAGTCTATAAATAAGATTAGAATAATCAAGGTATGATTTGTGTCTAATTATAATATTAAACTCTCTGGAAACCCAAGTGCTAAGCTCTAGTCTGTAAGCTCTACAGTCCCCGGTCTTAGCTCTACGCTCTGAGCGACGAACAGATATAGACATCGAGATCCCCTTGACCCCTGCTTTATCGGATGCATACCACAGCATAACCCGCTTCTAGCTTTAAGAGAAGTCGGTGACAGGTCAATCGGATAAAGAGAACACACTACCAACATCAAACACAGTTAATTAACTACCAGATCAACGAACAAAAGAGAAAAGAACCCAATGCCAATGTCAATTATATTTAAGGAAACAATAACGAAACCATCCCAAACTCCTGAATTGCAACTATGATCGGGGGTATTCTCAAATACGTAGCTACCTAGCTAGCCAGAAACAAAGTACCAAAGTTCAAAAAAACAAGGCATGCCAAAAAAGTGCACGAGTCGCGCGAGTCCCCGAGTGGAGCAAACCAAACCCAAAATCTGGAAAAAATAGCAAAAAATTTGGGTGTCCTGTAAACTGCAAGAGTTTTACCTCCTCAGCGAGGTTTGACGGAGGGAAATGTATGGGAAAGTCAGGAAAATGATGCCCAATTGGTGATGGGCATGTGGAAAGACGTGGTAGGAGAATGAGACAAAGTGGATGGGTAGCACTGGGTGGAAGGGTCCAAAAAGAATGGATAAAACACATTTCTAGAATGATAAAAAAGGAAAAGGGGAATCAGAAAAGGAATAGGAACGGGGGATATGATGAATATCCCCATGCATGCATGCATAAAAGACACGACGAAACCAAAACAAAAACGCTTTTACCCATCCCATATCGAAAAGAAAGTAATCGGAAACTAAGTACTGTGAACCCCTTCCTTTCCTTCGGAAACAATTCGGAAAGGGCAGACAGCTGGTCAACAAGACCAAAAGAGAGAAAAAAAGTCCCAGTCCAGTCTGAATGAACCAGGTTGCAGCCAAATCACCCTCATCTTATCTCTCTTGTACTGAAATGGATAGATTCACCAATACCAGCACGAGCACCGAGGACTCCGTAGCACTCCAAATCGCAAGCGCTATACTTGGCCCTCGACACTGAGCGCAGCCGGCCGGGTCTGGATATCGGCCATCTCAACATCGGTGCCACCATCACCGGGGTAGTCCTTCGACTTCGATTCCGGGACTGAAGCTGGTGAGACGGACATCTCTGGGTCATCTGCGTCTGCGGGTGTATCCATGGGAGGAGGCGGAGGGGGAGGAGGTGGTGGAGTAGATTTTTGACGCTTGGAGGGTGATCTATCCACTTCCGGAGTGGGATGTATGTCTTCACCAGGCGTACTCGGATGATCATCGCGTTTACGCTTGAGTGTGGACGCGGCAGAGTCTTCGTCCATGGGCGTTGGGGGTTCAATGCTGGGCTCTGGGTGTGGATGTGTGTTGTTATTGGGTGAGTCGTCGGACATTTTAACGTCTGGTGGCGTGCTGTCGGTTTGGTGATTAATAGTAGCGGGGGTGGTTGTAGTGGCGGTGTTAGTGTTGGAGGAGGCTCGTTTCTGCGCTTTCTCAGCTTCGCGCTCCTTGTGCTTGACAACAGCTTTGTCAAAGTAATCCTTGGTGAAGGACTTGACGGTCTTTTGGTGTTTCTCGCTGATCTGGGTTGGATCTGTGACGCGATTTTTCTTGTAATCACCTTCGACGAGCTTCTTGGCAATCTGGCAGAGCTGTTAGATATTGCGATGTAAACTGTGAAACGAGAGGCAAATAGACATACCTCTTTGGCAAATCGCTTCAAGTCATCTCTCTTGAGCTTGTGTTTGTAGCGATCCATGACATGCTTGATGGTAGGATGCAGCTAGTAAACCACTGGTGTCAGTAAGAGGCTCGGTAAAAAAATTCACAATGGCTTGGGTCATGCGCCTCCAACTGCGTACCGTATTCTCATAGAGGATCTTCTGCTTCTCTAAAGAAAGCTTCTTCCACCAATCTGCCTCCTTCTTTTTCTTCTCCGGCTGTAGATCAGACGAGGCCTGGGGCGTTCCGGGTGTAGTAGACTTCTGTTCGGATGGCGTCTTTTCCTGCGAGTTCACAATTCCATCGATAATACTCTGCAGCGCCTGATTACGCTTATTCGCGACTGGCGCGGCGGCAGATGCAGCTGGAGCAGTAGGCCGGGTCCATTGTGTCGCACCGGCTGCTGTGTAGTAGTACACTCGACCCTCATTTTCTGCGGCAAACCAACCTTCAGGTAGTGGCTGGCGATTGCGAGCATCATGACGACGGTCTCGGCGCGATCGACCTCCTGCTGGTCCGCCGGGACCCGGCCCGCCACCTCCATGGTGATGTACATTTCGATCTCGTCGCGGTTGACCCCCAACGCCATGCGGTCCTCGCGGCTGTGACTCCATGGGTGAAGGGGAGCGACTGGCGGATCGCTGTTGTTGTTCTCGTCCAGACTCACGACGCTCAAACTGATTGACAGCCGGCTTCGCTTGTTGATCGCCCCTCTTCATCCGTGGAATACGATATCCCACCTGCAAATTGGCCCAGCTAGCGAGCAAAGCCACCGCCTTGCTTGCCACACGCTCATCATCGCATGTAGTCAACGGCTGAATATTCGTCTCGATCTTAGAATCAATGATCTTATTCCTCGTCAAACGGGGGAACTGATCCAGAATATCAAGAATTTGCATAACCACATTGTGGTCCTCCTTCCACATGGCCAGCTGCGAGTTCAGAATTTGATAACCGTGCATCTTGACAACGCGGTTCCGTACACGCTCATCCTGGCACCGTTGGATACGGCCCAATAGCTTGACGGCAATCCATTTCTCCTGGCATTGCATGAGTGCAGCCATGACCTTAGTCACGCCATCCTCATCCAACGACTTGGGCTGCACACTGTCCACGTACTCCTCATCGGCTTCTTCCGTCTTCTTTTTGCGGGGTCGACGAGCCACCACGGTGTCCCAGCCATCTGAGTCGTCAATGCCCAAGGCTTCAATGGTCGCATTCGACAACTTGGTAGCCCGTTCAGTCTGAGTTCGTCCACCAATGAATCCTGTGCAGTTTGGCTCTCCGCAATAGCAAGGCTGCGGATCCGCACCGTATCGATCAACGTTGTAGTTAAAGACGAGCTCTTCACCCGCCTGCACCGCACGCTCGGCAAAAATGCCCATGCGCATTTTCTCGCCCACCACCCACTTGTCGACATAGCAGTTGGGGTTGCACGAATGATTGCAGAAACGACCCAGATTGCCTCGTTTCGTCGCGTCCACGAATTCGCCTTTGTTCAAGGACATAAAGTAGAAGTGCTTGATGCCTTCTTCATCGTATTGCCTCATCCGACGCCGGAACTGCGCCTCACCGACCACCTCGCCCACATATTCGAAAATCAACTGGTGCGGATCCAAGTCCACCTCAGCACGCAATCCAAATCCCTTCTTTTCGGTCTTGATGACGGCAACAGGCGCGTATTGTTTCTTTTGAAATCGCTGGTTTCGACAATCTGGTCCACAACCACAGTCGCCCACGCACTCAATCTTGGTCGCACGGTTGATGCAGTCGGAGTCCTCGCCGCATGCTGAATTTTGACCGGCTTCAGAGTCTGTTCAGGTAGAGACAACGCAATTTGTTAGTTAAGATTAGAAATGAAGCCATGGGATACACGCGGAAGGTACAGAAGCAAATTTCCAAAGGGGAGCAATGAAGGGAGCAATGAATCCGTTGGGGATAGACGCCTTCCGGCAAGACACCACGTAGAGAACGCTTTGTGGAGGTCCCCTCCACGGAAGCAACCGCCTTTTCTCTCCAGTCCAGGCAGCGACACCGCAACAATGCAAACAAATCAAGAACGAGAGGAAATCACAACTAGACCCGGAAAAGAAGACACATACCCCACTCCTCAGCACAGTCGCATTCCATCGCATGCTCAGTATAGCCCATATACTTATTCGCATACCAGCAAGACTCGATCTGCTCAAACGTAGCCAGCGCATCCACCGTGCTATCGGGCAAATGCGAGAATAGCTGCGGTGGCCCTCGCGCAACCTTCTGCGAAGAGCTCCGAGATAGCTTTGGTGGTTGACCCGGTTCCTGCTTGACGACAACGTCGCCGCCTACAGTCTCCTGCTTTATCTCGGATTCATCCTTGACTGCGCCCGGCTCGGAGCTCGGCGTGTTTCCAGGACTGCCGATGGGAGGTGTGTTGACGTCGGTGGAGGATTCTTTCTTGAGATGGGATTGAGGTGGTCGGGAGGAGCGCGAAGAATAACCGTTTGTTGATTGCGAAGTGTGGCCTTGGCCGTTCACTGCCGTGGGCGAGTCCATCCTGGTGGATGTTGGCTCGGGATCGTTAGAGTCCGCGTTGTCATGGGCAGACATGACGAACAGCGGACTACGGGTGGGGGAAAGAGAGAGGTTGGAGATGGGGTAGACGGGTATAGATGTGATGGCGATGATTATTGTGATGTTGGTGGTGCGAGTAATACCGCAGAAAAATTCGAGAAGAAGAGTTCTCGAGGGAAGTTGAGGTGTATAGAGGGAAGGAGAGAGAGACGGAGGCAAAGTAGAGATGCACAACTTCATTCAAAAGATTATCCTAAACTGCCTGGCCGGCCGTCGCGCGCGCTCACCGCCCAATGCCTCGATACTTCTATGTTGAACATTGCCTATTTCCAGCAACAGAACGATGACCATGGGAATTCAAAGACCTGATGGACTGTTGTGAGCTGTCGCTCTGCTCAATATTCCTAATCTCGACTGATTTTGCTCCCGAGTACCTTCTCCGAGTCGAGCCTCATCAAGCCCGAAGCCCGACAGACGCGTCGCGCCGTCGAGGCCGTAGATACTCGAAGCAGCGAGAAACAACCACCCAGAATCAATGGGTACAATGGAGCTGCGAAATTATTCTGAATAACGAGGCCAGCCCGTGCTTTTGAGATCAGAGAAGTCGGGGGGTCGGGGGCGGCTCTAGTCGTGGGCGCAACGCTGACACGCGTGAGGCAACCCCGGTTGATGAGCCACGTCGCGTCAGAGCGTCAACTCCGACCAGGGCCAAAAAAAGGGGGGTCCTGATACGATGCCACACCTCGGTATCAGACTAGATAATGCAAGCGAGAGTGCATCTGCACGCGAAAAATGAATATCGCCAGGGCTATAGGCTCTGCGAAGCCGAGCCGGCTCGAGGTCATAACCCCGAAATGCACAGCGCCGGCCTCAACTGTGGATGAGACCGGGGTAGAATTCAGATGCTGGGCGGGGAAATGATTAGTGCCAGTAATATCGAGTTGACAATTGTCAAGTCGTCAATCAAGCATGCCTGTGCTGTGGCGTAATATCTATCAAGTCTGTAAGTCTGTCTGTCCTCTGCAATGGTCCGTCTCCTGCAGAATTTAGTCACGGACAAGGGGGACGTTGTCGCAGAAAATGAGTGGATAAGGAGAGCCGATTTGGGAAGTTGCTGCAGGCTGTGGGACTGACTCTGGGCGGAAAATCGATTGGATGGGAGTGACTCTGCACAGAAGGTTTATTTGGCTGTCAGAAATGGGATGCAGAGATGCAGAAATGTGCAGAAAGTGCAAACGGTGTCTGTGCGTCCGGAGGATCGTTTCTGATTCCGTTGGATTGGGAAGAATTGGTGGAGAGTGGGAGAGGAAGAGAAGTGATTCAGAGTCACCGAAGGAGGGGAAACCGGGAGGATAGGAGAAAGAAAGGGTAAGCTTAATTTCTGGACGATCAACAACCTTGGGAGTCATCGCATCTCATCCGAAGAGAGCAGATAGGATAAGAAGCATGATGACGGGATCATTGGTGCGAGATGGCATCCAGAAGGGGGATCGTTGTACAGTAAACCTGTCTAGATCTTGGCGGAACAGAAGAATCAAAGTCTCGTCATACGACAGTAAAGCACCAAAGGAATCAAAGGCATCTGGAATACAATGATCCAGCTATCTAGGATAACCTTAGAATTAGGAGAAGGACTACCCTGATCCAGATCGGAATAGCTGAATTTCACAACCATGGAACGGGCAAGTCTGGCAGGAACTACTACTACTACTACGCAGATCTCACGTATTGAGAATGGAATTCAATTCGCCAACCTAGTCCTATTCGCCAGGGTAACCTTCATCGCACTCGCAGCTTAGCTGCGAGTAAGCTGCGCGTGTCTACGACACGCTAATTATCGAGTACTTCGTGCTATACGTCGAGTCGAGCATGCTAATTATTCTTCATTTTACTTCTCTGACTTGAATACTACCCTTACTACTTACCGATGTACTTTTCACTTCTTTCCACGTTGTGCCTATGTACTTTTGCCCCCCTTTTTAGTCTCTCGCGACAAAGTACATACCCCGTGCCCCACGGGATGACGATGCCTGTATGGACGCCGACCTACGGAAAACTTGAGAGAGGACCCGAGCGAAATACAACTCGGAAACTCCTGGGTGTGATTTCCTTGTAGAGCAGAACTTGAGGATAATGTAACAATTGGAAAGTCAATCCATTGATAGCCATTGGGTCACATAATATACCCGAGCCTGAGGAGCCAGAGCTAGAACCAGAGCTGGAGAGCTCCAGTGTATGGAGCGGAGTACGGTGTACAATTTGTATGCATACTTGTACGGACTATGGAGACTTTGGCACCGACCCGAGAAGACACCGGTGATTCATTTTAGCGGGCCAGCTGGGTCAACGATCTCCAACCCGTTTCCTGTTTCTCTCTGATGCCCCGAACGTAAGTCACCTTGGACAAGCTAAACCCTGCACGGGTGATCGTGGAAGGCCAGTCCCAAGCGTATACGCTGAACAGTCCATTGGAACTCAATGATATCTCCACAAACTCCTTTACGATTGACGGCACAGTATGACTCTTTCCTTTCTGGTATATCTCCATTCCCAATCACATGGTAACATTCATGAATCCCCTCCAAAATGCCCGAATCCTCATCCAAACCTGACCAAGGTGGATCGACCCTAAACCGCCCCTGGAGCTAGCTTCAAACACAATCCATTCACAGACGACCCAACGTCCCGGGCCACCTGCCGGAGCGCGCCTATCAGACGGTCGCAATTGGGACGAATTGCGCCCTCGGGGCCACTCCACTGGAAAGTTTCCAGCCTTTTACCCTCTGGACCACCGGGACAAAATAAAAAGCACTTGGCTTCCCGCAGGAGGTCCCTTGGCTCTGGGACCGTCAGGGCCAACCGTTTTCCGACGGTACGGCATTTTCGATTACTCTTGTTGCGATTTGATTGTCATTACTATTATTATTATTTCGGGAGTTTCTGATTTTCTCGTTTATTTTTCTGCTTTCCCCTGATGAGCTGTCTTGACCCCTGCTAGCGTGGTTGACTGATTTAGTCTCTTTTCGTCAGGCCCTGTCGCGTTTACGGTTCGTAGAGTTTGGCCATGTCAGTAATATCACGGAGGGATGATCGTTGTACCGTTTGGTAGTGAGGAGGACTTTCGATTGCCTCCCCTCCCGAGAAGAGGCTCATGAGAGACGCGGTCTTCATCGCAACGACAGGATTATTGCTATTCCAACCTGCAGATTGGTTCTCTCCTCCAGTATACGCCCCCCTTCACGGCGAGGGTGGCACCTACAGACCTTCCAAGCCTATGCAGTGTACAATTCAGTCTCCACTTCCACCCTACGGAGTCTTCTTAGTTGCATACATAACAGTTTAGCCGCTTGGAGACTTAGTGTCTCCGTCCACATACAGTAGTCCCTTTGGCTGGGTTGTTTGAGCGTGTTAGCGGGACTCCAGAAGACTAGTGTCGAAACGCTCTAAATTCATGTACATACAGGTGCTCCGTACCTTTCTGGACTGGACAGTTGGACTCTCTGCCACCCCCCTTCCCCCCTCGATCGTACTTTGTCGCCCAGAAACGAGGCCCCTCCGGCGACGTGCATCACTAGTAAGTTTGTTTCGTCTCGAACTCTTCTGGAAGAGATGAAACTCCCCGATTTCCCCGTTCTGTTTGGTATTAACCCACTTTATTCTCTTGCTCTCTTTTATTTTCCCTTCTGTCACCACTCACCACTCGTCTAGAGTTGTGGGCGGCAATTACTATTCCCTTTTGAGGTCTTCTATTTTCATTCCCTAGCGCCTCTCTCTCTTACCTGCGTTGCCTTTCTTCGCGTACTGTAATCGCCATCATTTTCTAGCCCCGGCTTCTTTTTCGAGCAATATTCTGTCTGGCTGGATTACTGCATTACTGCATCACTCCTACTCGCTCAACTGACTTGGCCCAAGTGCCTTCCGTACCTATCGCCACTGCATTGGCGACTGCTTCTCCTACCCTTCTCCTGCTTGTGCTTCTGCTGCTATCTGTCGTCTTCACCTTTCTCCTCTGTTGCGCCCACCTGTTTCTCCTCTCCTCACCTCGCCTCTTCTCTTCTCTTGCCCTCAATAGTCTCCACTATTCACACACGTCAACCCCTCCCAAACACGACTTAGACCCTGCAGCTTTCCCTCCGGTCCAACGCGCGCCGCAGTCCCTCCTGCGCGATCCCGGCTGCTCAAGTCCATTTTGGCCAATCTTTTCCAGCCGGGGATTCATGGACCGCGTCTTGTTTTGCTGCACCTCTATTTCCTGTGGCTGTAAAGCCCTCAATTGAGGACGCTCCTCTTTTGAATCCGTTTTTTTTTTCAGTTTCCCCCCTCTCTCGTTTCTGTCCTCTCTCGTTCGCGCTTTTTCGCCTCTTCCGCCGCCGGTCTTCTGTTGGCAATTGAGGTTTCCTGAGGATTTCCTCTTTCAGCAATCGCTATTTTTCATTCGCTTTTTTTTTCTCTTTTTCCTTTGTGCCTATTTCAATTTCTGACTTGCTGATTGAATTCTTGTGAAAAGAGGATGGGCACATAAGAGGTATCCTTGTGGTGTATTTCTGATTTATTCTCTTTCTTTTTCCTTCTTACTCTCCTTATCTTCGAGGGTGGAATTCTGTCTACCGTCGTTGGCGTGTTTGCGTGGACGCGTGCCACACGACATTCGTTGCCGATTTGCTGTCATTTGCTCCGATTGAATATTGATCTTGGGAGGCTATCTTTGCTTTGTTTCTCTTCTTGCTTTCTTGGACGGTAACGGTGACGGCGAGGGTTGAGGTTGACGGTAGTTCTACCACATCAACCTGTTCATCCGTTCTTCCATCTTCTATCGCTGGTATTGACATAACTTGAGGAAACATCTTTGCTCTGGGCTTTGATGGTCCGGACATGTCGAATCCATCTGATAGTCCATGGACTGAGGAGGAGAAGGTATGGTCTTCTATCACAGCAATCGAGGCCCTGCGTGAAAGAATCGGAATGAAACTAATCGCAAGCATAGAACACTCTACTCACTGAAATCCTCAAGAAAGCGGGCATTCCATCGAGTTATCTCCTCCGAATGATCAATGAGTTCCGTATCAGTCCTAACTGGGAGCATATCCCCTTGCCTCAAGGTAATATAAAGACCACGCTGAAACTATGGGGCCGCGCCTTTGATCCCATTCTAGCCATTTGATCACTAACCACTATCAACATGGGGGGGGAAACAATAGGCCGCTCACTCAGTCAATGTCGATTGGCCTTTGAGAACATGCAATTACAATTGAATTCGCAATCCCAATCCCAATCACAAGCGCCATCACAGTCACAATCACCATTCCAACCCCAGCCAGACCAAAAGCCTCATACCCAACATCACCATCAATATCAATATCAGCATCCTCACCCACCACCACCACCTACGGCTCCAAGTGCAGTCTCAATCGCTCGTCCAGAACCACCAGGAACCCCATCCAACATAGATCCCACCCTGCGCAAACGATCCCGCTACCCAGCCGAAATAAAACCGCTCTACCCAGCAATCCAGCCTCGTCCTCCAGCCAGCACAGCCTCCTACAGCAGCGAAAGCTCCGCCCAATTATCCCCACGATTCGATACAACATCCACAAATGAACCACCCCGTAAACGCGGCCGACCTAGCAAAGCCGAAACAGAACGCCGCAAAGCCGCCGCCGAAGCCCGAGGCGAAACCTACCCACCCCCTCGTCGCACCAATTCCAATCGCATCAAAATCCCACCCTCACCAACCAGTCCAGCCGGCCCATCTCTCGCACCGTACCCATCGGCCTCAACCACAGCTACGGCAACATCACCATCACACCAACCCATCCACGGACCCAATGCAGGAATGATACCCTACGACATGACGGCTAGTCGACCACTCGCGCCAGCACCAACTTTACACAGTGCCAGTGGCCATGTCGATACTGTTGCTAGTTCCAGCGAGCGCCGCGATATCCCATCCCGCGGTATGGCCTCGAATATGCGTGAACTGCCCCGACCAACAGAAATGGGCCACGGTCATCCGTTGCCCTCACCGCATGCTTTGCAGTTAGGTCCACCGGGCCCTTTTCCAAGGTTCAATAGTAATCCCGGCGAGCGTAGCGCGTACGGCGCTATCCCACCGGATCGCTTTTCGCCGCCGGATAGTGGGCGCAGGGATTCTGCTACTAGTCGCAGTGATCGCGAGCGAGAACCACCGTTGGGCTCATATGCTGAGGCGAGGAGGACAAGTACCACGCCGGGTGAGAAGTCAATGAGGTAATTGTGTTTGATATCGACTGTGGCTTTTCGAGTCGAGGTTGGACGGCATTGGAATTAGGCCTTGCTCGAAGGGGCCCGCGACGACTTTGAATGCGTGCGAATCGGACCGAACTGTACGCTTGCCCTCGGTTTCTTTGAGGATCAAGGTATAGGGGTTTATTATTTTTTTTTTCTTTTCACCTGCTTCATTTCACCCTTTTTTTTTGTTTCTTGTGCCGGGGAAAATCATTTGGATATTTTTCTACCTAACCTGCCTCTTCTTTCCCCGTTTTGCAGCCATGTCTCACGACGACCTCGAATTCATGAAATGAAGTCCTGACGAACAATAGACAGCGTTCCCAGTTGCGTTTATTGTTATGTCATGTTTACCATCGGATCACACTTCTGCCATACCACGCATTGCGTTGCGTTGTTTTGCGCTTGATCAATTCTTTCTTCTTTTGTCTTCTTTCTGTTTCTCACTTTGCCTTCACTGCACTTCGGCTTATGTTCGTTTCCATTATTCGACAGCCAACTCCAAGATTTGCAATCCTTGACGCACCGTGCCTTTCAATGATTCCTCGTCCTGCACGGTCTTTGTCCGAATGCGTGTCCTCCGGTGTTTTCGCTTTCGCTCTTGCTTCTGCTCTGCGACTTGACTTTCACTGCCTGCCCAGCCCACCCGATCACTGATGTGTCCATGATGACTACCTACACGACGAAGATATGGACTCTCCGCTTCATCCTATACAATACAGCTTCCTCGTTTTATTTTTATTTTCAATTCTCATTGTCATATTCGAGTCCGATTTCTGCAAGCTCATTCGTCATGAACTCTATGCTCCATGCTTTATGCTTATGCTGAATTGACATTAGCTGTCCAACCGACATGTCTTGTTCTTATTCTGTTTGTATTGACTATTTCTGTTTCGATATCAGTCTTTGTCTTTCTCTGATATTATATACCTTTCCTCTTTCATCGATGTCCTGCCTTTCCTTTTTTTTGTGGTCTGTCTGTTCACGCTCTGTCTACCCTGTTGTGCTATGAAATGCTTTACGACAACGACACCGACAGCAAGAACAATGTCTCCAGTCCAGTCTAAGACAAGACCACGGCTACGGTTTGGTGATATACTTCTTTCTTCTTTCGGGATGATTGACCTGATGCTCTTCAAAGATGAACACCCGGTTATCCTCCTCTCCTGATCATTTATGTTCTGGCGTGTCTTTGTCTTATTTTAATGCCCTCATTCATTCTCCCAGATATCTGTATTCAAGCCTCCACGGACAGACCCAGTGCCTAGCACTGCCCACTGGCCTGGTCTGTCCAGACAAGCCTCGACATTCTCTTTTCCCTCGACTGCGGCACCATTGTTCTCTCTTCCGTCCCAGGAACCTCAACCCATCTGTTTACTTTACTTTGCTTCACTTTACGACTTCATGCCTGTCACATACACAGGCTGATTAATAATGACGTGACGTGACTCGCCAGATCAAGATCAGCTTCTTATTGTTTGTCTCACCTGTCATGCTTTGCTCTATTAATTTCTCCCTCTTTCTCTTTCTCTCTCTTTTCACTGTGCCATGATGCATGTAATATTATGAATGCTTTTTTAATGTACAGCGCTTAATTTGCCCTTCTGCTCTGCCTCTGTCAAGGTCTTGTCTTGGCGATGCATTAATCTTTTACGATTTACATTTTACAATTTACCCCTTTTGCTCCCTATTTGGTATTTCATTGCGTTACGTAGATTCTGCGTAGGCAACTACAACTCATTCCCTCCCCTTTCCATATAATACTTTTACTTTGATCTTGATGTTTATCGTTTCCGTAGGGCGAAAGCTTGGGATTTTTACCGTCGGTGTCAAAACATCCAATCTAGAAGCATGTAGCACGTAGAGTCTAAATTTCAAGGCCTGTTATCACCAATCCAGATCAGGTAGATAGAACCCACTCCACTCGGCAGACACTGCCAGGCATATTCCCTGTTCATCTAATCCACACCACACCACACGCAGAACGTAGCCCTGTCAATCTACACCGTAACTCCAGCCCTGTCATGTATCATGTAGATCCTCGTTGATCAGAGCTAGCTCTCCAAAGGGTCGTGCACATTGTGTAACCACCCCTGCATGTCATGTCACGACCAAAGAAAACGGACAATTCCCGAGTGTTTTCAACGATTTATGAACATTCGCCTTAATGTTCAACCTGAAAAGAGCCCACTTGGAATTCGGTTCTTTGTCAGCTCTAGACCGAAACTAAAATACTTCACATCTTTCGGAATCATTTCTCACCAGACTAGATTCATTGAGGTGGTATACACAAACAGCTTTTGATGTGAAAATTCAGAATCAAGCTGGTGTTTCGTCAAATGCAAGGGGAGGAGGCTATGTGGAAAGAGACAATCAAGTATATATGAGATTTGCATAGAAAGCAAAGCACGAGGTCCTAGCCTTGTCTGGTTTGCTATCCAAATATGCACTCTTCTCTCGAACACATCGCACACTTCCCGTCTTTTCCAGAAAAACTCCTTCCCCTATGTACATAGCTCATCTCTCTGCCTTCCTTTTCGACGAAGCTAATATGGATTTACTTCTCAGACTTATCACGAGCACGTCCAAGCAGACGACGCAGCTGCACTGTTGAATCCTGCGAGTCCGAAGCCGGAGTACCCGTTGCCTCAAAGGACGAGGTTTCGGGTCCCGGGATGGATTGTGACGCGAGAGACGAGGAAGGAGGATGAGATGGCCGGCGCTCGCGGGGAGGACTCTGCTGGTTCTCCGGTACCTCTTGTCCCGAGCCTGACTCTGCTACCGCTGGAGTATGATCCTGCATCCTCTGATCGGCCTCCCTTTTCTGCTCCATCTGGTTACGCAACAGACTCACCGCCGCTCCAAACGCCGTCGCGGACCTGCCACCCGACGACGCAAATGGTCTCTTACTGCCAATCTGCACATCAAGCACCTTATCCTTGACAAATTTCATCACCTCGTGCTTGCCCTCTACACGACGTGTGAGGTATACCTTGGGGCTGGCGCCGGCGCCAGTGAAGGTGGAAGTATTGGACTTGATGCGCTCGAGTTCCTTGCGGTATGCCGTTTCATAAATGTCGAAGTCTGCGGCACCGGGGGATTCGCTGACAACTTGCATAGGCTCTTCGGCCACAGCTGCATCCAGGGCGGGATCCATTCCATCTTCAGCGCTGTCGGGCTCAGCGAAGATTGGTATCGGGTCACTGCCGATGTTGAACTTGCTGGGTTCTTGAGGGGACGTGCCAGTGTAGGTCGATGGACCAATGAAAAGATACGGGAAGTCTTCTTCAAGCGGATCCCGTGCATGGCCTCTTGTTCCCTCCATACTGCGTTTGGTGGTCGAGGAGCTGGCTCGTGAAAGCGCAGGATGAGGTGATGCCGACTGGGAGTGATATCCAGTAGCGTCTGCTTTGCCCGTTGACCTCCCACTGCGCATAGATCCAGAATCTTTTCGTTCTGGGGGCTCGAAGGCGCCTCTAGACCTTTGACTGCTGGTTGCACTATCCTCTACACCAGGTGTAACGCTCAGTGGGTTGCTCGCGGGAGACCGGCATGCGTTTGGCTCGTCCCGACCTGAACCTGCCAGCATAGGGTGCCGTCCTAGAGCCCTCCTGATACCCTGAGCGAAACCACGGTGATAACTATGCTCGGCGTTGGGATCCAGCCCAACAGTCGGAAAGTCATCACTTTCGTCCATTTCCATAGGTGGCGCCACAAAATGAGCATCATGTTCGCTGCCCAAGATACTTTGCAAGGCTGATCCTGCCTTGTGTGGATCTACTAACCGCTTGAAGCTCTTTACTGCTTTCATCTATACTCAGGATTAGAGCGGAATCTCACAAGCCATAATCCTGTCAGGGACATACCACTGTGAGCAAATGACCCATGTTCTTGGTGATAGCGAGGTTCATTTCCTCCTCCGTGGGTGGTTCAATAAGCTGTGCCGTATTATCCTCATAGGAGAGAAGAGGATCTGCTCCATTGGCGGTTACCCAAGGGTGTTCCTGTGATTCCAGTATCAGTGAATACTCAATGTGGCCGTCTGCATATTTCCAAGTCTTCCACGCACCCTCAAGTCACGCATCTTAATACGCTTCGCCGGGTCCTTTTCAAGTATACGAGTCATCAAGTCTTTAAAGTTCTCGTCCTGCTCATCTTCAAAATCCACAGGATCGCTTCGGATACTCTCATAGAGTTCAAAGATACTTTGCTTCTCGAACGGGAGCCTGCCGTATCTGAGACAATATAGAGTGACTCCCATTGACCAAATATCCGCTGCCTTGCCGGAGACATCACCGTGCTTGACTACGCACAGCTCTGGTGGAAGGAAAGCCGGAGAGCCAGCCGACTTGGCAGTGAACATATCGGAGTCCTTTTCAAACATCTCCGAGACACCAAAGTCGACCACCTTCAGTACGTCGTCGTTGGTCACGAGACAATTGTCAGGCTTGATGTCCCGATGAACGATGCCTTGTGCATGCAGGTATTCAATACCCAAAATCAGATCGCGAAACCAGCAGCGGCAGTGCTCGTCATCATATGGATCGGCTCGTTCTTCCAAGCCAACCTTCATGATAACCCCTTTCTTACACATCTCCATGACCATGTATAAAGAATCTTCGGTCGGATCATCCAGGACCTCGATCAGGGACACCAAGTTGTTGTGATTTAGCTTCTTCATGATTGCAATTTCCTCCTTGATCAGGTAAAGCGGATTCTTTGCATTTTCATCGTCGTCTTGAGATGGATGCCGGTGTAAGGGCGAATTGAATCCTGTACCGGGTCTTCGAGGTCCACGCGGTCGCCGTAAAAGATGTGATTGTGCACGCTTCCGGAGTCGGGACTTGGAGAACTCTTTCACAGCCTGATAACGGATGTACAGTCAGTACAGTGCGGCTTAAACACCGCCCAGTCCCTATCCTCTTCTCTTCCGATATTCACGCCGAAGCTTCGAAACGCAATTCACTCGCAGGGATGCGCTTACATATTCATTGCCAAACTGATCGGCAGCTAGGTGGACGGCACCAAATGACCCTCGCCCAATCTCCTGCTTGATGATATATTGATTGATGCGGTGCTCGGCTGTGCCATCATCTTGGCTCGTAGTATACTCGGAACGGGCGTCCAGCGTTTCCTATGCGCCCATGAGACAAGAATCAGTCTCTCGTCGGAATTTCTCTCTCGCGCGCGGTGCAAAGTTTCCACCCACCTTCACCGGACGGCGAGCTCGGGGGTTTCGTTGGCGGTGCCTTTGAAGACTATCGAAAGATCCAGTCGAACTGATAAAGAGCGAGTGGAAATATAAATTAGCTATTGGTCCAAGAACAATTCTATCTTCGCGAACCTCTGTGATGCTGGAAAGGAGAGAGCTTACGTGACTCGTGCAGGCCGCGGTGGCATGCCCGCTCCGTCGAGAGAGTCAATCGAGGGCGCCGCGGAGACATCGGACAGGGGAGTAAGAGCGGAGTCGTCCATTGGAACGAGGTACTGGTGCTGTGGAAAAGGCGCCGTTCGCCCCAGGCCAGTTGGATGAAGCCCAGGTGAGTGTGGGGTAGAGAGGTCCGAAGATGAGAGCGGGGGACAGCTAGATAACACAGGACGCTGGCGGTCAGCCTTACGAGGCGAGGAGGAAGAAGCTTCTTTTGGTGCTTCCTGCAGTGAAGATCAAATCGAAAGACAGGAAATTCCAAAATTCCAATTTTAGCATATAAAAAAAACTCTAGTCCCCGTCTCATTTGTCTCAGGATGGAGTCTCTTCCTAGGCAACGGCTTTTCCCCATTTTATCGATAGGCCCGATTAGGTTATCGGTACCGCGCTCCCGCTCACCGCCCAATTCCTCCCCTGAACATCAACAAATCACCTCCTGTTAAGCTTTCTCTAGGACTATCTTCCAGCCATGACCGTCTATTCGTTCTATATCTTTGACCGCCACGGTAGGTGGAATTCTCGACATAGCTGCATCCACCAGACTAACGGGTCTCTCTACTAGCGGAATGCATCTACAAGCGCCGCTGGCTGCCTCGCCCGGCGTCGATCGTGGGGAAGTCACGCAACACTGATAGTCCCGCCCAATCTGGGCCCTCGGGAACCGGCCAGACGATGCGAGCGACAGACGACGACTCCAAATTGGTTTTTGGTACGGTTTTTTCGCTGCGAAATATGGTCCGCAAGCTGGGCGGTGATGAAGACAAGTGAGATCGACACATCTACCAAGACGAAATCATGGATATTCCGAGGCACTAATACGGGAATCGTCCTTTAGTTTCGTGTCCTTCAGCACCAGCCAGTACAAGTTGCACTACTATGAGACACCGACCAACATCAAGTTTGTCATGTTGACGGACACCAAGAGTCCCAGCATGCGCATCGCCCTTCAGCAGATCTATATCAATCTTTTCGTGGAATACGGTTCGTCTGGACTTCAGAAGCAAAGGATTGTCCACTTTTGACTCACCAACAATCTCAAATAGTCGTCAAGAACCCTTTATCTCCTACCGAACACCCAGGTGGCGTAGGCGTCAACAACGAGCTCTTCGAGGAGTCATTAGAACAGTTCGTGGTACGTTTACCCTCTCCTCCGGACGTGGCGTCACCGTCCTCTTTATTGGTGACCTGTTTTCTGATCCGGTCGCAGACCCGTGTCCTCTCGTGATTTGAAGCAGCCTTCCCATCAGCCAATTGGGACCGCCGGCATCGCCAGGCCAGCACTCAAGCTGGGAATTGGAAGCTCGTCCCACAGCTAGCTGGTTTCCTAAACTCAGAAAGCCCTCACACCGTCACGCCCGAGCAGCTATGCAAAAAGGAGGTAACTTGAGGCAGTTGTAACACACCGCAATGTCTTCCTCCCAGCGTCCTGCACGCCCAACCCATATCAGCTCCCTTTACCGCCTTTTCGGGGAAGATGAGGGCGCCATTCAATGTGGCAGATACCCCACGTGGTGCGGCACCGGTACTCGATAAGTGGGTTCGCTCCCAGCACCCCTGCCCATAGCTCTCTACACTGTCAGTCAGGAACAAGGGCAGACATAAGAATCGAGAGCGGGAGAATTCGGATAACTGTAGGTCAGGGCAACAATGTCGGCATGCACGAGCTTCTCGCGTCATTGAACGTCAAATAGTGTGTCTGAATAGAACTTTGAACAGAGGCTTGTGTTGCCACTGCGAAAAGGCCTGTCGGCAACCTTATCCTTGTCCAGTCCCCGTCTCTTGCCCTCTAATCCATATCCTCTCGCATCATCGCCACTTTCACCGTATTGTAGATAGTCAATTTCAGAAAAAGTTGCAGTGTTGAAACAAGCCGATGACGAGACCCTGCTAAGTACGGACAAAACAGGATCCGTGATGCCCCGTCTGGCGTGGTTCACGCATTGTGCACAGCCGTGCCGCCTCTGCCGGTGAGTCCACACGCGGTCGCAGTATAGTTCGATTGTGCGATTGAAGTCTATTGGCATGTCATTTTCGTATTATCTCCCAATTACAAATCACGAAACCGGTGTGTATCGGTGTCTCGACTCCTTCCCATTACTCACATATCCTGGAAGACATCAATATATCCTTCACAAAATAAACAGTCTAAGATGCACAGGGCCGGCCCGGGACATACCCCAACCTCAACATTGAGCTCATATGCAACCCGCCCCATCTCATTAGTAGTCCATATAGGAAGACAATACTCCGGCATTCATTCGTCACAGACACACACAGTGTGGACTTTATACGGCGTACGTCGACTCCACTTGACGATCTTCGCGGCAGTCTGCCGCAGCAGTGGATGGATATCTCCTTCTATCAGCTCTTGCAAGGCTCCCAAGCCGACCACCGCCAAGCCTAGGTTGCAGGTTGGTGCGACTTAGTGTGCAGGGCATGGACCGCTGATTCGATGCACGATGCAGAGTTGGGTTATAATCTGGGCTGATATATGGATATCAGATACCGGGGGCCGGAGGGGAGGTATGAAGTAAGAGGATGAATTGGATCAGGTTTGGAATGGGATTGGGACTCCGTGTCGAATGTATGGTGTATCAACAACAGCAAGAAGATGAATGGATATGGACAAGAGGAGATTTGGATCCTGAGTACCCTGAGACACATTCTCCAGGTCGAATCCCCAATACGACATGTACCCTACCATCTACGCCCAGACACGCCAATTTCCACCGCACCAGCCACTACGCATTAGCATCCAAGCTCCCTGCAGATATCGAAGCTCAGCTGGCTCACAGCTTATCTCAAGCTCGTGCTTGGATAGCTCCACCTCGTTCTGTGAAGGCAAAGCCGGCCACCAATCCAACACCCCGACCAAATCCCCCAGTCTTACAGCCAAGCGTAACCAAAGGGTCTTCTACCACCTCATCTGACAAAGCGCCCGCCGGATAAGATTGCGAAAGAGCAAATTATTGACCCGAAATAGCAATCCCCGAAAATGGCGGTCAGCAAGACACGGTTGGACTCGGCCGTGTCGTCGGTCCAGTGGGAAGCTTTATTTTTGTTGATTGATGTTTCCCGCCCCTCTGACCCCTGGTGTTTCTTACAATTTGTACATGGTACATAGTACGAAGTATATATTGGTCGCTTTGCTGTTGGTGTGTGTGGGGTGTGTGTGTGCAAGTTCTGCGACGAGTTGACCTCCTCGGCCTTGCTCGTGGCACTTTGTGGCTCGCGCTTGGATAGTGGGGTAAGCGGTACTTGTGGTTCAGAGGAGCGGAGACTAAAACCACGACTGAGACAGAAGGGGGACTTGGTTTGTGTGGACGGGATCTCAAAAATTGACAGGACGGGCGGACTGATGGAGTTGTAGTACTCGGTAGTCTGTACTAAGGGTGTGCAAATACCTGCCACATCAGACTAGCTACAGGAGGAGCTACTTGTCTACTTCTGAACTTAGCAATCCCGTAAGTTATTCTTTCACTACCTTACCCATCAGAACCCGTAAGTGTAATTGTATAGAATCAGAATACACATACCCAGATACATCGTACAGAAAGATATGCGTCCAGTAAGCAGAATACCATCGCTCGATCATTCTCCTCCCTGCTCCAAAACCAAATGATTGAGCAATTTGATTCCTACCAATCCAGCATTCGCATTCGACCAGAGCCAAGATAAGAACCAACATGCGGCCGCAGGAAAGAAAAGACAACGTTCCATCGAAAAAAGTCCCCACAAAAACAAAAGCAAATCTGCATCGCACACAGAAACATCTTGCTCACAGCAGGTATATCGTACATTAATAAGCAACCCGGATGAGCCCCCTCCTGCCGGTTTTGCAGACGCTGATTGGTGAGGAACAAATGCCTCGTAGTTTAATTGCGATGGCAGACGAAAGAGTCGAGCATGTCGTGTCATCAATTATATGGAAGAGGTGGTTACTCGAATATTCCGAAATGCCAAGTGTACTTCATTTCTTTCTTGAATCTACGTTCGCTTGTCGTTGTTGATTTTCGAGGGGGGTTTTGGTTTCTCCTCTGGTTTACCTGATTGACGCAAGTGCCACAGGATGGGGAGACTAGCCATGGCTCTGACCTGTGCCGAGGTTGCCCCGGATTAATATTGTTGTGGCTGTTCCTGCAAATATGGCCTTGGTTCGAAGAATCAATCACGTTTCACTATTCACGGTGACATTTAAAACTCTTTAGCGATAACAAACCCTGTCTAGGCATGACTTATAGTGAAGCATCAATCATGGCGGAGACAACAATACAATGGCTGGAGAAAAACCCCCCGCTGAATCATCCTACGTAAGACAAGTCAGACGACAATAATCCGGGGTGATCGGTGTGCCCGCAAGTCGGAAGTCTAAATCGGAATGCGATGAGCTTGCCCTATGACAGAGATACATTCTATGACTACAGGAACTCTATACTTTCTAAAGTCACCTACCGCCCCGGCGCGAAAGGGCCCTACTCTACCCCTCCTCACCAGGCACTAGGTAATCATTCATCTTAGGTTTCTTGCTGCGCCTCCTGCCAGCAAATAGGAGAGAGGAAAAATGATGCCTATCCTCTAAGCACATCACTTATAATACGCATACCCGATCTCTATGATCGATGAGTGACCTATATGCCAATAATCTATAGAGCCTGTACCTTCCTAGTCAGTATATACGCACCGCTATACCCAGTCATGGATCTCAATAGAGAAGCAGTAGTCACCAATTTCAATCTGATCGCCGCAAGAAACCCTTCCCTAGCCCGAAGAATCCGAATCCGAATCCACTCAGGCCATCCGCCCGGCCGATCCCCGTCACAAAAACCCCGGGGATGCACACCTCTTCTTAGGCCATCCAAATCCCAGCGTGGAGTCCGTCTAACAGTGATTACTTCGTGCGATAAAGTCATCTGCAAGTCTTTGCTAAAGCAAGAAACGTGTTCATGTTAAACGAGGTCCTACCTGATTAGCGTGTCAGAAAAGTGAGCGCGAAACTCAGCCCATCCAGCGTCATCCTGGCCAGATGACGGCACCTCGGGGGTGGGTGCGGAAGAATGGGCTGATAGATGCTAACCCTGACGAGTAGTTGTCGGGTATCCTCCATTGCGTAGTGCGCAGCACACTCAGCTGATCGCAGAGAAAGTTAAGATCGGAGGGGCCAAGGCCATGACTTAAACTTTGATCTTGGCTATCAGGTTCATTCCAGTTCATCACCATACAGAGCCTTGAGCTTTGTGGCTCTTTCCATTTCAAGATACCTTACTATCTGTGCTGCCAAGATGCATTTTGTCCAACGTAGAATTGAATGGGTTTACTTGTATTGTTCAGTTGTGTAATCTCGCTGAGCGATATATGAGAGCCTATCGGGTGTTGTTGAAGTGTTTGGCAGGTTATGCGCCGCCGGTGGTCCAGAGGGTGTTTGCATGAGCTTCACCGTCTCCTTTGCAGCGTGATTTGTTTTCCTGGGCGGGGTTGGCTTTTCGAAGGCGGATGCGCCGTAGTTTAGGAGTAAATGTGGGTAGTGGAGTGCTCCTGGGAGAAAGAACCGTAACCTGTGTAGTTGCTTTTGCGTGTTTAGATCTGATTAGCCTCGTGTTAGTTTGATGGATATCTACTCTACAATCTAGTGCCGGAATAGAGTGTGTGATTGCATGATAAAGTAGTACTACGTGGTTCATATCCACCGTTATGACGACTCGGCGAGCATTCCACGGGAATACCCACTATTCCAGCGGGCCCATTGCTCGATGTGACAATCAAGAGAATAAATTTCAAAGTACGGGCGTAGACCCTGTAGACGAGCACGTTGACATCCTATCATGCTTCATCTCACAAATGTTAATGAACGATCTACAATCCTCTCGCAGGTGGACAGTGATGTCGATGGCTCCACCAAGCTCATGATTATCATGCTTGTCGTCGAAATCGATCAACTCCTCGTTCATCATCAACATCATCCACATCTGACCTTTACCCCTCAGAAATAACACTACTACTCGAGCCTAAAGACAAGTGGTTATGGTAGCGCCACACGACGCACCCAGCGCACCGGCTCATCCTGCTGGTGCGGGGCCGCGGTCGAATCACAACTGGTCGGCTCAACGATGCAGACGACGCGCACAGCCTCACTCTCATCGGGACCATGCGCTCGGCGGGCAAGCCAAGCGTGGCAGAAGTATAATACTTACCCAGGTAAGAAACGAGCAAAGGGAGTAATCATTATTCTGTCATCTGGCATCATCAATGCATCCAGTCATTTTGGAGATTGGCTACGTCACTCGATGATGGGATGAAAGTGGGAGGGAGTAAGAGGGAATAAGAGGAGGGTTGGAACAGGTACAGGAACGAACCACAGAAGCAGGACGGGGATGGATGCCCTTTCCTTTACGGGGTCACCAATTCCTGTCCAATTTATCAAGCCAACTACTAATACGGGGGAACGTCATCTGGGAATCGTCCTGTAATTTCGGAATGTGGGTTCTGCGTAGTGCTTAATCTGGTCGAAGCCACGGCCACGGAAAAAAAAACGGTCCCCGAGTGTCGATGCCAGGGTTCTTCCGATCACGAATCGAGCAATTCGAAGAGGACTAGTCGAAAAATACCACAAGTACTGTAGCCAGGTCTTACAGGTATATAGTATAGCTGTGTACACCCCAAATTTGTCCCACTACGAAATGGCTGCCTCGAAGCAATTCGTCGATGACGGATGCTGATTACGGGAAGATTAAATCGCTCACCACAACGGAGGGTAAAGAGTCTCCATAATAGGCCTAAGACTACTCCATACGACACCCGCAACTCCAGTACTTGTACAAAATGGGGCCTCGGGAGCCGGATGTCGACAACTCGTTGTTTGTGGATTGGTAATTGGCTTTACACTTTTTTTTTCTATTTTCCAGATCTTTTGGAGCGTGCCTGGGTTACGGCCCTCCCCCCCCCTTTGCGCTCCTCTTTTTTATTCGAGGTTCCGGAGGTATTGGATGGAATTCCTTTGCGCCCGCACCACTAGGGCAGGAGAGCATGCGCCACTCGGTAACGAGGAAACGGGGAATGTTACCACACGGCCAAAGTACGGAGTGAATTGGCTACGGCGGAGAACACTTAGGGATGGTACAGTATACAGTACGGAGTCGTTGGGAGAGTGAATGAAGTTTGCGGTCATACGTATAGCACTTGCAAAAGTAGACCGGATTCTGTGTGATTTTATTATCGTATCTGATTGCCATTATGATAATTATTATTATTTTATTGCAATTGTTATTATGATCATCCAATTTCATCTCATCTTCACTGCATGATCAGCACACACCCCCTAACAGCCAATGTATGTGAACTGTGGCTGTCGCGGTGTTGCCTCAGAGAAGCCCCTGGAACAACCGTGGCAATTCACAACGATGAAATATCACTTGCTCTCATGAGCAGATCAGTCAGAAATGTAGTAAGCTGAAAAGCCGAAAAAGCTAACCAGGTAAATGAAGGAACGAGAAAAGCTGACAATTAATAATCGTAGGTCGTCCCGATTTACCTCCCGTTGGGAGGATTGATCCGGTACCTCGAGCGTAAAGACGGCGTGGTAAGTAATTTATTACCACTGCCATACCTCCCGGACGCTCTTCTCCGTACAGCGTCCCACAAACCGGACGGTAGTTGCCTGTACCACCCTTCCATCTGGCATGGGGACTTTGTACCTAGTACTCCATTCGACTCACTACCTTTTCTAATGGAAATGTACTCTCTACCCCCCCGGATTCCTTCTCCTGATTTCCTCAGCCTTAATAATCCCACCAGGAATTTCCTTCACTTCCTCGGGACTGCTGCCTCCCCCGTAAATTACTCCTTGGTTCTCCATACGACGTTCGTTTGCCCGTGGTATTTCAACCCTCCCCTACTCCTCCCGTAGTATCGCCAATTTTTATCCCTCCCATCTGCCACTTTCACCTTCTTCTCTTCTTTCTTTCTTTCTCTCTTTTCTTTTTTTTGAGAACGCGTGCATTATATATTCTACCAGACATACCCCTCGGGGCGTCTGATCTCGAATTTCCTGCTCCTGATATATACTTTTACCCTTTTTTGATCTTCGGAGCCTTTGACCGTACTTAAGCGTGCCAATTTCTCTTCTCCCTTCCGCTTCCGCACGTCGGCCACCGCTACCAAGTCGCTGTCGTCACCTGTTCACACCTCGTTGCCTCAGGCCCACACCACAGGCAACTCACACCACTTTTTTCCCGCTGCCAACCTCACCTCTTCCTCCTCCTCCTTCCAAGAAATTGCGAGATCTCACGAGCGCATCGGTTGCTTTCCCGCAGCGTTGGGCTTCGTGCGAGCTACGCTCGTCCATTATTTTCCTCCTTCTACCGGGGACGACGTGTGAACTCTCTTAATACACTCTCCTCTTGCTCCTTCTCCTCCCTCCACAAGATTCACCGCACATGACTCCACTTTCTCCCTCACCTGTCCCGTCCGCAGTCTCCTCAACCGCAGCTTCTCAATATTCACATGACCCTCGGGATGGAGACCATTCGGTAACACGAGCCCTGGCGGGCATGAATCAGTCCGCGCCGAACGGGGACACGCTCCCTCCACCGGCCTCTCCGGCCCCAAAATCTACCTCCAAAGGCAACATGGCCTCTCGACTTTCTCGCATGTTCTCGAGTTCGGGCAAACAGACCCCGAACCGAGACCACGATATTACCAACCGCGATCTCTCCGACAGCAGCATGGAGAGCGTCCAGCCACTGAATGGCAAAGAAAAGCCTACCTCAAAAGCATCCTCCCGCGCAAATTCAAACCCGTCCTCTCGCGCTCCTTCCCGACAGCCATCCTTCAAAAACGAGCCGGTGGATAACCAGAAGAAGAAGCCCGCCAATTCCAAGGAACAGAAAGATGGTGCCCCGCCACACAAGCGCTTCGAGGTTCTTCCCGAGGGCACTGGCACCCACGTTCATCACCTCCGAAGTGCCCGACGACAGGAGAAGCTGACCGACCTCCTCAGAGATATGCTGGGCGGCGGAAGGAAAAAGGGCGACGACCAGGCTGATGA
Organism: Penicillium sp. F50; assembly: GCA_037356195.1. Taxonomy (NCBI): domain Eukaryota; kingdom Fungi; phylum Ascomycota; class Eurotiomycetes; order Eurotiales; family Aspergillaceae; genus Penicillium; species Penicillium sp. F50. The sequence goes on from JAYXSA010000038.1 coordinate 477,207, forward strand.
GCAGCAGCTGTCGCTCATGTCGACTTGGATCGACCAACTCAAAACTGAGCGCGATAAGCTGGCTTCTGATAAGAAGGGTGGTCCCAACGCGACCGCATCCCTCGTGGATAAATATGGCAAATGCCAGGAGATCGTTGGCCGTGGTGCCTTTGGTATTGTCCGCATCTCTCACAAGGTGGATCCTACAGACTCCAAGTGCGAGCAGCTCTACGCCGTGAAGGAGTTCCGCCGCCGACCCCAAGAGACCGCCAAGAGGTATCAAAAGCGTCTGACCTCCGAATTCTGTATCTCCTCATCTCTTCGCCACCCGAATGTGATCCACACCCTCGACCTGCTGCAAGACGCCAAGGGCGACTACTGCGAGGTCATGGAATACTGTGCCGGTGGCGATCTCTACACTCTCGTCTTGGCAGCCGGCAAACTCGAAGTCGCCGAAGCAGACTGCTTCTTCAAACAGTTGATGCGTGGCGTCGAGTACATGCACGAAATGGGCGTCGCCCACCGCGACTTGAAGCCCGAGAATCTGCTACTCACCACTCACGGCGCTTTGAAGATCACCGATTTCGGTAATGGCGAATGTTTCCGAATGGCTTGGGAAAAGGAAGCGCACATGACCGCCGGCCTTTGCGGCTCTGCGCCTTACATTGCGCCCGAGGAGTATGTTGAGAAAGAATTCGATCCGCGCGCTGTGGATCTCTGGGCTACCGGTGTTATTTACATGGCCATGCGAACTGGTCGGCATCTGTGGCGCGTCGCATGCAAGGACGAAGACGAGTTCTACCAGCGCTATCTGGAAGGCCGGAAACACGAAGATGGATATGCGCCCATTGAGACGCTGCATCGGGTAAGCGCGACTACTGCGGCTGCAGGTCATTTATGCAATGCAGGGCATTCAACTAATCCCACGTGTAACTCACAGGCCCGTTGTCGTAACGTGATCTATTCCATCCTCGACCCCAACCCATCTCGCCGGATCAATGCCTCGCAGGTTCTCAAGTCTGAATGGGTCCGACAGATCAAGCTGTGCAAGGCCGGCGAGGAAGGCTTCTAAGCGAGTGGCCCCGCACTTTCACTGGGTGGGTTGACAGCAAAGCGGCCATGAAATTGCGCGTTGCCATGTTAATCCCATCCCGGTGTGACGAGTAACGAGAGAGTAAAACGCGCAGGAATTGGGATAGGTAACCTACTTGAGAAAGGTTTCCAATTTCCATTCTCAATCCCACCAGTACTATTTTTCACACCTCTCTTACTTGACTCTTTATATTTATTTTGATTTCAAAGGAGGAAGGACGATTTGGACATGTCCTTCACGAAATATTTCTCGGTATCCGCCTTTTTTTTCAATGTCACACAGACGGAGGACACTTTGAATTTCCTTGGGAGACAACTCTGATACTCCGGATAGACCAAGGAGGTCCTTTGATTTTCATGCCTGTCGTCCATTTCCCCCTTCCCTCATCTTCCCCGCCTCGCTCTTGGCCTTGTTCCTGATTACTATCCGCTATTCTTGGTCATTTGTTCCGGCGTATTGTTATTTACTTCGTGTTCATCGATTAGCTTTCTTTTTTATTCTTGTTGGTTCGGGGATTTGCCATGGACTTTTACGCCAATGCAACGAAGACTCATGACTTTTTTTTTTCTCTCTATCTCTTATACTTCTCATCTCGTTCTATGGTGGGTTTGTTCTCTTCCTTTGATATTGCAGTGGCAGTGTGTTCAATTGAGTTTTACTAGGCGTTGATGTTGGTGTTGATTTATCGTCTTTTTGGGTGTTTGTACCGTTATGATGAATGTTTTTGACTTGTTAGGAGCTGTCCGGTTATGATGTTGGCGCTCTTTGGGAATATGCTGGGTCTGGACAACCTTTACATCCGCTTCTCAGTCCAGTCCAGATTTTGCAGGATATGCACTCCACCGGCCCTGAAAATGAACTACACCATATACAGCATTGGTTCGGCCGAGTTGACTCTGCAGATTTTCGCTCGTTTGCATTGGAATGTCGATATCGGGGTCGACACATTGATCTACCATACTACATCAGCCATGAGCTCTTGTATACCTCTGTATATAGGCTCAAATATCAAGATTGAATTCAACATCGAATTGATCACTACGCCGGCAATCTTAGTTGTAACCTTAGATCGTGCTCTACCTATCGTAGCTTACCGAGGCTTCTGACTCTGTCTCTTGACTCCATCTAGTTCCGGCACCGGGTCCCTAGATACACAAATTGGCCGACGCCATAGAAGCAAACACTACAGTATGGACAGTACTATCAGGAGAACCGTAGCTGCATGAAAATGACATCAAGGTTGATTGTGGCGCCAGGTCCACTGTGGATGGCACTAGCCAACGCATAGGTTTGTGTTGGAGATCGGCTCAGGGCCGAGGGGTTCCGAAAGCTTTACGACTAAGTGTAATCCGTACTGTACACTCTTTTGACTGCTGGCTGCATATGCGATGAATGCTGCTTGCTGAGATGAGTATTAAAGAGTTTAGCAGATAATGCTCCGTGCGAGAGCTAGAATGAACTGAAAGTACCTGGTGGGCGCATCAGAAGATGCTGAATAACTAAAAGAGAAATTGACAAAGTTTGCAGAGAAGACCTGCAATCTGATAGAGACAGGACTCTTGAGTATGAACGCATTTTCATGCACCTAGTATCCCACCTAGAGCAGCACTAGCCACACCACCCATCCATGCTCCTCGCAAATATACTCATTCCTTACACTTTCCATGACCGCAAAGTATCACCAATTCTCAATCTTACCCCTCTACCCACCAGACCGGGACACCCAACCCAACCTAGTACGCAATCCGTTCCTTTCTCTGACTTACAACCAAATTATATTACACGATACTCCACAAGACAAAGACTCAGAGTCAAAATTCCGAATTCGAGCACCGCTCCAGCAACTAACACTCTTGGCGCATCACCACATCCCACCCCCGTTCATCCAACTCTCTAGGCATCTACATTTCTAGCTTCGGCGTCCGCGGACAGTGCTGCAAAACAGCCACATGCTAAGCTGACCTTTCCCAATCATAACTCTACGATTTAAAAATGGGTCTGTTTTTTGGTAATCGGTTACAATTCAAACAGGGTATAGACTTGAATAGGAAACTACTGCGTATAGTCTGTAGGGAGTGTAGGGGTGGACGCCAAGCCTTAGCCTGCCTCCACCGCTAGGCTGCCTTTCACGTTGAACGCTGATTCCTTCAGCCTTCACCGTTCAGCCCTAGGGGCTGGGCTGTGGCGTGGTACATGTACATGTGTAGGTAGTAGTATTGAGGGGAACTCGAACTTGGCGCCGGTAATACACAGTGGTCGAGAATGAGAAGTTGTCGACTGTAGTCGTTTTACGGATACCCGGCTGACGACTACGGTACAGTGGGGTTCCACGAGCTCAATACCTCGATTGTATCTGCCGTACCAAGAAGTCCTGAGGGAAGAGGGTCAAAACTTGTGCACGCTCACTGGAGTATATGACTATGAAATTGAGCATATGCACCCTACCAAGTACTAGGGTGTATGAACTTGCCGGATCCATCAAGAGACTGGAGAGGACGTCGGAGTGATTTAGGTTTCAGAGTCCAGTAGTCATCTTTCATGTGCATTAGAGTGTTCACTTGATGAGTTACTAGCGAACAAGCCAAGCGTGGTGTAACTTCTAAATTCTAACTTCTCCCTCTATATCTTCATCATATCTATACGAAACTTCCTCGTCAAAGCTCTGCAATCCTTCTCAAACCAACTCCAACGTCAAAAAACAATTCTTCCCGCTAGCAACATACCCCCCAAAGGCCTCACAAGCCTTGAATCCAAGTCCCCCATAAAACTCTCTCGCGCTCTTAAACGAATCATCCGTCCCTGTTTCCAGGAACAAAGCGACGTATCCCCTTCTCTTCGCCTCATCGATGATATATTGAACAATGGCCCGCCCTACACCCTTGCGGAGATGTGCCGTAGCCGTCCTCATGGATTTGATTTCACCGGTAGTGGGCGAGAGCTCGCTGAGTGCGCCGCATCCAAGTAGCTCCTCGCCTTCCCAGGCTGAGTAGACGGATATGGATGGGCGTTGGAGGGCTGACAGGTCAAGGACGTAGCAGGCTTCGGAGGAACTTTTGCTTTGGAGGTCTGAGACATGGAACTCCAAGAGGGAGCGGATTTCTGGGCCGGAGAGGTCGTCGAGTTTGATGAACATGGTTGTGAATTTGGCCTCAGGTTTCGGTTGAGATGCTTTCCTGAGATGAGATGAGTATAGAATGTTGCTGATGAAATGCTTGTTGTAGGCGATTGATAACGAGGCGGGTGAGTCATACCGCTTTTGGCGTATGTATGGCTACCATCGCAGCCCACTTGAACTAGAGATCTTCAGGAAAGCTGATTTATAATCTAGTTTCCCTCTCATTTTTTGGAATGCATTTTCCATGGATGTGGGACAGAATTTACTCCGTCGATCCATATCGAGCCTAAAACTATGTCATGCTCTGCTTGCAAAGGTTCAATATTGCATCCGCATCACTCATCAAGTGTTATAGGTCAATGTGAATTCTCTAAATGAGGAGATAATTTCAATGGCCTTCCTACCCCGTATATGGATATGGTATGTTTGTTTTCTGAATGGGTCAAGAGGAAAAGACGCTGTTCTATATTTTTACAACAGACCAGAGCACCTTGGCTGGAACATGAACATTGTCAATCAGAGCTTCAAAATGAACATGGGTTACTGATATATTTCTTGAAGGAAAATTTGGGAGGGCGTCATTCCGAAGAGTTCATCAGCGAACGTTGCCCAAATATCAGAACCATAAAGTCTGTCGTTGAATCATGCACCATCTCAGTCATACTAGATCGCTCAACTGAGCCAATCTCTCTAAAACAGTCTAACTCATCTCTAGCACGCTAACCGGGCCGCCTTGACGACGCAGCCATCCTCCTGCACCTATCTCTCAAAGACTACAACATCTGACACCGTGATCGGGCGACTCGCAATAACCCATTTAGGTGGCAAGCGACAAATATATAACATCGACTGCATTGCAATGCCTACAAATAGTAAATTGTCGATGCAATTGATTCAGAAGCCGGACTCATTGTTATCTCCCAACACTGCGACAACTACGTCGCCCTATCATGGTCGACAGACCCGATCGTAGTGGTTCCCTACACAATCACGACTCAACATACATCCCCTTGGGCTTGATTCTGATTTGAGAATCATGAAGTGAGAATCATGAAGTGAAAGGGCATGCCGTTGGCAATGGAATGATAAGTTTCCACGAACCAACTTACTTGTTCAAGGTAGCAATCTGTGCCGCAGAAACTGACTCGAATTTTGTGGATTCTGTAGGTTGGTACAGTGATATATTACCGAGATCAAGGCACTGCGGCAAAAGATCCATCTTGTAGATGTTGGCCGTGTGATCAAGTAGCGTCCTCATCTTGATGATCTTGAATAAGTCGCTGTTGATATTGCTAAGCTCAGATTGCAGCAAAGGGCTTCGTTGTTCTCACTCTTCTTCCTCAGGGAACGGAAGATGTTCCAGAAAGTTTTTTCCATAGTCCGGCTGACTCTCAATTGTCTTAATTGATATAAATTGATAAGTTAGCCTGTGCTTCTTATCGACTTTTGTAGTCACCGGAGTATTCTTCGAGGTATACATGTTCCTCCTTCCTTGCTCTCATTCTTGGTTTTGCTGCTAGGTTATTTATAATTTTCGTCTGCACATTGAGTGCTCGATAAAGACGGTAAAGGTACTTGAACGATAACTTTTCAAGTCATGAAGCGAAAACTGAGGCACAATTATCACTATGTATCATTCTCGCCCATGGCTTTTTCTCCGGAGAAAACTGAGAGAATTTATGCGTTGGAAGTAAGATAACTATCGAGCATTGATTGGTATAATTCCCGTATACCACCTGTGGGTTGCAGCCGTATCTGATTGAACTCGCGATGGGGATTTAGGCTCATATGTGTTAGATCGAACAATGACGCTGTTCTAGGGCAGACAGGACCGGTGGAAGCAAGTCAAGGTGCTCTCTCCGCTCCCTAGCTGTGTGATTATGAATCGAGACATGTCAGATTCCCACACGGTGATATAAGGGTACTCGACGCACGACCCTATCGAGTGAGCCTGGTAGGTATGCAGCTCGACATCTTTCGAGATCTTCATTCATTATTCATTCATTATTGCAGATGCTAGCCATGCCTGTAGGAAATGTATGTCCTCTCTGCAATGATCTTACCGTAAGTAATGATTCGAAAATAGTAAATTAAGATTCAGAAAATCATTCTATATGCTTTTGAAGGAATTGCTCACGGATCTCTATGGCTTATTTCAAAATGTGCCGCCGCAGCAGCGTGATCCGTTTCACTGCAGCAAGCTTCTGAGCCAAGGAGATAGTATAGACGGCGCGAGCGATATTCCATCATCTTCTTGTAAGGTCCCACGAGCTCCAAGACCAAAGCACTAATCACTTGACGCCCGCCCTAACGTGACTGAAAAGTCCTTTGAAAGTCTTGACATATCGCTAAATGCAGCGAGCAATCCTGCCAACTACGAATAGGAGATGCTCTATGCTGGAGAACTGTTCACTCGCCATCTGATACGTCAAGCATGTGGTTATTGAACTGGTCTGCTAGGTGTGGCAGCATGCGACGAAGGACATCAGAGTTACTCACTGTCATCGCCGCTCGAAGCGGAATCTTAATATGAGGAACGATTCTCGTGCTTATCTGCGCTAAGAAATCAATGAACCTAAACCGCGTTGAATTGTTCATTATCGGGCGAAATGATTCTAAGATGTGATAAAAGGTCCTCGGGCCGCTGATATTAGTGACGAGAACTGGTAAACACTCGTCGACTGTGCCAGGAGTCATAATGGCCTATTGCCGCGATGCTAGCAGCTTGCTGGTATACTCGGCCAACAGCATTTTTCAGGGATCTATGTCAACATCGTGGGCCTGGGCACCCCCTTTTCGGATCTGTCCGGCACTTCCAATCTCCATCCAAGGACTACTATTTGATTGCGGTGGATGCTAATTTCCTCCGGGGGCTGAGTAGTGTGGCTGAGCATCGGCCAAGCTCATGTGACTTCAGCTGATGTACCTCCAGATCGTGTCCATGCCGATCATGATTCTCAAATGATTGCATCATTGGCTCTGCATGAATATGCATACATGGGCAAAACAACCGACAGATGGCGACACTATCATGCATGGAGGGATGAGAACAGAAGTAGGACGTCGTAAAGCTAGGATTGAGGACAGAGTGTACAGCGGGGTAATGGACAATATGGGCTTAAAGTAGCGACATGCTTTCCATCTACCCCTGAAATCCCTGTCAAAAGATCGTAACCTCCTGAGGTGGCAAACTTGGAAGTGTGTTGACCTACACCACAACTATCTACGTGCTAGATATGCCCCTCCTCCCCCCCTAGTTCCACCAGAAAACGAGTAGTGCAGTCAATTACGCCAACGTGGCTGGACTTATTTCGCGCATTGGTCGCAGGCGCCACAACCATCATGGAATGCATACGTTGAGTAGCTGCCATCAAAAACCAGAATTTGGTTCTCCATGTGAATTGTACAGTACGAACATCGGTTGCCAGCCGATCAAGACCTGAAGCGTCTTAGTTGTAAAATAAGCTTTCATGAGCATCGCGTTGCCTTTCCGAGACTCACATTGCCCCTCCTCCTAAACCGAGCATACTGTAGACAATCCAGGCGCTGCATCCAAGTTCAAGCTCCTGGCAATAGAATATTTAGTGTGCTTATTGATGATCTTTTAGGACTAGAAGATCCCTAGTTAGACTCTCAAATTCAATAGCTGGAAAACTTGGCACCATAAGAGAGACGGATAGCGCAACTAGCGCTTATCCATTGCCCCTCATTTCCCCCTCTTTCGCTAAAACAGGTCAGATCGAGATCAGATGGGCTAGGATAATAACTCCACAGCTCAGCTCCCCGCTAGGATACCTAGTTGGGATTCCAGAGGGGGACCAAGGGTTCTTGAAAGAACCTAGCACGTCATTAGCATGTTCTACCTCCCCTCCCTAAGGACCCCGAGGCATAAACATGTTAAATAGCTCGTCCCCGGAGCTTCCGAACTTCTGTTCGTTCTGTTTTCCTTTTTGATCATCATTAAACTTGATTTCAATTTCTTGCAAACATGTCTTACAACAACGACAACGACGTAAGTTGATATGATCTTTGTTTTCCTACCCGTGCTGGACGGACATGCCAAATAGCCATTGTCCTTTCCAAATCCATACCCCTCCCATACCCATTCCTACTGGTCGTACCTTATGCTATATCATTGCTAACACAATATCTTCAGCGCTCTTACGGCTCTGGAGGTAGCGATTCCTACGGCTCCTCCAACCGCAACACCGACTCCTACGGCTCTTCTGGTCGTGACAACGACAACGACAACTCCTACGGCTCCTCCAACCGTAGCGGCAACGATTCATACGGATCGTCCAACAATGACTCGTATGGCTCCAGCAACAACGATTCCTATGGATCGTCTGGCCGTGGTAACACCTCCTCCTACGGCTCGTCCGGTCGTGACAACGACAACGATAACTCTTATGGCTCGTCCAAGAACGACTCGTACGGATCCGGCAACAACAATTCGTATGGCTCGTCCAACAACGACTCATACGGCTCCTCTAACAAGGACTCGTATGGATCCTCCAACAACAATGATTCGTATGGTTCCAGCAACAACGACTCCTTCGGCTCCTCCAACCGTGGTGGCAGCAACACATATGGATCCTCCAACAACGACTCCTATGGCTCCTCTGGCCGCAACACCGACTCCTATGGATCGTCGGACAAGTCTGACTCCTACGGCTCCTCCAAGCAGGACTCGTACGGTTCTGGCAACACCGACTCGTATGGCTCGTCCAACAACGACTCCTACGGTTCGTCCAAGAAGGACTCGTACGGATCCAGCAACACCGATTCGTATGGCTCGTCCAACAACGACTCTTACGGCTCGTCCAACAACGATTCCTACGGATCGTCCAACCGCAGTGACAACTACGGTTCCTCCAACAATGACTCCTACGGCTCGTCTAACCGCAGCGGCGGCGACAGCACTTTCGGCAAGGTCCTGGAGAAGGCTGGCGACCTGCTGGGAAGCAACACTCTGCAGGAGCGTGGCCAGGAGCGACGGGAGCAGAAGCGCTCGGATGATGACTACTAAGCTGCTGGAACAGTCTGGAAGTAATTCATTTCGTTGCGAATTTGCGTGAAATGTAGTTAGTTGCCTAGTATACAAATTGACTGTATTTACTTGGTAAAGATACAGTGAAATTCTCGAGTACGATTTAGTGCTTCGTATCAAATAAAGTGTCATAGACTAGGAAGCTACAGCCATGACTGATTGAAATGTATTCTTACAAAGGAAGTTGGTCAACTGACTATCTGTTAATTATTTACCTCTCTAGAAATGATGTCAATTCGGAACCAGGCACCTACGTTCTTGCAAGGTGTACCCCACTACACTACGGCTCCTTGACCTTACACTTCCATCGCAACCACCAGAGTATCGCATCGTGTAAATGAACGTTTAGATAAGTATTCAACACAAATTCTATTCGATATTTAGATTCTCATATAATAAAGCCTTAAGGGCAATGACCAACGTCTCAAAATACTGCGTAGAAAGTTCCACCTACCCCCCTCAGCCCTAATGACGTAACCGCATCCGGAAACTCCTGACTAAGCAGCCCAGCACCGCCACAGCCCGTAAGGCAGACAGACTTACACATTGGGGCCGAACTGACGTGAGTGGTAACTCGACGATCACCACTGCCTACCACCTGTTTCTGCTCCTGCCACCGCTGTCGCTCTACACCTGCCACGACAGCAAACACGAATCAAGACTCGGTGCCACTCCTCCACGCAATCAATCGACTTTCACACCCGCGAAGCACGTTACTAGGAGCACATCGCAGGCTGCCGCCATGTCGTGGGCAGGTATGTTGTCGCCGGGAGCACAAAACGGACTCGGAATGCTGCAATTTGACGAGAGAAGTTACTGACGATATCTCTGCGCAGGATTCAAGAAAAATGTCAACCGCGCGACGACGCAGGTGATGATGAAGACCGGTGAGTTTGTGGAATGCTACCCCGCAACGAGGCTTGAGGCTTGCGGGAAGACGGGATTGGGGTCACTACGCGAGAAACACGGGCTTGCACTCGGATGACTTGAATAAAAGGCTAATGATGGTGCCGTATAGGTCATGTTGAGCGGACAAATGACCGAGACTATGAGATTGAGGAGCGGTATGTCATTCCTGGAGGCGCCTTGTTAGGCCGTTGATCGACGTGGGTGCTGACAGGGTTATAGTCGGTACCGGACAATGGAGGCCGCCGCGAATCGGTTACAGAAGGAGGCGAAGGGATATTTGGATTCATTGCGAGGTACGTTGTCTCAGACAGGGCGAGCTGCCGCGCGAGAATGACAACTCACGAATGCCCATCGCAGCCATGACCGCGTCTCAGATGCGCATTGCCGAGACTATTGACGCCTTCTATGGCGACGCCGGTACTCGCGACGGTGTCAGCCGAAGCTACAAGCAAGCTGTGGAGGACCTCGACGCAGAGACCATCAAGGCGCTTGACGGGCCCTACCGGTAAGACCCAACTAGCAGCCCCGCAACCCCCAGCGACCAAACATGAATCTAAATGAACCAACCTCACAGTACGACCGTCCTCGACCCTATCTCCCGCTTTTGTGCATACTTCCCCGATGTGAACGAGTGCATCAAAAAGCGCAATCACAAACTCCTCGACTACGACTCTATGCGCGCCAAGGTTAAGAAGCTCGTCGAAAAGCCCGACAAGGACGCAACCAAGCTCCCTCGAACTGAACGCGAAGCCGAAATGGCCAAGCAAGCCTACGAACAACTCAACGAGCAACTCTTCACGGAGCTACCCCAGCTCATCGACCTGCGCGTGCCGTACCTGGATCCCAGTTTCGAGGCCCTGGTCAAGATTCAGCTGCGCTTCTGTGCGGAGGCGTACTCGCGTATGGCACAGGTGCAGCAGTACCTTGACGCCGAGACGAGGGATCAGTACGCGCGGGGTGACTTGGATAATCGTGTTGAAGAAGTTTTGCAGGAGATTCGGGAACTGAGCATAGCAGGTACTGTTTGAGGGTGAACTGGACAATTTCTAGTTCTTTGGAGTACTACTTCGCATATTGGGGCTGTGTGCTTAATTTTTTTTGAAGTTAGCCGTCTAATCATTATTTTACCTGGTTGATCTGACCTTCTCGCTGGATTTGACGAAGATTACGTGCTCTTTTATCTTTTTCCCTCTGGTTTGCTTCCTTTTTATCTAACATCCATTCTGTACTTGAAGCTGGGGCGGTTTTCTTCTTTTTTTTTAAACTCTTGGTCCTCTTTCTTTCTCCGGGCAGTCTCATGATAAAATCAAGTTCAATGTGGCGCATGGCGCATGGTTTCAATTGCAGACGAGGGGTATCATATCCACGCGCTCCAAAAAAGGGTATCTAGAGCTGACCTCTAGGTCTATAAAGTCATATCATACAATCGTCAACTCACACATAGACAGCTTCCCCAGGAAAGAAACAATCTCCATCCCATCATCAACCGACCCGATAAATCTCCTCCTCCAAAACATCTACCACACTCTCCGCCGCCCTATTCACAGCATCCAACTCCCGCCCCTCCATCTCCGTCAGAACATAATCTGCAACAGCATCCTTCTCCCTCCCAAGAGGCCTCCCAATCCCAACCCCAACCCTCAAAACATCCAACTCTCTCGCTAACCCATCCTCCTTCCCCCGCTTCTTCCCCTGCCCCTGCATTTGACCCGATCCCGCGCCCTGCTTAGCCTTTCCCGTGAACAACCCCTTCCCCCTCAACGTCTCCAAAATACTGATCAACCCCCGATGCCCTCTCAAACTCGCACTCTCCGGCCCACCCCGTTTCACCCTCACCTTTCCCAACGGCGCCTCAAGCTCATCATGCAGAATCACCAGCGTAGCCGGGTAGCCCGTACTCGTGCCGGTGGGCAACGGCCCGCCGGGGAGATCTAGCGCGAGCGCGTCGCGGGATGAGAGCCATTTTGTCATATTTTTGACCACTTTGGGGCCGGAGATGTTCATGAGCGAGGGGCTGTAGAAGGTAGTGTAGAGCGGGGAGATGGAGGGGTTGAGGCGGGTGCGGAGATGGGGGGTCACGGCGTCGAGAAGGATGTGGCCGGCGCTGTGGCGGGTTGTGCGGTATGGTGCTGGGTTGCCGATTGAGGCTATGAAGAGGAGGCGTTGTGGGGCTCGGGGGAGAGCCATGATTGTTTGTGTTGCTAGAGGATGAGGTGATTCGGGTGTCAAGGTCGGAGAGGCCGGGATCTGCGGTGATGCTGTCATGCAGTGGTGGTTGAGCGGTGGCCGCTGGATCGGAGTGGATTGAGTGAAATGATCGGGCCTGAGGGTGTGGCGCGGCGTGGCTGGTCGGAACGGTTGGTCCGAGACGCTGAGAGTCGAAGGATGGAGATATTCAAAACACAGTGTATGTGTATGATCTGTACTATAGGAATAAAATATTGGATGCGTGGGAAGAAAAGAATTGTCGCCAAAGTCAATCTCTGTGCACCGAATGTCTGGATCAGGAACGGGAGATCATCTCGTGACTTTGGGCCTTTCGTGGGACCACTCGGGGGCGCCGTCGGAGCCTTACCCGTTAAGGAAAGACCCTCGGGTATGGGACCAAGCTGTCGGGTTCCCTGCTCTCTGCGCACGGATGGTGGGGAGGAGGACAGAAGTACGATGACAGGGGTCAGCGATATAGACAATAGCGAAACCAGACCACTGGGTCAGACAGCCTTGCCTAGACTGTTTGATACACTGCTAGGGTCGGGGCAGCACATCTGTAGTCAATCAACAGGGCTTCCTGGTCGAGATATGGATAGGTTGGTGGTGGGCGAGCTCTGATCCCACTGAGCATAGTCCCGGAGATGAGCAGCAACGAAACAACCCACCACGACAATCCACCACTGGATGGATCACGGAATTTCTCCGTCTTCAACCCCCTGATCGTGCCACCTCACACTGTAGAATCCAGTATGGCCCTGTGAAACAACTGATCAGGACGCGTAGAAGACCGGCAAATCGGAAACTAGAGGCTAGGGGGCCCTACTGCAAGTATAATGCGCTTTCGCTAATTTTGTGTCCTATTTGCCGGCAGTCCGTGCAACCGGAACAGTACCGCTTATCCATGGCTCCGGTAGCCCATGGCTATTCTTTCCCTCGTCGGAAACCTCGCTGATCGCGATGTAAATAGGTACAATTGCACTCGACAAGTCCTAACCCCTGGACACCTCTGCTCCAAAAAAATGTCTAGTAGCAGCAGGGGCTATGTTTGCTTCCACCTTGCTATTTGCCATTGTGCCTCAACACCTGATCCTTGCCCAGTGGTCCCACCAAAACCACTCTGTCGGGTCTTCCCCCATTCTAACCTTCCAACCGGGTCGTGCATAAGCTCCAAAGCCAAACACACACACACACAAATACTGGCCCGGCCAGGCCTCGGCCCCACTTTAGCTGTCGAACCTTTTCCCCGCCGCGATATTCCGAGAAAAGGGATAGCACATGCTTTACGTGAGAGTAGTGAAAAATTCTGAAACAATTGGGTACAATATCACCTCTTCGTGGCTGTTGGGTTCTATAAAAGCCATGAAGTACTTGTGTGATCCTCGACAGTCTATGAAGATAGAAGGGATGGGGGAAAGGGGGGGCATGAATGCACACCAAGTCCGTCCCGACTGGTCAGGGCCCAATTTCCCATAGTTTTGGAACGTCCCCGCTGGCTGGGAGGCTCCACTGGGTGACGAGAATGGAAATGGAGGCCTGCCGGTTTGGAAGCTGGATGTGGCCAGGAGGGGAAGTGCGTATAGTAAATTACAAATAGAGTTATAAACCGGATGACAATCACTCACAGTGTAGTATTCCCCAGAGAGGGCGAAATCAAAGGCTGTAACGGACCAAGAATAGTCTATTTTCTTTTCTGGATATGCCCGTGTGTATGTACTTTATTCGTGACTTGATCCCGTCTAGTCAACGTGGCCTGATAGCACTCCTTTCAATAGAGAAGTAATGTACCCATTCTTAACTATTTCCTTCATTGCTTTTCCCCTTCTGACCCAAACTATCGGGTCTGGAATATCTCATGTATCAACAGTTCAACGCCTTTTTTTTTCCCCATGATCTGTCGGAAATTTGACTTAATTCCTTTTTGCTTTCCAAATCCGTCAATTCTTGTCAAGAACAGGATTATAGCAACATACTCCGCTATAGTACTCCGTACAGTACAGTAGATGAGCCAGCATATCCCGTCACCCATCTTATTCTGGCATCGGTGGAAGTTGTACTTTCGTATTCCATATATCAAAGTTTGTCCATGTACGCTTATACTTCTGGTACCGCCCATTAGTATGTAGTGACGTCTCACGACCCATATTGTCGGGTCTTGCCCCCCCAATTCGGACCGACTAATAGCAATGCTCCATATTTTATTATTCTTCCGGCACTGAAGAGGGGCAGGGAAAGAAGAAATTAGGCCCCGAAAATTTGTGATTACAAGTGCTAGTTCCCCAACTTAGTCGGGCTTACTTCTTAACTCGTCGGCTACTACTTTACTTGGCGAGAGCCTTCAAGGCTTGGACTTTGATTCTTTTTGTGTGCTAGTTCCCCTTGTCGTTATTCTCTCCACTCATGCCAGCGCCAACAGAACTTTACTTTTACCTTCTCCCTCCCCTTGTCTTTGAACTTCTGTTGACTTTTTCCTCTCTTTTCCTTTTCTCCCTTTATCCCGTCCATATAGACGTTGCGATTAACGGCAATCCCCCGGCCTCGACGTTCTTTATTCCAGCTATGCAATAATTGATACAGCATTTTACCTCCGTCTTACGATCTATACCTCGGGTAAAAAAACCCGTCCAATCGTTCCGTCTATATCCACGGGTAATCTTATTTGTGAATTCGTTGAATTGGTCACGGTTCAGCAACATCCTTTCCTACCTGTCTAATCTGTCGAACTTTCTCTCCATTGGCCGTCCGGAACTCGTCATTTCATGGACGACAAACCAATACAGCCAGCAGAGGACAATGACCTGGTCCCCGATGAGAACCAGACATATCCGAATATCGACCCCGAGTCCGAGTCCGATACTGAATCCTTAAACGCCGCATCCTTGTACGTACATCGACGACGCACGAGTCCATCATCACGCTCGATTCCCACTGCCCAGGCCTAACCCGATCCAAATTGTACCAAACACAAACCCTAACAACTCGTCCCAGAAAATCCACTCGCTCATACTGCCCTCTCGCCCTCCAACACATCCACGAAAATGGTCGCCGGTATGCAAATGAAAGCTACTTCATGCCCAACGACGAACCAGAACTCACCCGACTCAACATCGTCCACCAAATCTACCTCATTGTCCTCGACGGCGCCCTCACAACAGCCCCACTACCCCCAACACCACGCATTCTCGACATAGGCACCGGCCCCGGTGACTGGGCCATTGAAATGAGCGCCGCCCACCCTACATCGACCATAATCGCCTCGGACCTAACAGTCTTCGACTCTGGCGTCGGCCACCTCGCCCTACCAAATGTGGATTTCCAACTCGCCGACGCACGCACACAATGGACATACCACGAACCGTTCGACCTCATCCATCTCCGCGGCCTATCAGGCGCATTCCAGGACTGGGCTGCAATATACGCCCAAGCATTCGAACACTGCAAACCAGGCGGCTATATCGAAGTCGCAGACTCCGACCCCGCTGCAGACACAATATCTTTCTCCCCACTAATACGACCAGAAAGTGAAGCCCCAAATCCAGCGCTACGCACATACACCGCAGCGCTACGGTCCGCGGCCCAAGCCGCAGGTTACCCACGCGACCTCGCCCATCTAACCACCGACGCGCTGGCCGCGGCCGGGTTCGTGGATGTCCGCGTTCTAGAACGGACAGTACCGATTGGTCTATGGTCAGAAGATGTTGCGGAAAAGACGCTGGGCAAGATGGCGCTTGTTACGTTGGTGGAGGGGTTGGAAGGGTATGCGTTGCGGCCGTTGACAGTGTCGGGGGGTTATACTACTGATGGGGCGAGGGAGCTGTGTGAGGCTGTGAGGGGAGAGCTTTTGGGGGTCAGTGGGTTGACGGTAAAGGTGAAGATTGTTACGGGGAGGAGGCCTGTTTCCTTTGCGCAGAAGAAAATGGATTTGCTGGCGAGGGTTATGGCTAGGTCGAAAATTGTGCAGGAGCAGATTGAGAGGGAGGAGTAGAGAAGACTATGGGAGATGGATCCGATTGAAGTGTTTCAGATATGGGAGTTCAGCCTGGAGCTTGGTGTTTGGGGGTTCTTGTAGTATACATATTTACACATTCTGATGCATGCAAGCAGGGCTGGAACTTGAGTCCTGCTTGCCTATTATCTCTAGCGAAACCTAGGTTTTTACCATTGAGGGAATATAGCAATAATCAATATCCTGGTACAAATAGCAAACGCTTCACAATAGCTCAACCTCTCAGCCAACACTCATTTGAAAAGTGTAGAAGTACGGAAATTTTGGAAATCCCACGCACCAAAAAGCCGAGCCGTCGATGGAGTAATGGACTCCAGACAGATGGCAATTACGCACTCCAATTTGGTTTCGTATAGTACGCAATCGAGTACCTCTTCGGAATAATCGCCTCAGAACGCGATCCTGATCTAAAATCAACCTTCACCGAAGGCGAATGCATGACCAAATGACAACTTTGGCAGCTAGTCAATCATAACTAGCGATTATCTGCATAGAATCACCGACATCCACAATGATCTTCGCCTAATCCTTGGACGCCATTCTACGGAAGACACCCGGATTCCGCCGATCCTCGACATGCGGTCTGTCGTAGAGTCTGGAAGAGCATCGTGCTACTGCCAAAAACTATGTGCTTATTAATACGTATAATGGTGCCACCGGTGAGTTTTGAGGCTGAGATGGAGGGGTAGTGCAGGAAACGGAATTCGTTTTTGGCTCAGATCCTCGGGGAGTTTATCTGGAAGAACATGATTCTTCAAGATAACACCACTCTGAGTTTGAAGGCCATGGAGTAGAGCAGTCCAGATCTCTGCTCGGGAATATACCATTGAACAAAGATCGAGAGTCTCGTATGTTGTGATTGTGATGGACGTGAAAATACGGAAATCCTCAGTAGGGAAAAATTCTGTCTTTGTGGAAGTATTATTGTAATCATAGTTCAAGTCAATTCATTAATAAATTCAGCTTGTTTGTACTACTTGATACTTCTTCATAAGGTGCGGTCTTTTCAGGAAGATCATGCCTGATAACAAGGGTATACACGAATGGAAAATAATCACTTTCCCGAACGGATTGAGTGGGTCCATATCACCTTCCTCAATCCCAAACTGACCAACCAGAGAAGCTCTTAAACAGTGCCCTGAGCTCAAGTAAAGGATGGAAGTTAATCACATTGCTGCTCCTCTATGAGCCACTCCTCAGCAGGTGACGAGAGATAAGTACCGATGGGCAGGAAGTCGGTTCATTTGAGGATGAAATCTGGATATGAAGGCAGTATATCCTACGCGATACCGTGAAAATCGGGTCTCACTCATTTTTGTATCCGTTCTCGAGAATATTCAGCTCTCTGCAGGAAGATACAGTAAATTCACACGATATGCGCTCAACTAAAGATGCATATTCCGAAAGCGATTTCAATAATTTGTGATCCAGAGGCTCTATAGTCTCCATTCAGGATAGACATATACAGTTGCTAATTCCCTTATCCGGAGTATTCGTAGTGGTGTCTTGTATCTCGGAAGTACAAATTCAATTACCATTCGCTAAAGACATAGATCAGACGAGATTGGGCATCATATCATGACTTGAAACATGAATGCGATCTGGCATTGGCTACTCAGACTTGCGACAGGAGCCGCTGGCATTGAAGCTTGAAACTTATGATGGAGTGCAAGGCTACCAGAAGGATTCATCTCGAAATTTTAACGTTATCCAGAACACAATTGACAGAAAGAATCAAACCTCGATTGAGGCATCTATGTTCATTCGACATATATAGGGTATGTGCCGAGCAGATAATAACAAAGACCATGCTTTTGGATACTCCCCAAACCCCATGCGAAAGGAAACAAAAATAATCCAGAAACAAAAGATGGAATGCAGAAGACCCGTCCCATAGCCAATCCCGTAGCTGCTTACAGCTGGAACTTGGTCCGCTCCTTCTCCATCCCACCCTTCCATTCCCACTCCTGCCCGCTGGTTCGTTGAATACCTTTGTCCACACGGCGCAGCTTCAATGTAAACCGCGGGCCGAGCTCTTGCAGACCAGTTCGGATGCCCTCAGCACCCTCCATCTCTTTACCATCTGCGCCAACAACCGCCTTCTCCGTCTCGCGCTTCTCACGGAAGACATATCGATGGCGGCGCACGAAGATGTAATCACGCTGGTTGTGCAATGTGACAACCTGACGACCTTCAAAGTCTGGCTGCGGTGGGAAGCACTGCTGGAACATGCGGGCAGTGAGCAGACCAAGCGGCGTACGGAAGTTGTTGAGGATCAACTCAGGCCAGTGACCAGTTGCGCGACCATGACCGGGAAGCCGTTTGCCCTCGACCCAGTTGCTGATGCTGAAGTGGAACGTCGGACCAATGGGGAGATGCACGATAATCAAGCCGCTGGGCTTCTTTTGGTCCTCTTGCAAAACCACCACGGACGTGAAATTACGGTTCGCGGCGAACTTGGAGATCTCGCGGATGGAGAACTTGTGCGAGTAGCGATGTGCTGTACGACGGATGTACACACTGTTCGGGAACAGGTCTGTCAGAATGTCGGCTTCGTTGTGGAGGGTGGAGTTGATAGCGGTCGTGATGAGGATCTTGGGGGTAGGGGGGGTTTCGTTTGAGAACAGCGAGGGGAATTTGGCGGCCAGTGCTTCAGGAGCGAGACTCAGGTTTGTACTGCGGGTGGATTGTGATGGGCTGGTTGCGCGTTCGGTGGCAGTGGGTAGCGATGACTTTTTACGTCCGCGGCTCGAGTCTTTCGCTCCGTCGTCGTCGTTCTCCTCGTCATCCTCGTCATCTTCGTCGCTCGTCGCGATCATACTGTCGATCGATTCATTGTCGGACTCTCCGGCATCACTGTCATCCTCGCCCTCCTCCAGTGGCCGGTTCAATTCGTCCTCTTCTTCCTTCTTGGCCCGCTTGATACGCTCGATGTCGACACTCAATCCCAGACCATCCTCCTCTGCGTCACTGCCGGCTTCATCCCAGACACGCTTTCGCTCGAGGGTCAGGGGGATATTGCGACGCAGGCGCTCTTCCCGCAATTTGGGGTTCTTGGCTTCTTCCTTCTTGAAAGCATGGCGCTCCTGGTGCCGTTCCGCATCCTTTGCTCTCTTGCGCTTGATGTGCATCATCTTCCGGCGCAACTTGTTCTTCGTTTTGACCTCGCCAGCGCCAGGCGGCGGCCGTCCCTGACCTTTCATGCCCATGGTGAATGAGGGACCTGGTGGACTGCAAATGAAATTTTGGATGAGCGACTTGACGGAGCTTCAAACTGATCTTCGCCGATAAAATAAATTATTTCGGATCATCAATTCTCCGGGATGGGCCGGGCACCATCTTTTTGATTGATGTTGATCGCCCATAAGGGGGATTGAAAAGACAGGGAAAAAAAGGAAGAAAGTGCACATCCATTCCTTTTTCCTTATTTTTTTCCCAGTACTTGTATTTCTAGTATTCTTTGTATTATATCCGTGGTGTGTATGAAGTCCAATAAGGGGGACTTCTAGGTGGATGACTCAATTGCTGCCGCGCCTTTTCCTCCCCCGCTCTTTTCTTTCCCCTCCATCCGTTCAGTTCAGGACTTTCACCTGCTCGACCGCGCTCCAGAAGAAGTCCAATCGCAACCCCAAGATGGCCACCGTCACCACCAAGACCGGCCAGGCGGTCGATCGCCTGGTCCTGGACTCAATGCTCCGCCGCCGCATGTTCTACACCCCCTCCTTCGAGATCTATGGTGGCGTCTCTGGTCTTTATGACTATGGCCCACCCGGTACCGCCTTGATCGCCAACATGACTGAGTTGTGGCGCAAGCACTTTGTGCTCGAGGAGGACATGCTCGAGGTTGACTGCACCATGTTGACCCCTCACGACATCCTCAAGACCAGTGGGCACGTGGACAAGTTCGCCGACTGGATGTGCAAGGACCCTAAGACTGGCGAGATCTTCCGTGCCGATCACCTGGTGGAGGAGGTTTTGGAGAACCGCCTGAAGGGTGACAAGGAGGCTCGTGGCCAAAAGGTCGAGGTCGACGCTGAAAAGGAGGCCAAGAAGAAGAAGAAGTCCAAGGGCGAGACCAAGGCCGTCAAGCTCGACGATGCCCTCGTCAAGGAGTACGAGGAGACTCTTGCGCAGATCGACAACTACGACGGTCCCGATCTCGAGAAGCTGATCACCAAGTATGACATTCGCAATCCCGCTACCGACGGCAAGGTCGAGCCCCCCGTCGCTTTCAACCTTATGTTCCAGACCTCCATTGGTCCCAGCAGCAACATGCCCGGTTACCTTCGTCCCGAAACCGCTCAGGGTCAGTTCCTGAACTTCCAGAAGCTGCTCGAGTTCAACCAGCAGGGTATGCCATTCGCCTCTGCCTCTATTGGCAAGTCCTTCCGTAATGAGATCTCCCCACGTGCTGGTCTCCTGCGTGTGCGTGAGTTCCTCATGGCCGAGATTGAGCACTACGTCGACCCCAAGGGTGGTAAGAAGCACCCTCGCTTTGTTGAGGTTAAGGATGTCGAGATGTCTCTGTTGGACCGTAACGTCCAGCTGTCCGGCAGCACCAAGGTCACCAAGATGACCATCGGCAAGGCTGTCGAGACTGGTCTGGTTGACAACGAGACCCTGGGTTACTTCCTGGCCCGTATCCAGGCCTTCCTCCTGAAGCTGGGTATTGACTTCAACAAGCTGCGCTTCCGTCAGCACATGGCCAATGAGATGGCGCACTACGCCGCTGACTGCTGGGACGCTGAGCTGCAGACCAGCTACGGCTGGATTGAGTGTGTCGGCTGTGCCGATCGTAGCGCTTACGATTTGACCGTCCACAAGAACAAGACCGGTGCTCCTCTGGTCGTCCGTGAGACGCGTGCCGAGCCCCTCCGCATTGAGGAGTGGCAGGTCGATGTCGAGAAGAAGAAGTTCGGTCCCCGCTTCAAGAAGGACGCCAAGACTGTCGAGAACGCCATCGAGGCTCTTTCCCAGGAGCTGCGTGAGAAGCTGTCGCTGGACCTTGAGAAGGACGGCAAGATCGAGATCGACGTTGAGGGCGTTGGCTCAGGCAAGGTTGAGATTGAGAAGGATCTGATTCGGATTGAGAAGCGCACTCGTGTTGAGAACGTCCGCGAGTACACTCCCAACGTTATTGAGCCGTCCTTTGGTATCGGCCGTATCATGTACAGCATGATCGAGCATGTCTACTGGTCCCGTGCTGGCGATGAAGCCCGCGGTGTAAGTCATGGTTGAAACAACGCGTTCAATGTCCTTATGCTAATGAGTTTATAGGTCCTCTCCTTCCCCCCATCCATCGCCCCTACCAAGGTCCTGCTGGTGCCTCTCTCCACCAATGCCGCCTTCAAGCCCCTGACCCAGAACCTGAGCATGAAGCTGCGCCGTCTGGGTATCTCCAGCCGTGTGGATGACTCTTCCGCTAGTATTGGTAAGCGTTACGCGCGTAACGATGAGCTGGGCACTCCCTTCGGTATTACCGTCGACTTCCAGTCCGTCAAGGATAACACCATCACTCTGCGCGACCGCGACACGACCAAGCAAGTTCGTGCCAGCGAGGATGAGATCCTGCAGGCTGTCAAGTCTCTCGTGGATGAAGACGAGACTTGGGAAGATATTGTCAAGCGTCTGCCTGAGTTCACTGGTCAGGAGATCGAGTAAAGTGTAGAGCACAATCGGGTCGAGGGGAAATTTTCATTTGGCATTCTAAAAATATACACCATTTCCAATTTTTTTTTCCCTCATTCATTTCCAGAAGCTTATCCAGTAATAATCCTCCGACGGGAACATTAATTCCATTTACCTTTTGTAGCGTCCGTGTCTCTGATCTCATGCCAATAGCGCATGCTTGATTGCAACTAAGCTCCGCTCCCCAATCAGGTCTACCGCGCCAAGAATCCGGGGCAACCTCGTCTCGCCGCATCTCCCCAACTGTCCTCTTCCTTGTCTCAGGAGAGTACGTCCCAACATAGACCCTATGGCGCCTATTATTCATTCCGCCAAACTCACAGTTTCCTGTCCTCTGTTCGCAGCAGACTTCGACCCGCGCAACAACGGGCGTCTGCTCGTCGGCGGCGGAGGCGGCGAAGGCCGTAGCGGAGTCGGGAATAAGATCGTAAGTGGCGCGTGCTTGTACCTCGTGTTTTGAGTCTCTGCAAATTTAACTGGAGTCTCAATTTAGTCATTGATTGATACATCACGTCGAGATGAGATCACCGAGGTCGTGGAGATTAATTTGTCGCGCGACGAGGATTCGGTGACGTCGCTCGCTGCGGCGCCGCAGGTTGGCGACGATGAAGGCTCGCTGGTCGTATTAGCCGGTATCAACAGCTCTCTTGAGGACCAGGAGAAGAACAACGGCAATCAGCACATGCGATCCTTCCGATTCGAAGCGCCTCGAAAGAACAAGACTGTGGTCGCGACAAAGTCACAGGACGGCGCGGAGGCTTCCAAGGACACAAAAGCGAAGAAGGAGAAGACGGTTGAGGAAGTGATTCCTGGAAAGGCAGATGCTCTATCGCGTGCTTCGATTTTCCGTACAAAGGGAGATGACTCTGGCGATACCTACCAACGAGTCTTGAGGTTGTCTCCTTGGAAGAAGTCCGCCGATAGCTCAGAAAAGAACGGCCAAGCTACCAGAGTCGGCGCTATTGCGACCGGTCTGGCGCAGTCTGGCGAGATTGTGTTCTTCGCAGTCACAGCGGGACCTACCGAGTCAGATGTCATCGGTCGTATCCGTCTCGACAGCAACGAAGAAGCCGAGGACGTGGACTTTGCCAGCCTGGAGGATGACCCCGAGCAGACAGGCGACGCCCGCGGTAAATACCGTGTGGCATATACCAACGGCGCCGATGTGATGATTGGCGAGATATCTTCTTCTACCCGCTCCAATGCCGCTCCCGATGTCCGCTGTGTCTATACCATTCCTCTACCCAGCAGCGGCGCCCGTGCTGCTCGTCCTAAGTTCCGCGCCTTGCGCTTCCTCTCCACAACAGCACTAATTCTCCTCCAAAATGCGCCAAATCGTAGCGGTTGCGAGTTGGTCATTCTTCGCTTGCCCAAAACTGGCAACGGCACTGCAACTATTGTACGACGTCGCAAGCTTCCTCGGAGTGTTCAGATTGGCCTAGGCCTTGATATCTGCCCCCTTGGTACCAACCCAGCTGGGCAACAGCAGACTATTATTGCCGTCAGTGGCAGTGACAACTCCATTCCATTGTGGACGCTCGAATACGGCCCAAACAAAGGCTACGGCGCGATCCGACCCTACACAACCCTCCACGACGTGCACCCATTCTCCATGACGAAACTCGTCTTCTCCCCCTTCACAGCTCCCGCCCACCCTGTCACTCCTGACGTGCCTCCCCAAAGTGTCAAGCTCGCCTCCGTTAGCATGGGCAACACCATTGTTGTCCACACTTTCCCCCTCTCCCCCTTCCCTGCCACCTCCCGCACCCCACGCTATGTCCTATCCTTGCCCGGCCCCACCGAGTTTTGGGAAGGACTGTACTTTATCCTCGTCCTGCTCTTCTCTCTCGTCCTCATCGCAGTGTCTATGCTCGCCTTCGCCGAGATTCGTGGTGGTACGCCACCTGTCCTCGGTGCGGCGCAATGGCTGCCTCCATCATGGCGCAATGCTATTGTCAACGAGTACACGCCGCCCGCACCAGGCAAGGGCTCATACATCGATTACCTCCTCTCACCCAAGGCACAAGAAACCGTGCCCGTGGCCAACGTGGTCATCAAGGAAAGCCAGCTCGAAAGCTTGAAAGATATCCTGGACCGCGTCCACAGTGCTGGCGCTGCACCAATCGATCTCGAAACTGTAAGCCCACACGAACTGTCAGTCATTCTGCGCTGCCACGATGGGCAAACTGCCGAGCAAAGCGTCCTCATCGAGACAGTGACTTCGCACCGGGGTCATGACGCCGAAGCAGAAAAGCTCCGCACCTGGGCCGATCTCAATGTTGAGGACAAGGCTGCGTGGAAACGGCGATTGACTGATGCCGGTCGCTGGGTCGCTGATGAAGGCGAGGCTGTGTTGAAGGGGGTTTTGTTTGGTGAGGCTTGTGGGCAGTTGCGTCATGCTGTTGAGCAGGGATTGCCTTGATACGACAGTAAGATTGTGAGGAAGGTGCAAGGTGTGTTTTCGTACTCTGTACTTGGGCTGGAGTTGGAATTGGCAATATCTGATGCGTCGATGGCTTTCTTTGATCTGTATGATTTGCTAGATATACTCTTTTACATGATAAATGAAATTTGACTTTGCTGTGAAATGTTGATTAAATAATTTGTTAACAGATTTCAGTCAATCGGATGCCGATATTTCTGTTTGATCCAGATGTTCGCGTCTGATACAATCTTTTCCGACAGGTACAGTAAAGGGCCAGATTCAGACAGTGCGATATTCGACATGGCCCCAGATGGAGAGTGTTTCCCGGCCTATACTCGATGCCTGAAAGAGATTCCTTGATATCTGGCTGAGCGTCGCGGGGAGAATATCGGTAGTCGGCTGTAGCTCAACCTTGGGCTCTATGTAAATTGCGACTCAAATAGTCAGATCACCGGCCCACTCTATGATACTTGTCAGGATCGCCAGGACGCCACACCACTAGTAGTTTAAGATAGTATAAGAACTCCAGATGCAGGTATAAAGAAGTAGGGATACAGCAATCACTGGATCTGGTGAATATTGCTTCTGTCGCTTCGGAAAACTATATATTCACGGTCTGCGCTGCAAATGTATAATCTCCGCGAGAGTCTATATATTTGTGCGGGCAAACCTAACCTCGAGTGCAGAATGTGTTCACTGAGCGTGGTATGGCCTGCCCATTGATGTGTGAACAAATCCAAGAATCCTCCGCTATTCTGCACGATTGACTATGTTGTCAGATGTGTCTATCCGAAAGGTCTTTTCATGAATGAGGCGGTATGTAATGATCTCATTCCCTGACGCTGATGACTTGGCTTATCTACTTGGATTCAGAGCAGGATCGATCCTATGTGCCTGTGAAAGACTGGCTACGAATCCGGGAACCCAGTTCACAAAAGCAACGGAATTTGAATGAGGATTTTTGAAGATCACAGACTAAAAGGCTATATATGGTCATTCCAGCAGCTTTCATTCCTCGAAGTGTCCGTCCCATGTCGCTATCAGATTGTAAATGCCCAAAATCCGTCTGTTAATCATCCATTAGGAAGTTCTGCTTCGTGTAAATATCGGGTTTTATATAATGCATAGAAGGAGGTTTTTGTGGTACTAGATCAACTTTTGTTAAAATCTACCCATGTACGATACTTATTTTCTACAAACTGCAAGAATCGCAAGGTAGAATCTACACATTCATCTTAAAAAGTCAGCGATGGGTAAGCATCCTTTCGTCAGTCTGGACTTATAGACCCTTTGCTACAGCCCTTTGCTGCATCTTTCCACTTGAAGCCCGTAATTTGCGGTCGATCTCTGCAATAATTTCAAGCTAGCATAAGGTGCCTTAGTAGGATGTGCATGGGCCTGAGAAAGGAGTCACTTGGGGAGGGCGTTCTTTTAAGCGGGTATAAAAAAGCCTTAGAATCATGCATCGGGTGGCCGTTATAAACCCGCCGTATGTGATGCAGGTGCCCGTTTCTAGCGTTACACACACTTCACGGCACATCAGGGTAATTCTCAGTCTTCCGGATGTAAGTGACGCCGATTTAAGAGCTCGTCATACTAATTTTGTTACTTGAATGCGAATTGGCCTAGATATTGGGCTCATATTTTGTAAAGTTCATCTCATATTACTCGCATTTATTCGTCATATTACTCGCATTTACTCGTCATATTACTCGCATTTATTCGTCATATGCCGCGGATTTTCTCTCAGATATCTCTCACTTGGTTGATTCACATCTTAGATAGTCCATTTCTGCAAACTACCTAAGCTCCTGCCACCTACTCCACCAAGTAGTCGCTTCTTCAAGCAACGGGAGCGAACAAAGTCTCATCCATCCCAGGCCCTAGCTTCGGCCGGCTGTCCTTGTAAAAGGAGAAGCGAAGCTCAACCCCAGCCGCGTCACAGGCCACCTGTAGTGCCGCAAATTCGGCACGCACAACCCCAAACCAGAGCTCGCCTTGATTCTCAGGGCCCAACCGAAGCAAGCACAGCTCGATGACCTGCAGTCGGGGATACTGATCACGGGATGAAACCATGGCACAGAGGGCATTGTCCATGATCGCCATCTCGCGATCAATAATCTCCGACAGGCACAGCTTCTCCACACTGCTTGGGAATTTGTCAAGCAAGTCCAGTGTGGGTTGGAGGACTCCCTGTGTGTACTTGAAAAAGAATCCCACAGGGATGTCGATTTCGCGTAGAAGGGTGAATTCCGCCAGGGAGCCGAAAGACCAAACACGAGGCCGGTAGGTGATCATGCGGTACACCTCTGCGAATGATTTCCCGCGGAAGTCCCAATACCCCAAGTACAGCACCTGGAGACTATGCTTCTGGGTCACCAGGGCATCATAGAGGTACTGAGGGGTCCAAACCGGGAACACACCAGTCATGCCGTCGTCCATGTGCTCGTACATGAAGACCTGGAGATTTGCACAGGCAGTGACGAACCGGAGTATGCTGGATCTGGCATGGACATGGCTCAGGACTAGTCTTATGATTCCAGAGGACCGGTGCGGGGGTGGGATTGCCGGGACTATCTGGATATGGAATTCCTCCGGTCTATCGGTGAGGTTTTGTCCGAAGAAGGATCGCATGGACGGGAAGTGTAGGAATGGGATGAAGTCCAGATGTGGGTGAGAGGTGAAGATTGAGTTGTCGGACGCAAAGACTTCTTCCAGGAAATGCAGTGGCTTGAATGAGAAATCGATTGCGCCAGTTGCGATGCGGGAGAGAAAGAGAGTAGACCAAAACTTGACCCCGGTGGAATGATCTAATCTCAAGAATCGCAGGTTCGGGACAAGGAAAAAGAGCAATGCCATCCAGGCATCAGGCAAACCTCTGATGAGATCATGTTGCCATCTGAAACGTTCTCTGCGGTCCGGGCAAGCTCTGATCAAGATATCGCGGAATGGCTGCGTGTGAGGATTATCCAGAATTCCATCTTCATCAGAATCAATGAAAACAGTGAAATCCTCGATGTCAGTGTACAGAGCAAAGTTGAGGTCATAACCGCCAATCCAGAGTCCCTGTACGAATGATGCCAATACAGAGTTCTCCCGAAACGAGCGGGCTAGTCGAAACAGTCGTCGCTGTGGATGGTCCACTTCGAGGGAAAGGTAAACCTGGGCAACGAGTACGCGATACCAGGCTCGGCAAACCAGCAAGAGTTGAGAAAGTTCGGAGAAACGCCACGAAACAGGTGGTCCAGGGCCATAACGAACAGGCTCCTGGTTGAAGTAGTCGAAAATGAGATAGAGAATTTCGTTCGGGATGTGAGGCATTGTGAACGGATGTGTACGTAGTCGCCGTGCAGTCTTCTTTGGATGGAATCAAAGCGTGTTCAGGATTTCTCACGCACGTTTGAAGCACAGAGATGAAGCGATTGGCGATCTTCGTGGAGCGTGAAAGGATGAAAGATGGCGGAGAGGAAAGAAGAGAAGATCGAGAAGAGGGAAGAAGAAAAGATGATCTCTTCTAGGCAATGTCTGGAAGAAGGCAGCAAACGACCACGACGATACGATACGATGCGACGATGATACGATGCCTCCGGTAGACCAAAGACCCCATCGAAGCCCCGTAATGAATCGTTTTGCGTGGGCGAGTGGAAGTTCAAGAGCTTGAACCGGAAGGACCTGGACGATTGCCTATCCAGGCGGGAACAAACGACCAGTACTTGCTGATAATAGCATATATTAGCGTTTCAAGCAAGAAAATCCTGAGGCGGCCAGTGACACGCTCTCAAGCGCCGACGGGCTTTTTAAAAGTATCTCGAGGATCATCGCGCAAGATCTCTGACTAGAATGCGACACATTCCACTATCAATCGAGTTGCTTCAATCGTCTTGTCGAGTTTTCATTCATGGTATAGCCAGATTATCCATGGCCTTCGTCGTACCAAAATTGTCATTTCCAATGACAGGGAGTTGCTTTGGTCAAGTCAAGCTAATGCAAAAATTGCTTAGTCCTGAGATTCACAGATGCATCTGGCCGAATATCAGGGCTCGAGTTCTGACCGCGTGTGTCTGCTGCACTTGGCTGCGGAGTAATCACCTTCATCAAACCTAGCAGCTGATGTGAAGTTGATGGTTGCGATACTTTTGTGTCGACCTCGACGCGGACTGGGATAAATCAAGGCCATATTGGTCGTCTTCGTGGCTGTGGTAGAATACCCATCATTCAGCGCGATCTTCTTGATATTGAAAACATCTGCATGCAGACGGCGAGGATTCAAGTGACAGCGTAACAGAAATACATCATCGCCAATTCACGCGTCATACCGGAGTGTGTCTGGATGATAGTCACCAAAATTGTTTTGTCCGGGGCTGGAGACAATTCTTTCTTCGCTTTGACTCGATATCTGAAAGGCAGCCCGTTGGGGAGTATGCCACATCTCAACACCGATAATCAAAGTCGAAAAGCGTGCGGCTTTTCAAACATTATCTGGTCAGTCCCAGGCCAGGCCTGAAAAATATGTCAGATCTTGAACTTGAGATCTTGATGACTAGGAAATCTATTGGATTGAGCCCAGCAAACCCATACCTAATGGACATGGATCTTTGTCGAACAACATTGCTCAAAGGCCAGGTGCGGTTTCCCTGGTATTTAGCAGTCGAGCTTGACGACGGGTCTCAAGGGTTATGCAGTACGTGACATGCCCGACGCACCTAGACCACGGTTACTAGTGCAATCAATCATCAACGCGGTCTCCAACAGCGTATCCAGAGATATCCCAAGAACCACAAAGTCGGAATCGCGGCGATATGAATTACACATTGGATATGGGACCTGATGGCCAAACTGCGACAATGCTAAACTTCAGTCAGCTGACACTATTGATGTGTGTCTCTGGAAGGTCATCAACAAACCCGGATGCATGTAGACTTGTGTACTGACCATGCCAATAGTCCGACCAGGATGGGACCGAGGACCGGATTCTCGTCTCAAAATGTTGCTATATCATCATTCGTCCTGGAGCTAGGCTCGCGGACGTGGGGACTTAGAGTAGACAGAAGTTTAATTCATGTCAACCGCTCTTCAGCCCATGGCGCTGGATCCATCATCAGGTGACTGCAGTCAACGGCGGCAATCGCCGCATTCGAATTCAAGTGAATCCGGGACAGAAAATCTTCCAGGGCGAAATGTCAGTCTCGGTTCGGACCGAAACCTTCTATTTCGTAAGGTTTAGGGTGACTAAATCAAGCATCAGAGTAAGATTGTCCGGCATCATAACTAGCTTACCCAGATCGAATGGTATCAAGACGGCCAACGTTACCAGAAAGATGGACCCATACTTACTACTGGGTAGTACCTGACGGAATATTTTCCACGTATGTGCCACCGGCCCCGGGGGTGCTGCTTTGGACTTATCTATGCGAAGCAGTTTTAAACATACCCTAAATCCACTAACTCACTAGCCTCTAGGAAGTAATGCAAGAAGTGTGCCAGTGTGCCAGAGACAATGTACATTTCCGGATAACCCGCCTCAAGAGAGAGAACCTGATTTAGGAACAATGCGTCCACCTGGGTAGGAAGGCAAGAGTAGCACCAAATTTGCAGTATGTATCGAACAAATCCTTCCACCGAATCCAGCACAAATTTCCTTCCCTGCGGAAAGCATCAAAGTGGAGTAGAATCGACCAACAAACATAGCACAGTCCTATCCCGAACCAACCATTTTAGAAAGACCTTAAAAAAACATAGTGCAAGGACAAGGCCAAGGAATCTTACGCTAGTGTCATGGTCATATCGTCATCGTCGCCCTCACCAGCGTCGTCGTCGTCGTCGTCGTCGTCGTCATCATCATCATCGTGGGCATACTAAATAAGAACAGGCCAGAAAGCACATCTTCCGACTGTCCCCAAAAATGATCCAAAAAGTCGAGACGAAACGCAACTCTAAGACTAAACCAGGACCGGCCAAGTAGCTACCGCAGAAATAATGAGCCCACGGGTCGAACATCGAACACCCGGGTTCAACTCAGGCCAGCGCAGGTATTTATTGGCATTGAAACAAGTCAAGAAGGCAATTGCATGAGAACGTGGATGCTCAATTGACAATGGATGTGGATGAAAAGAAGAAAATGTACTCTTTTGTGCAAGTCAACTCAAATCGAGGACGGGGATTATCATAGACGCGAAACTGAACAGATGAACAGTACTTAAGAAAAAAGGACGAATATAAAATTTCGGATCAACGAGCAGTTTGGCAGAAAAGCAGAAGCCGAAGCAAAGGTGGACACACAATTCGATGAGAAAACGCCTAGGACCCACACCGTGGTTGTGTGTGATGTGGAATCAATGGGGAATGGGATGGGAGGAGCAAGAATGAGACAAACACAGCGCAGAGTAAGCTTAATTGAAGGTCGTTGACTGGGGCTTGGGTGGGAATGGCAAGAGTGACGGGTATGGGAATGTGAGGTGATGCAGAGTGCCGAGGCGGGTTTCATGAAAAAGCAGAATAAGGAAGGTTGTCTAAAGCGGAGAGGCGTTAAATCGGACCCATATGTGCGCAGAGTAAATTCTTCAAGGTGATCAATCGACTTCGTAGACGGGTGAGTGGATGTCCGATAGTGGTGTGCTTTTTGATATGGACAGAGATGGGTGACGGGTCGTATCATGAGAGGGGGAAGAGAGGTGAGGAGAGGAGGAGAAGAAGAAGAAGAAGAAGAGAAGAAGTTGCTCATGCTCCTCTTCGAGGGCAACAGGGACAAGGGCGGAAAATGGTTGGTCATATCATTTACTGACCGTTGGCCTTTTTCCAACGAAGCAGTTCAGCCAAGCTGGCGAGGCTGCACCCAGTCTGAAGGAACTCGTGAGCCAACAGCTCATCAGCAGTAGCACGGCTGCGGACGTCTACGCAAAGACAAACGCTCAGGAAGGCCTTGAGCTCCTTGCTCAGCTTCTCGGGCTTCTTCAGACGGGGTGTACCGTTGGTGGCAATCAGGTACAGGGCCTTGAGGGGCTCCTCGTTAAGGTATGGGGGCTCGGACTCGATCATCTCGATAGCCATGATGCCCAAAGACCAGCAATCGACCTTGGGCCCATACTCCTTCTGCTTGACCACCTCGGGCGCCATCCAGTAAGGCGTGCCCACCATGGTGGCACGCTTGCTCTTTGACTCCGTCAGCTTGGCACAGAATCCAAAGTCAGTGATCTTGACATGTCCGACTCGGTCCAGCAGAACGTTGTCACTCTTAATATCACGGTGAATGATGTTCTGGCTGTGAAGATGGGCCAGTCCCTTGCAAGTCTGTAGGAAGGTGAGTTAGTCAAGTCATGTTTTCAGTGGTAATGAAAATGGGGATGGGACGGCCTTGTTCTCACCTCATGACAAATGGTCGCGATCTGGTTCTCCGTAATCACCTGGTTGTTGTCGATGACATCCGTCAACGCACCACCCTCCATGAACTCCATCACCACCCAAAGCTCGTTGCTCGACTCCTGCAAGAAGGAATCCAAAAAGTTGACAATATTGGCATGCTGGCTGTCCTTCATGACGATAATTTCGTTCACAATCAATTCCTTCCGAGGCTGGCTCCGCAGATCCATCTGCTTGATTGCCACCTGGCACCGAGGGCCGTACTGTCGGTACAGCTCGTGGGCCACGGCGGATGTCGCATTTTCCTTGACTCGAGCCACATACACGGATCCGGACGCACCCTGACCAATCTTGCGCTGCTTGCTGTACGATTCGTTGGGGTTATCTTTGGATACCACCGACCGTAGACGGTCCATGACCTCATTCTCAGACATAGCTGACATGCGCACCTCCTTTTTGCTACTTGGTTCGGGCTTCTTCGTCAGAGCAGCCTCGGCCTGGCGAACACCATCGGGAACAGCCTGCTTGGCGCTGGTCTGCTTGTTGGCAACGTTCAGCGGCTTGACGGCCTGAACCGGAGCAGGCAGACGGGACGGGGGAGGTCCTTGCTGGCCCTTGCTGCCATTGCTCTGAGGTTGACGACTGGACGATGCTTGGGTGCGAGGATCATTGGGAGCATAGCGAGAAGGCGATCCTTGGGAGTCGTCGTTTCGCGAGCTGCCCGCAGGATTTCGGGAAGAGCCTTGCCCGTAGGGACTCTGGGAAGGAGGCGCAGGCGCAGGTCGCTGAGCCGTGAGCGGCTGGCCACCAGGGGCGCGGGAGCCAGAGCCGGGTGCCTGGGGAGCCGGGCGACTCGGCTGGTAGCGGCTGTTCATCGAGGAATCTGAACCACCGTAGCCACCAAGTTCCTGCTTGGCCAATGGAACACGGGTCTGGGGAATTGATGCATTATATGCTGCATCTTCCTTACGACGCTGTTCCTCCTCCACCCGACGACGCTCCTGCTCTGCCATCTGCTTCATCCGCTCCAGTTGCTGCTGCTGCTCAGCCGCACGGTCCAATTCCGCACCTTGCTGGCCGGGAGAAGATGTCGCCGAGCGCATCGAGCTGTCCATAGAACCCTTTGACTGGCCGCTATCCAAGCGCTGCAGAGGGCCCGGTGGCGGAGGCCGAGGAGGAGCAATCGAGTTACCCATCGTATTGCTACCCGGAAGCTTGGGCTGCGCTCCTCCGGGGCCAGACATGCCCGCATAGTATTGCGGGTTTTGTTCGCGCATCTTGATATCAGAGTAAAACTCGAGGACCTCGATCACAGCCTGGGGATTCTTCTTGTAATCCTCTTTCGTGATGGCCGAGGCGGTCAAAAGCTTCTCCCACTCTGGAGGCAATCCCACAAAGGCGCCCGTCTGTGGATCAAAGCCGACGTGAACTCGGTGGCTGAAGTTGGTCGGGTTGCTCACCCCGCCCATGCCCGGACAGCGCTCATAGATCTTATCAATCCATTCGTAGATCTCATCATCGGATTTGACCTCACAAGTAATGGTCTTGGTGGGGACATCGCGAGTGATCATGGCGGCTTTAGAAGCCGCATCCTTGGGGTTCGCCAGGCGAGTGACTTCAAAGGCCATTTTGGATTCCTCCGAACGTGCAACGGCGGTGACGGTCGAGAGGGGGAAGGAGAGCACGACTTTGCCCGATTCGCTCTTCAAAAAATCAATCTTGAAGTCACGCAGGACCAGGTAACGCTGATTCCAGGTGGCCAGAAATTTGTCTTCCTTGCAACGCACGTAACCTTCCTTGATGATCTGAAGGCCATTACTACCGGCGGTCTGAGAGCGGGCCAAGCTGGGAGTGCTCGTATTGGGAAATAGCGACAGATTGCCGCCAGGGCCGGGAGTGCTGGGCGAGTTCAGCGACATCTGACTGAACGCAGTCGCGGCATTGTTGGCGGGGAGAGTCAATTTGGGACGATCAGTCGGGGGGCGGGGGGCCGGCCCCGGATTCATGAACTGATCCGGTGTGTACATCGTGCCACTAGATAGGTGCAACAAACGATAATCAGCATCGAATGAATAAGACTCATAGCGGGAGTGGTATTGCTCCGAAGAGAGAAGGCCGGTGATGCATGGTGGTAGGGAGCGGGAGAGGAGGACACCACTTACTTGCCGTACGAGGCCATCTTTCCCAGGAATCAGGGACGCGAAAAGAGGAAGTAAATCAGAGCGCGCCGAGACCTCCTGAGGCCCCTCGAAGCTAGCGGCGCCTATTTCCGCACGACTGGATGAAAGGAGTCAGTTGGGCCGTTTGAAATTTCCTGGCAAAGAGACCGGATGGGTAGAGGTAGAGAAGGCAGGATGGCAGTTGTGACCTCTATTCGGCCAGGAGACACGAGGGCGAGAGTTTACTGCGGATGAAGGAGGGGCGGGACACGGGGCGGGAGGTGTGTTGGAGTGGTTCCTGGGGGGCACGGAAGTCGCTTACCTGGTTTAGTGGAACGAAGCGCGGGCGCAGGCCAGCTGGAAATGACGGGATCTCGCACTGCGAGATTTTGCGCAAGAGACTATCTGCAGAGAAAGACCAAAGACGGGGGCACAGAAACCAAAGAGGAGGTGTTTGAATTGGAATGGTCCAGCGGGTGGTGGGGGGAGGAGAGAGGGAGAGGATTAAGGGGGTTGTGGACGATGGCGGTGACTTGAGGAATGGAAGATCTGGAAGACTTGGGAAGAGACTTGGGGAGCGGGGAGGGCAGGGCAGATATTGGGCTCTTGACGGAGTCGAGTCCTCTCAGATGGAACACGAGGCCCATGTTTGTTGTTTGACTACTCCTTGCGACCAGATCTTCCTGCGACTCCTACCGAGTGTCGTGACTGTAACGATTGCCCATACACTGTTTCCCCCTGGATCGTACTGGATTTTCCTTGAGTTTCACCTGCTGTTCGCGACCCTGGACCCGAAGGTTTCAATCTATGGAAAACGAGCCTCTGCCAATCAACGGGTGACTTCCACTACAACTGAGGGGCGCCGGATCCACGGGTCGTGTTGGTTTTCTGGAAGGACCCCATCTAGATTGTGTCTAGAATGTCTGGAATGACGGGAGATCCAAGGGACACGGGGCGGAACGATTGCTTGCTTCCAGAGCATGGCGATAGGTCCGAAGACGCCAGGGAGACATGGCGAGAGGTCAGCGTATATGGATGAGAACCAAATATCATCGCAAGGAAAGGAGACCCCGAGGACGTCCTGCAGGGTATTCAAGTCTATCCATGATCCCTCCCCGATACCAATGTCGGGTGGTCGTGAACCCAGGTGCAAAATCCACACTCGGCCTTCGTTTTCCCCATATCTGCGGGAACAATCCCGCTCCAAGGGATAGCAAAGGATTTTGTGATCCCGGTCCATCATTCGCCATGCCGACAGATCTCGATCTCGTTCCAAGGCATCCCTGGAGTCCAGACTGACACCGTGTTTTGTGAATGCTTAATTTCGATGACAATTTGGACTACATCCAATACCTGGGACTCTTACTAGCCCAGGTGCTGCTTGGAAGTATACCGAGGGGATCAAGACATGCAGTTGGCGACACAATCAGTCATTTCATTACTATGAGAAGACCGATTATTACCGAAAAAAGTTCGACAATTTCAAAACATGGAAAGTCGCTGCATATTCCGATGACTTTCCATTTCTTGCTATAGCGAGGTCGTGAAAAGGGGCCAGGATTCTTCATACTTCCCGTCATGACCAGCCCGCGAAGAATGATTCGAACCTTGATCACTTGACATACCCTTCAGTTCTCTTGACTAACTGCGCACTCATATATCATCCATGCCAAGTATCACACTTGGCGACAAAGTAAGCTTTGTATCCATGAATCTTAGAATAGCGCTCTTCCAGTCCAGCTCTCCTAGCAATTCCAATCTACCGTGTTGTTATTCCAAGAGTTCGTGGAGCATGGTGAGCTACCGAGCATTTCCTTCCCATTCAAAAGCCAGTCCTCGCGTCAAGATCAACCATTGCCCATTTCTGTCATGAAGGTAAAGGGTGCGCCTCTATCTCGCAGGTCAAAGCGACGAGCGAGCAATGACCGAGCCCGAGCCCGAGCCACGCGGATCGTGTGATCTGGTGCGGGGAGGAGCCAGGAACAGGCAGGGGATCTCGCGACGTGGGCAACTACGGAGTACAGTCTTGTCAGAATCCCAAATTGACTATCACCGTCAACGTGAAAACTAAATCAGAGTGGCTGAGTCCACGGTGAGTGCTGCCCCAGTATACGGGTTGACGGGGTATACGAGAAGAAAGCAACCTGGGTGGCTCGACCAGCCTCCAAGCCCCACTAGGGAGCTCCAACTCTGACGTTATGAGCTTCTGGCCTGCGAACGGTCCACGAGACTCGTTCACACAATCATCCTTCCAGAGGTTACCTACACCCCCAACACTGTCAGAACCATGACAGTGCAATAATCTTTTTCTCTCGACTCGATCCTCCATCTCCTTCTCTCTCCCTTGCGACTCCTCTTTTGTGACCGCCTCTATACTTCAGAACAAAGCCTGTCACCGCCTGCTCCGACGATCCACCCCATCCGCCGCATCCCGCTTACCATTAAAGAAGATAATCGGGTGGGCGGGACTCTACAACTCCCAGGAGTTGCTTCCGAGCTCGCCAGCTGCGAAAAGTTGTCGTATCTAAGTTCCTACCATCCCCAATCCGATCGAACGCCCTCCCATCTCCCTCTCGTTCTCCTCTTGTACTCGTTCCACCATCATGAGTGCGGCCGAGGCTCGCCAGCGCAAGCCTCTCCCCCGCCAGGATACGAGTGAGCTTCAAAAACATTCCACGAAACCCCCCGCCGAGCCACGCCTCAAACATGGCATCCCGATGCAAATCGCCCGCTCCCTGGCCATGGCCGCTTGGTTCAACTGCTGTTGCGTCGTCATCTTCGTCACCCAGCTTGTCGGTGCTCCGCTGTACCTCATCAACAAGGACTGGTATTACACGTACATGGCATTTACCAAACAGAACTTTGGCCTGGTAATCACCGCTCTCACCGAATATGGATGTCCGACCCTGTTCCGCGTGAGTGGAGACGAGAGTGTCCGGGGCCAGTTGCATCTGTCCGAGGATGGGATGCTGCAGACCCAGTTCCCGGAGCGCATGGTCTTGATCGCCAACCACCAGGTCTATACCGATTGGATATATCTGTGGTGGATTGCCTACACGAATGTCATGCACGGCCGTATTTTTATTATTTTGAAAGAGTCGCTCAAGTATATCCCCGTCATGGGCCAGGGTATGATGTTCTACGGGTTTATCTTCATGGCTCGGAAATGGCAGTCCGATAAGCCTCGGCTTCAACATCGGTTGGAGAAGTTGAAGACGAACGTTTCGGGTTCCAAGTCGAGCAAGTCGCAGTTTGATCCGATGTGGCTGTTGATCTTTCCCGAGGGGACGAACCTGTCACTCAATACCAAGCGGCGGAGTGATGAGTTTGGACTGAAGCAGGGGTATCCGTCGTTTAAGCATATGATTCTGCCTCGCTCGACGGGTTTGTTCTTTTGTCTACAGCAACTACGAGGAACCGTGGATTATGTGTACGACAGCACGATTGCCTACGAGGGCCCACCGTACGTGACTCACTACACCACCCTTTTTTAAAGAAAAATTGGGATTTGAAGCTTGCCTGCTGACTTGGCTCTTTTCTTTTTCTATAGAAAGGGTAGCTATCCCGACAAATACTTTACTCTCCGCTCCACATATGTCCGGGGCCGACCACCGACCTCAGTCAACATGCACTGGAGACGCTTTGCCGTCGCAGACATCCCCCTCGACGACCAGAAAGAATTCGACGAATGGCTTCGCGCTCGCTGGGCCGAGAAGGACGAGCTTATGGACCACTACTTTGAGACGGGACGATTCCCCTCCGAGCTGGCCGGCTCCATCGAGGCGAAGAATGCTACCGAGGAGCAGAAAGTGGCCCTCTCTCGCGGTTATGTCGAGTCCTACGTCCGATTACACCACTGGGCTGAGATTGTCCAGATCTTCATTGTGTTGCTCGGTCTTGCATTTATGTGTAGGTTCTTTTGCACGTGGTGTCGGTGATTGTGGGGAATTTGGAGTATTGGACAGCTTCTCCTCTTTGCTTCTGGGGAGGGACCGAGCATGATTTGATGATACGGCTTGGACATCAGCTTTACCATATAGCTTTCGACATGAATATTGAACGACATTATAATAAAAAGAGATCAACCTAGATGAAATATCATTGTATTTGATATATCATAGTAGAAAAAAAGTATTTTCAATACGATAGTAGGGTAGGTACTATCATCGTCAATGCTTATTGAAGCTCATGTCCTCTGGTGTGGCACTGGTGGCGGTGCAGTCCGCACCAGCCACCCTCCGAGCCTCCAATTCTCAAGTGACCAGCACCTACAAACCGAAGCTCCTCCGATTCACTTGCGCGTTGACTCCGGCACACGGCGTTTCAATCCTGTGAACCGGCGCAAGACATCATCCTATCAATCCCGTCTACCGCAGGGCTCATTTCACTTGACCATGAGTTAAGAGAGACTCCCTCCATCCACCACCCTTTCACCTAGTCGCAATCCCGCATCCTCGAGAAAAGCAAGAGACGAATCACCACCTTTTCGTTCTCTTCCACCTTCTCCCCTTCCTCGCCTGATCCCGCCCGGTGCGCTGCCCCTGCCGCCATGGCAACCCTTGAGAATGGCCACGCCAATGGCTTGAATGGCGAGACTGCAGCGACCAGCTTCCTCCGCTTCTCCGACATCCCCGACGCCATCGACATCCCGGCCTCCAGTTTCGACAGCGAAGTTGAAGTCAGTCTCCTCGATCTCCCAGAAGATCCCACTGAACTATGTACACTGCTTGAAAACGAGCGCGCCGCGAAGAACTTCTGGGTCATCATCGCTCTGGCCTACGCCAAGCGAAAGCAACTTGACCATGCGCTGGACATCCTACAAAAGGGTCTTGCGTCCGTTGCTCACGGCGCGACCAAGGAGAAACTCGGACTTTTGGGATGGATCTGCTGGCTGCTCATGCTGAAGAGTCGTCAGGCACCGCGTGTCGCCCCGGAAGGCGAATTGTACACCGAAGCTAAGACCAAGGATTTCTACCTGCAGCAGGCCACGTCAATTCTCAACGAGGCCTCTCGCTTGAACCCCGCATACCCGCCTCTTTTCCTGGCGCGTGGAGTTCTGTGCTTACTGCGTGCGTCGCTGCATCCGCCTCGCGCGGTGAGGCCAGGTACGGTCGACACGTCTGACCGTGTGGAATCGCTGCGACAGGCGCTGAAATGTTTCGAGGAGTCCTCCAAGGCTTTTGGTGGACGTAACATTATGGCTATTCTGGGTCGCGCTCGTGCGCTGTATA
The DNA here is from genome assembly GCA_037356195.1 of Penicillium sp. F50. Lineage (NCBI taxonomy): Eukaryota > Fungi > Ascomycota > Eurotiomycetes > Eurotiales > Aspergillaceae > Penicillium > Penicillium sp. F50. The sequence continues at coordinate 516,426 of JAYXSA010000038.1, forward strand.
TGCTGGGCCGGTATGCGGATGCTATGACTGATTACCAGAAGGTCCTGATGCAGGTGCCGAACCTGACGGATCCCGATCCGCGAATTGGTTTGGGTTGTTGCTTGTGGCAGCTTGGTTTCAAAGATCAAGCTAAGGTTGCTTGGGAACGTTCGCTGGCTTTGGTATGTCTCGACTTTGCACTTGGGAAATGGGCTTTCCAGCTAACCACGCCTTCCTTTCGATAGAACCCTGATTCCAAGGTGGCCAACGTCCTCCTCGCTGTTTACTACCTGTACGACAGCTCCCGTCGCTCAACCACGGACCCCATGTTCGGGTCTTTGTACAAAATGGCGATGACACAATATACACAAAAGGCTTTCAAGCTCGATAAGGAATACCCCATGACCTGCGCCTTGTTCGGCAGTTACTTCCTTCTTCGCAAGGCATACCCGACCGTCGAGACTCTGGCTCGCAAAGCCATTGAGCAGACAGACGTCATGCCCATTGCTAGCGATGGTTGGTACCTTCTCGGACGGAAATCACACTACGAGGGCGATGTCGCCCGCGCAACAGAGTTCTACAATCGCTCTGACCAGGCTCGTGGTGGCGGTGACAAGGGCTATCTCCCGGCCAAATTCGGTGCCGTGCAGATGCAGGTCACCAACAAGGACTTTGACGGAGCCAAGTTCCGACTGGAGAAGATTGTACAGAGTTCTAAGAACGCTGAAGCTATGATCTTGCTGGGTGCTCTACTTGCGGAGGAAGTATTTGCTGCGCAACGCGCTGGCAGCAAGGAAGACAAATCAAACGAGTCGAAACGGGCCATCACGCTCCTCGAATCTGTACGTTCGATGTGGAAGGACGAGAAGCAGATGCTCACACCGGATGAATCAGTGCTGGTATATCTGGCCCGGCTTTACGAGAGCTCGGCACCAGATAAGAGCATGCAGTGCTTGACACAGCTGGAGCAGTTGCAGATTGCTAGCATTCCTGAGAGTGAGCGGCCGGATATCGAGGACGATGACCAGTTGAAATCTGCTCTACGGGAGAGTTTGCCTCCGCAGCTTCTCAATAATATGGGATGTTTCCTGTATCAGAGTGAGAAGGTTCCCCTGGCTCGTGGCATGTTCCAGTCTGCTTTGAATGCATGCGTGCAGTCTTCGGAGCGGGAAGACGGCACCGATAACGACGCCCTTGTTACTACGATCAGCTATAACCTGGGTCGCACGTACGAGGCTGCTGATATGTGGGATGAGGCCAAGAAGGTCTACGAGGGTTTACTCGAGCGCCACAGTGATTACACCGAGGCCAGTGCCCGCCTGACATACATCGCTCTGCGCCAGAGTCCTACGGATGAGGGTCCTAAGAAGATTGCCAAGTTGTACGAAAACGAATCTTCGAACCTGGAGGTCCGCTCTCTCTTCGGCTGGTACCTGAGCAAATCGAAGAAGCGGGTATCCAACATCAATGAGGATCCAGAGCAGCGCCACTACAAGCATACCCTACAATACCATGATAAGCATGACAGGTACGCGCTAACAGGGATGGGTAATGTTCACCTCCTTGTGGCTCGTGACATGCGCCGCGACACCGACCAGGACAAGGAGAAGCGCCGCAAGATGTATCAGCGCGCGGTCGAGTTCTTCGACAAGGCTCTACAGCTCGACCCCAAGAACGCCTACGCAGCCCAAGGTGTTGCGATTGCACTGATCGACGACAAGAAAGACCACAGCAGCGCGGTGCAGATTCTCGCACGTGTTCGCGACACCATCAAGGACCCCAGCGTCTATCTCAACCTGGGCCATGTCTACGCCGAGTTGCGTCAATACTCTCGCTCCATTGAGCACTACGAAGCCGCACTGGCTAAGGACCGCGCCCGCGATGTACAAATCCTCGCCTGTCTCGGCCGTGTCTGGCAATTGAAAGCCAAACAAGAAGCCAGCCTCCAAGCCATGAAGACAGCCCTTGAATACGCCCAGCGTGCCCAGGCCGTTTCCCCCGAGGCCCTCCACCTGCAGTTCAACGTCGCCTTTGTGCAGAACCAGATCGCCTCGCTAGCATACAGTCTCGCCCCGACACAAAAGACTCTCCAAGACGTCGAAGAAGCCGCCGAGGGTCTGAAAGAAGCCATCGACACCTTCGACCGTCTCTCCAAGGAGAAGAACCCTCCTTACCCAGCCAGTGCCCTCGAGCAGCGCGCCAACATGGGCCGCACTATTGCCAAACAGCTCGACCGTGCCCTGCAAAGCCAAAAAGAGTACGAAGAAAAGAACGCAGCCAAGCTCCGCGAAGCACGCGAGGCCCGTGCTGCAGCCATCGCTGCCCGCGAAGAACAAGTTCGCAAGGCACAGGAAATGGAAGCCGAGCGCAAGCGCAAAATCGCCGCCGAACGAGCACAAATGGTCGAAGAAGCACAGCGTCAAGCCGCACAGCGTGCTGAACGCGAACGCGCCCGTGAGGAAGCCGAGTTGACAGAAGGCAGTGACGGGGAGAGAGTCAAGCGGAAGAAGAAGTCCAGCAGCAAGCGCAAGAAGAAGGATGACTTTGTTGCGGCGGATGATGAAGACGCGGGTAGATATGATGGCAGTGATGCCGGAGCGAGTGATGGTGAAGCTGCGCCGAAGAAGAAGCGTCGGTTGGAGAGACGCAGTGGTGGGAAGGCGCAGAGTAAGTTCAAGAGTTCAGAGGTTGTGGTTGATTCAGATGATGAGGATGAAGAGGGCGGTGCCGGTGCTGTGCCTGGATCGCCAAAGGATGGCGGTGACGATGATCTTTTCGGAGATGAAATGCAGGAGGAGGAGGCTGCACCGCGGAGACGGGGAAAGGCCTCTCGTCGGATTGAAGATGATGATGATGACGAGGAAGAGGAAGAGGCCGCTGAAAAGGCTGCTTCTGCTTCCCCTGCTCCTGGTGCTGTTGGAGACGGCGATGATGATGAGTTGTTTGGCGATGATATGCAGGAGGATTAAGTCTGTCAACACTGTGGTTGGATTGAACACCTTGAGTCTGTCCGTCTATCTAACTCCTCCTCTCACCCTAACCCCGTGTTTGTGAACCCTTTTCTTTATCCTCTTCTATTCATGTCTTTCTACATACCTCTGGCGTTTGGCAAAGATCAAATCTTCAATCCTCTTTTTTTTCATTTATCTTGATGAATTAGTAGTTACTTGGCTATGAGAGCTGAGCGGCTCACCGGCCGTGTCTGAGCATAAATATTGGTCGTGCTGTGTCAGAAGCGATGAATATACTATTTCCTGTGGGTCACTTTTTCATGAGATTTCCCATTCCCACTTTGTGTAGATGTGTCCTGAATTCTACCAAAGATTGTGGCGAGAATAGCCATGTACCAAGAGATATAGACCAGGTATATCATCCTGACCAATAGATTGGACGAGAGAGGTTATAGAATATACGGAGCTGAGACTGAGACGCTGCTAGCTGGTCACCTGCATAGAAAAAAAATGTATGAATCAAGACATGTCGAAGAAGGTAATGCCTTGGCTGAAACAAGACACAACCAAGAGACGGCCTGCGTAAGATTAAGATAATTAATAGCTTACATTCTCGGGTGTTAAGAAAAAGAATAGTATTTCCCTTTTGACTCTCACGGTTTGGTCCCAATCAGAATGGAGCAGACATAGAGCAGACATATAACTTACTGTACATACAAGCGCTCTCCTACAACAAGCTCAGTAGGGAATCAGACAAGGCTAGCAACAGAGAGAAGAGCAAGAAACACCTAAACTACGCTAAAAATGCAACCACTTCGTTCTCCATGCGATCAAGATCGAACTTGTCCCGGTATATCAGCCAGTTATAAGCCAAGATTCTAATCAGTCAGCCCTCTGCATCGTCGAAGGGGACACCAACATGGCCTTCAGTCGAGTGATTCCCTAAACACTGCAGCTTGTCGTCCTCCCAAAAGTGGACAACTTCCTTTGGATTCAAGCATTTAAACTACACAGCTAATTAAATTAACTTAACTTAGAACTAGAGTAGAATGACCGCTTAGCAAACAAATATATTTTTTAAAAGAATAGCCCCTATAGGCTGTTTAATTATCACAATAGAATATAATTACTCTACGTTGGGTAGAGATGCTTAATAGTAGATAAGAAAGTCTTGAAGCTATATATGTCTATGCTAGTATGTTGTACACCTACATCGCAAATTCTTATTACAATCTAGATAAGGCTGAGTATGGAGACCCCACAATGCAATTTGATGTTATCGGGACAGATTCATTGCTAGAGAATATAAGTTTAGGTTGGATGTATACGTTTAGACTTGAAGCTACGACCAAAACAGCCTGCCTTTTCTATGCTTAAGGAAGGAACACAGAGGCGGAGATTGAGACAAATGTCTTTAAACGAGTTGACCTGAGTTTACAACAGTAAAGTTTCAGCTTAGAATGACCAATTTATACGAAGTAATCTTCTTATATAGAATTATCTAGGAAAGTAGATGCTAAGATGAAATGTCTTAAAAGAAAGTCAATCAGAGGACACTCCATAGAGAGAGAGAGAGAGAGAGAGAGAGAGAGAGAGAGAGTCTGACTGGGGTATAAACCTAGGTGCGAATCATAAAGTTGACTAGGTGAAAGTAAAGTCACAAGAAAAATATGTAATCTCATAGCTGGCTTGAAGACTGTAGTAGATCAGATAGACATACTATATTTCTTCCTAAAGAGACTGACATATCTTGAAGCACTGACTAAATAAAGCTGCTACGCTTGATGTACAGGTCTTAACTTTTCTTTGCTTTGAAGATGATAGCAGGACCAGGTGTGCTAAACAGCTCTTATTTTAGAATGTTTTTTGCTGTTTACCTCGGAAGCTGGCTAGATTTACTATATCTCATTTGAGTCGGAGAAAAAGTTGAGACATGTGAATTAACTGGTTCACTAGGGGAGGGAATCCCGGTCTACAACATCTAGCGGATTCTAGCGTCGTTCTCTTGACGCGGTACGCCTTAATCGCACAGGTCGCTTCTTAGCTTACTTCTTAGCTCGTGATACTACATCCTGAAAATACAGTCGAATTCAACTCTGCGAGAAATCTTCCCCTTTGTGTCTACCTCCGAGATTGCACGACGCGTCCGGGGCATAGTCACAGAACAGACGCGAGCTTCTCACCTGACACAGCTATTAGGTGTCACCAGTATCCAGTATTCATTGATTTGGCAAAGCACCTCTCTCCGAATCAATCATCATTAGATATCTCTACAGTACTAGATCTCGGAGCTAATATATTAATACGAGCAGTACGTCGAACTCTCCACAGCTCCAGCCAGCCCCCCGCCAGGGCACTTCTCTGCCCCTCATGTCTCCTCCGAAGAAAAGAGCACTTCATTCCCTCCGACCCTAGCTCGGCCCCCAAAGACTAGCTAGTAGCATCAATTATTCAGCTGTGTGCTGACCAAGACCTGGAAACAAGGCTAGCTCTCAGCAAGCAAGCGGGAGCACAGCTAGGCTGACGCCGTTAATTTCCGACCCCTGTGCCTGGCATATTTTACGTTGGTAATTGTCCAGCTTGTGAGCTTCACACATACAACATACTACTTATCGCTAGGGCCACTTGAATTTCCGTAATGTAAGATAAGATGGACTCCGGTCGGATGACCTCGGTCCACAATTACAGCAATGTAAATGTGTGGTGCGGGCGCATTCTAGGTGCATCGTGGATGCAGATGTAATATGTACTTTTGCACTCGTTATGGCCTTGGGCTGAAGGCCTGAGAGCGTGCCAAGACCAAGCTAAATACGCCATACAAGCTACATGACGGGGAGGGGCGGATGAAATACATCGTCGATACGCCCCGAAACTGGGCTGTGTATGTATGAAGGATCGGAATCTAGACGCAGGTCCCATCGTGCAGGCGGCGTCGCGCATCGCGTCGCAGGTGCAGTGCAGTGCAGTGCAGCGGGATGGTGTCTTGGCATTGGATTCGGTTGCGGCCTAAGAAGGGCGAGAATTACTCTCTTTGTGGAGACAGTGATCAATTCAGATGGATTTTAGTGGTACGATAGTAGCTGTATGGTTGATTATTGCTTTTTTTAATCTGGCTCTTTCAATTTGTTGGTGGCTGTCTCTTTCGAAGATGGAATCAACCACGATGCTTGCTTCTTTTTTTTCTTTTTGGTTGTGGGGGTCTCGGCTACGCTGCATGTTCCAAGTTGGAATTTGAATGTCTCAAGTTGTTGTACTTCTGTGTGAGTAAAGTCTTACGATCTGAAGCACGTTTTCCATTTATTTAACTCATCACAATGTAGAGTATCCCTTTTTGCTTGAGCTTGCCTATCTTGTTTGTTCTGTATCCCGTCTTCGTACGGGTGATTACATCCCCGTTAAGCCCTATCACCCCTAGTGTACCTCTCTATCGCGCGACTATGTCAGAGCCCGTCTAATAATTCCAAAATGAGAATAAAAACCTCAAGCCATGCCCAAACATTGCGATTGAGACCATTTTTATCTATTTCAATATATTAGTACACTTGGTGCGAAAGATCCAGAGAACCTGATTTTGCCCTATCATTCTAGTCGGTGATCGGTACTCCGTGAAAGAGTATTGCAGCCGCATCCGGATATTCCATAGAGCCGCCAAAAAACCACCATTTTCTAAGGGCCTAATACTCTCTGTAACTTTCGAAAATTTTAGATGTATAAAAATTCTAGTGAGTCAATAATTAGTCACACTTTGAGACCCTTACCTCTTAGTCCGGAAAACTTATGCTAAGTGACACAGAGATCCCCTTGACCGTTTATGAGACGATCACATTCCAATGCACTAAATTGTACAGAAATGTCAGGGCGCAATGCAACGCTAGAGACCCGGCGCCGCGGAACTGAGAGATACAGTCCAAGCTGAGTGGATTGGGACGGCTTACTTGATCGTAGGAGGTAGTACGTGCGAATCGCATTCAGTACTGGGCTGGGTGACACGGAGATTTGTGTCGCGCTCCTATCTGCTTAGAAAGCTTCAAATTACTGAATTTCTACAAAACATTCCTTTCCAAGGTCTAGAGGTCGAGACTTGAGATAAACTTGAGATAGGAAGAGGGAGAAATATGACCGAACTTAAAGCAGGTTAAGCTTAACGATGGCGGGTCTTGGCGCTCGAGTGCGAAGCGTTGTAATAGTATCACGAGAATTGCCCTCTCAATCATCAGAATCGGCTCTTTCTGTTTGGTTTACTCGTACATCTTGGGTTGGTAGACCAGATTTCAACTATAAAGGGCTTACTATTGACATCCTCTATCCTCCTCACTTGTCTCTATACATACCTTTGTACCGCATCTTCTTCTCGTCTGTGCACCTTAATGTTGCATCAGCCTCCTGATTCGGCAGCTCGAGTATCTCTCTGATTGATGAAATCAGTCAAGAGATCAAGAGCCCACGGTTGGCCTTGACCATTGACCTCAACAGTCAGAAATGGTCAAACAAGTTCGCTTTCGTCGATGCTCTGGGCAAGTGTGCCTCCACCTTCTTGTACCTATGTGACAGTACTTAAGGCACAAGGCCAGTCTCCGTGGGTTTACCCTGTGATTGTTCCTGACCCACTCGACTGCGCATTCTGCTTCCATATTTTGTAAGTAGTGATAAGACAGAAATAAAGTATGGCGTGAATGAGAAATAAAGCAGCAATCAAAGGCTTACCTCCCTGAACATTAGATTCTTAACTTCATCCTCCGTCGTCATGTACCGACAGATCATCCTAATTGCCCTCCTAGCCGCTGCGGTTGCCATCCAAGCAACGCCTCTCAACCCCTTCCTCCCTTCTTGTGACGTCCACATCAGCGGTAAAAGCGCCAGTGGCATGACGATTGCTAAGCGTCTCGAGAAGCGGTCGATTACTGGCGATATTGATGCAAGAATTGTCGCCCGCAACGACGAGGAACTTGTGGGCCCTTTTGATATTGATGGTGCGCTGCCCGTGAATGTGGGTGGTTCCATTGTCGATATCTAGATGGAGAAGATTAGATTGGCAGAGTGGCATGTTCTGTTCCTGGGGGAATTTGGATATGTGGCTTGCTGGTTTCCAAGGACGATGGGATATAATGCGAGAGCTGGACAGTGGGTTCCTGTAACGTTATAATGAGAACATTTATTCCTCTTCCGGGATCCTTTGAGATGAATTTCAATCAACTTGATACTCTTTGCCCAAGAGTACGATCTGGTCGAATCAAGGGTGATATCCTTTTATACAATTTAGGTTTAAAAATCGAATCCGACCTCCAGATGTGGACGGTGAAAAATAGACCATCCAAGAAAGAATCACGACTGCCTTCAATCTATACACATATCTCATGACCTTATCTTCAATTCCCCGTAAGTATTGCTCCAGATAAATTGCTACCTCGTACAAGTTACCCCAATGTCACCAGGGATGTCAGCCAACACGACCCACCACACTATTGAAACCCGTTGTCGGTCACGGGATGGAAATGGATCAAACGATCTTCTGACTAGTATGGGGCAGTCAAAGAAAAATCACCAAGCTCTTGCGCCTCTGACAGCCAGATTTTCAGATTTTCAACTAGTACAAACGAGGGTGGAGAAATCGACACGCTCAGCGCCTCCACCACGCGCGTAGCGCGGGCTGGATCGATCGTGTGGTGAGGTCTCTGAACAAGGCTTTTTTGGGACAAATATCTATGCTCTGGGCTTATATCTCGTGGAGTAACTGAAGCAAGTGATTCGCGACTTTGTTTTATTGTTGCGCCCGAGAGGGCGTGCGCAAAATAGTGATGAAAAAGCTATGTGGACACCGCAAGGCAAGTTACAGTACTTACGACGATTATTATCCCTGATATGCCGTGCCTGTCCCTACTCAGTAGATAGTCTACGGGGATCAACAAAAATACGGTGTCGTTATACACACGTACGAGTCGGTGAAGCTCATGCCATGGTGACTTATTCCCTGTTCGGCAATAGGGGAGGCATTGACTCTGTCGGCTCAGGGGTCTGGCGACCGGTTGGAGGGGGTGGTTTCAGGATATGCTGGATGTGAGAACTCCAAATGTCGGGCAAGTATCAATGAGTGTCAGAAAACTATTGAATTGGCAACTCTCACACTCATGGCTAAAATGGGTCCTTGTCGTGGTCATCCACAGTACTTGCTTGCATACTCTACAGTCGAATCAACAAAGCACAAGTCACGATAAATACGATTCAAGAACTGATACCAAAGCGCGACAATCCCTTCTTCCAAGTGTATCCCAGATATTGATTCCACAGAATCTGCATACAGCCATCAACACGATCAACATGCTCCCAAAGTCTAGGCCCACGTTCCGTCCAGCCAAGAGCCTACAATGTCGATCCTCAGCCGCTCGAGAAGAACCAACACCACAAACAGTAATGGAGTACCTCCAAATTTACGGCAGAATCGATCCTTCCCGGGGAGAAAAGGGGAAGGGGCAAAAGGGGAGGGGGGGAGAGCTTGCGCCCGATCAAGCCAGTCTAATAACCTAACTTCGTTCGGACCACGCCGTGATCCTCGCCGGCATTTAGTCCTGGAGCCGGGAACCGCGCTAATTTGGGACTAGCTACAGCGCATTTGCGGCACTCTGTAACATTCACGGGCAATGGGCTGTGGGGACGGCCGGGGATGCGGTTCAGAATGGTTAGTTCAGGGTAGATAGGGAGGTAGATGTGAGAGAATGCAAGGAGCACAATGTGTGGTGGATGGCAGGTTTCGAGCTAATTCCAGTACTTCGATGGCTACAATGAGCGAGTCATGGATGCAATGGAATTACCGGAGCGCGGAAGACTAGGACCCCTTTTTTGGAGTATTCTGTCCTGCTTCCAACTTCATCCTCCGTGCTAGACTGAGTACGGAGGACGGTGACGGAAGACGGACGACGGAGGACGCAGGTGCAGGTGCAGGCCTCCTGTTGGGAGGTCAATGCTGATGTATGACGCAGGAACATCGCAATTGGAAGCTCGGTTATCACCAGTTAGCGGATTCTATTCTACGCGCGACTCATTAAGGAAGGGAACTGCATTACAACCCAAGGAACGATCCTAAGATGCGCCCGACATGAAGCTCATCTAGCCCATCCGATAGCTGCTGTTGACCCAGAGCACGTAGCACGTGCCTTCAGCAGGTCATTCACGAAAGATCGTGCTTTTGGCCCCATTACAGGCACAGGAGCTAGACTACGGTGTACAGATGGAGTTCAGAGGGCCCGGATAGACAAATCATCACTCTTGACCAAGCCATACCTCGTGCCTTGCTCATTCAAATTATGTCTTACTGCCTACTGTCATTAGTCAACTGTGGACTTTGATTATATGATCATCACGACCGTCCTCATCGGCGTCATACAAGCGCCATGCCCCAGTCTATTTTTGTTTTGATCGCAATAACAATAATCGGGACTTAGTGTCCCAAAAGAGGTTCGTGGTGCGTTTGGGATTAGTTTCTCCTGGATTTGGATAGGCGATGGGCGACTGTGTGCAGTATGTAGAGCTATTCGGACATAAACACTACCAGGCGACCGATAGAAAGAACGGCAATTAAGGCATGGAGTACCATGATCCATGTTTCTTCTCTCAGCTATCACGATTTAACCTTGCCCAGTCATGGACCTTCTCAAATAATTAACTCCTGAGAGAGAGTTTCAAGTTCACCAGAACCAAGTAGGTCCAGTATCCAGAAAAAATCTCATCTCGCAAACCCGACCGATCGGCGTGCAGTTACCCTGGTAGTCACAGCAGATACAACCAGTCGACTGCCGATCTTAAGGTACAGTATCCGGCTTCGTTCGCAAACCACCGTGATAGATGGCCGGGCGAAGAAGTGGGGGAAAGGGAGGTGACCGAGAGTGTTCTAGACGAGGGGGATCGTCCGGAGTCCACTTGGAGAGACGCCCGGTGGAGAGGGCCATCGGACGGTGGCCGCGTGTGATGGAATAAGAATATTCAGTAAAAAGAGTGAATTATCGAGAATGAAGAATCGAGTATGGCGTAGTTATGGAGGGCAGTTGCATTTGGTTATCTAGGAGAATAGTTGGAAAGTTTGTGATGGTATATGGACTTCACGCGGCAGTCTCTGTACAAGTGGTCATTACTAGCCCTACAATATCACGGAAAGATCGCTCTCAGTTCTATTTCTCATTCTCACAATTCCTCCTTTTAAGTTTTCGACCAGCCCGCCTCTGAGACGCTGGTGCCGTTCTTGACCTTTTCCGTCGGGCTTCTCCCTTGTTTCGAAAGGATGTTAGCTGCAACTTACTGCTCCACTGGGGCTTGTCCCACCGCGGGCAATGACGATATCTGTGGCAGCCCGACGGTCAGTAGGCCGTAGGGCTCGTTGAACTGGAGTCCTAGGATTTCCGAGATTATTCGATTATGGAGAAGAATAATCTCAATTGTGAATCACACAAGAGATGGCGATGGATTACGAAGCAGTCATGCCCATAGGATAATGTACACTGTATAATTTACGATGCCATGGATGAGGTCCGTCTGCTCTGCTCTGGTTGGTCAATTCCGAGACGGGAAAGACAGCGACGCAGGTCCTTTTCAAAAAAGGTGTTCGTGTGATCGATTCCCCTGGTTGAGCTAAGTCACTACTGGAACTTAATAGCTAAGAACGACGTACCCTCCGTAGACCCAAGGAACAGCAGCGTTCTCGTATTTCATGGCTAATCAATTTGATCCTTTACCACAAGCAATGAGACGGGAGACTAAATCAACATTCAACAGAAAAAACACCAATCCCGCGACCGGATCACAATCAAGCGAGTTCTATCCCCCGCATCCGACATCTGAAACAGCATATAGGATGTACAGTAAGTAGCTTCTAGCCGGGCAAGTGTATGGCCATTACCGACGCCAGGCTCATGCTTCTCCATCTTTTTAATCGGGCAAACCTAATTTCAATTCCGGGATCTGGGAAGATTCTTCTCATGCCCTAATCATATCCCCTGCGCGACCGGTGAGTGCCGTTTCAAACCTTTCAATCCTCCTGCAGGTAGCAGTCCAGGATATGCGAATCGCGAATCCTGGGAATGTCCGATTTCCGCGGCAGAAGTGTTGAGCCACGAGAAAAAGTCGGTTAGTGTATACGAATGCAGTTGAAAATCCCTGCCTTGTGTCGGAGGGAAAGGGAATAATCACGGATACGCGAGGATACGACGGATGACGGACGGGGTTGCTGGGAACCTTGAACCTCGACCCCGGAACTTTGATCCTAGGACCTTGAGCCTCGGGCGTTGAATTACAATACTGTAGAGCATATGAACTATATCCGGGGAAGGGACGAAAAAATTGAGTGTCTTGTACGGATACTGTAGAATCTCCGGAATTCTGGGTGAAACTCGCTGAGAGTTACGGCACCCTCCGAGATCTGCGTGTGATTTTCCGATCGGCTGTAATTGACGTTTACTTGAGGGCCACGGATCGCTTAGGAGGAGAGTATATTGAGAAACGAAACATCGTCGTAAGAGTCGGGCTAGACGCGTCTTTGTCAAGAGTAAGACAAGTGAGGGCGATGGATGCACCGACGAGGCATGACAGGTGAACTGCCGAGGAGAGCACATGTCCACGGTCCCTAGCGAACGAGCACTGGGGCGATTCATCACCTATGGGGCAGCTACTACATCGCTGGCTTTACTACGATACCCGATCGAGCTTATACAATACAAGCTAAAAGGCCGAACGGGAGTCATAGTGTCAATCGATAAATTGCTTTACTGCCCCGGGTCCAGCAATCGAGACTAAATTGCACGATTGCCCCTCTATACGGAGTAGATTTAGCAGACTGACACCGATTGCCAGATTAATTTTCTTTGGACTTTTTGTACTACCCCACCACCACCACCACCAGCCCTCCGGGACACGATGGGGTCGACTACACTACAACGGTCAGTTCGGAGCACTGTATAAGTATCTCTGCATCCCGGTGGCCCGGCGCTGCTCAAGCCCCACTTCCCAAGTGTGCAAGCCCTACCTCTCTGGGACGTAGATCTAGTCCTAAAAAGGTGGGTGGTTGGTCCTCCAACGGTACCCTAATGAGGATGGTCGTCGACTGGTTATGGCGCCAGTAGCTCCGTACAGTAATGACCGCATAGAGACTCCTAGACGGGGGGAATAGTAATCACAGGCTTCGTACTAATCGAACATCGCTAAGCAGATTTGGTACATCACCACGCACTGCGATAGTAGGTGGCTTAGTCGTAGTACGGTAGGTAAAATTATTAATAATGACTGTACTCCGTACCTGAGTTGTGAATCGGTAACTACTAATCGTAACGAATCCCTCTGGTAGGCTAAAAGACTCTCGAAAAAACCGTTAGCAACCCGCCCCGGCCGAGGCCTACGCTAGTGACGCGGGGAAAAGCTACCAGCACGTCAGCGAGCGAATGGAAGGGCTAGATGGCGCATTTTGAGAGATATTTTGGGGGGCCGTTTGGTGAATGGGAAGGCCCGGTGAAATTATTTTCAATTTGAAGGATTCTATGAAATAGATGAAATGCATGAAGGTCAAGGGATGGAAAAAAAAAATTGAATCCCATGCGCATTCCATCACAAGCAGAGGAGTAAGGGAAATATGATTTGAGGGAGGTTAGGGAAAGACACAAGAGACCTCGGATGAGCGCTGCGGGTAGAGTCCTCCGTACAGAGTGCAGGAATCTACACTCTCTGCAGGAAATTGTCTGTACAGTATATCTGTGCATATGCTTTGTTCCTGTCTATATTTGACTGAAGAGGAGATTGCGACTTGACTCTGAGGTCGCTTGTCAGGGCTTGAGAAAATCAAGAAAAGTAGCAAGGCGGATCGTCAGCGTGAAGATATTCTGACAATGACTCTGATCACCGCGGAGTGGTAACTATCTGAGTATCATCAGAATCATAATCTAGACACGTACTCAATAATTTTGGTTACAGTACGGAATACTGTACCGGATGGTTCTGTCGTTCTCACGCCGATACTTACTCGACCGGGTCAAGCGGGGGCTCCACCATCAGACACGTTCCGAGGAAAGTCGCACGAAGGCTTCTGTTCGGTTCCATCTGGTTGGGACTATTCCTGTGGTTCTGGGAGATATAGAAATCTGGTATTGTTATGACTATGTAGATAGAGAGGTCCGGTGAGCGTGCGAGTTGAGAGTATATACGGAGGACCAAGATATTAGAATTCTCCTAGACCAGATGTCAATGATAACAATAATTGTTATAAAATCTCTTTTTTTGGTGGGAACACGGCGGGCAGCATCTTTTTTAGGCCTTTTGTGTAACGGTCGAGCCCTCAAATCAACGTGCGGCGCCCCTGAACGTCCGGTCCCACCGGGGCTCCGTTTCTCGTCTGGATTCATCCTGACTGGGTTGATCCTGGGATAAATTCATTTTTCTTACAGTGGTTATACTCCGTACGGGGTCTGTACCACGGTAAATAATAATAATGGAAAAATCATTATAATCATAATAATCATAATAATATTATTAGCCCTCTCCAAGCACGGTCTCAGATCTCGATGGTACGCAGACAGTAGTGTCCTCCACCCCGTAGTAACTGTACTATCTTTGTGCCTGTCGTGAGAGTTCCTATTATAACACCCGCCCTGACCCAATCTTTCGCTTTCTCCCCTTCTCCTTTCCCCCCGAAACCTCTCCACGATCTCATTCATTCATTCTATCTATTTGACCTTCCTTCTTTGTCTCTTTCCTTCAATCGCCCACGGGGACCATCCATCCTCAAACAACAACCCTTCAAACTGTGCCCCAGTTGCGCCTCGAAGCGGGTTCAAAACAGCCTCAACCTACCATGAAACCACACCAATTATTGGTGCTTCAGCCTGCTCGCACATAAATTGGGGGACCCCAGTTGTGTCTACCCGTCCCTGACTTCAATCACACCACCAAAAAGGACGCTTTCCAGTCCCAATTGAATCTCAATTCCCCTCGTACTTCGTTTGATCTGTTCGGGCCTACTGAGGATTCAGATTAGACCCTCTCGGATCCGATCCACCCGAGACAACTGAAACCACGACCACCATGTCGCCCTACTCACGTGTGGCCGGCCACTGGGACGACGACCAGTCTAGCCACAGTGATCCCCCATCTACCCGCTCCTCCAACGACCCTCCAGAGCATGCATTGCATATTCGCTCGCGATCTACAGCTCTCGCCCAAAGCCCTAAACGACTGTCCGTCTTTAGTGGTCGCTCCAGAAGCAACACCACCACGTCGACCTCATCGCGCCGCTCTCCAGGTTCATCCATGACTTCCATGGATAGCTCTGTTGCGTCCCAGGATGAGCGGGCCCCCTCGGTGCTGGGTCTGCGATCTGATAAAGCGGACCGCTCGTCGAGGTCACTGCTTGCACGGGGGAGTCGGATCCTGCGTCGACAGGGAAGTAAAATCAATATCGTCGCCACGCTGGACGAGGAGGACGAATTGGAGAGGATGCCTCGGGCTGAGAAGCATGAGATGTTTGGTCGTCATCGGGGTCGACAAGTTGATCATCGTAAGTGGAGGACTCTCTGATAATTTGCAGTGCTTTGAAAGCAATTGGCTTGACCGCGCATCTCCGTCATCTATGGATTATCGAATATCGATCAATTGACTTGCATACCCCTCTAGACGAACGCTTAAAGAGCATCATCTCAGATCCATTCGATTTTCATCATCTCACTCATACCAGTCCTTCGCAATTCCAGTCTATAGATCAGACCCGTGAGAATGATCTCGTCACGGAATTTTCGGTGATTCGCGCTTCACAGCGTCCTGAGGCTGGCCTCAAGGGTATCCGCGCTGATGACATTCATTTCCACAACTTTTCTGCTGACAATCTGGCTACCTATGGCACGGCCACTACGCTCGATGAGCCTGCCCTGAGTCCGCCTGGCTCGCCTGCGGCATCAGGATCGACTAGCCCAACTTACGGCCACGTGCGCAGGGAATCTCGCACCCACGAGAACTTCTCTCGGCCAGTCTCAAGATATCCCCGGTCATGTCCGACGACACCCCCTCCCCCGGCAGTACCAGAGGTTCCCGCCGAGGAAGGTCTGGAGCCAGCTCCTAGAGCTATCGATGAAATCCTAGGGTTGAATATTGCGCCCACGTATCCCGAGCATATCGATTCTGAGCGATCTTCGTCTGCGCAAGTTCAATTCAGCCCCATTGTTTTTGACGAGATGACCGCCCGCACATCCTCTTTCAGCAGCCATTACAGCCTGGAAGAGGTTCCCGAGGAAGACGAAGGAATCCGGTTATGGGACAGTCCAGAGGCCAGCATTGGCACCGCGCACTCCCGCTCTACCTCGCACATCAGTCCCGGCACAGTTGCAGCACCTCCAGCCTCTCGTTCGACAGCTCCCAAGGCGCCGCTCTCCATCTCCGTGGCCGAAGAGCTGTCGCGCAAATTCTCTGAAGCTTTGGGCTCGCCGACTTTGCCCCAGACTCTGCCGATCACCCCGCCAAAGGAAGAGTCAGAGGCCGCCCAGCTGGACACCACGCCTCCACCAGTCTCTAGTGTCCAACAATTCTCCTACGACGATGAGATGTATGATTCGTGGGACGCCGATATCGACTACTGCTACGAGCATGCCGCAGAGTCTACCTCCAACTTTGACTGGACGCGCACCTCGCTCGACGAAAACCGCCCTCAGATCGGTATTGCCTGCACAGAAGAATCATTGGGCCTCGCTATCCCCCATAAACCTACCCGACACCTCCAGCCCAGCCCGTTGAGCACCTCCATGCTGGCAACACCCGACCTAGACTCGTCCTCCGCACGCTCAACCCAACCACCTTCCGCCGCAACGCCTTCCACGGAGTACGAGCGTGCCTTCATCCGCGGTTCCACAGATTATTTTCATCCGGTCTCCTCATCCATCCTCTCCAAACCACTCAACCAAGACATCCTCTATGAAGACTATCTGGACGCCGATGCCGATGCCTCTTCAGACCGCCACTTTCCCTTCGCTCCGGCCGGCAGCAGTATCCAAAACGCCTCGCCACGCTCCAGCTTCTCACCCATCAGCAAATGTAATTCCCAGGAAAGCCTCATGCTCTCCCGCGCCGCGAGCATCGTCCGCAAACACCGCTCCTCCGTCTCGACCACTTCCGTCCCAGAACTAGTCCACTCCCTCTCCAGCTCGCGCGAACTCATGCCAACAGACCGTCTCGGTGCTGCGGAGATCCTGGCCCGTCCGGCTTCGGGTTCTATGCACCGTCAGACGAAGAGTCTGGCTGAGGCGCATCTGTTGATGCATGCTGATAGCAGTGCTAGTTTGGCGAGTGCGCAGACAGCTCCGCCTGCATTGCATGATCGGTCGAAGAGTACTTCTGAGGTTGAGAGTGAGGATGCCGTGGCTATGGCTGTCACACCTCCAGTGCCGGCTGTGCCGACGAAGAACCCCATTCGTAAGAAGGGCCGGACAACTTCTTACTCTCTTTTCCCTACGCCTGCAAATTGAGTTTGCCTGCGTTTCTCCACCTCTTTTCTTCCCCTTCCCTCCTCCGCCCCCGGTTTTCTCTCTTTGATTCTACTTTTCGCTACTTGGAAGACAAAATTCGTGGTTGCATATTCTGCCTTTTTGTTTTCTTCTCGTTTTTGCTTTTTACTCTCTCTGTCCGTGATAGATCGATCTCCATGAGTCCATGACCCCTTGTCACATTTCCTTGTCCCGTCTCGTTCTCTTCGTTTTGAACACATCCCGTCGCTGAAAAATTTCTCCTTTTTTGTGCCTGCTTCTACGAGGTCTACGTCTCTGTACACCTTCATCTCATCCAACTGATCTCTGTTCTACAAGCACATGTTCTATACGCGCTCTCGTTATCCTCACTTCCTTTTCCTGTCTGTTGGTTTGGCCATCTGTCCCATCTATCCGTCATTTGTTCTTTCTTATTGTCCTGTCTTGTCTTGTCTCTGCATTTCTCAGCGATATCGGTTTTGGTTTTGGTTCTGGTGTCTGGAGGCGGAGGGAAAAGCCCCGGGGAAATGCAATTGGAAAAAAGAATTTCTTTTTCTGGTTTGGTTTTACTGGTATGGAATGGCTTGGATTGGGCTTATCTGCATCTTCATCTGGTTGGATGCCCGATAGTTGGTTCTGGTGGACGTCGTGTCTGATTTTGATCGGAGTCATTCGTTATGCCTCGCGTGGCCCGGCTCTTGTCTTTTTTTCTTTTCTTTTTTTTCTGGCCGTTGCAAGCAGCTCTTCTGAGTTTCTTATAGAGTGGTGATATGGAGAATGTGATATCTCAATATATCCCTGTGACTGGCACTACAACTAGTTCCTTTTCTCAAGTACCTACTCTGTAAGGCATATTTTGTGACGGGGAGGGTATACCGTAGGGCTGATCAGAAATGAGATCTGGATCTGGACTCGATCTAGATCTGAATCTCGATTTAGTAAATGCAATCTATTTTATCGTGCACGTATGTATCTTTGTTCCTGGCGTATTCGCTAGTATACTAGTGTAGCCGGCATTTGCCGGAACAAGAAAAGATAGAGTGGGACATGGGGTGAAGATGGTGAGGGTCCGATGACCGCGGCTGGATGAGTATAAGCTATTTGAGCATGAGTGGTAAGTCCGAATGATTACCTATTTTTTAAAAAAAAATCGTCAAAAGGATGTATGTGTGGATTGGTTTGAATTGATCTTTAGTCCTGAAGATAAAGTCCTTGGTGCAGGCAAGCTGGTTTAATTAGTAATCAAGCGAGAGTTTCAAAGACAAGAACACTATGGACTAAACGCTATCAAGACCTGGAAAATCGCGATTTTTCTTATTCTTCTTCCTATTGGGTCTAAGATCATTAATTTCAGAACCTTACTGAAATAAGACTTTACCAGAGTGCATCCTGCTGGATTTCGGAAACGCATATCACGTGATAAAGCCGCTCATTCTTATCTTATCGGCTCCTCCGCCCATCTACACGTTTGACATCTTCTCGATGTGATCTCACACTCATTTACAACACCAACACTCGATGCCCCAGCCATGGCATCCGCTCCGTCATCAAAGGCCCTGGCAAAGCGGCCAGACGGTCAGCTGATGCCACCTCCTCCACCACCTAAACGAATCAAACGCCCCGCAACCGTCCTCGACGAAGACATCTACACCAACGCTCTCTCCCATATCATCGCCCGCGATTTCTTTCCCGGCCTATTAGAAACCCAGGCCAAGCAGGAGTATCTCGATGCACTAGACTCCAAGGACAAAGCATGGATTTCTAGCTCCAAGAAACGGCTTGCAGATGTCATGCGCACACCCACACCTGGCTCAAATGCGCGACGGAAGACAGACCCAGGCTCTGTGGCGGGCACCCCGATGCATTTCCCGGCCGGTCGATCGGATGAGACTCCCCGTGGATGGGGAGGGGATACGCCCATGTCTGTCGCATCTACCGCGACATCTGTCACGAGCAGTCAAGGCCGAGATATCCCTGATGTCTCGAACATGGGATTAACAGCCTTCCAGGCCAAATATACCAGTGAAGACAACGAATCCTTCAACAAAGTCCTCGACAAACAAAACGCAAAGAAGCGCGAGAAATATGCGTTCCTTTGGAATAATAATAAGATTCCCTCCGCCCGTCAGATCGCCCATCACCAGCGGGAAGTCAAGCGCATTACGGCGCAGGGTGGCAACCCAGAGACCAGTCTTGTGAAGCGGGATGATTCCGAATCCGCTATCAAAACGGATCTCGATGCACGACCAGCCAGACCTGATGCCTGGAAATCTCGCCCAGACAATGGCCTGATGTTTCTCCCATCTTCCATCGAAGATACCCATGAGACACTCCAGCAACAGGCAGAGGCCGCTTCTCGCGCAGGTCCAAAACGAACGCTCTACCAAAATACACGTCTACTCGATGTAGACGCCGCTGCTGCAGCAGATGCTGCATCATCGGTCCCCGCTTCACCCTCTCTCTCTGCAATTAAAGATGCCATCGCGGGCCGACCACATCACAGCGAATCTGAAGCGTCCGCCGTCCCAGGCGGCGAAACACCCCGTGTCAACGGCTACGCCTTTGTCGACGAAGACGAGCCTGAGCCAGAGTATGCCACTGAAGACCAAGACCCCCTCGAAGCAGACTGGCGCCTTCTCGGTAGATCATCAGACACCACTCCAAATCCATTCCAGCTGCGCGAAACTCGTAAACGTGAAGCCCTTCACCACCGCATGGTCGATCGCGTCTCACGTTCTAAACGTGCAGAGAAGGCCGCTCGGACTATGAAAACGCCTGTTACTGCTACCCCACGGTTCGCTAGTAGTCCGCGCCTGGACTTTGGACTTCGTGGGACGCCGGGTGCTGGCGTTGGTATTGGACCAGCTGGTCAGGGGAAGATGTTGACACCTGCGGCGCAGAAGTTATTGTCGCAGGTTGGTGGAAGTACGCCGCGCGGATCGGGTTCGGGCAAGTCTGGGTTGAGGGATATGTGGACTCCGACGCCGCGGCGGAAATAGGAGTATTCATGGATTATGACTTATGATATAAATGGTTGGGATCGGTGGTTCGCTTTTTTTTCTCGAGGTGATTATAGATGAGGGTTGCTAATGTATCCAATCCGATGAGATTAGTACACGGTCAAAGTGCACTGGCATTTACATAAAATATGCGATGCCTCTGTAGATCATTAGTAGTATAACTAGTGTATCTTTGAGGAAGTCGAAGGAAGCTCTTCTAG
The DNA here is from genome assembly GCA_037356195.1 of Penicillium sp. F50. NCBI lineage: Eukaryota > Fungi > Ascomycota > Eurotiomycetes > Eurotiales > Aspergillaceae > Penicillium > Penicillium sp. F50. The sequence continues at coordinate 537,050 of JAYXSA010000038.1, forward strand.
GGCTCCTGCAGTAATCCAATTCTCTCTATCACTGACTTACATTTAGTACCTACTTCTTGTACAAGGTCCAATCTCATAATCAGATCCAGTGCCTTTTGCTTGGACAAACATCGCTTCAGACGCAAAGTGGTTGATATACTCGGAGAAATCGGAACCAGGAAACGGACGTACCCGAACTTTATCCTATCCGGCCCGACCTCGGGACTTGGCCTCAAACTCCATACGGTATTTCTTGATCTGCCCGGCGACACATTTTTTTTTATATCGCAACCTTGAACGTTCATTTTAATTTTCACATGACTAAATTTATATGCTCGGTGAGTTTGAACTACATATCAAGCTAGAGCAATCGCTAATTAGCTTCAGTGAATCAAATCAATCCAATCATCCGGATTCGGAGTCAGAGCAACATTGAAAAGACTTCAGTGTCTTGAAGCAAAAAGCCCGTCCCAGCCTCGGCCATTTGAAACGTAAAGTTTCAAGTCAATATGAGTATTGGCACAGCGATCAGTCCTGAACAAGGACCGTCAGCTTCATCTTCCGCAGTACCACCCAACGGACGTCAAAGTGATACTGCTACCAAGCCCGGGACAAATCCAAGCTCGATGAGTGAAGCAAGCCCAGATGGCCAGACCAAGTCAAGTCTTGTATCTGAGTCAAAGGACTCAGCTGTGACGCAAACACAACCGGCACACTCGCTATTAGCATCGCTCTGGTCACCAATCAGCTCTTTGCTCGGAAGTTCAAATTCATCACCAACACAAACCACAGATAAATCCAATACCGCCACCCGTCAACAAGAAGAACCGCAAGTCTTCCAAGAGCCGGAGCCATACTACACCCCGGACTCAGTGCCCCTCTTCAAACTTCTCCAGAAAAACCGACTCAGCGGAACACGCACAAAACAACTTCTTCGCGCTGCGTCCCGCGCGTACAACGACCCGCCTCCGCCGCCGGAATTAGGCAGTTGTTGTGGGAGTTCGTGTGATCCGTGCGTGAATGATTTGTGGAGGGAGGAGAGGGATGTTTGGAGGGGGAGGTGGGGGGATAGGGCGGTTGAAAATGATGGTAAGGATAAGGATGAAGGTAAAGGGAATGGGAGTGAAGGGTCGAAGAATAAGAAGAAGAAGAAGAATTTGGAGTGGTGAGGTTGAATTTTATGGATATGTTATGATACCCTTGATATGGAGTTGGATAGAGCTGTCCGTATGGTTTGATAGAGATGGTGTGTCTGTGGGAGATGTATAGAGGAAGGGATGCGTGGGATACTACATTTATAGATTTGTATAAGAGTTGTCTTTCGGAGCATCATTTATTAGGCATATTTGGCTAAATCAGAAAAACGAGACAGGATCTTCTACATACTGAACCAGCAGCAGGAGAATTATGACACAGTATGGAATGGAAGGGGGAAAATGTATCAATCCGATATCAAATATCCATGCCCAGCGTGGGGAATCTGTATTTCACAACAAATGTTCAAAAACGCTCAAAATGCAACTCATCTCACACATCACCGTACAAAATGAATATCTACCAAAGCAATCCCACCGCAAGAATGACAATCATGATCCCCCAACCTCCAATCATCACCCCCCTGCTACCCTTATTCAAATAATACGCCGCTCCCAAATAACTACAAGTAATATCGCCATCCCCATTCCGATACCCATAGCTAGCATTCAACCACTCACCCGTCGGACACCCAAACCCAAGAGTACTCGGACAAGACTTCACCAGCGTATGACAAATATCCTGGCAAGGCAAAATCTCCTTGTAAGGACCCGGCTGGATCTGCGAGTCAATCAGTGGATTGCGACTTGCGTTCGTCACAGCGCTATTTCGATAGATGCTATCAGCCGGTAAGGAGGATCCGTTGATAAAGGGTTGACCGGCATTGCGGACTTGGAGGTATGATGCTGTTGAGGAAAAGTCTTCGCAGCGAGGAATTGATACACTACAGAGCCATTGTTTGTAGGCTGTTGCGCAGTCGTCGCAGTCGACGGCCAGGGAGTACATTGATTCGGGATCGGCAGCGCATTGGACTTGTTGGAGGCTGTAGTTGAAGTTTTGATAGTAGTCTGAGGCGTAGGTATCGTAGATTGTGCGGAGTTCGCTGACATTTTTGCGGTGCGGGTTGGCGGGGACCGCGTAGGCGACCTCTGAGCAGAAGGTAAGGTTGAAGAGAACGGCGCAGTTGTCATCTGTGTTACGAGAATAGGTGTCAATGAAGAGTTTTCTAGTTGTTTTTAGGGTTTCCGGGGTTATAATATGCGTACCTGCTTTCGTGCTGAAATTCATCGGCTTCCACACCGAGCCGCCACCTCCAATGATCCCATTCCCGGATTGAGTCGAGTTGCCCACCATCGCGAGTATACCATTGTACGTAGAACTCCTGTTTAGCCCCGTGATGTAGAATTGCTCCTTAGGCTTGTTTCCCAGTCCGCGAGAGGTCATGCCTATTTCAGTGGAGTTGCTAATCCGACCAAGAGTCGAAAGTCGGTCCAACGCACAAAACGAGCGCTCGAGTCCTGCCAACGCCGTATTGTTGATGTTGTGTGCGAACATGGTGTACGGTGGATTCAACTTCATCCACTCCTGGTAATTGGTCGAGTTGGGCTCAGACTGAGTCAAGTTATTCGTCACCAGCAGAGCGGCCGAGACATCCGCGTCGATGAAGTAGAGGAAAGAGTCGTCATCATGGACGCTGTGGAACGGCGCATCGATCGAAGCCGCGATTTGGTATTCGTAACTTCCCGAGAAAGTGGTCGAGTTAGGCGCTACAATCCCAATGAAGATGTCACCGTCGGTCGTGATATTGGCGATCGCATAACCACTTTCCGCGGTGATCATGGTCTGCCGACTATCGTCCTTGCCAGGGCCAGGCTTTTCCAGCGATGCATCCGTCGAGTAATAAATCTGTAATTGAGGGAATGAGCCGGGGACCGTGCTACTGCTATTCGAAGTTGGAGTGCGACACGTCGTCAGCGATAGATAGACCGTCGTCTGGTCGCGCTTAGCGAGTATCTCAGCTTGTTGTCGTTTCCGCAGCTCAAGCTTCACATCGTCATTTTCGTTCACATCCCGGGAGCTCAGACTAGCCGGCAACGTCGATATCGTCGTCGCCCGCTGGCCATTCACCACATCCTTGGTCACGAAGTACCATTGTATAGCGCCAACGTCCAACGATGAATTCTGAAACTGGTTGTTGCCCAGTGACTTCGCATCGCTGGGATAGCCCCTCCGCACATGGTCCAGCTCGGCAGTCTCCCAATCCCCAATCGAATCATCTCGTAGCTCGAGTCCATTGAACGAGTCCAGCGCAATAGGGAAGCCCGCCCCGTCGCTGATGATCGGCCCGCCGATCAGAGTATTCTCCGTCTCATGTGGAATGTCCGCGACATGATCTATCGAGGCGTGAGCGAGCCCAAGCAAGAGCGGATTGAGTGTGCCGAAGATCGTTGCAGTCAACATGAACTGCAGGGCAGCGTATGGTTGTCGCATGGAAAGTTGACTTGAGGGGGTTTATCGGGGCGCGGGATTGCGCATGGAGATGTGTTATTCAGGAAGGAGTTGCATGTAAGGTATGTATCGCGGGGCGCATATGGCGTCCTGGAAATGCGGACGCAATCAGCTCGCAAACCTCTTTCTCAAAGGCGTAATGTCCTCTCCTGCATGTATTTAGCTGGAGTAAGTTTGGTGGAGGAACGGATGCTAATCGCGGAAACAAAGCCTTATCGGAACGTTGCTGCCTTGGTGCCTGGACGGTGGCCACCGACGCGTGGCTAGTGAAGTCAGTCTCGTTGGCCAGTCTAGATCGTCATGTCCACAGGAACGTGATTCACTGAGGACTAACTACTAGCTACGATGAGAGTGTGCACAACCTCAAGATTCAATGCAATAATATCTATTTCCAAGTCCTCGCATATGCAGCAGAATTGTAGGTGATGCTAGAATGTACTCGAACGACGACTCCAGGCTCACAGAGCTAGGCCCGTATCAAAAATATGACCCAGATACAAACGGCATAATAGAAAATCCATCAAGTCGTAGAGATAAAATCAAAAGTGCAAGAAATAGGAATCATCAAAAAGTCTCCTCCGCCGAAAAAGGGAGAGAGAAAAACAAATAAACCTCCCCACGTACATCATTAAACCAACTTCTGCCACCTAGCCAGGGCCATGCTGAGGACCACAATGGCTCCCATCACACCCAGAATACCAAAGAACCATCCCAGGCCCGCAGCATCCTTGCCAGGCACATTAACGTTCATGCCGAAGAGACCACAAATCAGGTTCATCGGAACCAGGATAGTGGCGATCAGGGTGACCTTGCTGAGCACCTTGTTAACATGGTTGCCGAGCACAAGGTTGGTCACATTCAACTGCGCCAGGTAGTTGGTATGCGAACGGCTAAGCATCTTCTCAAAGTGAGCCAGGTTCGACATCATTGTCACGACGTGATCCTGAATGTCACCCAGATACAGACCAATGTCGCCGCGAGGCGTCACCGAGTACTGCTCATTGCACCGTTTCGAGAAACCGCGGATGACATCCGCCTTACCACCTAGCAGACGCATCAGACTCATAACTTTCTTGCGGAGACCGCCAATGCGTGGCAAGAAAGACTCAAAGTCATCCACGCGGGCAATGAATACGTGATCTTCAATCGCTTCGGACTCGAGCTCGACATCCCGAATGACGGGGCCGAAGCTATCGACGATATCGTCGATCATGGCATAACAGATCCAATCACTGCTGAGTGAGACGTAATCTCGCAGCTTACCAATACGCTTGCGCACATTCGAAGCATGCGGGTTGTCCACAAACGAGAAGGTCAGCACTCCGTCCCGGAAAACAACCATGTAAAAGTTGACCGGCTCCAAAAACTCCTCGCTGGTCTTATCCATCTGGTAGAAAGTGCGGAAACAGACGAAGTAGTACTGCTTGAACAATTCCACCTTCTCACGCGCCTCCTGCGTGAGGATATCCTCCGTGGTCAGCGGGTGGATCGAGAACGCCCGCGAAATGGCACCGAGCTCCTCCTCCGTCGGATTCACTACATCCAACCACCACACACCACCCTCGGGACCCAGCTGGAACAGGTCGCGGAAGCTGTCACCAGGGAGCACCAAATCTCCCAGTTCGGCAGCGTGCACAGTAGTCTGCGATTCGGACGAAAAGAACCCAAAGCGCATGGGCTCGCTGATGTTGGGGAGCGTCTCGACTAGCTCCTTCTCGTCCAGTACCTTGAGCTTCTTTTCGTCCACCTCGTCGCACACGTCGCAAATGTCCGATGAAGCGCCCGAATCGGCCTTCTTGAATTCCTCCAGTTCAGGACTCTTCACACCCGGACGAAGATCGTAAAAGATGCGAGGCTTCCTACTCTGCGAGCTCAGGCTATGCTTGCGGCGGCAGTTGGTATTACCCGTCGTAATCTTGTTTTGCTGGTTCAGAGCGACGAATTCCTCCAACTCCTCATAGTCAATGACTGGGATACGACCAGGCTCGTCGTAGGTAATCGGCACACAGGGTTCCTCGGGGGCACAAACGGAGAGATCACCTGGCGCAGGCCGTATGGCACTGGCGTTGCTGAAGGTTGGACGGCGCACATGGGTGCCTCCCGACACAGTACGCTGCAGCATAGCCTCCAGATCAGGGGGCGCATGGCTTTCCAGAGTATTGGCGCGCTCACGACGGCGAGGGTCCGCGAACGCATCGACCGAGTTAGGCGGGGACGAAGACCGCGCCGAGACGGAGGAACTGCGGGATAAATTGCCTCCCACGAGATCCTGCTGGGCGCAGCTGATGCGCCGAGGCGTGTGGTAATTCGCCGCGGGGTCGACCGAGAAACGTCGGCCCATGCCAGGTACGTCACGCTCCGAGCGATCATCGTCGATCACGGCCTGTTCGAAGTCTCGGAAGACGGGATCGGCGTCACGCAGGGCATTTTGCACTTGCAAGAGGTCGGGACGCTCCGGCGCCAGCTCCCCTCTCGGCCCCTGTTGACCGGCGGTGTTCTGGCGGCTCAATGGTTCTTCTTGAGGGGTCTCGATGCGCGGGGTGTTCATGGCGTTCAAGTGGAAGCGGTGGTCATCCAGCTCGGGAACCGGAGTACTGTACCGGGTCAGGCACAGGTCCTTCTCGGAACGGTGGCTGCTGGACATTGCTGCGATAGAGTTCTGTTTTCTGGTGGATTTGTATCCTTTTTTTTTGCTATAGGAGGAGAGGGGAGAAGAGGAGGGGATGAATCGGATTGATCGAGTTCAAGTTTAGCGCGCCAGGGTGGGCTATTGATTTCCCTTGATATGGGAATGATATGTCGTTGTCGACTTAAGTTTTGGTGTTTTGGGTTGAATTTTGATATTGCTTTGTCGGCAGCACGAACAGCCACAGAACGTAAGCCGGTGTTCTTTTCTGATTTAAAAGGACCGTGTTATGGAAAACGGGCCTCCATCCATGAGCCAGACCCTTCACGAGGGTCTGGCGTTCCCGACGTACGTCTGGCTGCGACGCTCAAAAGGAAGAGTAAGCCAAGTTAGGGGGGTCTGGTGTCGCCCCCGCAGAAGACCCGGAACTTAGGGCCTGCAAGAGGGTGAAGGAGAGAGGAGTACTGAGTGTAGCGAAGTCCCGCCAACTTGAAGGAGTCGAATGCAGGGGAGCGATAGTGCTCCAGGGCGACGATGTCGGAGTGAAGGGAGAAGAAGTCGAAGCGAGCGAGCTGAGTCGCAAGCTTTGTATCAGATGATATCAGAGGATCTTCGCAGGGTCTTTTCCGCGATAGGAAATGAAACTGCAAAGGGCCTCTATTGGGGGTGGGTGGGAAAGAGTATCAAAGAGGGGGTGCAGAAAATTGACAGGGAATCTGCTAGTCCCGAGTAGAAATGCGATGTTTTAAAAAGTCTCGATTGACGGGGGGAGGGGGGGAGAGAAAGAAGAGTTGATGGGTGGAGGGAACCAGGAAAAAGTGGCGCCGAGACGAAAGGTTTGTGGCGAGAGACGCACGGGCTCGAATGGGCGGCCGCCGATGGATGCGGGCGACGAGCCAGTGACGATGGCGGGAAATCATTCACGGTACGGAGTCCTCCTAGTATCAACACGCGGAACAAGAGAATTTGGACTCTTAGCTCCACCCCCATGGAGAATCAAATCGTGGAAATTATTTGAACAAGCCTGGGATGTGTATTTTGGCCTTTTTCTCTATCCATTCTAGATACAATTGACTGAAAATTCCTCGACTTTGGCAGCGCTCATCTGACGGTCGTCACAGTCTCCGGGTGGTAAAAAATTTTCGGCGGGTCAGGTTGCAGGCGGCGTTCCCCGGCCAGAACAAATTCGACGAAACTAAAAGTAAACGGACTGTCTGGTAGAGTTTTACCCTCTTTCGTCTATAGTTTGTTCCAGCCACACGATTAGTTCCTCGTCATTACCACGCTGATTTGCCATGAGGCATTTGTTGCCGAATCCTCACCGGCAGATCCTGTTACCTAAGTACTCTCAAGACTACTAACTAATTGAACTAGGGTTAATCGCTCACTCTCAGTGCTTCTTTTTTCCTCCTACAACTCATGGCGTCGACCGGATGACCACAACGCTGCTACCGTGACAAGAATGCTCTCTGTGATGAAGCTGAGGGATCCACTCACTATAGTAATGAAAAATTCAACTCACAGGCTATAACGATGGAGGCCCTTAACTGGACAGATTTTCGGACTTTGTAGTCTGTCGGACTGACTCGCCAACTCATTCAGATCCAGAGCACGAGTATGTCTTATCCACTGCAGTAAAGTCCAGAGTACTACCGGGAGTGAATTAAATCAATGGCTCCATAGTTAGGCACCTATTTTTTACTGTCTATAGATGCTCCCAAAGCACACTAAAATAGTCGCAACACACTTTTGAAACCAAGACCCATAGCTCTCCATGACCAACAATACTGTAATCAAAGGCTAGCATGATACTGTATGTAGTACTGGAGGCTAAGTATGGGGCTCGTCTTTGGGCCTCGGTATGCCCTTCCAACGTGTTGTTCAGCACGGGTGGAGCCCAGAGGAGACTAGAGAGCAGCCCGCAGGCGATGGAGGACAAACTAAAGAGGAGAGTAGAAAGAAAAGAGAAAAAGAGCACACGACACCTGACCTTTCACCACTCTTATTTCAACCTATGAAGTCTTCCGGCTGGCCACTTAGTCCTCAACTAAATCCCCTAGCTCAAGCCTTACCGGTCGACCTCATCGACCTGTCAGAGTCGCTGGTGAGATAAGCTAGACTCCACTCAGTTTCTCCCCCGACATCAGCCTCTTTTTTTCTGCCAAGACCCGCATCGAGTCATAGTCGCAGCCCCTCCATACAATTCAATCAGCTCACAGCGCAAATAGCGAAACGAAAGACACCCTCACCCGTCTCAATTGATAATAATTCCTCCGAGGGAAACAGGCATTGGATCATTGGAGGCTTCTGATTCGCAATTATTCCCGCCCACCATGGCCTCTTCCTTCGTCATTAGAACCCCTTGCTCCTCCGCCAACATCGGCCCCGGCTTCGATGTCATCGGCCTGGCCCTGTCCCTCCATCTCGACCTCCACGTCACGATCGACCCGACCAAGGGCTCCTCCACACTGCCGCTTAATTGCGCCATCACCTATGAGGACCAGAGCAAGTCCACCGAGCAGATCAGTCTCGACCCCGAGGTGAACCTCATCACCCGAGTCGCCCTCTATGTCCTCCGCTGTCACAACCAGCGCGCTTTCCCCGTCGAAACCTCCGTACACATTGTCAACCCCATCCCGCTGGGTCGGGGTCTGGGATCGTCGGGCACGGCCGTTGTCGCCGGTGTAATGCTGGCGAACGAGGTCGGTAAGCTGGGCTTGAGCAAGGGCCGCCTGCTCGATTACTGCTTGATGATTGGTAGGTGGAAGATTCCTCAATATTGGACGAAGGGGGGACAATTTGGATTGCCTCTTATCCCTGGTGCAGGGTTCAGGTTCAAACAAGGATCCTGCACGAGAAGTCATGGCCGGAGCAAAAGAATCAATTGGGCCTTGCTTGATCCGGACAGGACTCACCACGTAATGGCGTCCATGAACTAACGCGGTATCTTTCTTTCATAGAGCGACACCCTGATAACGTGGCTGCATCCCTGTTCGGTGGCTTCGTGGGTACCTACCTGAACGAGCTGAAGCCCGAGGACGTTGCGCGCATAGAGATCCCTCTCAGTGAGGTCCTGCCCGCCCCCGCCGGCGGTATTGACACCGGTGTCAAGCCCCCAGAGCCCCCCTTGGGTATTGGTCACTATCGCAAGTTTGACTGGGCCCCGGAGATCAAGGCTATTGCGATCATTCCAGACTTTGTGGTGCCAACTGCCAATGCCCGCAACGTGCTTCCCCAGACCTACACCCGGGCCGACGTGGTATGTGAACTAGTTCCCTCCAATTCAATTCCTTTCCCTTGAGGCGTGGCTCGACCTACCTTGCCTTGCCCCATCTTCGTATATGTATGCGAGCTCTATCTGACACATTCCAATTCCAGGTCTTCAACCTCCAACGCGCCGCCCTCCTCCCCGCCGCCCTGGGTAGCTCGCCACCAGACCCAGACATGATCTACCTCGCCATGCAAGACAAAGTCCACCAGCCATACCGCAAGACTCTTATCCCCGGTTTGACCGAGATTCTGCAATCCATGACCCCGGCCACCCAGCCCGGCCTTTTGGGTATCTGTCTATCGGGTGCGGGACCGACTATCCTGGCCCTGGCCACCGATCGCTTCACCGAGATCGCTGACCGTATCATTGCTCACTTTGCCACTAACAACATCACTTGCCAATGGAAGTTGCTTGAGCCTGCTCAGGATGGTGCTACCGTTATTTCGAAATAAAGCTGTCCTTGAGGGGTGCCCTGTTCTTCTCCCAGCGTCATAAAGTCGATCGTTTGGCAGTCATTTGGTTTGCGATCGGAGTATGACGCACTGGTGCGCTGCGGTGTGTATGGACCCACCTACAGCAGTGAGCTCTGGGCCACGAGGGCTCGGTCCTCGATGGATTGAGCTGGGGAGGAGTCCTTCGAAAACCAAGAGCATTGGCCGACGGGTACGAGTTCATTTTCGTGCATCACTTCTCGAGCCATGTGTCGGTATGCAAGATGTGGAGTTTTGCTCACCGCTGCTTCTTCATGCTATGCATCGCAGCTGCATAGAGCTGTGCAGGTCATTTTAAGACTTTTTTTTACTCATCCCTTTTTTTATCGTTGATCAATTTAGCCCCGACATTTTAAAATTGACACCCGGATTCAGGAGGGGCCGAGCACTTTGATGCTTGCCATTGATATGAGTGGTCGCTCATCTCGAAATATGATTTACGGGCCGGGTTCTATAGAGATAGACACACGGGAAACATAGATGAATCATGAGCAACATGTTACTTTTCTTTTTTACTACTCGAATATGATAGCTTTTGCCTTCATTATTTATGATATATAAATGATCAGAAAGGAAATTGATAGATCTCATCAGAAGTACTACGGACTTCCCAAAGTAAATACTCCAAACTCGTTCATACCGCAAGTAGTAGCTGACAGGCGGAGGCGGTGGGCAAATAACAACATTACGATTACGATAAGCCCTCCATCACAGCTCCCCAGAAACAGAACCCCCCGATCTTCCCCAATACTCGAGAATTCTCGAGTCCTCTCACCTGGCAAAATATGGATAACATCCTAGCACCATTGCAAGATGCCTTTGAAGGCCAGATTGTACGTTCCCACTACACCACCCCTGCCCTACCACGCCTTACGACTGTGTATACAATCCAATCCGCACCGCGGTCATGAAGCTTCAACCCTACCTTATCTACCTAGCTACCTTTCTTATTATCCGATTAGCTAACAACGCACGTCTAGGACTTCCACGGTCAACGTCTAGCCGAAATCCTCAGCACAGTACTCCTCATAATCTCCGGCGTAAGTCTCGCCCTACAACACCCCATCCCATCCACCTACAACCTTCCAGCCCCAGTGCCCAAGCCACGTATAAGCGCAAACACAGAATAACACGTGACATCTCTTTCTTCCTCCTATACAGGTATTCAGTTTCCTCATCGGCTACATCTACAAAGACATTCACCTCACGCTGTGGACCGGATTGGGCGGGACCTTGTTCACTGCGTTGGTTGTTATTCCACCTTGGCCGATCTATAATCGGAATCCGGAGACTTGGTTTGGGCAGAAAGCGAAGGTTGGGGGAGTTGGTGTCGTTGTTGATGGGATTAAGGTTAATTGACGGGGACCTACATATGACCAAGATTCGAGATTTGAGCTACGAAGAACAGTAAATCGGAATTGAATGAGAACTTGGGGATTGCGGGTCTGTTCGGTTTTGAGAAGCATGCTATGTATTCTGACATGCTTGAACTTCTGAAATATGGGAATAAATAGGCTCTGGAATGATGTAAATTGGGCATTACTAGAGCTACAGCTACAGCTCAGCAAGAGTGTGGAAAAACAAGGACCATAACTGTTCCATTGTCTTGTAGGTCACTTTTCCATTCAAATCATTCATTCTGACCCTTCTCCGAGGCAAATGTGTATGTGTATTTGTATGAACGTGTGAAAAGGACTTAGAAGCCAGAGCCCGGGCATTGCATTGTTCTCGTGGAAATTGTATAAAGGGTAACTTGGAAACTCAAATTGACGACGCCCAGCGCCGTTTACCGTCCGTACTTCTGGAACTCCCAGTCTCGGTTGTCGAGTGGGCATACCTGTCGGGTCTTGAGCCATCGCGAGATGCAGTGGAAGTGGAAGGCGTGCTAGAGAGAGGGAAAGAGAGGGAGGGAAAGTCAGCCGTAAGATTCATGGACAAGTATCAGGGTAGAACGAGGATTCCCGTCAACGGTTCGCAAGGGAATGAGGGATACGGACATTGCAAATACCCCAGGCGACGGTGCACTCCTCATTAGTTGATGAGCCTTGGTTGGCTTGGCACTCAATGCCTGTGGCAATGGTAACGTTAGTATTGGTGTTCCTTTCATTGGCAGAGATGGTTTCTCCAATGCTTTCAACGTACACAAGTCCATGATGTGGTTCCGGCAAATGGCGCAGTTGTCAACGACAATATCCCAAGCCCAGAGGGCGACAGCATTCCACTAGATTAAGAGTCTCAGGTGAGCTATTCTTGTCTTCGATGTCAGGTGCTACCAAGGTTGCGGCGTAAATGTACCTTCTTCACTTCGAACTTTTTCTTGTCGCTGGCTCCCTCGCCGCCCTTGGCAACAGCCTTGCCCTTTGATGAGGAAGCAGAGGCTTCTTTCATTTCAACGTCCGCCATAGCTGTTGTGGTTTGTGGTCGTGGTGGGTGACGGAGGTGAAGGTGGGGAGGGATGAATAGAGAGTCGGGAAAGTGAGGATTACGTAGAGGCGGGCCTTGAAGGGATGGAGGTGTAGCGGTAGGGCCTCGTCAGGTGTCGTAGAGGAGCGACAACCTTGTGGGTGGAAAGATGATGGTGATAAGGAATCGCGGAGCCTCAAGTGGTCTGGATAGCTCCCCCACTCGTTCTGTTTGATTATGTTTGTCTTGTTTCACGACGATAGCTAAGCCGGCTCGGTACAGTTAAATGTCAGGCGGTAGACTGGGCGGACTGGGCAAAATCCTAGATTGGGTGGCGGAGACCCTTAGTCATCCCCCGCTGCGCCTGCGACCCGCGACTCCGTCACTTGGCGATGACTCTCATTCTCCTCTCCTCGTCTCTCAGCCCATACCCCTCTACAACCTCCGCTAGACATGCCTCTCTCGTACGATTCGTTCGTACTTCTCTCTTCAATACTCTAGACCTTCCGTTTTCCGCTTCTGTGCTCGGTCTTTCTTTGCAAACCCTCGCACTACCTCTTGTTCGTTCTGTGCTCTGCCTCTGCTTCCCCGGCGTTGGAATCATCTCTCTAATACTGTCGACAGCTGCTGAGCAGTGACTGGGCTTTCTCCTCCTTTGACTTTATCATTACCGTTCTCATTCTCTCAGCGCTTCATACCTTTTCTGTTTTTTTTTTCCTCTTTCCCCGATATCTTCCCAACCTAGGCTGCCTATTTTTTAAGCCAAAACAAATCGCCATTATGTCGACCCATACTCCCAATGTTCCCACTTCCAAGGGCGCTCGGAATAACAACAACACTGCCAACAACAACACTAACAACCACCGGAAACCTTCGAAGAAGATGACGACCCCGCATCCACAGCACCCCGCTATGCTGAGCACCCCGCCATCCTCGCCGCCGCGCAACATGAGTCCGGCAGGAATCGTGACCGATTCATCCGTCAGTGTCCATTCCAAGAAGAAGCCTCCACGCTCTGGCAAGAAGCCTCAACCTCGCAATGTCAATGGAGCATCTCCTGCTCCAACCCAGAATGGTCACCGACACACCAACTCTCAGCCTAGCGTTGCGACTCCTCAAGCCAAGGATATCGCAACGGCCTACGCAGGTCCAACCTTCCATGCCTCCCCCGCCCCGTCGGCATTGCCCATCCCGAGCTTCTTTTCCAAGTCCTTTCCCGAATCCGACCTCGCGCCAACTCTGGAGACTGATAGTGACAGCGCGGAGATGGAACCCGATCTTGATACCACTCCGTCCAAGCCGCGGTCGGCTCGGCCGCATACTTTGGCCACGACTCAGGCGGCGCAACCCACACCTCTTGATTTCCTTTTCAAGGCGGCCTACCAGGCCCGTACTGCCAATACCATGAACAGCCCCGAGGCAGCTCCTCGCGTGCACTCGCCGCAGACCGACCCTCGAAAAGTGCAGGCCAATAGACATACTCCCGGCGGTATGTTCCCAATGGACCTAGAGTCTGAGCGTGCGCGGGCTTCGCCAATTGGTCCTTCGTTTGCGCCTTCATTCCAAGATCGCCTGAACGCTTTCCGAGCTTCCAGTTCGCCATCTCAGTCTCCCAGTCCCGCTCTAGCGACGACTGCTGAAGATCAAAATCGCATGAAGACCGAGCAGCTGAAGTACATGCTGCTTAACCCGCGCCCTCAGGAGCCACCCTCTTCGTCAACCACTCCTTCAGCTCAGGCCCAGCTGGGCCATTACGGGGCTCAGGCTAGCCGACCCAACATCAATGCGACCGTTCCTCACTACGCCACTCCCATGCGTACGTCTTCGGGCCCCCCAGCTGTTTTGTCGCATGGTTATTCCCCTGTTGGTCCACCACAGCCGGAGCACATCGACCACAGCAACCACCATAAAATCGCTGGTCATCCTTCGTACCCCTACACGCACGCCAATGGCTCTCAGCCGCTCCGGAACACCAACTCGCCTCTGAGACGCGAAGTCTCCGGAACCAATGGCTACAGCAATGGCTACGGTAATGGTTACTACAGCAATGGGTACCCTTCGGGTCAATCGTCGCCTGTTCCCTATGGGAAAAATCATTATGCGGCAACTGCCCCTGCACCTGTCCCGCCGCAGTCTGGCTTTGTCTCGCCACAGCCTCAGTACACCCAGGCAGCCTTTCCTTTACCAACCAATTCTCCATCTCCGTCCACTTCTCGGCCGGTGGACACTAAGAAGATGGAGGATGATTTGCGACGAATTTTGAAGCTGGATGCGGCTCAGGCCCCGGGACCAGCTCTTCCATCTAGTGGCATGCAAAGGTCATTCGCTTAGCTCAATCTTTGCACCTTATTTTTCGGTTGTTTATGAAGGGGTATTTTTCAAAGATAATGATATGGGCGTGATATTTTTTTCTGCACAACTTGTCTTTCGACGCACTTTTGCCTTCTTTGGGACATGTGTGTGTGTCTGTTATTTGCCATGGTCTTTTCTTTGCTTTCCTCCGCTTCATGCATCGGTTTCACAGGCGGCTTGCATAACATTCCTGGACTGGGTCCCTGGATGTTTTCTGTTTTCTTGTGTTGCCCTCAGCAGCTCATGCTCAAGTCTTTTTCTCCCCTGTCCTTTCACTTACGTTTCGTTTGTTATGTCTTCCACCTATTTCTTTTTTTTCGCTTCTACGTCTCCTAGCTTGTTTCCTGGCCAATGATGACAACGATATTCGGTCGGGCGGTGTTTTCCTTGATACAATGGGTTTCTGGCTTCCCGTGGAAGTTCATTCACTTGGGTTCGGCTTTGACTGATTGGGTTTGGGCTCGGTTCGGGATTTTGTCTGACGAAGCCGGGCCGCTTCGTTTGCATCGGTCGGAGTCGGGATACCTGCGATTCGTTGTGCTTGTTTTTCCAGTTGCACAGCACCTAGATGTCTAGTCTGATCGGGACTGGGCTTGAAGGTGTGGCACAATGCCTACATTTCTGGCCGATGGGGCTATGATTGAGTCTACAGTCTGCATTTATGGTTGCTGGTTCTGCTTGCTGTCGGCGAGATCGTCATCCTCTTGCCTTTGTCATTTTCTTTCTCTGTGTTTTTTTTGGTTTCGCTGGTTTTTCTTGTGTGGAGTGCCTGCCGTTAGCGATGGTTGACTATTTTATTTCGGTGGTCAGGCTTGTAGTCAGGGCAGTGAGTGCACTCTGATGTGTCTCCCCCCTTTGCTTGCTTTCGAGACACTGGGCTGATCAGGCCTGTTCTGGATTTGATACTTCTCCCCTAGCAGTTTGTCTGTTGCGAATCCATTCGCGTCCACTCGTTTGAATGTGCGGGTCGTAGATACTCCCTTTGTAGTGCTGGTAGACTATGCTATACCGATGCTCATGAGAGACTAGTTGCAGCTTGCATTTGCGGATTGCAGCTACCGCCTTGGACGTCATAGCAGGTAAGCCCTCTTGATCACTCATCCCAATTCTTCAAGAGGTTCAGTGTTGCTCTGAGATATGCCTGCCAAATTTGCTAGCATTGCGCTCAAGTCATTCTCAGGTACACTATCTTGCTAGCTTTGAACCAGCAGTCTCGGAGTAGTCTTTGTTTATCACCAAGGTTCGTATATATGGCCGGTCTTTGATATTTCAGCATCAGATGGTGGCTCTATGATCATTGATCTAATAGGATTAGTCAAGTGAGTTTTCCTTATTCAAGCTCCAGGTAAGATTCATGATGGACTAGCTCATATCTGATACAACAATGCAAACACCATATCGCTATTCATTTCATAACAACCGTGGTCCTACCAAACATCAGACCTTGAAGTCCCAGGCTGTGAATCTCTCCTCATTTCTGGAGACTCGTCCGGAAGGTGGAGCGGTTCAAATCACCGAATCGCATTTAATTTCATGTCATTTCATTTCAATTTAAGCAACGTCTACTCTCCACCCCAGTATGTACATACTAGATCTAATTAAGGTCTTGCGGAGGGGCCTTCCCTCGAACTTGAGAAGGAAATGATGGTTTGGTCCTCGGCGCTGATCTCAATTAGAAATTGGCTAGAAGGGGGATCGGGCGTTTGCTTGGCGAGGCCCTAAAAACATTGTCCAAACTTCAATTAGGGTCTGTGGAAGTTGTATTCCTACTCAAGTACATGTCGAGAATTCTAATGGGTTGTAATTTATTATATATTATACGATATGAATGGTCTTAGAAGTGAACAATTTCATTATTCATCTGTGTCTCGACTGTCTACGCGGGCGTTACGTGGGCGTTTTTCATCGCTGCCATAACCCCTTAATAATCGGGTCGAGACGCCACTTTCTCATGCAAATGTGCGCTCCCCCCGCCCACCGGTCGGGCCTGCTCCACTCGGATGTGTCTGGGCCAAGTGCTAATTTTATATTGCGGTCAGACTGGGTCATATCCCCTGGACGGAGGACGTAGTGGGAAAGTGCTTGTGTTGGAAGTACCGGGAAAACAGGATCAAGCATCATTTGGGGAAGGGATTCTCGAAGTTTTCCTATTTCTGGTACTCCGTAGATATGGAGAGGTAATTTGCAAGCCGTGATCGTCGTGATCATTCCCGAGACACGATCATATCGGGGGGATTTGTTCATCTTCTTGTGTTCTGGCCGTCGATCTTGTCTCGGACCTGATGAAGCTTAATTTGCGACAGGAGGGTGGACGCCACGGCAGAGAAGTGGCTGAGGTTTACCAAGGAGATTCGTAGGTGCTTAGTACAGTGTCCTGAAGGATGATCCAGTCTACTTGGTTATCGTTATCATCTCACCTGTTCATCTGAATGTTCTAGAAAAAAAAAAAGGCACCGCACCGGTTTCGGCTAGACTGCCGCTTAAGGGTATTTGTCGTGTCAACAATGTAATACTACTAACTTTGTACCCCGTAAGGCAATGCTAGTTAGAATGGCATCGTAGTTGCACATGCTGAACTATGGCCCCCCTTGGCACTTTGGGCGGACTCGATGCATGTCGGCATGGGCGAATGGACGTCAGAGTTGGGCGAGTCGATCGAACAAAGCGCTTAATGAATCTGTAAATAGTAGAGCAGACAGAAGAAAAAGGGCTGGTATGCCGCACGCGGTTCCAGCGGCGACATCATGATCTGCATGCCTGAGAGGGTCATTGACCTGGATGCGGCCAGGGGTGTGGGCATTGAGGGGAGGAGGAGGTACCGTACATTGTACATTGTACTCTGTCCCTTGTACTCACCAACCTATCTGGTGCAACGGTTCAGTGGTTCAGTTTGCAAAGTGGCTCAGGTCCAAGTTCAGGTTCAGCCATTTCCAGGTACGCTGAGCCAGTTGAGTGGCCCGTCCAAAACCACAAACCCAAAGGGCGGATCCTACACAAAATCACGGGGAAAGGACTATCCACCACCGTTCTATTCTAATTTTCGCTCCTGCCATCCTTACCTAACCCTCTCGACTCTCTTGACTCTTGTCACTCTTTCAACTCCCTCGCTCGACTCTCCCTCTTCGTCTGCCTAGCTTGCACTTGTGGTTTCTGCCTTCCTTGCTCAACCTGCCGGTTTCGACGACACCTCTCCCTCTCTCGCTGATCCCATCGGAGACTCGGTCGCCAATGACCGTCCTCTTGCATCCTTTCTGACAGATTTCGACCCTCCCCATCCTGACACCATGGCGAACGCGTAAGGTTCCTCTCTGCGTCTCCCTCCTTGCTCTTCTCTCATCATAGCTCATCATCGCTATCACTCCCTCCCTGCTCATCCTCGTGCTACTGCTTTTCTCTTCCCGCTCTCCGCTAACCCCCCTGGCCATTGCTCTCCAGATTCGGTTCGGCATGGCGCTCCTTCTGGCATACCATGACCTCCTATGACCGTCATGCCTCTCACGACTCTCCCTATCGCACTGGTCGACACGTCCCCCTGAGCCAAAGTCGCCATGAACCGCTCACCTCCATTGCTACCAGCGCCATCGAGTCTCGCCCCGACCTGACCAACCCTTATGACGACGAGCCCACCAAGGGCCTGGCTTCCGCACAGGCGACCGAATGGAACGGATCCCCGACCGAATTAGGCTCGCCAAATCGCCCCTATTCACCGGGTATGCGATCGCTGGCGTCTCAAAAACGCGGTTCCAACGAGCAGGCCGATGGCCCGCCCGAGATCCAGATGCAGAGCTTCCATGACGGCGCGCCCCCTCCACCCCCGGTCGCTCACTCCTGGCGCAAGATTGAGCGGTGGTTGGAGCACAACTATGAAGAACTGTTGGACAATCTCGGCGAAGGCTGCACACAAAATGATATCAATGAATTGGAACACGAGTTGGACTGCACGTTGCCCTTGGAGTTGCGCGAGTCCTTGATGATCCACGATGGTCAGGAGCGGCCCGGTCTGCCTACGGGCGTTCTGTTCAGCTGCATGCTGTTGGATTGCGAGGAGATTGTGCAGGAGCGGAGGAACTGGAAGACAGTAAACGAGGAATTCCTGAGCCACAATGCTCCCCTCTCTGCGCCAGTCTCTAGCTCCGCCGCCAGCTCGTCTTCGGCCGCTGCTCAGCAACAAAGCAACCCGGGCGCCTGGCGCAATGAACTGCTCGAACGCCAGGACTCTCAACCACCCGGTGCTGTGCAAAAGGCATATGCCCACCCCGCCTGGATTCCAGTCGCCCGTGACTGGGGCGGCAACCACATCGCCATCGATCTGGCACCCGGACCGGCAGGCAAATGGGGTCAGGTGATTATCTTTGGTCGGGACTATGACTGTAAGTATGTGATTGCACGGTCGTGGGCGGCCTTTTTGGCTATTTTCGCGGAGGATCTATGCAGCGGCAAGACCTTCATCGACGAAGAGACCAACGAGATGAAGCTGAGGGAGTTCAAATCGCAAAATGTCGAGCCACCATACCTGGAAATTTTGCGCTGGCGGACAGACCAGAAGTACGGACGTCGGGCGCCTCGACGACGTGCTCCCAACGGGTTGGGTGTGAATGGCAATGGCAAATCCAGCAGTCGGGACTCGCCATACGGTAGCCCAACTCGGGCCGAGGAGCGCGGCCGCTCGCCGCATCGGTTCTCCAAGGGTCCTACACAAAGTCCCAAGACGCCATTCGGCGTTTCCAGTCCTCTGGCTCGCGTGACAGAGGAAACCTCGAGTCCCATTACCACCCCGGGCCCCACGATCTCAGAGGATCCCCAGGAGCACAAGGAGACAGAGCAAACTGAAGATTTGCTGGATGTTGCCACGCCGCAAATCTCCAACAAGGAGAACGAGGGATTCCCTGAGAAGACGACTGAAACTAAGGTGCCCGAAAAGGAGAAGGGTGAAAAGAGCGACGGAACTGCAGAATCTTCGAATGTCATTGATTCGGAGGTCCTTGGAGAGATGAAGAATGTGGCCATTTAGAGGGTTGAGTTTGTGAGCTCGTGCTCTGCTTGCGTTGGATATGGGGAACCGTCTTCATTTCTCTATTGTTCTCCCTTCCCTTCTCGCCGTGTCTTCTATCTACCTCTACCACCTGTTTGCCTATCGCTCTCCCTCCCCAATCCAAAGGCAACGCAACCGCCGATGAAACGAACTTCTGAATCTATGGGTCACTGTTTCTGCTTCGTGTATAGAACTTTATTTTCCCCTTTTTTTCGCTTTTCCTTTTTCTTTCTATTTGTGTTCTCTCTGGTCCTGTGGCTTTGCGGCATTTGTTGTAACTTTAGGGGGGATTGAGGGTTTAAGCTTGAGCTTTTCATTTTGTGTTTAGTGTTTTGCTTTCCTTGGACTTGCCGTCAAGCTGGCCTCTGTGCTCATGGTCTCTAAGCCTTTTGCTTTTGCGTTGACTCATTGATATTGGTCTGTAATTCTATGATGATGCAGTGTTTGAGCGGTCTGCGCTGTGGCAAGGCCGACTTGAATTCATTTTCCCTTGGTTCGGGTCTTCAGTATTGAGTGTATATCAGACTGCGTGCGGTAGCAGTTTTGTTCTTTTCTATAATTGGTATCTCTGTCCCTACCAGGTATGTTCCTACCCAACATCAAGTAGGCAAGATCACCTCCTATTCCTCCTCCACTCTCTAATTTTAGCCTCTTTAATCCCAATCATCGTCATCCTCTTCTTCATTCCTCCTAATTTTTCCACTCCGAATCGTCTTTCTCCCCCCCATTCCCCCTCCTCCTTTCATCCTCACTCTCATCCCCACTGTCGTCTCCACCTCCAATCCCCCCCCTCGTCCCCAACCTTGACACCCACGAAAACCCCCTTCCCAACCATCCTCCTCTCAAAAACACCAACACTGAACCCACTGTCCGTCCCATCAAACCCCCTCTCCCCCAGCCCCTCAAACCCAACAACCCGCTCCGCACCTACCCCATCCTTGAACCCGATCACGCAGGGTAGGACCCGTATCCCAAGCTTCTCGACGAGAAAAGGCGTGTTCCGCACGTCTACGCGCGCAAAGCGCACTTCGTGGTGTAGCGAAGCAAGCAGTGTGAGTGTTTTGTCCATGATTGCGCAGCGCGCAAAGTCCGGGTGGTAGAAGTGGATGAGACTGCGCGTTGTGGAGGTTGTATGGTCGAGGACGGCTTGGTCTGAGGCGAGGGTGGGATAGGTTTCGGAGTGGGTGATTACGGTGCTGGCGCTGGCATCGGTGCTGCGGTTTGTTTTGGAGGACGCGAATTCGGCGTTTAATTGTTGGATGCGGGTGTCGCGGTAGCTGGGGTCTTCTTCGTTTTCGAGGGCGGCGAAGAGGGCTTCGTCGTCGGAGTCCGTGGGCATGGTTGCTGATGGGAGCCCCCCGTGGTGGGAGGGTGGAGAGAGATGTAGATTTCCCAAGTGGTTTGGTATGAGGTGGTCAATTGAGTATCAAGTGCACTGACTGGACACGGAATGAGTACAGTGCTTTTTGTGGTGGTTCAATTGGAAGTGTTTGAATTGAGGGGAGTAGCTGCTGGTTGGAGGAGGGTTGGGGGATGGAAATTAATTTGGAAGAGGGGCATGGGCATGGGTTCGGCTTGCTCCACTACGGTAGGTAGCTGCCCCTATGGGGTGTCTCTGGGTACGGTACTATGGGTTTGGGCTACTTTTCACGATTTACTGTGGAAATATTGCTGACTAGACAAGTGAGCACTGACAGGTATTGATTATGTTAATCTATTCTTATTCTTATATTGTCAAGCTAAATGAAGTTCTCTTGGCATAATTGCATCTTGTGTGAAATAATCACAGGGGAAGACATGAAAATATATACATCGCTCGGCTAGGGCCCGTGGTTAGCAGAAAGAAAAGAAAAACCTATTCCAAGTCGTTGATTTCGCTGATTTACAGCTTCTTGTGGGAACCATCTTTCAATTCCAAATACAATCTAGTATAGCCCAGGGATAGTTATAGCTAGGTGTAAACACGCAAAATTCTAATCAGTAGATAAGTTCCCTATTGGACCAGTATTCACTCGGTTCATCATGAGAATACTGCCTGGCGTTTTCATAGAACTTATGACTTTGAGATTCTACCACCCCGAGCAAATGTGTCTATAGACTGCTGGCGAGTCTAGATACAGTCCAACACTACTCCTTAAATTTATAAGAAAATTATCCATTTAGCGCGCCAATGAGCTCCAATATACCGTAAGTTTAATAGTTTCTCCAATTATACGTACTATTCATAGTGAGTCACTAAAAGCCCAGAGGCTATAGGCCTCTGTCTCTTATTGCTACCTAGAGCAATCGCGGAATGCATTGCCAGCTGCTAGAAGCATTAATCACCTCAGGATATGATTGCTTTGGACATAACATGTACACGAACGCATATCCTTTAAATCCTTGTTTTAATACATAACGGCCTCTACCAGAAGGGTTCTCCCCTTGGTGAAAATCGGTACTATGACGGAAAGAATCTTACTCAAATTTGTTGCTGAATACTCCAGAAAGGCTTACGGCCGGTCTCGCATGTTACGTTGAGCATAGTAGTGCTCGGTGTCCTAACGTTGCTTTGACTCTGAAGTTTGGGCCCAAGGTTTTCTGGTAGTTAGTATTTTTCGTGGATCTAGACCTGAAATTTGGAAGCTTTGGGTTCGTCGAGCCTTCGGTGAAGGAATTGTCTCGGTCGAACAGCAGCTCACATCGCCGTCCCATGGCCAAACGTTCTTTTAGTGCTACTAAAGGCATTTTCCCCCTTCGTTGTTGCTAACATTAATGAAGAAAAGTTTCGTACGGTAAAAGCCTTCTTATTAACGCAGCAGCTGATGGGAATCCGACTCAGTGATCACGGTGCAGACACTTCGATTCATACGAATTGTCGTTGCGCTCGTTCTCCGGACGGGCGTCCTCCACTTCGTCAATTGCTTCGTCCACGCAGCCAATTACTGAGCTATGTATGGATCATGGGATGTCTGCTGATGCTCGAGATGAGCCGAGTGTACGAAATCTTACTAGCTGATACGACTTATGTCTATAGCAAAAAACAGTCTAGGCGTGCCCGTGAACCGACGGATGAAGCAGAAGTCGACGCACTCATTGAGGGAAAACGACAATTTGTGGCAATCCTTGACGAGAACATGAGAGATCTATCCTTCAGTGAGGACAACAAACCAATCGAAGAGAGTTATTTCAATTTGATCTTCGGCATTCGGACCCCAGACAACCCGTTTAGATGCGAGCAGTACTGGATGGCCTGGGGATCTGGTGCTTGCAATGCTTACGAGCGAGCTTTCCTGACTTCCAGCGTATTCCAGAGCTTTTTCGATCCTCGTATGGCAATTCTTCTCTTGTTTCAATTGACGACCCTACTATACTGCGTGCCCTGCTCATGATGCTATAAAAAGCTTGTCAAACTGATGCCCCAAATTTAGCCGAGCTTGTCTGTGGTGGCTAAATGAACCCAGCCAATTGAAGGCTTATCTCTCCACAAGTGTAGTCTCTAATGTGACCAAGTCTTTCCCCACTAACCACTTACGTCTTAGTACCAAATGGTCCGTCGTGGATGGACCTACGACTGGCTGAGTCAGCCCCCTAAGCCCCCTGCTGAGATAAGCAGCCTGATTCCGGCCAAAAGATTTGATCCCCTTGAGGCTGTTTTCGCCTTGCGCGTCGTGTACGCTCCACTGCCCCAACTCCGCTGTATCTTTCGAACCCTTTTTCGGCTTCCTGCGCTTCATTTCTGGGCGTTTCCTTTCGATTTTACTCCGCCTTTGCCTTTGGCTCACTCCTCTCTTTTACCACCCACTTCTCCAGCACAACCTTCTCGGGGCTACTCCGCCACCATGGTTGAAGACAAGAAGACCGACGACTACACCGTCGAGATGAGCAAGCTCGACCAGGGCAACAAGGAATTTGAGGCCGCGCCTCCTCCTTTGACTCGTACTGCGAGCGCCCCAGCCTCATCTCTGTCGAATAACCCTGCTCTTCCAGTTCTGGCGTACTGCGGTTCTTCTATCCTGATGACCGTGATGAACAAGTATGTCTTATCGGGCTTGGACTTTAACTTGAACTTTTTGCTCCTTATGGTGCAGGTATGTGGTAGTTGTGATATCTATGGGGACGCAATTGCCCGTTGAGTATACTGACCGTCCATTGATAGTCCATTGTCTGTATTTTTGCCATCCAAACATGCAAGTCCATGGGTCTGATCACCTATCGCGACTTTAGCACCGACGAGGCCAGGAAGTGTATGTCAAATCGTCCGATTAGAAAGACCTCGAGCAATTCTGGGAATGTAGCTGACTATTTACTTCTCGCCTTCAATAGGGTTCCCCATCACTCTCCTGCTGATCGGCATGATCTACACCGGCTCCAAGGCCCTCCAGTTCCTCTCTATCCCTGTCTACACCATCTTCAAGAACTTGACTATTATTCTGATCGCCTATGGTGAGGTCCTCTGGTTCGGTGGTTCCGTCACCAACATGACCCTCTTCTCCTTCGGTCTGATGGTTCTCAGCTCCATCATCGCTGCTTGGGCCGACATCAAGCACGCCGTCGAGAGCAGCGGCGATACCAGTAGCAAGGTTTCCACTCTGAATGCTGGTTACGTATGGATGATGATCAACTGCCTGTGCACCTCTTCCTACGTGCTCGGTATGCGCAAGCGCATCAAGTTGACAAACTTCAAGGACTTTGACAGTACGGCCTCTTCCCCTGACCTTGCAACGCAAATTGAGTTTCAATACTGATATCCATTCCAGCCATGTTCTATAATAACCTTCTCTCCATCCCTGTTCTCATCGTCGCAACTCTGCTCCTCGAGGACTGGTCCGCTGCCAATCTTGCCCGTAACTTCCCCGAGGCCAACCGCAATGGCATCTTCTTCGCTATGATTATCACCGGTGTCTCCTCCGTCTTCATCTCCTACACCTCCGCCTGGTGTGTCCGTACCACCTCCTCTACCACATACTCCATGGTCGGTGCCTTGAACAAGCTCCCCATCGCCGTCTCCGGTCTGGTCTTCTTCGACGCTCCCGTCACCTTCCCCAGTGTCTCTGCCATTGTCGTTGGCTTCGTGTCCGGCATTGTTTACGCCGTTGCCAAGATTAAGCAAAATGCCAAGCCTAAGACCGGCGTCCTGCCTACCTCCAACCCGCTGGTCAGCGCCAGCAGCCAGAGCATGCGTGACTCGCTGCGCTCTTGAGTCCAGCTGAGCTATCATCGAGTTGCAAAAGTCCATTGATCGGAGCTGCGCCAAAATGCAGAGAAAAAAAAAGATGAAACGACCTTTCCTTGTTATTCTTGTTCTCGTCTTCGTCCAGCATGTCACCCTTTGTTGAGTACTGAAGGTGACTCTGGACACCGTGCATCACCGCCCGTGCATTAACGCTTCCCTAAACATACAATAGGGGAAGCCACGCTTTCTTGCATTTGTATGATTTACGTTTCATTGCAGCTGTCGATGCCTGTGCTTTCCCATGGGCTGAAGGGTCGATACTGTGCCTTTGGTGTTGGTGAATTTGCCATTTCTTCTCGTCTCCCTTCGATTTGACCCTTTTTCCTTCTATCGTGTGTTTTCCTCCGGCTTCCTTCGACAAGAAGAGAGCCAAAGAGAAGCCCGATAGAAGAGCCCGCTTTTTTGGGCTAAAGTATGACTTGTAGTAATCTTCCGGTCTGTTTTTGCGGACATAGCCTGGTCTGTTTTCTTGTTCCTGTATATAGCTATGCCATGTTGAAATAGAACGTGTCTTTTCTTTCAGCCCTCTATGCATGTACTATTCTAGCTCTACTTAATTCAAATAGAAGCAATTATGCTTGTGCTAAAGTGTGTTATCATGCTGAAAATTCCCCATTGAACGGGACCTCCCGAAGGACATCCGGAAATTTGATCGCCCGAAGCCAACCCCGTTTTTCGCCTCGTCTAGTATTATTCTCTGGAGTATACTCACAAGCTACAACTGGCACCTTCTAACTTCCCACGCCAATTTATACACCACTTCATTTTCTGCCTTGAAAGAAAATCAGTGAATGTTTTGATCATTATCGACATGCCTCGCAAGAAGCAAAAGAGTGGCCCCCCATCTCGTCCCCATCGCCCTAGCGGTCCAGCCAAGTCTGGCCCTGCTCCAGCATCCCAGGCCAAGAGCAAGGGACCTAAGTCTGATACTGCCGCTTCTGGAGCTGTCAAACAAGACAGTCAGAAGAAGCACTCGCTGCAGGCAAATCAGAGGCCAATCGTGCCGTTTTTGAGGGGAGATCGCATTCTGTTAGTTGGAGAGGGTAAGTCATCTTTCATAATTTTGGTTTTCTGCGAAATATGTTTTTTGGTCTTTGTTTCTTGTTCGATATATCTTGAACTCTTGAGGCTACTTATGATATCTCGTTGGCCTGGGACATATTCTGATGTACTCTGGCTTTCTTGTCTGGCCATGAACATGTGCGCAAGATACACTTGATATGGAAGATAATGATCCATGCCCGGATTTTGCTTCTTCATTTCTGTGCATCCATATGCCTCTCAATTGGTGTCATAGCTTTTGAAACGTGTGACTGTCAGCTGCTAATACCGCTCTAGGTGACTTCTCCTTTGCCCGCTCCCTAGCAAAGCAGTACAAATGCCGCAAATTATGCGCTACGTGCTACGACTCTCAAGAGACACTCTTTGCCAAATATCCACAGGCCGAGCAGCACATCAAAGAGATCTTAGACTCGTTCAAACCAAAGTCCAAGTCTACATCCACAGATGCAGAGGAAGACAAGGCCCCTGAATCTAATGCTCAAGCCACATCGTCCACATCAACCACTCCAAAGCCATCTCCAAAGGTCCTCTTCTCCGTCGATGCCCGCAAATTAGGCACTCCAGCAGGCGGCGGCAAAGAAATTCGCACCGGTTTTCCTCGCAAAGAACCCAAAATTCCGGCCTGGAAACTTCACCAGCAATCTCAATCCCAAGCTCAGGCGAAATCTACGCCAGCTGCATCACCACCAAGCGGACCGTGGGATGTGATTTGTTTTAATTTTCCACATGTTGGCGGCCTCTCAACAGACGTGAATCGACAAGTCCGCGCAAATCAGGAATTACTGGTAGCATTTTTCAAGGCGTGCGTTCCACTCCTTTCTACTGCACCGCCGCCTGAGGACGAAGACGATGAGTGGGAGGAAGATTCCGAAGAAGACTCCGACTCCGATTCCGATCTAAACGAAGGTGGTGACGATGATAACGACGCCCAAACATCTGGTAAAGCTACGCGTACCGGCCCCGGGCAGATCCTCGTCTCGCTCTTCGAGGGGGAACCGTATACACTCTGGAATATCAAGGATTTGGCACGTCATGCGGGACTACAGGTCGTTACGAGCTTCAAGTTTCCCTGGGCTGAGTATGAGGGGTATTCGCATGCGCGGACGTTGGGTGAGGTTGAAGGAAAGGATGGGGGAAGAGGTGGATGGCGGGGGGAGGATCGGTTGGCGAGGATGTATGTTTTTGAGGTGAAGCAGGAAGAGCCGAAGGGAAAGAAGAAGAAGCGGGCTAGAGAGGGGGACAGTGATAGTGAGTGAAGTGGTGAAAGGTGGAAGGTGGAAATAAAAGATGGATTTGATATTTGGCTTTCATGTTATGTCATAATCATCGTCAGTATTCTGGCCCGAGATTCAATGTTGTATCTTAAGGTTCTGGTATCCTGTATTGCAGGAGTAGGTGCATTTAAGCGGGTGATGGGTGTTCAGGTCCGAATCGCATCCTCTCATCACATGATATACACTTTCTTCATCTCGCTTTCATCAAAGATCTCACCTGTCGTCGGATCCTTGACTTTCCCAGACTCAACCGACCCGCTGTTCTTACTGATGTCCAACAGCCGCGCCTTACCATAGACACGACCATTAGGCAGCACAATCGGGTCACCTTCTACATAACTCTTCGAGTGGTGTGCGTAGGGCATCCGGCGTGCCAGCTCGTTCAATTCAGTAGAGCAGATTGGACAGACAGATGTCGTCGTAGACTGAGAGTTGGAGCTGGAGGAAGTGTAGGCGGAGTGACACAGAGGTGTCTTGAGCGCAGATAGACCCGCGGACAGAGCTATGTGTAGTAATGGCTGCGACGGCAGGGAGAGGAGCTCGTGGTGGGTTTGAATGAAGAGATCGGCGAGGTACTTCCATCGTTCATGCGAGAAGAAAGTCTGTATGTCCTTAGTCGAGGGATATTAATCGCAAGCGGCTCAGGCTGCGTACCTTGTATGGTTCGGCCCTGGTGTCTTGGGCAAAGACCAGCATTCCTGCTGCTCGCTGGATTTCCTTGCTGTCGGGGTCTTGGTTGGAGACTAGATACTTCCTGGCATGGTTGATGGCATCGATTTTCTTGGAAGAGTCCTGCGTCCGTACCATCTCAATGTACTGCTGTAGCCGGAGCTCGAATTCAAGATTGTGCTGTGAAGCTGATCAGCATGATTTCAATCCTACTTTGGCTCGAGCTGGAAGAAATATCACATACCTGGCTCTTCTTCAGGGCAGCCTTATTTTCACTACACCACTGTAGCGCCTCTCGAGTCTCCCCGCGACGCAGACTCTCTACGATTCGCTGGCACTGGGTAAAAACATCCAAATCGACCAGATCTTCAATATCCCTCTCCTGAGCGAGCTGTTTCGCACTCTCCGAATATCCCGACCGCAGCAGATGGTCCACTAGCAACCGATCCAGTCGCACGCGCGACCATTGGTCATACTTGACATCCGCCAGACTAGGAATCTTGTACAGAGCCTCCAAATGCTGAATGCGTTTCCGAGATTGCATTTGAATCTTCTTTTCTTCCTCCTGGAGGCTCTGCATCTTCCGTTTCAGGCCTTGCATGCGAGATATCATGGCGTCCAGTGCCGCTAGAGTCTGGTCGGGCGTTTGAGTATTGGATAAGGAGGCATTAGCCGCGTCTTTGAGCGCAGGCAGGACATATTCTTTCTCTCGCTCGACAGCCCGCTGGACGGTCTTGAAATTTCGTCGGGCGAGTTCATGGGGAAGACGCAGGAGTGGTTGGTCCTGCATAAGGCGGGTAACTTGTTAGTGACGTCTTCAATGCGGAGCTTCTCGAACGTACCAAGATCAGATGGCTTTCCGGGTTGAGCTTGATAGAAGTCAGCTCGGCAGCCATGATGCCGGTAGGACTTTAGTTAGTTCCCTTCTTTGCTAGGGGCAGCTTTTTTTTTCTACCTCTCTTCTTCTTGGCCAGAGAGTTGAAAGGTCAGGAGGAGATCTGATGATGTTGCCGGAGGGGGAAATGCGGAGAGAACGGATGGGTCTGGTCACGAGGTCTTTGTTTCCGTTATCGGGTGTCCGATAAGAATCAATTGGCTGCACAGTCTCCGTACAGAGTATCATTTAACCTTTAACTAAGTACTTTTCGCCGCCATTGATACTCTGTCGTATTATTGACTGCCATGTAGACTACCTCTTGAATAGACATCATTTCTCAAGCAATCTGTGCCAAGGGCCTAAGATCATCAAAGACCCGGAAGATAGACACTATGCATGTAGAGCAACGAAAGGTTTATACTAGACCAAAGACATCATCAATCTGAAATGGTCAGAAATCACTTTACAGCAAAATGACTTTGTTATGTCAGTTTGGCCGAGTGGTCTAAGGCGCTTGACTTGAACCTCCCGACTCTTAAGTCAGGGCTGGGGAATTCCCCCTTCATGTTTAGGCATCAAGTCTCTTCGGAGGCACAGGTTCGAACCCTGTAGCTGACGTTAACTTTTTGGTCTTTCACCTGATGGTATCTTGGCGGCGGGATTGGAGATTCGAGACCTAGAGAGCGTCGATATTCAAGGGCCTCAATTGGCTGTGTCGGGAGGTAAGTTACGTTTCCCAAATGGCAGAGGCAGCAGGACATAGAAAAGTTTCAAACAGACTGCATAGCAAAAGCGGCCATGTGGCAAGGGAACAGACTGAAATTTTTATACATTAGGGTGTGTACATTGACGTTACAAAAGTATTTGGTCTCCTGAATCACAGATTATACTGCCTGTTAGAAAAACACCGCCAAAACTCTACGAGATTGACAACCTGCCATAAAACTAAGGCATAACCAGTAGGCCTGGCGCCTGGTAGAGTTACTGTCAAGCACGAGCAGACTGACATGGTGACTGTCCATTCATGATTGCCATTGTGTAAGTTCTCAGGCCTCGTCAGATCATTCTTGATAGAATTGGGTCAATAGTGGAGAGGAAAAGAAACCAAAGAAACAGCCATCGAATACTGTCATATTCACAATAAGTAGCTTTGAACTCATTGGCTCAATCATTCCACGATATGAACCCTAGTGCAAAGCCTGGCGGGTCAAAAAAGATATCTTATTTGTATAAGCGACAGAGCTAGACGGCTGGCAAACTAGAGCCAGCTCACACAACAATCTTCCCCAGCTCGAATCATATCTGTTCGTGGACGAGTAGTGATGCGAGAACTTAATACCTTAGCTCACCAGCTTATGTCGTCAATATAGCGGACTTCAACCGGTGTGCTATCGTCGTCTTCGAACTTCTTCTCCCCGAATCTCTACTTCTTTTCGTCCAGACAGGTCAAACACGAGATAACAAAGTCGCTGTATATCTGGCCCATCATCCTCTGACATTCTAAATTTCATGCTGCATGATGTAGTCTTCTTGTGGGTGGAGGCCTTAGTGTTTGGGATATCGGTACAGGGTCTTTTACTACGCTCTATCGCCGGACATGTATGTCCGCCCTCAAGCCATACGGGATCGCTCGAAACCAACTAGAGCTAGCTTTCCTGAGACATCGGCGCGCGATTAGTGGAGGATAATGTTCTCTGAAGAAATCCTTTTACGTGTAATGTAGGATAAGTGGCTGGATATAACTGATCGAGTAATATCATTTCTTGTGCTCACGCCAGAGATTCAGTCATGGATGAGCTGATGGTACCAAGTCGCCTTTGAACTGACTACCAAGTCTCTGGGCCATTTAGAATTGTTTCCTCGCGGAGTGCTCGTGCTTTCAGTTATGGATTCACCCAGCTCGCAGCCCTTATCCAAGATGTCGGGGATAACGCGGATCTGACAGACCGAATCAAGAGCGTGGTCGATCGATCCTGAGGCCACTGATCTATTGCAGCACTTCCGGCTGGCTGCGGTTATTGTGGGTGAGTGCACAACCTCATTTTGATTACAAGGTGGTACAAGGCCCAATTTTCCGAATAACCAAGGAGAAATATTATCGAACGACGGAACCCATCGAACAGGGCTCTTGTAGGCAGACCGGGCTGGAGTGAGAGGGTAACACAAGTAATCAACGGGCACTGAACATTTTAAAAAAGAATTCAATGACACGCCACGGAATAGATTACAAGAACAAAGAAGCCTATAAACTCGACATAACATTCGAACAACTATAAATCGTCAGACCGACAAGATTCCCTTTTGACCCGAGACTCCAGAAAAGAAAGTAAAAGCAGAAAATATGATACAGGAAAAAGACCAGACAGGGGGAAGTTGGTTGGTTGGATGGTCTTTGCTTCCTGGGGACATCTAGTCGCTATCATCACTGTCCTCAGCCTGCTTGGACTTTCGGCGCTCCTTCTTTTCCTTCTTCTCCTTCTTCTTGCGCTTGCGCTCGGCCTTCTCCTCGGCGGTCTCGCCCTCGTGGCGCTTGCGCTTCTTCTTGTCATCGTCGGCGTCAGCCTCAGCCTCGGTGTTGGGAGACTCGGCCTCCTCGGCGGGGGCAGAGGCGGGGGTCTCGGCCTGGACGGGAGCGGCGGCAGCGGGCTGCTCGGTGCCGTCAAGAGGGGCATTGTAGTCCTTGTAGTCGTTCTTCCACTGAGCGGGGGTGGCCTCGTTAGCGCGGCCGTACTTGTCCAGCTTGCCGGCGGACTTCAGCTTCTTCTTCTCCAGGGCGATGGGGCCCAGGCCCCAGCGGCGGGGGTACAGGTCACGCTCCATGATGCAGCGCTTGACCTTGGCGACGACACCGTGGTCGCAGGTGGTGAGCTCGACGGTAGACATCTGAGCGATACCAATGGCAATGGCCTCACCCTTGGTGGTCATGAGGACAACCTCCTCGTTGACCTCAATGCCGGACTCTGCAGGAGATTTGTTAATTAATTTGTACTAGCAAAAGGAAGAGAAAACCCGCAAGATAGACCTACCGAAACGGAGGAGACCAGGAATCATCAGCTTGGCACCGTAGCAAACGGCGTTGACAGCGCTGTCCTTGACGACAATACGCTTGTAGGTGGTGAGCAGACTCTCCAGGGGCTTGATGACGCGGCGGAGGTACGACTCATCACGCTGGTTGTCGTACATCCACTGGGCGTCCAGAACGTCGTGGAGAGTAACCATGCCAGACTCCTCGTTCATGGCACCAGAGCGGACACGACGCAGCTCCTGCATGTGAGCACCAACACCGAGCAGCAGACCCAGGTGAACACAGAGAGTACGGATATAGGTACCAGCCTCACAGCTGACCCAGAAGACACCGAGGTGACGCTCATTGTCGAACTCGTACAGCTTGCTCTCGTGGATGGTACGGATACGGAGCTGACGCTTGACGGCTGAGATCAAGGGAGGACGCTGGAAAAGAGCACCGGTGAGGGTCTCAAGGGCACGGCGGAACTGGGCCTCGCCGCCGGGGATCTTGTCGTGCAGACGAATCACGCAGACGTACTCCTTACCGGCACCCTGCTGGGACTTGACGAGACGGGTGGCACGGTCAATGCAGACAATCAAGCAGCCAGTGACCTTGGGATCGAGAGTACCACTGTGACCGGTCTTCTCGGATCTATTATGAGGAATTCGGTTAGTATCGATTGACCTTGAAGGCTCGAAGGCGAGATGCGTGGGTGCTAAGGAGGATTTACCTCAGGATGCGTTTCATCCACGCGACAACCTCGTGGGAAGACGGGTTGGAGGGCTTGTCCAAATTGATGACACCGGAGCTGATGTAGGACTTGAGGTCACGCTTCAGAGGAGAAGCACCGGCAGGGATGGGAGTGAAGTGACCAGTGCGAACGAGCACTGCAAAAAAGGGCCCAAAGTCAGTTCTCCATGGTGATTGTCGGGTTTTTCTCTCCCTCGAAAAAAAGTTTCACACGTACGCTTCTCGTAGTTCTTGAGCAGGAGGGGCCAGTCCTCACTGGAGGAGGACGGCTTAACCGCCTCAGGCTTGATGGTGTAATCCACCTCCATGTTGTTGACGGCGGCCATTCTGGTGGTTAGTATGCTGTTGAGGTCCAAAAATTTGTTCGACGGAACGAAATTTTGCGAGTGCGGCAGCTCCAGTGCCCGATCGGGTTAGCGCCCGCTATGGTTCACGTGACTCTAACTGGCAAGACTTTTTCTATAGTTCCATTGGTCGAACGCAGGATGCCATGGGATTTGTACAGGTTTTCGAGAGATTGGAAAAGATATGATAGCGATGTAATAAGTTTTTGATATCTATATAGGCTCACATGGACTTGGTGCCCTGTGATTGTTATCTACATACAAGACTGATGGGAATTATTCTTCGAAGGCTCCCTTAAAGATGATACCTCTTGGGACAGGGCCTCAAAAAGGGAGGTACTAATCAACGAGACGCCTGGGCTAACTATGTTTGCTCAGATCAATCTAAGATGCACGCTTAAATCGAGCTCATCCGAGTCTGCGACCAGTGCCCCAACCACCCCACTGCTGTCCAGTATCAGCACCAGAGCTTCGAGCGCGTGTAGCCGACTCAGATGGTTGCGGTGCATGATGAGCCGTGCCATATCCACGGTACCCAACATTCGGAGTGTGCGTGTAGAAGAAGCGCTGGACGAAACGGGGAGTGAAGATGAAGTTTTTGCCGCCTCCATACCTCGGGTAGGTGCGGGTGATAAAGTCGTAGAGATGGGCAGCGAAAACACCGGTGGCTTCCATCAGCATTCTCTCCCAACCCCAATGCACCATAGTGATACACAACATTGCGGCGGGCAAGTAAATCACCTTGATGTCAATGATGAAGAATCTCACGCGGGTGCCACGTTTATCCTGGGCGAAAGTCCAAACCAGGGCCATGATCAGGGCTAATTGCAGGAATCAGCGTCTGCTTTACTGGTACTGAGATACTCGCAATAAGTGGAATAAAATGAAGAGCTTACCAGGAAGGAAATAGCTGTAGCCCATGTAAAGCCCTGCAGTAAGCTTTAAAAAGGTTAGCAGGCTGGGCGAGGAAAATTTTGGCTACCGTGGGAAGCAGGGGCAGAGTGTGGATAGTGAATCGTGGACGGAGAGAATCGAAATGATATTTGGGAATGATAGATAGAAATAGGTAACAAAATGATGGATGATATGTAGAATGTAGGGCACCTTAACCACCGTTCGCGAATGGAATCACGACAGTTATCTCATAGGTAGTCCCACCAATCCCACACCGCATGCAGCACCATTTTGGATTTTGCGAATGAGGTGCTGCACGGGATGCAGGGGTATTCTTCCTCGCTTCCAGGAACCGCTTCAGCTAGAATGTGGCTGGGCGGGCAGATAATGCGAGGTGACAGGGTAATGAACGCAAGATAGAACAAAAGGAAAGACTCTACAGTAGCCGGCCGTGGGCCAAGCAAGTCACTTACCATGATGACGGTGCTTACGAACAGAATGAAGATGAAAAAGTCACCCGGTTTGGAGAAGCGACCCGACTGAGACTCAAGGGCACTGCTGTACCGCCAGAGATTGTAAAGATCCCAGAGGAAGTCAAAGCGTGGGCCAGTCAGAAAGAAGCAAGTAGCCAATCGCCAGACCTGCGGAGGCAGGTGGAAGAAGATTTTCGTCGGAACGAAGAAAATGTATCTTCCCGAAATCAGTCCGCCATGGAACAGGAGTGACTGAATGAAGGTTGCTGCCGTCAGTGTCCTGAAATTGACACGTTAGTCTTCGCCCCGGACTTGCCCTTGGGGACGCAAACGACGAGCCTACCTGGACACAGGAGGTGCCCGCCAGAATTCATCCATCTCTGCTGTGGTCAGAGAGCGAATGGGAAGGCGCTAGATGGTGAGTTAGATAGATTTCCAAGAGAAGCTCATGTCATTAAACCCAAAGGCTATGAGCATTCGAGATGGGAAGAGATGAGGAGGAGGAAGGAAAGGCCAGCGAGGTGGAAATGAGAAGAAATAGAAAGGTGTGGACATCCGCTACGGGAGATGAGTTTATCCGTCATCCGTCAGTCTTGGCGCGGCTCTGCGCGGCTCACGGACTCCCGAACACATCAACAGAAACCATAAAATGCGATTGGACATACGATGTTTAATGGTCGTTGAAACCTGTACGTAAATTAAGGACAATGATCATGCATTAAATGTCTCTACATTTGGTGTTAGCTCAATTGGCTAGAAATCCTTCCCTTATGAACTGTTGTGATCGCGAGTAGTCGGGCAGTCGAGCATAGAGAGGCACGTAGCCTGGCCCGGGTATATTTCCAGGCTCCAGCACCTTCCGGTCAGAAGGTAACCTTGTCAAAACAGAGGCAATTAAGCCCAAAAGATGAGGAGTAAAGATGAAGCACGAAAAGTTTCATCAGAGCTCAGTGAAAACTCAAGAATGATGGATCGAAACACATATCATGATGGCAATATTTGATACTCGACTTGATCTTTGCCAAACGAGCATCTCTATCCTTGGATTAGTACCACCGAGTCCACTGCATACCTACAGAGGACGGTCCGACTACTTTGAAACCTGCTTGATCCAAATACGGCAGAAGTCCGTCAAGTTGTGGATAAAAATAGTGGACAAAAATAACAAGGGTATCACCAATGTGTCCCAAAACTTATCATACACCAGTAGTCCTCACAGTCCCCCTAACAGCAAGACCACCATTCGGCCCTTCAATCCAAACATCCCAAACACCATCACCCCCGGTTTTCTCCTTCCCGCAAACAGTCAAACCCTCATCTACAAATAACGGCGCAAGATTTTTATAGTCAATATGTTCAACTCGGAGGCCCAAGCTCTGGAAATGGCGCTCCAGTACACTCATCAACAGTGTTAATGTCAAGGGTCCGTGGACGAGAAGGTTGCGGTAGCCTTCTTCGTTCTGGGTATAGTTTTTATCGAGATGAATGGAATGCGCGTTGAATGTTAAAGCTGAGAAGCGGAAGAGGAGGGATTTGTTGGGTGTGAGTGAGTGTCGCAGAGCTGCGCCGGTGGGGGCTATAGAGAAGGGGAGAAAAAGCAGGTTAGAATATTGCGAAATAGACCACTTGGTGGGAAAACCTTCCTGATTCCGAAGATAATTTGATATACACACCTTTCACAATCCGACCAGGTTCCCCGAACAGCGCCTGGTCCGCCTGAATCTGCGCCCCAGTCTTGCTCCGCATAAAGACAAGATCTCGATTCTCGATCACCAACGCATCACCTGCAAGTGCCTCGTCCTCGGTCCATATCCGGCTCCTTGTTTGCTCCTCATCTTCGTCCTCCGGCACATTTCCAACACGCCGCTCAATCGTCACCATTACCTTTTCATCGCCTTCGCGCCCTTTGACAGCTACATTGCGGATTGATTCAATACACACAGCGCGCCGGCCGTCGAGCAATGGACTCGCAGCCGGGAACCGCAGATTCCCACCACCCCAAAGCCGCCGATGGAAGGGATCTCCCGGTGTATGTAGGACATCTGTTCCATCCGGGAGTAATTGCGACAGGGTAACCTGCGGCGGGAAATAGATTAAGTGGTGGGCGAGTGGGAGTGGCGACGGATTCGTTATTGAGGGTAGAGTCGTGCTCGTCTGCACGGGGGTAGTAGCAGTTCTCGGTAGAAGGTCACATAGGGAGAGATTGAGTAGATGCGAGGGCTGTGGATGCATGTAGTCGTAGAACAAGGGGATCTTGCGCGTAGTCAGCTCATGCTGTAAGCGTTCCGCAAGCGACGAGTAAGCACGGCGTGCATATGGCGTCGTAGCTCCTCCACCCCGCACGAAAAGCAATCGCCGAGTCACCCCCATCTTTACCGGCGGAGATGTCGAGCGAACAGCCAGGACTGACTGTCGACTCAGCGCGGGGAGGTCAGTGAAACCTCCGAAGGAATCTCCGATAAACTATGCGACAAACCCTCGAGTTTGCCTTGTTTGATGTCGCCGTACCCGCACGAGGATACCCTCACCGCTCGGCGCGGATCGCAATGGCTGCTAAAAGAATGTAGACAGCAATTGTCTGTGTCGTCCGCACCAGTCGGTATTGCTCTTTTCAAGCTCATCCAGCAATTGACATTCAAATGCCCGCCGACCGCTTGAAAGTAGCCTTCCTAGGCCCACCAGCCTCGTTCTCGCATCAGGTAACGAGTCATTCCTAATTTACCCCACACTATTGGCCTGAATGTAGTTACCCTCTAACAAGTTGCTTTTTTTTTGACAGGCCGCGGCAGAGTCCTTCGAGAAAACGGACGCCGAATTAGTTCCGCACGTCTCCTTTGCAGATGCTTTCACTGCTGTCCAGCAAAAAGCTGCCGACTACGCGGTAATTCCCTTCGAGAACTCGACCAATGGCTCTGTCGTGCAGACATTGGATCTCCTTGCGGATCGGAGTGCCCTATACACAGAAGTGGAGGTCTGCGGAGAATACTATTTGACCGTGCATCATTGTCTGCTCGTGCGTAAGGGGACGTATCCGTCTGGTTGGGCGGGGTACGACGGGTCTATCACCAAGCTATATACACACCCGCAAGCCTGGGGCCAATGTGAGAACCTGCTCTCACAACATTTCAAAGATGTCGAGAGACAAGATGTTTCATCGACATCCAAGGCTGCGGAGATTGTTTCGAGAGAGACGGGCGAGCAGGCTGCAGCTATCGCCAGCAAATTCGCAGCCGAGTATCACGGCGTGGATGTATTAAAAGAGAATATCGAGGATCGCGCCGATAACACGACCCGCTTCCTGATCCTCAGGAACACTCAAGTGGAGCATACCGCTCAACTTGAATTCCAGCAAGTGTCTACATCGACGACGCGCAAGACATTGATCTCCTTCGCAATTGACCACTCCTCACCGGGTGCTCTAGCGAATGCCCTGCTCATCTTCAAAGCTCACGGACTAAATCTCACGAGTATCAACACAAGACCGAGCTTGAAGCGTGCATGGCAATATATCTTCTTCGTCGAGTGTGGACGAACACCCTCGCATGAGAATAAGGAGGCTGTCCTTGGAGCTCTGGATGATTTGCGTCATGAGACGGAGTTCGTTAGGGATTGGGGATCTTGGAAAGATCAGCTCAGTGCGTAGCTGTGAGCAATTGAGAACATTTCGGTTGTACAATTTCGAGATGATGGGATGGTAAAATGGGGGTTTCAAAAGATAAAATGCGTGCTTCTACTTGGATATCCACTTTCATTTCAAACAACACTTGTTTTCGGGGTCACTGCAGTGGAAAGATCTTGTAAAAAGGATTCCGGTTACTCCAAATACACAAGGTGGATTCTTGTGCCCCTTACCATGCCAAGTGGAAAAGAGTAGCGAGTTCAGTCCAGCTATTACCCGGCAGGATGAAGGAAATAAGTAGAACGAAAGTGAGGCCAGACTTGGAGCACATCCAATCCAGTAAATATAATGAGAAGCAATTCGGGTGTATTTTAGTTTACTTTTTTCAAATGAATAACGATTGCGACAAACAACAAGAACGAGGATCCGGATAAGATTCAATTCGATCCGATATCACGGCGACAAATGGACCGAAGCAAGATAACACTTGCTCGCATAATTGATCATCCCCCTTTCAATCCACGCTTACGCGCGGTACAGACAGGCGGCAATGGGCGAGTAAATGTTGCAGAGAATCGCATCCAACCTTTCAAATTGCAATTTCCACCACATGTTCGTCTCAGACACTGAGGTAACCTCAGTGGGCATGTCACGGAGCTTGGATGACCCTGTAGTACAAGAGGAGTGAATTAGAGATTGACTCGTTGACTGATTAAGAATGAATTAATAACGCACCTCTGAGCAACTTCACGGGGCCTGGAATTGGGGGGTTGACGGTATCCTTCACGGATGCCTGGGTTCCAGTCTCGGAGTCGCTTGCTTGATCCACGGGGCGAGCCGTCAGAAGACTCGCCTTGGGAGCTTCTGGCCGTTCATCCTCGCTCTCTGCGAGGTGGCCGAACCGTCAATCGTCGTAGAATTCATCGTCATCGCTATAATCGGCGAGCTGCTCAAAGTTGACCTTGTAGCGGAGAATGGCTCCGATACCACCAAAGCCCTTCACGAACTGGTTACCCTCACTGGAACGGTCCGACACGAACTCCAGCTCCGCACCAAAGTCCTTGTAGGCTTCTGCGAGCCACTCCAGGAAGGAGGACGAATCGATGACTTCCATCTCTGCGCCGGTCTCCTTGTCTTGGAATAGCTCACGGTTGGCCTCCTGCGCCTTGGTGGTGTTCAGGATGACCTCTCCACCGGCGGAATCCTTCAGAACCCAGCGGGTGACGTCCAAATTCTCGAACACAATCAGAGTTTCGGCAGCACCGAGCTCCAGAGCCTTGAGGGTATCCTCAACACCGTAGCAGATCTTGCCGGTGTCCTGGGAAATCTCCTCGAAGTACTTGCCGATCAACTTCTTCTCCTGGATGAACTTGACGCTGCTCAGAGTTTCGGCAGCCAGCTCAATGGCCTGGTTGAAGCCGTTCTCGCCACCGTAGGACACATCGACAACCTTGATGACCTTGGCCTGCAGACGCTGGTCGAACATGTCGGACTGGTTCAGGTCGTTCTTGAAATCGGCGGAACCAGCCAGGACTAGACCAGCGACGTTCACCTTGTCGTTGGTGATGTAGTTCTGGACAGCCAATTCGGCGATCTTACGGACGTAGTTGTGACGCTTTTCCTCACGCAGACGAGCGAAACGCAGCGCGGATTGACCACCACGACCCTGTCAGAGAGGAAAGCAAGATGTCAGCGATCAACGTGATCATAGGGCAAGATGCGAGATGACTTACGTGCTTCTTGGGGAGATCGACAGACAGACGCTGCAGAATCTCTCGAGTGTTACCGCTGAGGGTACCGAAGAGCGCACCGTTACCGTCCATAATGATGAAACCGAACTTCTGGTCCGACTCCAGCAGCTCACTCAGAGCCTCAGTGTGGAACTTGTTGTCACACAGGTAGAGCGAGGTGTTGATGGGCTTGAAGGGCTCGAAATCAATGTTGATCTTGCGCTCCTTTCCTTCCGCGGTGATAATTTCACCACAGTAGACGACCAGACCATTGGGGGGGACCTTGTTGTACAACTTGAGACGCTGCTGGGTGGAGGTAATAGCCGAAAGCACGGAAAGACGGTTCACACGAGACTTAATGTTGGAGGCAGTACCCTATACAAAATGTTAAATTTCCGAAAATTTCGGGAAAGTGGCGGGGCAGCCGGAGAACAGGACAAGAGAGGGGAAAGGCGTACATATTCTTCAGCCAACATCTTCGCAGCGCGAGAGATCTGATCCTTGGGGGCTGCGTATTGTGGTTAGCGGGGATATAGTCTCGGTATACCGACAGGGTCCTCAACGGAGGCATTGACTGGGAGAACGTACGAATAATGAGTGAGATCATGGAGGTACCATTTCCGCGGGCGGATTCAAGACGCTTGATCAGCTTCTTGACCTTCCAAATCTCAATGTTCTTCTCGGCTTCACCGCCCTGTCCCTGCTGTTGGGAACTCATGGTGGGCGCGGCGAAGGTGATCGGGGGCGAGGAGAGAGTATCCGAGGCCTTGCCTATCGACGCCTAACCGGGGTCAAAATGAACAGAGACCCGAGGTAACGAAGGCAAGAGTCCAAATACCTGGAGGAGGGTGAGAAGAAGGAATCAGTTAGCCACCATCCAAGACCAGCCCGAAATGATCTCGTCGGTAAAGACTCACAAAATATATGTAGTGGAGGAGGACTTCGACACCTTTGACGTCGTTGCAAAATTCCTTTTCGTGGCGGGCGTGGGGTTTCGAGGGGCGCTCTGGGTGGGCTGAGGTAAGCCGTCCACGTTTTTTGAGTTGTCTCGTTGGTCACTGTGAACTGGTCAGTGGACCCCCAATAGGTTTAGTCGTGGGATCCGTCACTTAACCCACAGTTACTTGGGTCCTCCTGCCCTGATAAGGTACACTGCGGAAGGATTGTACCTGAGGTACCGAGTACATGTGGACCAGATGTATGTGGTCATTGTTCCCTATTTCTACTGAGTGCAGATTCCTAGTAAGCTATTATGTTCTATTTTACTATTTGATATAACAAAATACTTCTTTTACCCTCTATTAACAAGGACACCCTGCTCTGCCCCATCTGTTTCCGTCTGTGACTGTATTTCTTTCAAAAGTCACCGAGGGCGTAGCAGAGAGCGACCGCGATCAATCGAGTACAATAGGAAGAAACTATATGCGGAGTACTCCGCACAGCAATCTAGAACTCGGAGTGTGGCGAGACGTGCCTATCTCTAAATTAATGTCTCTATGCGCTAGCTCAGAATCTTCGACTTTCTCCTCACTCTATTACCTACTCAAAATTGTCGCGCGAAGTAGAAAAGCGCTTATCAGCGCTGGGATGCTATCGGCCCCCCCCACACGACTAGACACCAGACACTAACCGGAGCTTGAAGCTTCCTTTTCTAGTCTCCTCTACGGTCGTCTCACTCTTATCTTTCCCGGTTTCCGCCCGCCCTAGTCCGTCAGACTCAGCAGGGTTCCTGTGCAGACTATTCTCATTCTTGATTCTTTTGCCTTGCAACCACCACTCGCGATCACTTGGGTTGGACCCATTCGACGACGATTTCCGTCTCTGTCCCACGCGAACGTCGTTCAATCTTGGCTTCGGAGCTCACTCAACGTAATTGACTACGATCCCTCGTTACAACCACTGGAATCTCGGAGAAGAAAAATCCAGGGGACTGCCAGAAAATGGCGCCTGGAAATGCAGATCATCCTCGCGGGGAGCCGTCTAGCTATGGCTCATTGAGACGGCCGACGCCCGCAACGTCAAACTCGAATTCGTACGACCCTGGACACCTCGGTCTTGGGAACGCGATCGCTGATCCAGAGCATCTGGGCCGAGAAAGGTATGCTTGGTGGCCGCGAAACCCCTCCTTTCCGTGGACGTGCCCCTACTGTGGAACCTTTTCTAACGTCCGTGCTAGATCCTCCTCTTTCTCGCGTATCCGCCAGGTGGGTGGGCCCAACAGTATCGACAACTTTGCCCGCTCGTGGCAGAGAGCTGCTGCTTTTCCAGAGGTCATCCCTCGACGCTCGTCCTTCGTATCTGCAGACTTTGACGATGAGCTTGCCATTTCAGCAGGCCTAGACTATGGCTCTCGGGGCTCGCCATCATGGGGCCGCCAATCCGACATGGAGCGGCCTCTGCTGTCTGAGGATTCTGACGACCAGGATTCAGAGCAGGAGGACCTGAGTGCGCCGGGGCGACAAAGGAGAACCGGTCCGAACGCGGCTCTGCTGGCCTCGTCCTTTGAGAGAAGCTTTGCTGCTTCGTACGGGACGATTTCCTCGCGCGTCAGCGAGTCGACTCGCCGCAATGCGATCCAGTTCCACCGTGAACAGCAACAGGTACTTGTAGATGGTGCTGAAGACCCTGATCGGGCGCCGTTGATTGTTAAGCATGTGGAACATGAGGACGGGACACGCGAGGATATCATCATCGGGCAGTCCACCGTGCCCCAAACGGTTTTCAACTCGGTAAATGTGTTGATCGGAATCGGTCTGTTGAGTCTGCCGTTGGCGATGAAGCAGGCTGGCTGGTTGCTGGGCCTGTCATTTCTGACCTACTCGGCTGTGATCACGTCATACACAGCCAAGATTCTGGCTAAATGCTTGGATGTGGACAAGACTCTGGTCACGTATGCTGATCTGGCCTATATCAGCTTCGGACAACAGGCTCGT
This sequence comes from Penicillium sp. F50, assembly GCA_037356195.1. Lineage (NCBI taxonomy): Eukaryota > Fungi > Ascomycota > Eurotiomycetes > Eurotiales > Aspergillaceae > Penicillium > Penicillium sp. F50. Next base: position 579,594 of record JAYXSA010000038.1, read on the forward strand.
CTGGTGACGAGTATTCTCTTCTGTTTGGAATTACTTGGTGCATGTGTTGCTCTAGTGGTGCTATTCGCAGACAGCTTATACGCTTTGGTGCCTGGCTTGAGTATTCTAGAGTGGAAGATTGTCTGTGGTCTGGTGCTGGTCCCGTTGAACTTTTTGCCGTTGCGGTTCCTCAGCGTGACCAGTATCTTGGGCATTGTGTCCTGCACATCCAGTGAGTACCAGGTCTTGGTGGTGAACAACACGCGGGACGAACCAGCTTCGGCTAACTATACATAGTCGTCATTCTCATCTGCGTCGATGGCTTGATCAAACCAGATAGCCCGGGCTCGCTGCGACAGCCCGCGAATACCTACCTATTCCCGGAGAGTTGGTCCACAGTGCCTTTGAGTTTTGGTCTTATCATGTGTAAGAACCTGATTTTCCACGGGTTGTCAGTGATTTCCAGTGAGCTAACATGGTAGAATAGCTCCGTGGGGTGGACATGGTGTTTTTCCTAACATTTACCGCGACATGAGACACCCTAAGAAGTATGGGAAGAGTCTCTGGACCACATACATTTTTACGGTACGAGAAATCCAACCTACTGAGGAATATTAACACTAACTCGTGCACAGTTCTCTCTTGATTGCTCTATGGCCATTATCGGCTGGCTCATGTTTGGAGATATTGTCCGTGATGAAATCACAGCTAATATTCTCACGGTGGACCAGTATCCACAGGCGTTGTCCGTTTGTATCATCATCTTCATCGCAATTATCCCCTTGACCAAAGTGCCTCTCAAGTAAGTTTGATATCTCCCCCACGGTCTCAGGCCTCAATGGCTAACTGCAAGTCCAGTGCCCGTCCTTTAGTGGCCACCTTTGAGGTCCTGTGTGGCGTGGGCCACACACCCGTGAATGGTGATCGTCAGCGCTCAGAGGCAGTCCAGAAACTGGTCCGAATCGCTGTGCGCATCTTCACCGTGGCTTTGATTGTCGTGTTGGCCGTAGTCTTCCCCTCGTTCGACCGCATCATGGCCTTCCTCGGGTCATTCCTTTGTTTCACCATTTGCATCATCTTCCCGCTCGCATTCTACCTGAAGATCTTTGGCAATGAAATCAGTCGACGTGAGCGCATCCTGGATTGGTTCCTGCTCATCACGTCTACCATCCTAGCGGCGATAGGAACGGTCTGGGCATTTTTGCCTCGCGAGATGATTTCCGAAGATTGACCGAATTGACTCGGTTCATAACATGAATTTCCACGGCATTGATTATGTCCTTTTTGTACATGCATGGCGTGATGCGGTGTGTTTGTGACTGTATTAGCGAGTGAAATCATCCCTGGCGCAGAATGATGGCGAAATTATTCCGTTTCGCACCCGGATTGATCATCTCCTTCTTGAAACTTCGAGGGGAAGATTGCCCTGTATAATTCCATAGTTGATAAATCAACTTGTTGCTTCGCTTGCTTTGCACTAGTTCGAATCCCAGACTGGATAGAATGTCGAGTAGTCTCTCCTCCGTCACGTAGCGCGAGTTATCAACGCACGCCACCGGTAAGACGAAGAAGAGCGTCGGGACAAATGGGATGGAACATTGAGCTGTCAAGAACTTGACGCAGTGCTTGAGCATCTCGCCCCGACCCGTCGCATCAGGTACATAATTAAGAACCAGCGACAGACTAATGATATTGAAACGCTCATCATCCGAAGCGGGCAAAGGCCGCTCCATAAAATCCTGCTTCAAAATCCCCGGTTCCTGAGAATTCAAATCAATCCGCGTCACATCCAATGACGGAGTCCTCGAGCAAGCATTCTTCGTACTTAGAGCTCCAACCTCCAAGACGCGCAATTTCGGCAACCCTGGCTTCCATTGATTCAGCTGGGGCTTGATCCAGTCAATTAGTAGTTTGCTGGAATCACCTCCCCGGTCCATGGATTGGCCGAGCTTGCTGGCGATTTGATAGCTGTCAAGTCCGCCATTAGCCTCGATTTGAGCATCGATGCTGCTCACTCTGGCAGTGTCGCCGGCCTTTTCGGCCTGGGCGCGAGCTTTGAGGAGTTGATGGTGGGATCTGATGAGATTGCGGGTGGCTTTGGCAGATAATGCTGCTTGTTTGGGTTTGACGGTTGGTGGTCGGCCTTTGGAGAGTAGACTTGGCCGTTTAGATCGACTCTTGGGAACCATTTTGAAGAAGCAACGCGTGATATGGATGTGATCAAGGATGAATATCCATAGACATTATAAAGAGAAACATTCAATTCATACAAGAGGACTTTGGAAAAAAAATCGTCCCAGACCAATGACAATCGCGGGTTCAACGTTCTTCGTATTTCTCCATCGAATGTCCCATCAAATGGAAAAAAAAGCGGCCGATCGGCGGTGGAGACTCGCTGACTCATCCCCTGTCGTGACTAAGCCCGATGGTCACCGCCCGAGATCACCTGACCCACACAGTGGTAGGGTTTTCGCTTAGCGAAGCCACTCCAAATTGTTCGAACTTCGACACTGCGACGACAATCACCACGACAGCGGACGACAGCCATGGCCCCTACCACCAAGCAAGGTACGTTCGAATGACCTCGCCTACATGCATTCGACCATCCCTGTGAATTCGTGCAATCGAGAAACTGTGTTCCGGAGACAAAACGAAGAGGTGGACAAATCTTGTGCTTCAAAAACCCACCACGGTGGATGATGCTGCGCAATACGAGGTGGAATATTCATGGGAATCGCGGAAGACGTACATCGACTATTCTCAACGATCCGGCATTCGTTTCTGAATACTCCAGACCCTTTTCTCGACTGCACCGATTTGCAATACCACAAAATGTCTCGTTTCGATATTTCAAGATGACCCAAAAACTGACCGGGTTTTTTCTCTTCTACAGGCAATGCCTCCCGGGCTAACGCTGCCGCCAAGGCAGTCGTTAAGGGCTCTTCCGTACGTTTCCACTTCCTTTTCTACGATATGATTCCAATTAGGCCATCTCGTAAATTCTCGATTATGGCCACGATGAATCTTCGCAGCATATCTCCTCCACGGATACATTGCTAACATATCTTGCGAATCTCTAGCTCCACAAGGCCCGCAAGGTCCGCACCTCGACCACCTTCCACCGCCCCAAGACCCTGCAGCTCTCGCGGTCCCCCAAGTACCCCCGTGTCTCGGTCCCCCGTGACCCCCGCATGGATGCTCACAACATCATCCTGTACCCCCTCAACACCGAGAGCGCCATGAAGAAGATCGAGGAGAACAACACCCTCGTCTTCATCGTCGATGTCAAGGCCAACAAGCGCCAGATCAAGCAGGCTCTTAAGAAGCTGTACGACGTTGACACTGTCAAGATCAACACCCTCGTCCGGTATGAGATTGCCCCTCCACCCCATCCGACTAAGGAATTGAATATGCGAAATTCGCATTGGTCCTGGTCCTCGAGAATTCTCCTGCTAATTACTTGTCATACAGCCCCGACGGCTCCAAGAAGGCTTTCGCCCGTCTCACGCCCGATGTTGATGCTCTGGACATTGCCGCCACCAAGCTGGCCATCGTCTAAAAGGGGAAATAGGAAATTGATTTCTTTGGGTTTAGGCGAACTTTGTTTTCCACCGTGGTGATTCTCAATACCAGCCAGTTCCTTGGCTGTTATGTGCAGCAACAAGGGCTGAATGATACAAAAAAGAAACATTTTTCTTGACACGATTTAAACATTACTCTTCTTGCTTTATGAGTTTGGGCATATGCGTACTAGGACTGGTAGTGACGAGGTAGTCTTGGGGATTTGGTGTATCCTGCGTAGGAGTTTTCAAGCACAAGGTGGCTATTAACACTTCGTACTACTATACGGTCCCGAGGTCCAAGTCGATGGTAGAGTTCTTCAGATAAGAGTTACCAAGACAGACTCAACGCTGGCAAAGTCGCTCTCGGATGATGCTATCATTCCAGTTCTTCTATACTACGCCATGGACTCAACTTGGTTCCACCTACATTCAATACTAGTCTTCAACAATACTCACAGACTACCTGCAAAGAAACAAAAGATATTCACCACGGATCCATTCAATTTTAATTCTAGTATACAAGCGACTCGCACTCCTATCCCAATGACACCAGAGAAGAATAAGAGAAAAGGAAGCGATTCCACCTCTATAAAGCCCTCTCGATCCCATCCGCAGCATTGCTCCATGCGAGATATCACCGGAAATGCAAGTCGTATTATTTGAACATAGTCCAAGCTGGAACACCAACCCAGACCAGAGGAGACGCGGTAGTTCATTACCATGTCCAAGCCCAGATCATCATGCCCATGATATCATATCAAGGATACCCGAAATACCCATGACACGTTTACTGCCCACGCATGCTACCCAGCTTCTGCAGAATCAGCATCTGCGAATCCATCCACCGCTCAACACAGTTCGATGCGCAGGACTCCTCGCTTCGGTCCAGGGTACCAGAGGTAAAGCTCTTGCCGGCCATGCACTTCTTGAAGCAGGTCTCATTGAGGGAGTGGACGGCTGTAACATGGTAGTGCAATTAGCATGTGCGTTTCTATTTTTTTTCTCCCTTCCCCATTTAACAACCAGAGTGGTAGAGAGAAAGTGTCCAGACTCCCCGACCTATGACTTACTCTGCTGGATAGTCGCCTTTTGCTGCTCGTTGGCCAGTTGCTGCTGCAGATCGGCCTTGTCGGCATCGGTGAGCTTGGAGAGATCGAGAGAGGGGTCCATTGTGGCGGGCGAAAAGGAGTATATTGTATTGAAGATGGAAGGAGGGATATAGTTCAAGTGGGAGTTGTTCAGTTAAATCAGGCTTGTCGTAATAAAACGGAGCTGCTCATCTCGGTAGTGCACCCAGCGCACCCGCACCGCAAAATCCAAGGCGGTCAAGTCCGGCACAAAAATGACGCGGGAATCGAGTTGCGCCTCAAAGTTCAGCAGTGTCCTTCTAATTCTTGCAAATATCTCTCTTACCAGCTTTAGCACTTCACTTGGCTTGTGTTCTTCTTCATATTCTTTCGTTTCTGAGCTGCGCTTTTTTCTTCTGTGCTATCATTTGTCTTCGACTATCCAAGTATCCAACTTCATTCGCCACCATGCCTCCCGTCCGCACTGCTGCCCGCAATCGCAAACCCCCACCAGCAGGCTTCGACGATATAGAAGATACCCTGCTGGAGTTTAGCAATAAGATGAAAGATGCTGAGAATGCTTCTCATGAGGGAAAGAAGAAACATGAGGTTCTCTGGCCAATTTTCCAGATCAGTCACCAGCGTACGTGTTTCTCGGACTCTTTGCTATCGTTGGGTCTTGCGCCTGGTGAAAGCTGAGCGCAGACAGATCGTCTATCTATCTGTTTTGAGCTGGAGCTATAGCTTGTCTTTGATGTTATTCTAATGCTGACTGTTGTCTTGTTCAGGCTCACGATACATTTACGACCTTTACTACGAAAAAGAAGCCATCTCAAAGCAGCTCTACGACTGGCTCCTAAAGAACAACTACGCCGACGCAAACTTGATCGCCAAGTGGAAGAAACAGGGTTATGAGAAGGTGAGATACTACCCAATAAAGACACATCCTCTTACTTCTTACTACCTCGCACCTATCCTCCTGTCCCCGCGTCCTATCCCATCAATTCTGAATTCACTACCCCGGTTGTGAATGCGCTGCTAACTCCCCATTCTCCTCACGTCTAGCTCTGCTGTCTTCGCTGCGTCCAAACCAAAGAAACAAATTTCAACTCTACCTGCATCTGCCGCGTGCCAAAGGCGCAACTGAAAGAAGAACAGACAATTCAGTGCGTGAGCTGTGGGTGTCGGGGTTGTGCGAGCAGTGATTAAGCACTGCAACTCACACAACACGACATGGAACCTTCTCTCGGCTCGAGTTGACTCAAGTCGGGAGTATTTGCGAACAGCATGAAATGGTCTTGACATGGTTGTGCCTTGCTGGCACTACACTCATTATTGATTGGTTGAAAAATTCGGGTTGGGCTAGGGGCGTTTATGGTCTTGCATGTTGTCTTTTCTCATGTTAACCTTAAAAGGTTGTGGTCTCATTATTCATTTGTACTTGTTATGGCTGTCAGCTTTCCTGCCCATTGTGCATTTCGGTTCAGTTGGATCTACTCGGTCAATTAGATACCCTTTGATATCAAAAAATTGTTTCTGCAAAAATTGAAAACACCTAGCAATTGACGACTTGAGATAGAACCTACTTCCTGGAACAAATGTGTACGCAGACAGGTAGTATTTCAGATTGCTAAACTAATCAAGAGCGCCTCCAATGTATCCAGCCCAGCCCTAGTAGCTCCTGAACATCTTGTGAACGAATAACAACCAATGGAAAAACAAACAAAGAACAAATCCCAACCCCGATTTCCTGAATCCGAATCATGAAACATCGCTTGCTCATGTACATCTTGGCGTCGTCATTAAGGTCGTAGTCAGGCCCAATCTCGTGGGCACAGTAGGAAAAAATCAAACAAGACAAGTCAGAATCGGCGCGTCTCGGCGCTGCCCCAAGCAACAAAAACCAATAAACGAAACAAAAAAAAGACACTATCGCCTGCTATCGAAGCCTGGTGATGTTCACATGTCCATCTCAAAACTCCTTCAAACCCAGAACGCAAGCACAAACAAGGGGTGGGTGGAGAAACACGAAACGCGACAAAGTGTCATAGGGACAATAGAGGCTCACTCAACGCGCAGTGCAAATAAGACACGAGGCCAGCCAGGACAGGGGAAGCTTGATTAAACACGATAAACAGCTCAACACCAATTTTGTTAAAACAAAACAATAGACGACACAAGGGGAATCCAACGGGGAGCTTCAGTTCCTGCCCGAGAGCGAAATAGTGAGAAAAACAGACAAGATCAGAAAGCACAGGATTAAGCGGTTCTTAGAACATCGTGGAGTTGCTGCGGTTACTCAGATGAGGCCGTGGATGAAGCGTCTTATGCTTCAGCATGTCGTCTTTGCTCGCGCCGCCAATCTTTTGGAATCCTTGCAACAGATCAACCCCATCCACGTCAGTAGGGCTGTCATTGCCTTCCTCAAAGAGGTGGAAAGAGAAAAAGTCGTCCTGGCTGGCATCGCCAAGACGGACTCCATCCGACGATTTGGACGGGGACTCTGGGAAGATGGAAGACTTGGAGCGGGTAAGAGACGGCAGGTGCAGTCGACCATTGACAGTCGAGTTGCTAATGTCGGTCAACGCGTGACCTCCCGAATCAATGCGTCCACGCTTTGCTGAGCGCTTCTCGGGAGAGCCAAATGCAGCAGATGAGATGCAAGCATCTGCACTGGTATCGGCGAACACATCGAAAGTGGTGTGGAAGTGATCCGCCGGGGTGTTAAAGGCCTCCTCGTGAAGGGTAAAGGCCGGACTCCAGGGCAGTTCATCATCGGCAATACCCAAGTGCTTGATAGGCGAGTTGACCATTTGTTGAATCTTGCGGCGATGGTTGCGGAGATTTGTATTAGGCGACACCGATGGAGGAGGCTTGGCAGGTTTCTTGAATTTGATAATGGGTGTCAAGGGTGGCGGAAGCATGCTCACATACTCGCCGCGGAGGGGAGAAGAGCCAACCATGGTCCGGCCATCCTTGCGAGCAGGAGGTTGACCAGGGCTGATCTCATGCGAAGAGCTACGAATGCGCGCAATCTCTTCCTCAGCCCGCCCCCGCTTGATCCGCGGCGGCTCAATGTCCAGATCAGAAGTCAGGATATGACCTGCCTTGTTAGGCCGCAAGGCAGAAGACTCTAGTGACGAAAAATAACCACTATCATTCATCGAAATGGATTTGCGCTTCCGCGGGCGCTGTGCTGGAGTCGGGATAACCTGGTGGGTAGGTGTAGGAGGAGTGCCTGGACGAGAGAACCGAGGAGGAGCAATAGGTGGAGAGGATCGAATGGCCTGCAGCGGCGAAGATCGAACAGGCGCCGCGCGCTTCGCGGGAGGGTGAGGAGCCTCATCTCCCGTATCCTCTTGCAAAGCCGGATCAGATGCCGGCAGAGTCGCATCGGAGGACAAGTCTTCATTTCGAGCCGAGACCTTGGGTGGGGGAGGCTGTCGCGCAGGCGGAGGGGGCACCATCCACGTCGTAGTGGTCGCACTTTGCGGTTGCGGAACGATTTCTCTTTGAGGGACGGCGGGGAGCGGAAGACTCGACATGGTGGCGCGTCGCACTTGCTTGTCCTTGAGGAACTGCGCCTCCATACCAGGCTCGATAGCCCAATAGTTACCCTTGCCAGGATCATCCTTGGGTCGCTCTTGCTTGATGAAGGCTTTGTTGAGACTGAGATTGTGTCGAATGCTATTCTGCCAGCCCGCGTCGCTGTTCTTGTAGTAGGAAAAGGTGTCGGAAATCCACTTGTAGATCTGAGCCAGGGTCAGTCGTCGGTTGGGCGCGCGCAAAATGGACATGCCGATCAAAGTCGCGTAGCTGTATGGTGGCTTGGTGCCGTCATCCTCGATCGTCGGCATCTGGTGTGGCTCAGGTAGTTGGTGAACCGGCGCGCCATCGCACTTTTGCTTCTTAACAGGACGTTCCTTGAGAGGAGCAGCCTCCATGAGTGTGCGCTTCATGGGTAGCTTGGATTCGTAGGATGGTTCCGGGAAATCGGCAAAGCTGCCATTAGACGGATCCTCTGGGTGGTGGTTCTCCTTGGAAACCTCGGGATTGACACTGGAGAAGGTGGTGAAGAGAGCCGACTGTGGTGGCATGGAGGACGGGGTGTAGATAGAGAATGGCGGCTTCTTGGTAGGGGAGTCGGTGGTAAACATGGGAGGGTTCGGAGCGGTGATAGGGACAAAACCGAGTTTTCTCTCGGGATGTGAGCCCTGGGTAAGCCGTCCTTTGATTGGTGATGGCCTGTGCGAGCCCGTCGGAGCCAGCAATGGGTTCTCAGTAATAGGCTGGAGTGGTAGCGGTGAGGGGTGAAGATGGGGCTGTGACTTGATGGAGGCTTGGGCAGATAAAGCCAATGCCGGGTTGTAACTGTGCGCGCCGAGCGCAGGACGCGTCGATCCCATAGTCTGGAGAGTTGGGAACGAGGCTAGAATGTCACCAGTCACCAGTAGGGACCATATGACGCGTCGGTAAACAGTGTGGAAGGCGCGACTTGAAGCGGCAGTGTGGCAACAACAGCTGGCGGGGGGACAAAACAGCCGACGGCAGTGTCGCCCAACGACGGATGGGACGATGAGACGAGGTGACGACCGTTTACGTTGAACCAATCGTAGGCCAGAGAAAAGGAGGCCAAGTCAGTAGCTTCCGGCTGTCATGCAGTGAGACTCAATTGTGATTGCAAGCGTTGGGTCACCAGGCGCTAAGAATCGACACGTCCAATCTTGGAACGCGAATCAGCGGGTGATGGAGTCGAGTGAAGTGGGAATTCACCACGAGATGGATTGCTGTCAAGAAGGTGGAAATCCTCCGATGATCTGTCAACTGGGGAGTCAACTGCGATCAGTTGTTGAATGAGCCGGCAAGAGATGAGTTTTTAACGAGCAGCAGTCAACTGAGGGTGCAGAGGTTACGATGAGGGAGTTGTAGATGAGATGGAGAGAGGGAGAGAGAGGTCAGATAGGCAAGCAGCGGGAGGGGTAGTTTAGAAGAAGGGGAAGGTCTTGGAAGTCGCGTCCTTTTGTCTCCCCTCTTTGATCACTCTGACTGTCTGAATATCAAGTAGCCGCAGGTACAGCGAATGTAGTCGTAAGGGAAGACGGAGGCTAGAGGTTCAGGCCCTTTCTTCCGAGGTGGGGGATGGGAGGAGTAAGAGATGGTAAGAAGGTGAGGGTGTTGAGATACCTGTACTGTCCAGTTGAGAGTTTTGTCAGGTATGGTACCGACGCGGTCGCGTCGCGCGTCTTAACGCGGAGATTTGACACTGCCGTATGGTCACAGATGACAATACCGCGGTACTGAAATTGTACGAAGGGATTGGGGCTCCTTGCTCGCAGACATTCGCAAGGCGTCGATCGTCCAAGCCAAACCGGCTTGCAGAGGAAACTAGTGGGTGGCCATTGGCCTGGCCGGAGTTATGTGGACTCCCCTTGTCGTGCTGGTCCTGTAGAACGTCTCCACCAGGATCGGAGGTGACCAGAGATCCGCGGACCCCTATGGTTCAGCAATGGAAAACGTATACTATTGCATATCGGACGATACGTTCTCGCAATACTGTCGGCCCTTTCTGAGCTCCAATACTCAGTATTGAATGATTTGCTATAGATGGAACCACTCAATAGTGCGTACTGTAGATCTACCTTACGTGATGACATGATCTCCCGATGGATACTAGTATGGCACCTCCAAGGTCTAGACTGGAGTCTCTTCACCCGCGACTATCCACAATCATCTCACATAATCCAGCCTGTAGTCTGCCATCCGACCCCGGCCTACAATTATACAGTCGACTCTCTCCTACTCGTCACCCGTCATATTCCGGCCTTTATTCTGAACGGCCGATCATCCCGGCCACTCCATTGGTCCCTCCACTGGAATGCGCATGTAACTTTGAGACAGCGGTTGCGTCGTATCATCCCTTGCTCTCTCCAGGCTATGGGTTCAATGCGCCCTTTGACGCCCTGGCAGGCTGGGCGGGGAGTCTATCGATCTGCGAGGAACAAGTCAATACGGGCCAATAGTGACTGCAGTATTGGGTGGCATGGTGCAGTCCTCCCCGGGACCTGCTGGAGATCGCTCGAGGGGTACAGCCAAATTCGATGATCCGCATTCATGAAACGAGGCCCTGCAGCTACCGATGTGATCTTAAAATGTCGACGTGCATTTCATGCTATAGTTATAGTTACTAGACAAATCCTCGCATTTATAGTAGTTAATATATTCCAATGGCAAAAGAAAGTGCCCTTGCTTCTTTTGATCATAAAAGTTCCATGTATAATGTACCGTGGACATACCCTTGGCATCTACCCTTGGCATTCACGGACAAGGAATGACCACCCGCTAACTCACATCTCGCCATCTATACTCTAATTAACACAGCTCTGAAGAGATGAACATGGAAAATAGGAACAAGAAACGCCAACCCCATGCAGGAAAATCACGACAAGAATAATGCTGAAGCGCCTCCAAGTCTCCCTCGAGGAAAGACCGCGCTCGGGATAAATGCACGCCAACTTTTCTCTATCATCAGAGCATTTTGTCCAAGAAAGCAAAAGCAACAAAGGTGACAAAGAAAGAAAAGAAAAGAACAGAAAACAGGCCCAAGGGATATCTCAAACGACAATGCGGTTGCTTCATGTCTCCTAGGACCTCTAATCCAAGAAGGTGAACATGCTGGTGTGGATGATGTTGAGAGCGCGGTCGGCATCCCGCTCTTCAATGACGCAGGAGATGTTGATTTCACTTGCACCTGCGGAAGGTCAGTCAGCATGCTCTTTCTTTCCTTTCGAGAGTGTGCACTCTCTATATATGTCGTGGCAAAAGGGAAAGGAGGGGACCAGCGGAGGGGTGGGGAAAGTTGGCATCGGCCACGAATGTCTTACCTTGCGAAATCATCTCAATGTTCACATTGTTCTCCCCCAGAGTAGTGAACATACGCCCCGCGACACCGATCATATTCTTCATCTGCTTGCCGACTAGGCTGAGAATGGCCATTTCAGGAATGATATCCACCGTTCCGTACTTGGCCAAGTCATTCAGCGCGCCCTTCAAATCATCATCGATGACCTGATAATCATCCCGCCCGTTGCCATTCAACAAAGGCATTTCCGAGTGGAGGGCCATCGACACATGGACTTCGCTTGTCGAGATCAGATCAATGGACAGACGCCATTTGTCCAAGACCGAGAAAATACCGGCAAAAAAACCGTGGGACAATGACCGCTTGTTCGAGTGTACGTTGATCACCAAGATCTTGTGCTTAATGGTGACGGCAGTCGGCCGCTTCGGCTTTTGCATGAAGCTCGGGCTCCGGGTGCGGAAGAGGCGAGGGTCGTGGCCGGGGGTGGTGCGCTCCAGCTCGGCAGTAGAATCGGGGAAGATGACGGTGCCGCGGTTCTTGGGGTTCATCACGTTCTTGATGCGAATGGGGATCTTGGCACGGATCACCTGCTCCATGGTGAAGGGGTGGATCACTTCTGACCCATAAAAGGTCAATTCAGCAGCTTCGGCGGGGGTGATGGCAGGAAGAAGTCGGGCCGTGGGGACCTTGCGTGGATCAGCAGTAAAGATACCATCCACTTCCTTCCAGACCTGAAGCTCCTTGGCGTGGGTTCCGACGGCGACGAGCGCGGCACAGAGATCGGTATAACCACGGCCGACCTGATCCAGCAGACCACCGGGGATGGTACCGAAGTAACCTGTGATCACAGGCACGCGGTGCCCGCAACCCGCGACCAGCTTGCCCAGAGCCGCCGCTAGAGAATTATAAAAGTCCTGATCGAGGCCGTGGGCACCAATAGGGAAATCAATGACGTCGGCGAGATCCACGTACTGCGAGTCCACTCCGCGATCTTGCAGGAACGCGGCCATGAGTCGACAGCTGAGCTTCTCACCAGCGCTCATGACCTTATCGACGCAGCGAGCACTGATCTCGCCCAGGGTCTGGGCGGCCTCGAGAACCTTCAGGACTTTTTCGCATTCTGCATTAATATCGACGACAATTTGATCCCTTAGCTCCACCGATTGGATTTGTTCCTGGGCCACTTGGACATGCTCAAGCCGTACAGCCTCGACCAATGTGTAATATTCTCGGGAGTGAGGGTTTTCGGCATCCCGGGCTGCCCGCAGTAACCTATATTTGCAGGTGTTAGGACATGATCGGTGTGTCCGTTATTATGTACAATGTTCGGAATCGAGAACATGTGCTTGTCGAATTGGTGTCGAGTATGCAGATGACTCACCGGTTAGTAGTGCCCTCTGCCTTTGTAGAACTACTTCTTGCGGAGCATACCACAGCAACTCTGTTGTCAACGAGGCTGGGTCTGTGGATTTGTCGTGGTCAATGGTCAGCAAATTGTTCATTTGTAATTTTTTGGATCAATCGTTGAACTCCAGATGAAGGGGGGAGGGCCATGGAGGATGCGTGGAGGGGCAACGTACTGGACTACCTGTTCGATAATGTTTAAAGCAAACTTGCCGACACTAGTGCCGCCAAACTTTTGTACGACCCAATTTCCATCAACGGCATTGACCGCCACACTGTCTGCTTCGAAGGAAGACATGGCCAATTTGTTCCAGAGACCAAGGCACCAGGGACGAGAGATTTGGAAAATCACAACATGTAGAGAGAGGGAGATCGTGGAGGGGAAAGCGAAAGCGGAGGAGTGGGCCGGCTGCGGCGTTTCTTTTTTTGTCTTTATGCGGTGACTCAACTTTCCTTTGTCATTTTTTTTTCTCACTTCTCCCTTCCGCTCAGTTCTGCCGGCGAGTCCAGGCACACGCGATGTCGGACCCCCGCCCAATCAATACCGCCTAATGGTCATAACCAATGACCATCACCAATGCTAATCACGCCATCGCCTCGCCCCGCGATAAGCAAGCCCGATGAAAATGACGCACTTGGGTCAAACTGGGCAGCCATGCCATTTGCAAGGATAGAGACTGTGTCGTGTAAACAACGCACTCTGCAGGTCATACATTTTACCTGTTCTTCAAATAGATTCATAGTATGATATAGGTCTCTTTTCTAGAGGCGTATTTCCCGTACCAGAATTTTTTTTTTATTGATCGCCACCCGACAATGTCAATTGTTGTACGGAGTACAAATGTTCGGATTTTAGGTTTGCTTGGCACGTGCCTTCGCTGCAAACAACCTTATTCTATTCATTGAGAACCACCTGATCTATGGATTTAATTAGAACAATCCTTTCCTGCTATTAGCAAAAACTAATTAAATATTTCTATTACATTCTAACATGACGATAGTGCTCTCACTAACAGTATACGTAGTGGTTTATACACTGCAGCCTCGACTTATTTTTTTTTCCATTTTCTTCATTTTCTTCAGGGGAGCCATTGGTAGGTTCTTCGTCGGCCCTTGATCAACACGTTAGGGTATGTGATTTGCATCGCCACGATCATTAAGTAGGTTAAGAAGGGTATACATACTAAGCCGACAGTATTGGTAAAGTGAAAATTGTAATAATGACGGGATTGGAGGGATCTCAAAGCGATAGGATTCGTGTTTGCTATTTGGTGTTCTAGATCATCGAAAGCTCCCTGAGATCAGCATAGTGAGATAATTATAGACAACCTCATTTCCCGAATCAGGTGCTAATGCTCTGATGAGCCGTGAGTAAAACCATGGAATCCTGACAGCTTAGGCCTAGATCCAGTTGTAGGTATACTTTGGCAGCTCTTCAATAAATATTACTGACGATCTGACAGAACGTACATAGAACAAAGAGAGCATAGGCCCTGGGAATAAGAAGCAGAGCGGAAGTATTTTATTGTTTGTACACAGCAGCTCAAAGGGTTGAGCAGCAGAATAGCGTTGGAAGAGTTGGTTTCACGATTCAGCCTACTTTTCGGGCGTAGCTTGATGTGAGAATTAATACGTGCCAAAATTCATATTATTTACAATCTCTCCGAGGAAAGAACTACTGGCTTTCCCCTTGATCGTGTTCTAGCATTTTCAGGGCCACGAGAGGAAGTATGGTGACGTCTCTTCAGTTCCCTGCGAGTTTCGTTACTTTTGGTGACCAAATTTCTGGGGGTAGAAAGTGACATCAATTCATTGACTCAGACAAACAAACAGATCTGTTCCCTCATCAATCCATACCGCTATCGACACTCTTTTTTGAAGTCGAAAATTGTAGCGCTGATGCGGGCTGTCCAAAGAGGCAATGAGGTAACGGCTCGAAATTCCGTGGTGAGGAGCTAACGTCAATGTGGTCGATATCGACGGCAATACATCTCTTTGCTGGGGCTGCGTATCATTCCCACGAGACATTGATTAAGTTGTGACTTGAGACTATGAGGACGGATGAAGACTTTCAGGAGTTCTACGGTCGTACACCATTATCTGCGGCTGCGGCAAACGGCCACCAGGAAATAGTGGGTTGTTAGGGACTGGGAGAATAGACATCAATTCAAAAGACTCTCACGGCCAGAAACCATCGTGTCAGGTAACACCAAATGGTCATGAGGGAATGGTGAAGCTATAACTAGCCACTCGGTGCGTGGATATCGACTCAAGGAACAGCTTCGGTAGCACGCCGTTATCTGAGGCTGCATCAGAGGGTCACAAGGAGGTGATTAAGCTACCATTTGCGACTGGACGGGTACACTTAAATTCAGAGGACTCGGATAGGTAGTATGCCATTGTCTCGGGCTGCGTTGGGAGGCCGTGAGGGGTATGATGCTACTACTGGAGACGGGTCGGGTTGATCTCGGACACCATAGTTCCAGAAGGATAACAGAATAGTGGTGAAGCCGTTACTTGCACTTACGCAGGCAAATACGGTTGAGCAAATTTAAATAAATATCAATTAAAATACTCTACATGAATAATACAACAGTCGCTGCTATACCAAGTGGGTTGTCATGTTACTGCTTCAGTGCTCACGTTGGATTCGCAGCCTGGGGCAGCGACTTTAGTGGCGGAGGTGGTGGGTCTTATCCCACGTTCCAGGCACCGCTCATCAAAACTCTTGAGATTTGAGAGGTAGCCGGGAGCCAGTCCTCCAGCTATAGATACTGCTATATATCATTTCAGCTTGATAGACGATATATCAAGCTGCGATTACGTGGCACAACTGTCGCCCTGCAGGTTCCCGACGAGATTTTTCGCGTCCCAGTCCACAGCTGATCCCGTGCGAACCTAAAAAGTACTCCAGCAATCTACTACGATAGAAGCGCAGCAACGGAAATATGGAAACGGCCACTCTTCTAACATGCCCATTTTGTCCCTTTTCCGATGCGGATGCCAGTTTTCTGGAGATGCACATTGATCACTGCCATCCAGAGAACGGCGTCTCGGAGCTTCTGACGCCCGACCTGATTGGGCTAGAGAACACGCGATCTTCGTCGCCGTTGCCGACGAGTGACGAGTCGACAGAGAAATATGTTGATTGCCCGCATGGCTGTGGTGAGACTGTGACCGCCGCTGAGCTGTCGACACATCTGGATCTCCATCTCGCGGAGGGCCTTGCGTTTGAGGACACGGGGCTGGACACGCCCCATTTTAGCGCTGAGTCCACAAGCGCCGATGATGATTATGACTTGCCACTTGATCAAGAAGACAATATTCATTTGCAAGGTGCTCTTCAAGGTGGCAAGCGAGGTTCCGATCGGGACGTTGCCCGAAGGAATAACACCACCAAGCTAGTTCGACCAAAGAGTCCACCCCGAGCACGTGGAGAGGATGGAGTGATGCGGCTTGGGGTAATTTGGTCTTCGATTTGCCCATCTCAAGATAATATGCTAACGCCATAGCCAGCGTTCGGAACTTGGCCCCCACGCCCACGAGAAAAAGATGCCCTCATGGCTGAAACACATGCTAGAGAAGGGCGGTCGACCCTCGAAGCAGACCCATATAACCACGGACGGGAGACTAATGAGGCAAACCACGGTAGAAAACGAAACTGATCATCTCATTCCGGTTATTGTAAAGCTATGCGAGCAAGATAAAACCGTTCAACGGGCCTTTCTCTGCAACCCCAAGGTTCGCCACATTTGCAAACTCTCCCGTGAAGGCGGGTTCTGTGGATATCGAAACATTCAGATGCTTGTTTCTTTCATCACGAAAACACAAAGTCAAGGCCATACACACTTCCCCCATGGGGTGCCGTCGATTCTGGAACTCCAGGATTTGATCGAACAAGCGTGGGATATGGGATTCAACAGCTCGGGGAGAACCGAGACTGGAGGAATCAAAGGGACGCGAAAATTTATCGGCACACCTGAAGTCAGTCATTGTCAAGCTGTGATTTATTTATCACTGATGATGCTAATATATGACAGGCACAAGCTCTGTTCCAGAGTCTTAGGATTCCGTAAGTGTTTATTTTCACCTCTGGCACCGGGGCTTACGAGACTAATATGACACAGCTGCGATGCGAGTAGTCTGGCTGCAAGCGAAGGAATACCAGCACACGATAAGCTCTACATGGAGGTAGCCAGTTACTTCCGATCAGCATGCTCCCTGGACGACGAGAAGACCAAAGTCTTCAAGACCGACCTTCCGCCTATATATTTCCAACATCATGGTAAACTCGCATTCGAGCCGAAGCACTCTAAAGATACCGTCTCTGATATTTATTAGGTCACTCAATGACCATCGTTGGATTCGAGATCCGCGACGATGGCAGTGCGAATCTACTTGTCTTCGATCCCATGTTCAAGACATCACCAGCGATGCAGCGTTTAATTGGGACGTCCGCAAAAAGCGATAATCCTGTTCGGCTACTGAAGGCGTACAGACGGGGCAATAAGTATTTGCAAAAATACAAAATTTTTGAGCTTCTCAAGTGAGTTGATTGATTTCGGATTCCGGAAAAAAGTCACTGACCAGGCGCAGATTAATCCCATTGCCGGAAACCACCTCGCTAGGTACAACTTCGACGTGACGACATTTTAGCATGTTTAGATGTTTGAAAATGAAAAAGTTCAACATGGTATACATCAAATTTATATTCCTATCAACACTACGGCCATCTATTGTACACCCATCCATCCGATAAGAGATAAGCGGAACCAACATTAATCCGAGATAATTTCCATCCGGGGAAGTGCTCTTCTTCCTTAACAACTAACCCCCGCCAATAGCGATCCATTTAACTTAATTCACACCTCCTACATATTGCCGATTAGATCGCAAAGGATGCGCTCCTCCCCGAATGTGATCATCACCGGCACCCCCGGCGTCGGTAAGACCGTACACTGCGAACAACTCGCCCAAGACACCGGACTCAAGCACTTGTCCGTCAATCAGATCGCCAAGGAACGCGATTGCTTCGAGGAGTTTGACGAGGAGCGGAAGAGTTGGGTTGTTGACGAGGACAAGGTCTGTCTGTGATTGCTACATTTTGGATAATATCAATGCGATGCCTTGGGTTCTTCTCTTTCCGACGGGGGGGGGTTTTTTTTCCTCGGCGGGGTTACGCGGGGTGGTACTTATCGCTGTCGCATTGTCGCATCCTATGCTAACGAATTACTTTTCGTCTAGTTGCTCGATGCTATTGAAGATGAAGTGCTTCAGGGTGGATATTTGATTGATTGGCACGCTTGCGACCTCTTCCCCAAGTCATGGATCGATCTTGTCGTTGTTATTCGGTGCCCAGAGACTTCGATTCTGTACGACCGGTTAAGCTCAAGGTCAGTCATGTCTTCCCTCCCAAAATTAAATTCACGCTTTGCACAATTCTGTGCTCACACAGAATGCTTTTACAGAGGATACCACGAAGAAAAACTACAAGAGAACCTCGACGCCGAGATCTTCGGCGTCCTGTCCGAAGAAGCCCGTGAAGCTTTCGACGAAGAAATCGTCGTCGAACTAAACAGCGAAAAGGACGGCGACGTCGATAGCAACTGCGCCCGGATCTCCGAGTGGGTCGAGAATTGGAAGAAGCAACATGCCGAGGATGCGGAGTGAATGTGCGCTGAAAGTTGGGAACATGATTTGGAATATTTTTTCCTATCCCTTGTGTGTCTTTTGAAGGAGCTCTTGTCTAGACTATCCGTTATTGGATGAGAGCTTGCTCTATATATATACCTATACCCAGACCCATACCCAGCGTCCCCTTACTGCTGGCCTTCTGCCAACCACTGCTGGAACTTGACCAGCGCTTTGTACCGGTGAGAAATCCGGTTCTGAAGAGAACAGGGCCAAGGGGCGTTAGTGATATGATTTTTTAGACATCTTAGCGTGCCTGTACCAGAGGCCGGAATAGAGGACTCCAAAAGCGCTTACCTTTGCCTCCTTCTCCATCTCCGCGTACGTCTGACCTTCATACTCGAAGATTGGGTCCCAGCCTGGAAAATAGCATTAGTATAAGCTCTAAGCCTGTGCCTGTGGTGGATTCGGAAGATAATCACCAAAGTTCGTGGGGCCTCGCGGCCGCACAATAGTACCCTGCAGTATGGTATCCATTAGACTCAATCCTTTCTCTCTCTCTCTTTTATCCAAAATCCAGCTTCAAAACACAAAAGCATACCGCAGTCCTCCCCTGGAAAATAAGTGGCTCCTCGCCAGGCCCCCGACAAAAAGCAAACGTACACACTGCCTCTGCGCTGCGGTCCTCGAAACCATCGAGCATCTTGTTCAAACCCTCATGACCAAGGGACTCCATGAACGATTTGCTGAAATGTTATCAATCAGCTCAACATCACAAGCAATCTCAGATCCCGCTATGATATGCCCGCTTTCTTACATGTATGGACCCGGCAGGCCCTTGAGAGCGTTGAACTCAAGTGCAGTATCCTCCGTCAGCGCCGGGCCATTGATCTGGAGGTTGGTTCTTAGCTGAGATGTTTCCTTTTCGTCACAGCCTATCACCTCTCACCAAACAGGCCATGATCATCTTAATAACTAGCTTACTCACCGCTTCAGCAGCACGACGCGCCTTCTCCTTAGCGATCTCCTCAATAGTACCCTGGATCTCGGGGACGTCGACGGCCTGGTTGTCAACCTCGATGACGCTGCCGAGAATGGCGCGCACCTCGGTGAGCTTGTTTTTGTTTCCGGTGATGAAGTTGATCTTGGTTAAAGTCATAGTGGCGGGTTGTGTGCAAGAGTTGGTTGGTCGTGGAGGGGTGAAGCGTCGAAAGAAGTGGGATCGAAGTCTTTTGGGGGTGCTCCACCGATAACTAACGCCAACTGAAACTCCCCGCCACCGCTTAACATGCGGAAGTTGAAGTAGTCAACTCAATTAGAGATTTACAATATACTACATCCGCAGAGACACATTCAGCAAACAAGGCTCTTTCTTCTCTATCTAGTCTTGAAGTTTCAGAAAAGAAAACAATGTATCACTGTATTTCAAACCCCGGTCTCTTCCCGGGCATCAAATCAAAGTCGTGGGTGAAAGATGTCACACTGATCGTAATCCGTAGCTCACAGAACATTTCACAAGGAGAAACATGTCTAATATACACACACACACAAACTACTCCTCCAACACTCCGTTCTCTATCCCAAGCTTATCTTGCTGTGCGATCGCTTGCGCAGATACAATCTCAGCCAACCGTTTCAGTCGTGGTGTTTGGAGCCCTATTCAGGATGGTAATTAGCATATGCGCAGGCAAAAAAGGGAAGGGAATGCGAGATCCTGCAGGTATCATCTCATCACTTACATGATGGGGTATAGGTCTCCAAAGCGGTGATGACGCGAGGCTCAGCGATCTCGTAGGGGCCGCTGTCCTCCATGTCCACGGGGGTCAGGAGGAGCACGTCGCTTTTCTCGGTGACTCGAGACGCAACAGCCTTCATGATCTCGCCATTGATGGGTTGTTCGTAGTCAGCCACCAGGTACTGGTTCAAAAGCTTCTGGATTTGGTTGGGTGAGAGCCTAGAAAGAGAGATATGTCAGCATACCAGCACCAGAGAAAATAAGTGAGAGAAAGGCAACTTACATCCAGCAGATATCTTGAATAATCTCAATATCGTTCAAGGTGGCCTTCTTCAGTTGAAGGAGCTTGGTCGCTTGCTGTTGACGAATCAGCCAAGTGTCCTATATTCAAAATAGAAATCAACAATACTTACCATCAAGTGCTCCAACTGCAACGTTCCCTCGGGCATATCATGGCTCTTGCACCATTCCTCGATCCGGGTGATGTTGTAGTTGATCTGGAGACCACGCTTCCACGACAGGAAGTTTCGCCGCATGAGGAGATCGTTGAACGCAGTGACCCCAACCAGCTTCAGAAGCTCGGTGACAGTCTGAGTAATAATGCTATCCTCAATGTAGAACGCCTTCATGGCCCGGAACACTCCATTCAGAAGGCTCAGTAGGTTGTCCATACTGTAAGCCGGGTTGTTGTTTGAGGGCAGCAATTTTCCGAGGAAGCGGTTCGTTTCGCTAGTGACGAAACCAGGAAGTGACTGGGACTCGATGATTGCAGGGACGATCATCTTGTACAGCTTCTTCTTCAACACCTTCATCCAGGTGTGGTAGATGTTGAACTCCAAGCTCTCCAGGTCATGCTTCACAATCTCCAGCAGACGGTCATATTCGTAGTTGTCCGTCTTTTGCGCCTCATACCAATCTTCGGCCAGGAAGACAAATGACAACATTTCGTGAACGTTGGAAAGCCAGAAAGCACCGGGGTTGACCGCATCCTCGCCATCGTGTTGCATCACTTCCTGCTGGATAGATTGCATCACATTGGCCAAGAAACGCTCCGACTCCTTGACGAATCCATTGTTCCACATCTCTGAGGTGACCAGATTGATCAAGTACGCGGGGAAGAGGACCTCCTTCTCAGTTGGGGGTGGTGTCGAGCTTGGCAAGGGGATCTTCAGGTTACGGATCAGACCCATGGCAACCTCATCATTGAGCTCATCCTCTTCCGACAGCAATTGTTCTAATTCCGCTTCGACAGAATCCAACCCCGGGGAGATGGCAGCGAGAGAACGAGCAGCGCCAGGCCCAGTAACGGCCATGGAGACAGGCCGGGGATTGAACGCGCCACTAAAGCGATCCGTCCCGACCTTCTCCGCGCCAGCACTGCGCCGTTGAGGCTTGGGCTTCTTAGCGGCAACAAGGTTGATCAAACCGTTTGCAGGAGCAGGTGCGGCGGCGCCGTTTTGCACGTCGCCGTTGACGCCGTTGACAGGCACTGATCGCTTCGCAATTTCCAGCTCTTCCTCGATTTCTGCAACCTTTTGCCGAAGGGCAGCTTTCTCAGCCTCGGCCTCAGCATTCAGAACTTTGAGACGCTCCAGTTCCTCCATCGTGGCACGGATAGTCTCGCGGGTGACCCGCTCCTCTTCCTGCATGCGCTTGATCGTAGCTTGGCTATCGGCCTGGGATTGGTGTGTCTTGCTCAACTCTTCCTCAACGACTTCCAATCGAGCGGCAGTAATACCAGCCTGATTGGCCTCTGCCTGGAGCTCCTTGGCACGTGCCTCAAGCGCGTTATGCCGGGCACGCCATGACTTCAGTTGAGTTTCGTAGTTGTCCAATTGCGAGGCCAAGGACTTATTCTCAAGCTTCATTGTCTGCAAGATCTGAGTAAGCTCTACAACCTTGTTCTCCAGCTTGTAAGAAATTTGCTTCAGATCGCGAGCTTCTTCACGCAGCGTCTTGTAAGCCTTGCGAGCTTGCTTTCCTCTCCACAGGTTCTGAACGGTGATAACCTTCTGGCGGTACTGACGCCAAGCCCGAAGTTGACGCCACGTACGGAACGCACGCTGGATGGCCTTAGCTGCGTTGCCGTTGATTGAGTCCATGATGTTGCGACGGCATAGGAAACCCTTCATAACCGACTGGAACAGAATGACATTGTTCCGAATCTCGGTATAGCGTTTCCTCTCCTTAGAACCACGCCAGACCCTCTGGATGGTGGTGGCAGCCTTGTTCCGGCGGATCTCCTGGGCGCGCTGGCGAGCCAGGAATCCTCGGATAAAGGCCTGAGTGGTAAGAATGGACTCGCGAGCCTCCAGATAGCGGCGACGGTAGTACTTGCAGCGCAGATTCTTCTGGATCATAATCGCACACTCATTCAAGCGCGATGTTCGCAGGTTTTCCAGGAAGGCAAGCATACCGGCCCGGAAAAAGATCTTGGTCAGACCAAGCTGGTACTTGTCCTGTTTCTGGTGGTTCGCATCACCAAGGGCCTTGCGTAAGATAGCATGGCACATGTCTCGGATCTCAGATGTCCACTGCGAGGAATGACAAAGCATGTAGTAGCGAATGGCGAACTCCTCATATGTCCAACGGGTAGGGTAACCAGCCGTACTAATTCGAACAGTCTCCAAAACACCGCAAGCTCGCAACTGACTCAGAACCATGGGACCCTCGAACTTCCAAGCCTCCTTGGCTTCGTTGGGCTTGATACAACGAATGTAGTGAACATCGGTGGAATTGATGGTGTTCATCAGCTCAATCAAAGAGGACTTGAAGATTCCACCTAGCGTGGGTTTACGGTTGACGGCGACACCGATACGACGCCCAGGCGCAGCGGCTACAGCCTTGGACGAAACTGCAGCGGAGTCCTTCTCGCGGACGGCGGCAGCAGTGTCCAGAATCTCCTTGATGAAACTGTTGGATGAGTTACGCAGCACTTCCAGGTGCTCGTCGGGAACGGTGTCTCGATTCTTCTCGATGAAGCCATCTGACTCGTAGGTAACGTCGACGGCATAATGGCAAACAGTAAAAGCAGACTTGCCGAAGCGAGGCTTCTTGTAGAACTTCTGCTTGTCGGCAGCGAAATGGTGATGCAGCTTAGTGACAAATTGCTCGTCAGATCCCATGGGTAGCCTAGATTCTTCATCCAGAAGGGCCAGGATTCCAAGCTTTGCCTCAATCAGATCGATACAGGGCTGATTGTCGGAGAAATCAATGAAGGTCCAATCAATCTCTTCCCGCACATACTCTTCTTGCTCGAGCTTGAACACGTGCTGGTTGAATTCCTGCTGCAACTTCTCGTTGGCGTAATTAATGCAGAACTGTTCGAAGGAGTTCTTTGCAAAGTGCTCGAAACCGTAGATATCCAAGACACCAATGAAGGTCTTGACCCGCTCAATAACCTCGTCGGTAGCCAACCCACGGTTGATAGTTTCCACAAGCCAGTCGAAGAGGCTGGAATAGATGAATTTGGCAACCGAATCTCGGACCACGACAGCCTGCTGCTGGGTGAGATTAGAGGTGATCTTCTCACCACGCGTGATTAGCTGCTTCTTAACAATCCACTTCGCAAATTCATTCGCATCAATTCCGAGCATTTCGCAGACACGGACAAGGGATGGCTCCGATGCCGAAAGAGAGGATTCTGTACGAGTGGCTGTGATCTTCACGTTACCCAGATGCAGCAGAGCTGCCAGGATGCGGAAGATCTCCGTCTGGTGGCTTGCCGACACACCGATGGTGGCCAAAGACTTCCTTGTCGCCTCAAACTCGGCCTTGTCATCTACGCCGTCAATGATTGGTGTACCGCCTTGGTTGAGATATTCAAACTCCTCTACCGGCAGTAGGCCCAATTCTTGCCTCTCCTCGTCAGTGGCACCCGCCACAAGCTGATAGAAGATGTGGTAGTTCCGCTCTTTAAGCGGCTGGAACACAAGCCTGGATCGCTCGAGCAGGTATGTCCGGATCTTTGCGCCAATGATGTTCGTTCGCTCATCAAACATGATCTCGATGTACTTTCCGAATCGGGAGGAATTGTCGTTTCGAGTTGTTTTGGCGTTACCGAATGCTTCCATGACCGGGTTGGTTGCCAAAATCTGCTCTTCTGTCTCGGTGGTGGCATCTGCGCGACTCGTGCTGTATTTGCCAGGCTGGTCGGAGGACTCGCGAGTCGCAAAGTAGCGCATAATATACTTGGCGCTCACGGTCTTTCCAGCTCCAGATTCACCAGAAACCACGATCGTTTGGTTCTTTCCATCCCGTAGCATGTCACTACATCGAAGAGAAATATTGTATCAGCAAGCAAGCTCGGATGTAGAGACCAACGACTAAAACGGTTGATTCTTACGCAAAAGCCTCCTCGGCGATAGCGAACAGGTGAGGTGCCTGGGAAGCGCGCTGCTTCCCGGCATAGACCTGGACCATCTGCGGGACGTAGAGGGAGTCCACCCGAGCGAACGGATTGGTCGCAATCAACACAATACCACTGTATGTATAGATCTCCTTTTGAGCATAGCGGAGCTTGATGGCCTGCAGAACTGCATGAAGCTGTGAGTTGAAGCCACAGGAGCACACATGTTTTCTTCAGTGAGACTAACCAGCAGGCTCGTTCAAGTGAGACAGATTCGTTAAGTCCTCACTCGCTTCGAGCATTGCGGGGTTCATCAGGGGCGGGAGATTAGGATTGTTGTCAACCTGCAACTCGGCCTGGGTTGTCGCGACAGTTTTGGTCTGTTTTCCCATCCCCCCCTCTGGTCAGCTTTTCCCCATGACTCCAGACTTATCGAGAAAACCAATCCGTGGCTCTCTGCTACGGGGATCACAAACACACCTCGCCATTGTCCAGCTCAAAAACCAACTGCACCTTGTCTCCATCCACCAGCTTCTCCTTCACCTCAGATGCGACCCATCCCTCCGTCGGGTCGGGCTGCCAGGCCCGTGTCCCGACCTCGTAGATGTGCGCCATAACGATATCTGGTCAAGCAAGTAGGCTTGAATCGATCGCACTAGGGAGGAGGTCGATGTGGCGTAGGGATATCCCGGAAGAATGTCGGTGTTAAGAGGCACGGGTATCCCAAATAGGGATGAGCAAGTAAAAGGGCAAATCAATCACGAATGAGCGGTCGAAAGACAGGAAGTCTCACGGCAACCCCTCATCCACTCATGATCCGAAAGAAAGGAAACAGAAAGAAAAGAGAGGCCTCTGAAAGCGCGGGATGTTCAGAGTTCAGAGAGGGAGGGGAGAGAGAAGCGCGTGCAAAGTATCTAACAGCTGGCTCATTTAGCGAGAGACAGCCAAAGCCCCTGAAGGGAGCTTTCGGGACTAACTTGGGGGTGCCGCGCCACACCCCCACAACTATCTGTCACCGCCATCCGTTCTGTACTTGTTGAGTCCCCGGCACGGTGAAATTCATGATAACTGATGAGAGTATTGTGCAGAGATGCTCTTGTCATTGAAACATGGAATTTTGCATGAAAATGGTATGCTATCCCCGTCAATTTCCATAATATGGGGCTAAATCTAAATCGGTCCTCTTCATGTTGTACTCATAGCCCAAGCATGTACGGGATATAGTAACACTGAAAAATAGGGCCAAACAACCTAATCAAAACTTCTAGATCAGACATCAACAAGGCTGAATAGCCTTTAATACCCCATATTTTGAAAAGTCCGAGATTGTACCCCGGATTTGAATCTGTAGATATGTAGGATCCGGACCCACGCACTACATCATCCGACGACATCATCTTCGATTGCCAGCTCTCAGGAGATGATCACAACCGCTCAGCGAGTCTCTTTGCCAATGCCAAAAGGCGAGTTTCAATTACACACTGATTATGTCAATTGATTGGAGGAATATTAGGTAGACAGGTCAAGTTTACGCAGTGCAAGAGGGAAGAGAGCATCAGTGATGAGAGAGACAGAGAAAAAGGAAAAATAGCAATAACGTCAATCACAAGGAATTCCATGAAGCGTGTCAGTGAGCTGCTCCGCTCGACGGCGAGCCACTTTTTTCCGGGGGAAGTTCTAGTTTTGCTTGCACTCGGCGGCCTCCTTCTTGGGCTTGGAGGTACCATCCTAGGAGACATCAAAGTCAGCAAAGTGATGCAGGTGACGAATTCAAGGCGGTTGATCTTACCTCTTCATCCGAGTCATCGTCAACATCCCGGTCCGAACCCCGCTCATCCTCATCCTCGTCCTCATCCTCATCCTCGTCGTCCTCATCTTCAAACTCATCGGGGTCGATGTCTTCACCCAGCTCCTCGAACTGAAGAGCCTCGCCGGTGAACCAATCGATGGCACGGGGAATCAGCTTCTCCTTGATATCCTCGCCCAGCTGGTAGTCTAGCTCCAGGCGCTCCTCGATGTCGCTAGCAACGGATTCGTCATCATCGACAGGTGGTTGAGGGGGAGAGAAGAAGTTGAAGAAAGATTCGGTGGGCACGCTGATCTTGACAACGCGGGTCTGCTTGGTGTCTGTAGGAAGGGCAAAAATCAGAATTAGTCTCTTGAGGTTTTTTTTTTTTTTTCTTGTGACAAAAATCATGTCGGGAGCAGCAGGCAATGCGGGGTAAGTGCTTTGCCTGCAATAATCTCGAGACTTACTCTTGTTACGCTGCTTCTTGCTCTCCAGGCGGAGAGTCAGGTCCTTCTCGGCCTTCCAGTCGATCTTGGATCCCTCAGCGTGGTCGTAGATGAAATCACCACCATAGCCGTTTTCATCCTTGTAGTAGTAGGTCTTGGTGATGGTCTTGTTGGTAAAGAACTCGTTCTCGGCGAACTCGAAGATGAGGCGGAATCCAGGTCGGTCGAGGTACTCCATGCGAATGTCGGTGAGCTGTTTGAGGGCCTCCTCGTCGCGTTCGGTGATCATCTCGGCGAGCGAGATCTGGTTCTTCATGGCAGAAAGCCAGAACTCGGGAATACCGTGTGTGGGCTCACCCTCCTCCTCCTTCTTCTCCTCAGCCTCCTTGGTCTCCTCCTCATCCTCCTCTTCATCCTCCTTTCCGGCCTCAACCTCCTCCTCGGTAGGCTCGACACCACCGTTCACAATAGAAGCACGGCGCTCGTACAGGGGGGTGAATTTGCCGAAGTACTTCTTCTCGAGCTCGAGGACCTCCTCTTGGAACTGAGCCTCCAGCTTGGCATGCTCCTTCTGGATGCCCTTCAGACCGGCCACACGGCGGCGGACAACCGGAGGAAGAGACTCAATGTAGCCGGATGAACGGCCGACGAGCTGACCCAGCTTGCCCTGGATCATGTTGATCAAAGCCGGGTTTCGGGCGAAGAGGGAGGCGGCAGTCGCGCTGTCCAAGGGTTCTGTTGAAACGGCGGTCAGGAACGCGACCGTAGATGATGGGGTACGGGGGGGGGGGGGGTTTCCACGACAAAAAAATCACAACTACTTACCTTCCTTGATGCTGGAGACGCCAGGCTGCTGGGCGTGGGAGGAGATGGGGGCATTGTTGGCCGGCGTGTTTTGCGGGGTCCTGAAATTTTCGGAATTGGGTCAGTTGTTTTTTTTTCTTCCCTTTGCCGATAAGCAGGCACCTGAGGAATAGATGAAATACTTACGGAGCGACCGGAAAGTCGGGCTTCTTATTCCTAATGGGCTCAGACATGATGATGGAGAGGGGGGTGCGAATGTTTGAGGGAAAGGAAGGGGGGGGGGGGGAGGTGGGAAGAGGAGAGGTTGGAGTAGGAAGGGAGGGGAAGAATTTGATACGAGCGTTTTGAGGGAGGGGGCAACTGAGTCTGGAAGATGTGGTGGGATTAGGTGGGAATTCCTAGCGCCGGTGGCCGGAGGGGCCTTGGCGGGACGCGCTTCTTGGTTGAGAGTTGTCAAGTCTGCGCGACTCCCAACAAAGTTCTGGAACGTCCTTCTTCACGATCCTTTTCTGGCTGAGCCTGTCACTCGGATCTCGTGTAGATTATCATCCATGGTAATAGGTTGATTCTCCTATCATCACTGATAGTGTTGCATGTCTACTTATCTAGGATTGGAAGTAAAGAGTGGACCACTGTACGGGGGATGTTGAGGCCTACTTTTCTACACAGGCAATTCCCCTCTTGGTGGCGTCTTGACCAAAGAAAATCACTCGAGCAAAGGGTGGAGGAGGCAAAACAGATGTCAAAAAAAAAGAAAAGAAAAAATTACACACTGCATACTACTACAAACAAGCCCTTTTTCCTTACAGTATTTTGCTCTAGTAATCACGATATAGGAGTGGATACTGAACTACTGTGGAAAATGGAACAACTCCCTATCCGGTGGTCCAGAACGGAGGCTCAGCCATTCCTACCCTTTAGCCATCGCACGCAGAGCCATCGGCCCGTCACTATTTGATCTTTTATATTTAGAAACATGGTTCGGCCCTCATTGAACAGCTTGGTGGATACTACAATTGAAGAATGATCGAGGTCAGGAACATGTATAATCGTGCAGCCTATCGGAGCGAGGGATGCTAGGGAAGTCGGTATTAAAAGATCGAGGAACAGCATCGTTGCCGTAAAGGTGGACTTTCATGTGTGTATATATATTTGCTCAATGTACGCAGTACATTCTCCAAGATAAGGCAAGTTTCCCGAGCTCACTACTCTGTACAGTACGTTAAGAATACTCAATACAAAAATTGACTTCCTACAATCGGCCTTCATCAACTCAGTAGATTGTCCGACCATCAATAGACAGGTCCGACCGAATTGTGAGGGAAGATTGTTGTAGCACTGCAAATTGTAAAAGCTTGATGGTCAAAGTGGTAAGGACCGGAGGAGTTCCGGGCCTCTGCTGATGGTCGCCTGAGGCCATCAGACACGAGCCTATCGGAAGCCGGTCACATGGCGATAAGAATAGGTCACTCAAGGCCGGGGAAATCGCCTCCCCTCGTTTGATCCCGATGAGCTTCCTCACGGCCTTCCTCTGATTCGCATCCCGTTTGAGCTTCTGTACGGCGAGGCCATGTGTATAGTGACCACTAAAGGCTCATAACCACCAGTGGAGCTCAATAGGTGTCATTTGGTCGGACCATCAGTTTTGAAGCCCTACGTCCCACACGCGACCAACTCCACTCGGAAATCAGAATCGTAGCGACTGAGCTTCCGAACGTGATGGGCAGCCGCCCGCAGTCCCCGAATGGGACAGGTCCTATGGATCTCTCTATGCCTCGACCTAGCCGTCGGCGGGACTCTTTGCGGAGCAGGTTGCAAACCCTGGTCATTTCAATGCAGAATATAAATGCTAATCGTTTCTCTAGCTTGAGCGTGGTGTCGGACGTTGAAATGGCCCGTAACGAGGTATGTCATTAATTCAACACCCAGATAAAGCAAAACATAAAGTAACGACGGTTGGAACAGGTCTTCGACGGGCCCATCTCCGAAAGCATCCCATCGAGTGTTGTCTCGTTTTCGCATCGTCGAGCCCGAGCGGGATCCACGGTGAGTTTCACATACTTTCAAGACGAGGAGGATTTTGCAGAATGGTCCAACGAAGATGCGGTGGACGTGGATAGCGACATTGAGGCATCATCGCCAGATGGTCTAGATGGAGGAGATCTCGAGTCTCGCCGAGACTCTTTCGTCTCGAAAAGACTTTCTCGAGATTCGGTGGAACATCCTTTGCTCTCGCGATATCTCTCGGCAAGCTCCTACGGCCGAGATAGAAGGTTGGGTGGTAGGCTGAATCAAAAAGTGTATATTGCTTCGGAGGATCTTACAGCCGTCTTTGCCGGATTCTCGACGAGCCCAAGTGGATATGCCCTTTACCTGGCCCTATGCGTCGTTACTGGCGGACTTGCCTATCTGCTATTCCGATGGCTCCCACGCTGGCGAGTCAGACTGATCGGAAAGGCAACCCATCTGGGAAAATGTCAATGGATCGCAATCGAAGTAATTAACACCTTCGCCTGTCTCGTGACAATGTTCACTTTGCTAATTATGAAACAGGATCAATGGAACCAGTTCACGATTCATCAGATTGATAACCAATCTTATGGGCGCCCGTTGTCAACTGTCTTCGTAGACCCTCCGGGGCACGTCTACGACGAAGATACCGATCCAACGATGGCTCATCTGCGGTTCCTTGACTACAGGCACATGCGCTTCTGCTATCATCCAATCGAGGATAAATTTGCTCTGATCAGCGGCTGGAAGGATCCCTCATGGACTAATGCGAAGGTCATGCGAGCGGGTCTCGATGCCGATGAGCGTGACAGCAGGGAGCAGATATTCGGCCAAAATGTCATAGATATTCAGCAGAAGACCATTCCTGAGCTCCTCGTTGACGAAGTACGTGTGATCGATACGATTGGTAGTCACGGGAATATTTTCTAACTTCACCCTCCACCAGGCTTTTCATCCGTTCTACATGTTCCAAGTGGCCAGTTTGTTGCTTTGGTCCATGGATGAGTATTACTACTACGCCATCTGCATTTTCCTCATCTCTGTCTTCAGCATTGCGACCACCGTATTGGAGACGAGATCGGTATGTTTCTATGCTAATTCTAGACTTCAGCTTCGGCGACTGACCTTGTATACAGACAATGCGTCGCCTGAGAGAGATTTCCCTCTTCGACTGTGATGTTCGGGTTCTGAGAAATGGTTTCTGTAGGTCAACCACGAAACTCTTTGTAATATATTACACCCATACTGATTTGTAAACCCAACAATAGGGAGATCTGTTTCCTCCCAGGACCTGGTGCCTGGAGATGTCTTTGAGTTCTCTGATCCTTCATTGAACCAAGTCCCGTGTGATTGTATCTTGTTGTCAGGCGACTGCATTGTGAATGAAAGCATGCTTACTGGTAGGTATTCATTGCCGCACTGTCTATCCCCTTGAGAGGTCTAACACACGATTAGGCGAATCCGTTCCCGTGTCCAAGACCCCGCTCACCGACGATGCTCTAAAACACCTCGACCTTAGTGCTCCTTCAATCCACCCCGATGTCGCCAAGCACTTCCTGTTTAGCGGAACCAAGGTCATTCGTGCTCGGCGCCCTCAGCACGTGGAGGACGATGAAGCTGTTGCGTTGGCAGTGGTCGTTAGAACAGGTTTCTTGACGACCAAAGGTGCCCTGGTTCGCTCAATGCTCTTCCCGAAACCCTCTGGCTTTAAGTTCTACCGAGACTCGTTCCGCTATATTGCTGTCATGGGAGTGGTTGCCCTTCTTGGCTTCATTGCGTCCTTTATCAACTTCGTCCGACTTGGGGTAAGTCTACAATTTCAAGAAGGAAGTCTCATTTCCGGTCACTAATCAACAACAGCTTGCTTGGCATCTGATCATCGTCCGAGCACTTGATTTGATTACAATTGTCGTCCCACCAGCTCTCCCCGCAACTCTCACCATTGGCACGAATTTTGCTCTTTCCCGTCTGAAGAAGCAGTCGATCTTCTGTATTAGCCCGCAAAAGTGAGCAGTATTTTCAAAAGCTGAACTCCAATGTCCCCTGACTAACATATCTTGTATACAGGGTCAATGTAGGCGGCAAACTGGACGTTGTCTGTTTCGACAAGACTGGCACGCTCACGGAGGATGGGCTAGATGTTCTTGGTGCACGAACAGTTAGCGAAAACCACAGGTCAGTCTCCAAAGTAACGAGCACATGACTGGCAATGGCTAATTTGGTACAGGTTCTCTGGACTCTTGTCTGAAACATCTTCTGGCATCTTACTCCCTCCGCCAGATGGATGTTCGCCACTTGACATTGAAAAGCAGCGAAAAATAATTTACACCATGGCGACATGTCACTCTCTTCGTGTTGTGGATGGCGAACTGCTTGGTGATCCTCTTGATGTGAAGATGTTCCAATTCACAGGATGGTCATACGAGGAGGGTGGTAGCCATGCTTCCGAGCAGACAAGCCCTAAATTCGACAATATCATTCCATCAGTTGCGAAGCCTCCGGTGACCCACGGTGGCGACAGTCAACCGAATGGACCGAATGTATGTCTTTCCCACTGAATCCCTCGGACGAATTGTCGCTAATAATTGGTATCTGCTGCAGATTCCTGTCGAACTTGGGGTTCTCCGGAGCTTCGAATTCGTCTCTCAGCTTCGCCGTGCTAGTGTGGTTGTTCGACAGTTCGGTGACAATGGTGTAAACTTCTTCGTCAAAGGTGCGCCCGAGAGTATTAAGGATATTTGTATTCCCGAGTCTCGTGAGTCTCTTCATTCCTCTTTCGAACCCTTTTATAGTCGCTTACTTACTACTGTAGTTCCCTCCGATTATGATGAGCTATTGGCCTACTATACGCACAAGGGATATCGCGTGATTGCCTGTGCCACCAGATATGAGCGCAAACTCAGCTGGATGAAAGTACAGAAGTTGACACGCACGGAGGCTGAAAGCAATCTGGAATTTGCAGGCTTTATCATCTTCGAGAACAAGTTGAAGAGTACTACGGCCGGCGTTATTTCTGAGCTCAATGAGGCTGGCATTCGAAATGTTATGTGCACGGGCGACAACATCTTGACTGCGATTAGTGTGGCTCGCGAATGCAAGATGGTTGGTCCTGATGAACAGTGCTTCATTCCACACTTCATTGAAGGTAAATTAACAATTGCTGATTCATAAATCGTTCGTGCGCTAACAAACCCTTAAAGAACCCGGTCTTGTCACTAAAACTTCGCTTGTCTGGGAAAGTGTGGATGATCCTGACCTCAGACTGGATCCGAGAACGCTTTTGGTATGGCAATATCTACTCCATCATAAATAATAAATGTTGGCAACTAACTCCCTCAGCCCATGGATACTACCGCAGAAAACGATGTGTCGGTTCCTGGTAATGCCTTGCATCAGCGGAATTACTGCATTGCTGTCACGGGTGATGTCTTTCGCTGGATGATTGACTTTGGAAATGAAGATGTGCTCAACAGAGTAAGTCGGTCCATTATATTCAGTCCGTATCGAGACTGGCTAATCATCACCACCCTCTACTGTCTAGATGCTTGTTATTGGTAAAGTGTTCGCTCGGATGTCACCTGATGAAAAACATGAACTTGTCGAAAAGCTCCAATCCATTGACTACTGCTGTGGTTTCTGTGGAGACGGTGCGAATGACTGTGGTGCCTTGAAAGCCGCAGATGTTGGGATTTCTCTGTCAGACGCCGAAGCTTCCGTGGCTGCGCCTTTCACCAGCCGGCAGTTCGACATTTCTTGCGTGCCTAAGTTGATTCGGTAAGTCTCGAACGTTGATTTCTACGAAAATCAAAGACTGACTGTTAGGTAAAGCGAGGGACGAGCCGCCTTGGTGACTAGCTTCTGCTGTTTCAAATTCATGAGTCTTTACTCAGCCATTCAATTCTCAAGCGTTAGCTTCCTCTATACGTCGGGATCCAACCTTGGTGACTTCCAGGTAAGTGCATAACCCGTTTCATCTTGCAGATGGGGCGTAAGAGACTCTTCTAGTGGATCGCTGACCCGTCACATAGTTCCTTTTCATTGATCTGGCTCTCATCATGCCCATCGCCATCTTCAGTGAGTCGCGACCTTTTCTCTTTATTTTTGATTTACACGTAAGCTGACAGTCATGTAGTGGGTTGGACGGGTCCATACCCTACCCTTTCTCGAAAGCGGCCTACGGCGGATCTCGTGTCACGAAAAGTCCTTACGCCCTTGTTGGGTCAGATAACCTTGGTAGTCCTTGGGCAACTGATCATCTTCAAGACTGTCCAAATGCAACCCTGGTAAGTCGAGATTCACAACCCAGAGCGATATGGGTACTAACTATCCATGCCCTGAAGGTACCTACCTCCCCAGCTCGACAAGGACAAGAGCAATATCGTGAATTCGCAAAACACAGCCCTCTTCCTGTTCTCCTGTTTCCAGTACATCCTGACTAGTGTCGTCCTCAGCGTTGGACCGCCGTTCCGGCAGCCAATGACTCAAAATGGTGGGTTATATCCAACACATAATCATTCAGAATACGATACTAATGGTTATCTACCCGGAAAGCTCCTTACTTGTTTACAATTCTGATCGACCTTGGAATTGCGGGCTACATGCTCTTCCGTCCCTCCGAGTGGGTTGCAAGTGTGATGGAGTTGACCTTCATGTCAGACGGATTCCGCAGCTGGGTCGTTGCATTAGCCCTCGGGGCGTTTGCGCTTGCCTTGGTGGCTGAGACATTTGCCTTCCCTCGTCTGGCTCGCATCCTTGGTCACGTCCGTGCTCGCCTGCAGCCTCATTACCGCAAGAAGCGCCGCCAGTACAAGGTTCTACTGGAGCAGATGCGCCAGTGACCTGACCTGCGGCGGTCAAATTGAACTGTCACTGTACTTAGAGTAGAATTGAGGGGAAAAATAGATAGATAAGAGCTTTTCTTTTTGCACTGTGTGGTGTCGCATTGTCTCTCAACGGAAATGGTATAATACATTTCAACTGACCCCGGTCGAGCCCCACCTAGACCAGGGACTCTCCAGATGAAAATAAAAGCATGATAGAGCGCTCTAATGGATCGATCCCGATTTCACCGAATGCGCATGGTATTGTAGATAGACGGAGAGGGTTCGGAAGGCACACAGATTAGTGGTCCCATGGGTGCTTCCAGCCGAGCAAGGCCGGGCCATCCTTCTTGGCTCGGTACATGAGCTATATGCCAAATTGGAGAGTTAGTATTTCCGGTTCAACTAAAATCGAGTGGCATTGGGAGTCATACGAAGAACCACATGCTGGCGCCTAGGGCAGTGGCCGTGAAGCGATACAGCGGTCGAACCGGGTGGATGTGAATAGGGTGGTGGGCCTTGCCTGCCATGACTAAATGAATCTGGTCAGCACAATTGAGCGTCCGCCAAGATGATTTGGGGGTGTCTCACTGTGTGTATCGTGCAAGTTGTTGCTTCACGATCGGGGGCAGATTGCTGGGGAAGAGATAGGAAGCGGGTTGTCGGCGGAGGTTCAAGTCCTCTAATCACGTGACCAGTGACGGCACGAGGCCGTTTTCCGTTCACTTGAAGTCGCGAACTTTTGGGAAGTTGTTGCCTCTTTGATAACTTCGTTCACGACTGTGTGGTGGTGCCTTGAATCAGATGGCGCTTGTGTAATTGACACTAATCTGAAATTTCCCAATCAGCACCTGCTGCCTGCTCTTGCGACAACTTCATTGACCGAGGCCCTTGAATAGCCAGGTCCTGGACGCACGCCGCATCGCACTTCCCGCAATGTGAAGACCTGCTGCTTGCACCTTTCTTTCTCTCCAGAACATCTGTCTCGATTGATATAATCTCGACCTTGTGATTTTCATATCAACTCCGCTTCGCCTTCTTCCCGAGAAAGCTTCTAGGACACGAGCTAGTGCCATCCACGAACACCTTCTCCCGTTTACGAGCCCCCTCAAGGCGATTGGCAATCTTGAACCACCGAACATACCTCTCTTCCCTTTTCGAAAAGTTTCACAGCTTGCGGCCACCTTGAGGTCGTTCTTGCTAATTGTGCAAGGCCGCTGCGAACAAGATGTCTATCCTTTCACTCGAGAAGGATAGCCGGGGGGACCCTCGGTTTCCTGGTTGTTCAAATATAAAAGACTTTGAATTCATTGGCAAGCTTGGAGAAGGTACTTTCGGGTATGTCTCGGGCGGAGTGTATTTTGAGCAAGACCGAGATATTGACCGGTGTGCAGTGAGGTCTACAAAGCGAGATCAAAGAAGGACAATTCGATTGTGGCTTTGAAGAAAATTCTCATGCATCATGAGAAGGAAGGAGTGAGTGGTTTGCGTGTATTATCACCTGGAATGTCACTGAGTTTGATGTGTCACAGTTCCCAATTACAGCTATCCGTGAGATCAAACTCCTCAAAGCGCTCTCTCATGTCAATATCTTGCAGCTCAAGGAGATGGCGGTTGAGCGGAGCAAGGGTAAGACTATGCTCTGTAAATCACCGGCTGATGCAAGTTTCTAACCTTGTCTCCAGGCGAGGGGCGAAAGAAGCCTAGCATGTACATGGTCACCCCGTACATGGAGCATGATCTGTCAGGACTTTTGGAAAACCCCGCCGTCCATTTCACCGAGCCTCAGATCAAGTGTTATCTGTATCAATTGCTAGAAGGATTGCGGTACTTGCACTCGGTACGAAGTTTCCCAAGACTTTTTACAGAAAAATGTGGATCTGACATGTATTCCAGAATCAAATCCTACACCGAGATATGAAAGGTGTGCCATTAGCGACATCATTTATTCCAGAACTCAGCTAATACAGCGCTCCGTGCTAGCTGCCAATCTGTTGATCAGCAACGGGGGCATTCTCCAGATTGCCGACTTTGGTTTAGCGCGACCTTTTGATGAGCCTCCTCCGCAACCCGGAAAGGGCGGCGGCGAAGCCAAAAGAGAATACACTGCACTGGTTGTCACGAGATGGTACCGTCCACCGGAGTTGCTGCTCCAACTTCGTCGGTACACATCAGCTATTGACATGTGGGGAGTTGGGTAAGCTTGTCCTGCTTTGTTCCCTTGCCTCCGTACTATCCATTTCCGTACTGTTTCTGATCGTCGCAGGTGCGTATTCGGTGAGATGTTCAAGGGAAAGCCGATTCTCTCTGGCAACAGTGATTTAAATCAAGCTCAACTCATCTTCTCCTTGGTGGGAACCCCTACCGAGGAGAACATGCCCGGATGGAGCTCGCTTCCAGGATGCGATGGCGTGAAGAGCTTTGGTCACAAACCTGGCAACCTCTCTCAGGTATTCAAAGAGTGGGTAATCTCCAACATGAAACACTGTTTAGATGTTACTGTAAGGGGAGTAAAGACTGACTCTACAATAGCCAAAGCCCTGTGGCCGTCTCGCTTCTGACGGAGCTTCTCAAGCTGGATTGGCGTAAACGCATCAATGCCATCGACGCCTTGAAACATCCTTACTTCACCACACCACCGCTCCCCGCAAAGCCCGGCGAAATCCCCCATTACCAAGATTCTCATGAGCTGGACCGAAAGAAATTCCGTGACCAGCGCGCCCCTCAGCCTCCAGCCCCAGCAATGGGATCCACCGATCCCCTATCCAACGGAGGATGGACCGGTCCAGGATCTCGGCCAGACTCCCGCAACAGCAATAACAGTCGGATCCCGGGAGCTGCCCGTGGCAGTCGACCCAATGGACCACCCCCGGGTGTTCTCCACCGACGTGGGCCCTTCCCGCCTCAGCGAGAGAGCGGGCTTCCTCCGCGACCGCCATTGTCGACAGCTCCTCCACCATGGGAGGGATCTCAGAGCGGCAGATCCGATGGCCGAGATGACCAGCGCCGAGATCGGTTCAACCAGGGCGGCCCGGGGGGTCGTCCTGGCGGTAGAATCCCGCAGAGCAATCACCATCTCGACTCGTACGTACCTAGCTACGGCGGTGATCGTGGGCGGGATACGGGGGACTACAATTCTCAGTCTAATGCGGATTGGCGTGGGGGACAGCGACGGGATTACCGCCGTGAACAGCCTCGGAGGAGAAGTCGGAGTCCTAGTTACAGAGACCGAGACCCAGCCCGAGGATGAAGATTTTCACATTGGTGCAACTTCTTTTTCTTCTTAATTCCCCCCCCCCTTCATCTCTTTCCATTTCTTCTTCTCCTCTTTGATACCTGTGTACCCTATCTACCCTCCGTCTCCCTTCGACTCTTCTTTCTGATGGACTGGACCGAGGAGTCCGTCTATCGTGATGATTTATAGGGCTTGCGATGAGACAAGACAGCCTTTTAATTCCCGAGCTAGCAGGGCCCAATGAGATAAATGTATTCTACAAGTCTGGCCTGCATATTGCCAAGGCTCTAAATCTCCAAATCCTAAATCATTCCTAACCAAACCCGTTCAATGGCAAGACTTCAACAATAGTTTCTCGGATCGACGGGCACCTCGACGAATGGCATTTACAAAATGCATTTTAAGCTTATAAAACTACGCTCTACGCTAAAGAGAAGAAAGTGCGTTCCGAAAGCACACAAGACTTTTCTATATCTTTCAAAATTCTCTTGAAATTGTCACTGTGGATTTTTTTTATCAAAACACCGTCGCCGGGAGAAAAATATAATAAAGAACAATGAAAAAGGTATTTGCAATAAAACCATCCGTAGGGGGACCTCGTTGAAAGGGTATCTCCCTTAAAATCGTTGAAATTTGAATGACCGGGTAGATCTCAAACATGTCAAGTTGATTACAATAGCACGGTCCATTTTTGGAAGAAGATGCGCTGTCTAGTACAGAATGCGGGTCATAATGCGAGCTGTATGGGTTTTGTGAGTATGGTGATAGGCGGAAGGTGATGAGGAGCAAAGATTTTGCTCTGTGGGGATGGATCTTACAAGAAAGGCTCTCGAGGCTCTGGTATAACTCCTTGATCTGTGTGGAGTTGACATCGCTAATATCAGCCATCAGATAGGCGACCTATTCATGATTGATTAGCAAATGATTCTCCGCAATGCTTTCTCTCGTTTCTGCGAGACATGAGTACTAACATCGCCTCTGCTATCGGTCATCTGCTTGTCGACGTTGTGGTCACCAAGAATTTCGTTGACTATTCGAATGTCAGTCTCTTGCTTCAAGGGCCTTTAAGAGTGTGGAGACGAATCTTACCCTTGCGCAACACACCGGGAATGTTCTTGTGAATGTAAACCACCTGTAAATAATGTCAGATACCTTTTTGTTCTCTCGAGTTGGGCAAACAACCGAGCGGAGCTCCATGGTCGTGGGGAAACTAACCCGAGCGTGGTTAGGCTCATCAATGGTCAAAGAACGGAGGGCAACCTCGGGCAAGTTGACGGCACCCAAGGTAGAACCCTCGTTGACATAGCGGGTCAGAGCCGTGGCGACCTCGACACCAATGGCGCTCTGGGCCTCCTCGGTAGATCCTCCGATGTGAGGGGTCAAGATCAGATTCTTCAGCGAACGCAGATCGGTACCCCAGGTGTTCAGATCGTTGTTGAAGTAGTCACCGTTGCCGGCAGGCTCGTTGGGGTACACGTCGAGAGCGGCACCGGCAACCTTGCCGCTGCGCATGGCCTCGATGAGAGCGGGAATGTCCACAACAGTACCACGACTAGCATTGATCAAGTAGCTGCCGGCCTTCATCTGCTCAAACTGCTTCTGGCCGATCATGCCCTTGGTCTCGGGCAGCTCGGGCACGTGGCAGGTGATGAAATCGGCCTCGCCGAGGAGCTCCTCCAGAGTGTTGACCTGGCGGGCGGTACCCAGAGCCATAAGGTTGAGAACGTCGTAGAAAATGACGGACATGCCCATAGACTCGGCCAGTACTGAGAGCTGAGCACCAATATGACCATATCCGACAATACCTACACAATGTCAATTGTTATCCTCGGACCACAAACGACAGTCATGGCCATCGCATCATGGATCCAAAACCATGCGAGAGGGAGCGCGATCGAGTGCACATACCTAGCGTCTTTCCACGGATCTCCCAGCACTTGTTGCTGACCTTGTTCCAGGTACCGTTGTGCATTTCGTTGGAGCGGTCACCCAATTGACGGGCTAGGCAAATAATCTCGGCAATGACCAGCTCGGCGACACTGCGGGAATTGCTGAAAGGCGAATTGAAGACTGCAATGCCTTGCTCGGCGGCATACTGGAGGTCCACCTGGTTGGTGCCAATGCAGAAGCACCCGATCACGATCAAGTTCTTGGCCTCCTTGAGGACCCGGGCGGAGAGCTTGGTCTTGGAGCGGATACCAATCACATGAACGTCCCTGCACCGGTCTTAGTCGGGTGTTTCTTTTTTCGACAAGCTCCGTTGCAAATCTGAGAATGTGAGGACTTACCGAATCTTCTCAATCAACTGGTCCTCTGGGAGAGACGACTTGAGGAATTCGACTTGGTAGCCCTGCTGCTTCAGGATATCACGGCCGGCCTGGTTCACATTTTCCAAAAGCAGAACCTTGATGTCCTCGGTGGCGAAGGGCTTCAAGTGCTTGGCATTGACCACAGGGACTGTCCTTGTCAGGGCAGAGCTGTGGCTGGAGGGGGAGTGGAAGGAAGCGGAGGGCGAGGTGGAGAGGAACTGGGCTTGCGCAGCCAGGTCGTCCGCGCGAGGACGAATATCTCTTGCTGATGTCATAGCGTTAAGATGTAGGCGAAAGGCGAGAGAGAGGAACAAGGGCGTCAGGAATTGGGGAGGAGAGAAGAAGATTCAAAGGGAAGGAAAGTCAAGGAGACGAGGGTGGTGCAGAGTAAGAAATCGCGAGAGCTATGAATCACCGGAAGGTGGGATGAGTAACTGGTGGATGAGTTGCGTGAATTAGCTAAGCCCTGCTTTCTGGTGAACTGCCAAAGCAAAGGTTAGGTCCACTGTTCTCCGGAATCGGACCGTCTACGAAAGCAGC
This sequence comes from Penicillium sp. F50, assembly GCA_037356195.1. Lineage (NCBI taxonomy): Eukaryota > Fungi > Ascomycota > Eurotiomycetes > Eurotiales > Aspergillaceae > Penicillium > Penicillium sp. F50. Next base: position 620,133 of record JAYXSA010000038.1, read on the forward strand.
AATAATTCCTCGTGGCCAATATGGGATGGGCTGATTCGGTCGCAATTCGGCGATTCGGGATTTGAGAGGCTGCTTATAGGGCTGATGGCCTCCGTGCTGATGTTATGTTATTATTTTTTTTTCCCGTCCCTCTTGGTACCCGCGCCCGTGAGTCACGAATGTCGTGATGTCGTGATTTGATCTCGGTGATGGAGGGGCAAATCGCGGGGCCGAGAATTTTTTTTTTTTGGTTTTCTAAATAATAATTTTTCTTTTTGCTGCCAGCTTCATAGTACTGAGAACCATAGAATACTCCAGACAGGGTTAAACCACGACTGGTGTGTCTGATGAGAGTATATGAAGGTATCCCCACATGCAATCATGGAATCATGCTATAATCATGCCCTGTAGTAATTCAATTGAGTAAGAAAATAAGCTTAACAATCAGACACCATTAACTAGTTACAAACGGGAGATCGGGACAGTCACTGATTATGTCATCCGCCATGGGGGCACAGTCGCCGATCAGCACCGCTAATCCGACAGTACTATTGTATAACTACTTGAGCTGTACTAAATCATTTGATACCTGTCATCAATGACAGGTACACGAGCAACCCAGATCTACCAAGTGCGCCAGTATGAGTACGTGTGTACAGGAGCTTGTTCATGTTCATGTTCATTTCCATGGTATCATATGACGCTCGAGCAATGTGAATTTTTGGGGGAAGGGGAAAAAATAGAATCCTCGCCGTCTATCCCTGCGTCCTCTAGACCTTCAAATCCTGCATCTTCTTGGCGGCATCCTCGGCACCAGCCTTGGCCTGCTTCTTGGCCTTTTGCTGAGAAGTGGAGCTCTTAGGGAGCTCCTTGACGTAGGGAAGGAAATCGGGCTGGCCGGGAATATACTTGCGCAGGACCTCGGGGACCTCGATACCCTAATTCGGAAAACAGATTAGCATCCATGACAGTGAAAGTAGGTCTACCCTGCCGCGGGAGGAACTGGGTAGAGAGCAATGATTGCGGCAGCCACTTACATCTTCTCTCTGGTAATTCTCCAAGATACAGCAGAGAGTGCGCTCGGTGGCACACAGAGTCGCGTTCAGAGCGTGCACGTAGGTCTTCTTCAGATCGGTCGCCTTCTTGACACCGTAACGGATCTCCAAGGCACGGGACTGATAGTCAAGGCAGTTGGAGCAGGACACAAGCTCCTTGTACTCTTGCTGGAAGGGGAACCAGGCCTCCAAGTCGTATTTCTTGGATGCGGCGTTGTTCAGTGCACCGGAAACGATTGCAACAACCTGGTAAGGGAGCTTGAGGGACTTGTAGAATTCCTCGGAAGTGGCCATCATGTCCTCGAAGGCTTGCCACGAGTCCTCGGGCTTGGTCAGGACGAATTGCTCAATCTGTAATAGGTGTGAGAAGATTGAAACAAGACTGGTCACGAGCCCATCCGAATCTTACCTTCTCAAATTGATGGACACGGAAGATACCCCAGGCATCCTTTCCGTGGGCACCGGCTTCCTTTCGGTAACACGTGCTGTATCCAGCATACCTATAGAGAAGCTTGTGTCAGAGTTCGTCTGAATATGGGCGATGAGGTAGAGGTTATATGCGCTTACTTGATGGGGAGGTCCTTCTCCTGCAGCCACTCGCTGTCGTGGAGCGCGGACAAGGGCTGCTCCGAAGTGGCAATGAGGTACTTATCCGTGGACTTGTCCTCGCTCTCTGTGACCTTGTACAATTCCTCGTCGAATTGCTCGAGCTGGGCTGTCTTGGCCATGAGGTCCTTGAGCATGAACTGAGGGGGTTGGTTGGGAGTGTATCCCTTGTTAAAGAGGAACTCCAGACCATAGTTGACAAGGGCCAGGTTGAGGAACAGGCCGTATCCGGTCAAGCAGTATCCTCGGTGACCAACGATCTTGACACCACGCTCCGGATCATATCCATCCAGACGGGTCAGAACCTCGTGGTGAGAAAGGCAGTTGGGTCGTTCCATGACAGCATCGGTGGGGGTCCAGGTCTTGATAGTCTCGTTGTCATCCTATTGGAGTTCCGCTGGTTAGTATACGAAACGTACACTTCACTTTAGACATCCTGATGAAAACTCACCTCGTTGTTGCTCACGGGCACAGACTCGTGGACGTAGTTGCCGATGGTGCGAATCTTGCGGTCCCGTTCCAGTTCCTTCTGAACGGCAGCATCCTCGGCCGCCTTCTTGCGTTTCTCCAGCTCATCCTTCTGCGCCATCAATTCGCTCGCATCCTCCTTGTTCTATTAAACCGGAAAGTATGAGTAATGGTCCATTCAGCCCTTTCTTTTACCTAGGAGACAAGTAGATGGTTGATAGAGGCGATGGGAAGACGATACCTTCTTCTTCATTCCAATTTGCTTGAGCAGTGGGTTAAGCTGCGAGCCAAACTGAGTGACCTCATACCGAGCTAATCAGAGGGACATTAGCGATCTGACGGATTGCAGGACTCAATGTGGCATGCGCAAATTTACCTTTCCGAGCCTCCTCGTACAATGCGATCACTTCATCGACAGCTTCCTCGGGAGCGTGGCGTTTGCGCTGGCTCTCCTTGATCTTGTTTGGGTTGCCGCCGCGCTCGGCGATGAAGTCGTTGAGGTCGAGCATGGCTGGAGAGTGAGGAGAGAAATCGAGGACTGGAGAGAGTTGAGTCAACAGGCCATTCAGTTGTGGAGGGGTAAAATCTGAGAGTGCGGCGCGCCCGCGGGGCATTACTTAATCCACCGTTTCAGGTCCCCTCAAGAAGCATTGTGGGAGATCTTTGAGCATTGTCGACTAATTAAGTGGTGCTCGCTCAATTTGTGGTATGAGATCATTACCAATGTTTAAAATTTTAGGTCTGTCAATGTATCGAGAAGTCCAATTGAGGCCTGTGTGGCCATTTGATTATTCTATGCTCGCTGAGTACCCAAATCCAGATTCCCTAGCCCGTAAAAGTACGTAAAGAAAGACAATAAAAACATCCAGACAAAAAAAAAAAAGTTCAAAACCATGTTTCATGCAACCAAGCCTGAGCATGCCACAAATCCCAGAAAGACACAGAGAAAACAACGTTGGAATAGACCGTCCCGAAAACAAAGCATCAGTGATTGAGGGTGCGAGGGGTCTGCTGGGTCGATCCCACTCCACAAGGGGGGGGGGGGTGGAAGACCATGAACATGCAGCTGAAGAGAAAAAGGGCAGCTAGAAACTATCGAGAAGCAGCATGCCAGAGCTCAGACCATGTCTCGTGAGATATGTCAGATGGGACTCGTCGTCCGCAAGAGCGAATCGGGTTGTGAGAAGGCAGCATAGTCGGAATCATTTCAGTTATTTCGGGACCTGCACGTGTATCAAAGCAATGCCTCTTGTCTTTTCCACCGTCACAGATGGAAAGGGGAGAATCAGCTGTGCAATGGCGGTATCACATAACCGTGCACTTGTTGTTTCCAGCAGGTTGTGACGGGTTTTGCGATTTCTCAATCTCTCCAATGATCAGGTCGAATGCTTTCGCAACATTGAAATCGAGGAAGGCACTAGCCTCTGTGAAGCCACAATTGAACTCTTCAGCCAGTTGTCGACCCTCATCGAGAGTCACCTGTCGTTGATCGCCCTTCAGATCGCTCTTATTTCCAACTACTACTAATGGTACCTGGTCGGCGCCCTGGAAGAAAGTGAATAATTAGCATTGACCAAGCGGAGGACAGAAATGTAGCGAGTATTACAAGGTGATTCAGAATCTTATCTCGAATGACCCGGACCATCTCAAAGGACTGGCGTGACGTGACCGAGTACACAATGATGTAGCCATGAATGCCGATGAAGTGCTTCGAATTCAAGATACTGTACTCGTCCTGTCATGACAGAAGGGGAGGCTGTTAGCAAGTTGCGCATCCAGGGTGCTTTGAAGTTATTTCCTACCTGTCCTGCCGTGTCTACAATCTCGGTTGCATAGTCCTGACCGTTATGCTTGATGATCCGGCTGAAGGTATTCTCGATTGTGGGGTAGTAGCTCTCCACGAAATGTTGTTCCACAAAGCGGACCGTGAGAGAAGACTTGCCTGAGAGTCAAGGGAGACAAGTCAGGCAAACACAATAGGAAGATAATTTCCAAAACCCAGATGAGATGGCGATCACATACCCACAGAGCGACTGCCGACGATCGCGATCTTTCTCTGCTTAGGTGCGGCAGGCATCTTGAGGGAAAGGTATAGAAGCGTACTGCACCAAGATGGAAATGGGGGAGAGAAATTGAAGAGGATTAGAAAGAACAATTGATGGGCAGATAAGGAGAAATGGAGAAGGACTGCTTCGTGTGAGAGGAGAAGCGTGGTCGTTGCGGTCGCGGGTGGCAAAGTTCCATGAAGCAACATGGAGCTCCAACTGCAAACGCTGCAAACAACTGATTAGATATCTCCCGCCACTCCAGTGTCCCGAGGTACTCCGTGCACATGGAGAGATGGAGAGAGAATCAGAACAAGAGAACTAGACAGGTCGAATTAGATGATGCACGAGCTCATGGAATATGTCCTCATTGAGTCAGATATTTGCTTCTTCTCTAAAGGTGGGTATCATCCATAAATGCCTACAATTTTCCATGCCGCCCCTGATTCCTGATAAATAAGCCCAAAAAGCAAATCCGAGACGACAACCAACCATGTATTTATTTACATAGAACGGAATTACTAAATATCACACGGTCTCAAATTCCCCTTCTCATCATTCGTTATCAATACGTTGAATCTCATGCATAAGGTCTTGAAGTCGGACCAAAAACCCACTCGCCTCTTTCTTTGCATGAGCAGGGTTCATTTCCTGTTCAATCTTCTGGTGGTGCTGCAAAAATTCATTCACAGTCGACATGATGCTAGCGAGTCCATTGGGGCGAAGACATTCCTTGATTCGCGTGCGGGCGCCTGTATGTAGACAAAGAGCCAGGAGAAGAACAGCCAAGTACCCAACGGCGACATTGTGGTGCACTTCTAGAACCGAATCGGCCTGGAGAACCCTTAGTCAGCTATTCTGTAGGATCGGGCAATATGATAGTGGGACGAGATCATACCTTGGAAATTGAATCAACATGAGTCGAGAAGACGCGTAGGAGCTGATCGAGAATGGATTCTGGGACAGAAGTAGATCTGAGGAAGATTGTGCGCGATGTCTCACTTTGTTCGACCAGATTGATCAGCGCCCCTAGTGCTAGAATTACAGTGTCGAGAGCATTATTCTCATGTGCGAGGGTGTCCTCGGTCAGACTGTCAAACCTAGCCATCGCAATGGTGGCTAGCTCCTCAATCATGGATGCGGTCGCAAACTTATCACAGAGCGTGCGGTTACTATTGGTGGTATTCAAAATCACGCGAAGATAGAGCATCTGGACCTGCTGGCGTACTGCACCCGCCTCATTACCCAGTCGAAGTAAGCCGTGCATATCGGGAAGAACGCCCAGGGCATCGTGCTGTTCTTGTCGGGCTGGATCTCCCGACGTTGTGTGAACCTCGAGGATAGATAGCCCCAATATCAATAGATGGAATCTCTCCTCGCCATTGGACGCCCCCTCTCCAAGATGAGAGACTTCAGACAAGAGAATGTTGACGAGTTGGCTCAGCACTGGGCCAGGCAAGCCATGAGGTATCTCACCCTTGGCTTGGAATGACGAAATGGTCGCCTTTAAACAATGCAGTGCTAGGAGGCACGGAGAAAGCTCCGGTATAGATTTATCAGCAAACAAGGCCGTGTGGATTCGGGGTGCGACAGTTTGTACCGATCGTTGAGCAGCCTTAGACAAGCTGCTGTTTCGAGCGCGTACAATCACACATAGATCATCCTGGGCCTCGAGACAGATGGGCGCTATGTCCAGCAACTTTGGCCATGTAGTGGCTGCAAGAACATAGGGCAATGTTCGACCCTGTGAAGCTAATCCAAACACGCTCAAGGCTAGTGCAGCAGATACCAGGTCAAGGTCATTAGTGAGGCAATCGACAAGCCTCTTCTCAAAGTTGCACTCGACGAATTGACGTGCTAGTTTCGAGTCGAGCAGCTTGTCACAAAGTTGGACGAACGAATTGCATCGACCCGAGATAGACACGTGGGAATCCTCGATATCTTCAAAGATGGACTCGATTGCACCGCGGTAACGAGCATTCCCCCCAGCCCGGCGGAGCTCGTGAATACTGCGGACGGACCCGTCTTCATTGGTGACTTCCTCGATCTCGACAAGACGGCCACGGGGTAGGTCATCAAACCCCCGAGATTGCGAAGCCGAAAGGCCTTCTTGCTTCAGACCAGCTGTACCCTCATGTCCGGACAACCCACTTGTCAGGCACATGTCATCCAAAAACGAACGCTGGCGGGCATATGTGACTCTAGAGCCGGCAAGGTGTGGTGAAACTGCGACAGTATGCTCCTGGCTTGAGTCTGTGGTCTGTTCGTCCGCGCGGGTGCTTAGAGAAGGTATCGTTTTCGGACGGCTTGGGCTGCGAGGTGTGAAAGGAGAAGGTGGCTGGCTACCACTTGTAGTATTCGATAACGCATCCGCCGATTGTTCTCGTGTACCCAGTGAGTCAATTAATCTCTTCCGAGTGGGTGTCGTGGTTCCGCCTGGAGTGCTTGTACGCATTGGAGGGCTCGGGAATTCAGGCTCCATTATTGGGGTAGATCGTACGCTTCCACACGAGGCTTGCTTCACTTTAGACTGGCTCGAGTGTCTGCTCGTATCGACCGAGGCAATAGGAGTTGGCCCGGTCCTTCGGAGCTCATCCATCAGTGAGAGTCCAACGGGCTTCTGCAGGATTGACTTCGATTTGCCGCCATTATTTGCTGGCTGGGGGCCTGCACGCCCTACCTGGTTTGTTGCGCGAGGCAAAGTGTTTCGGGAACTTGCGGGGTCTTTTTTAATCGGAAAATCTTGTGATCCGGCTTTTGCTCCGAGATCAGACGAAGATCGCGCAGCGAAGGGGTAGTGTGACAATGCAGCATCCCTGTTCGTATCCGCACCATAGCGACGGCGCTTGCGCCGGACATGTGGCTCTGGGTCCTCATCATCTGAGGATGGAAGGTCGTAAATGCTATCCTCCTCAGTTTTGCGCGACACTCCTAAGACCCCTGGCGCTTGCACTAATTCTGAAGACCTCCCTTTTTTACTTCGATGCTCGTTGCCAGATATTTCCGTCGTAGAAGATCGCGATGAACGAATCTTACCTGGGAGGACCGGCGATTCTTTGGCTGGCGCGACACGTGCAGGAGCGATCCCGGAACGAGGATTGTCTCTTTTGGATGAGCCGTAAGTCACAAGACGTCGATTTCGCGAATGCGACTGCTCCATTTCTGCGGTTTAGAGGCGGTTGCGAATGTTTCGCAATGCAGTCGCGGAAGGACGGGAAGGCCGGACGGCGAGCACAGCCTGTACAGAAAGCAATATTCGAAGTTGGATTCTTTGATGAGACCCCTAAGAATGGAATCGCGTTGACGACCAAGACATTCTGAGGGATTTGAATTGGTAGTTTCCAGCAAGGACAGGGAGGTGGAGGCAGGTCAGCCTACGCGGAAGACAAGTCGCTGCGCACAGCCTAGACCAATCAGATATGCCAGCGCGGTCAAGTGGCGGCTTGAGGTTAGCCTGTAGATAATAGCGCAAAGGATATGAATTGCAGCACCTGAGGAAGGGGGTTTCAAAAGGTGTGTGAGACTAGAGGTGATCTGATGAAGAATTGAAGGAGGCTGCGAGAGCTTATTCAGCGGGGAATGATGCAACGGAAGAGGAGATTAGACTCCATCACTGCGCACGATAAGAGGTCCAAGCTCCGACGACAGTGCGGAGCAGCGCTACTCAGCCTAAGCCTTTCCGAGAGCGACGATACGCGATAAGAGAAAAAGTCCTCCCCGCTTCCTCCGCCCGCCTTTCTCCTCGTGTGCTCCTCATATGGGCGAGGATCCCCTCTTGCAATACTCACTCAATCTATCTTTCTCTCTACCTCGTCCCATCACTCACCCTCCTCCTACTCCCAATGGCGAGCAACGAGCCTGTTCCATCCCCAGCCCAGGGTGTCGGTCCCATCGGCCAACCAGATGGCGAAAAGCCTACGGCCACAGTTTCGAAGGAAGTGTCCTACGAGAATGTTCATGTTCTCGCGCAGACGCCTCAGCTGATTGCCCTCTTGACGTGAGACTTCTCCAGCTTGCTGCATGGGCAGGAGCGCTGACTCGCGAATGCACCTACAGGATGATCAGAGATAAGCGGACAGCACGTGCCGATTTTATTTTTTATTCCAATCGAATCATCCGCCTTTTGGTGGAAGAAGGGCTGAATCATCTTCCCGTGGTCGAGCAGTCGGTCACTACTCCCGTTGGTCGGGCTTATCTGGGCGTCAAGTTCGAAGGCAAAATTTGCGGTGTCTCCATCATGAGAGCCGGAGAGGCTATGGAGCAAGGCCTGAGGGACTGTTGCCGGTCTGTACGCATCGGAAAGATCCTAATCCAGCGAGACGAGGAGACCTGCATGCCCAAGCTTTTCTACGACAAGCTTCCTGCCGATATTGCTGATCGTTGGGTTCTCCTCCTTGATCCCATGTTCGCAACAGGTACATACAGCACACCGCTCTGGCCTAAAGGTCTTGCTAACACTACTATGTAGGAGGTTCCGCGACCTTGGCCGTAGAGGTCTTGAAGCAAAAGGGAGTCCCTGAGCACCGCATCTTGTTCCTGAATCTGATCGCAAGCCCCTCGGGCGTTGCAGAGTTTGCAGAGAGATTCCCCAAACTGCGTGTAGTCACTGCCTTTATTGACCAAGGGCTGGATGACAAGAAGTATAGATCCCCTCAAATTTCTTCAGTAGATGAGACGACTAATCTGGCTAATAGGTATATTATTCCTGGCCTGGGAGACTTTGGTGACAGATATTATACTCTATAGGGCGAGCCAACCTCACCTCTCAAACACAATGCAGGGTAGAAGAGATCCCGGCCCCTTGCTTGCTGGCTTTATCTTGAAGGCTGTCTGGGGATGAAAGGACATCATTTATCGTAGGCTCAAATTATGAGAGTCTTATTCCCTCATCGGCTCCGGGCCGATCGATCTCAAGCTCGTTTGCTGTATTACCTAGCAAGCTGCTTTCGGCTCGGGGCAGAGAGCAACTTCTTCCATGTGGGTGAACTCATGCAGCACGCAGACAGGCAGACCTTGATATACTTGAACGAAGATTATGTTTTCTTGAATATTCTTCCGTAGATGGATATGGAAAAAAGGTCGTCGAATTGATACAATGCCTGTGCGCCATTCGCCCCTCCCTCGCCCCTTATAACCGATTCAATAGTCGTCCTCGTCCTCGTAGGTATCTCCATGCCCAGCGCTGGCCATGGCATCCGACTTGCTATTGCCTATCGATCCCACGTGTCCATCATACTGATTGGCAGTATCCTTGGCCACTGCATCACAGGCGTCCACCCAGTCCGAGTACACATCGACGGCGGCAGACAGATCTAATCAAATTGTCAGGAGCTATGAGAAGGTGCCCAGGATATCGAAGTGAAGGCCAACTCACAGTTGATGCCGGTCTGAAACTTCTGGCCGCAGACCTTACAGGAGAGGTCACCCAGGCCCAGTTTCTTGTCAAGTTTGACGATGACCGAGTTCTCGTGGTTGCAGAAGAGGCAGGCAAATGTGGTTGCGAGGGGTTCCCGCTGTAATTGGAGAATTAGAACCGATGCTCGTCGAAGGAGAGAGTAATAGTGTAGGGAAAAAATTTCGTACCTTTCGGGGCCCTTGGGGTGTGCGGCTTGACTTCTTGCGCTTTCCCTGCAAGGCAGATTGATTATCAGCATCTGCCTTTTTTGAGACCTTCGATGGAGGCAAGGGCACAAGATCGAAGCGATTATCGCCCAAGCAGCGGGTAGCAGCGGGAAGCAGTAAGCTAGAGTGCGCTATAGCGAGACTTACCATACTCCTGGCGTGGATAGATGGTTACTTGAGAGCAGGGGACCGAAGAGATTGAAGTCGCAAAAAGAACGGATTGCATCCGCGGAGAGCCTTGCAGTGAGGGGGTGGCTCGTGCGGAGATTGGGAAGGCGGAAGAATGGGTCTTCCGCAGCCCCATGAACATCAGCGCAATCTTCACAGATAGGAAGAAGTAGAATGGAGGTGAGAAGAAGTACATCGAAGATCTCATTTGTGGGATATCAGAATGAAGTATTTGTATATTTTATAGGAAGAAAGAGTCAATGAATTTTATTGGATGTTATATCCACGATATGGAAATTTGGGGAGCTCGACATGCCAACGCTACGTATGCTGCGTACTGCACAGTGACCAAGGCCGGATGATGGAGGAATTTCCATATTGTTTTAATAAGAGGTTTGATGCACTTGATTTTTTTAATTGAAGGTTGAGGTCAGGGTTGACCTAGAGAGGAAGGCCTCATTCTGATCGTTGTTTTCTGTAAGTTAGATCAAGGGGGGAGACGTGCCATTCAGAAACCGTGCTTGAAAATTTGTAGTCACGTATACACTGCTGGTTTGACTTGGCGGTGGAACAAATCAAACGCAAAGCTCACGAGGCGACCGGGCACAGAGTTGCGATTAGATAAGCGGGCTAACCAGGGCTCCAGGAAAGGGCCCAGTGTGTATCACGTGGTATACCATTATGTCAGCAGTAGGGCCCGCGTTGGCTCGCTTAGCCGAATTTTCTGTGGGTTTTGGTTTTCCAACCCTCCCGTCGACTAGTGCAGCGTGAATCTCGAAACCCTCCGAGCGCCGTGGTGCGATACCCTTCGTCTGTCTTTTTTACAACACTCAGATAGACCCGACTCGCAAACATGGCTGTTGGAAAGTATGCGCTTTCTTCCTCAATACTCATCAACACCGCTCCTCTTCGCCTTGGCCCTCGATTTTCATCCATTACTCCCTCGAGTCTCAAATCTGAATATCGATGTCGAACGACTGGGCTAACCTCTCTCGCCTTTTAGGAACAAGCGCCTGTCAAAGGGCAAGAAGGGTATCAAGAAGAGAACCGTCGACCCCTTCACCCGTAAGGACGAGTACTCTGTCAAGGTTGGTCCTGTCCATCAACGACTTCAATTCGAGTGACACCGCTGACCGTCTTCCTTCTTCAGGCCCCCTCGACCTTCCAGATTCGCGAGTAGGCTTTCCCCTTGCCATGCCCTCCCTTTCTGAGTCGATATTCGCTCCAATATGAATTTGGTTTGCTAATGGATCCTTTCCCTTGAAAAGTGTCGGCAAGACCCTCGTCAACCGCACTAGCGGTCTGAAGAACGCCAACGACTCTCTCAAGGGCCGTATCTTCGAGGTCTCCCTCGCCGACCTCCAGAACGATGAGGACCACGCCTTCCGCAAGGTCAAGCTCCGTGTCGACGAGATCCAGGGCAAGAACTGCCTGACCAACTTCCACGGTCTGGACTTCACCACCGACAAGCTTCGCTCCCTGGTCCGCAAGTGGCAATCTTTGATCGAGGCCAACATCACCGTGAAGACCACTGACGACTACCTCCTCCGCCTGTTCGCCATTGCCTTCACCAAGAGACGCCCCAACCAGATCAAGAAGACCACCTACGCCCGCTCGTCTCAAATCCGTGCCATCCGCAAGAAGATGACCGAGATCATTCAGCGCGAGGCCGCCAGCTGCACTCTGTCCCAGCTTACCCACAAGCTCATCCCCGAGGTCATTGGCCGCGAGATTGAGAAGGCCACCCACGGCATCTATCCCCTGCAGAACGTACGTCGCCTATCTTTGGCAAATACATGATCGAATGCGCATTGCGCTTGCTGTCCGGTTCAATCACTAATCATCTTCTTGTTTACAGGTCCACATCCGCAAGGTCAAGCTCCTCAAGTCCCCCAAGTTCGACCTGGGTGCTCTGCTTGCCCTCCACGGTGAGTCGGCTACCGATGACAAGGGCCAGAAGGTTGAGCGGGAGTTCAAGGAGACGGTCCTTGAGACTGTTTAAAGGGTGTTTTGATCTTGAAGGGGTTGTCAAATACTGGTCAACCATGGCAATTTGTTGTCTTCTGATCATAGGAAAACAAAAACGTTCATGACATGTATGACAGATTTTGCAGCACCCGCACGGGGGTTCGGTTGTCCCGGTAGGTGACCAGTCAAACCAGGACAGCCAAAAATTCAAATTAGTTTGCAACGATTCGACTTCTTTCTCTTTTGTGTATGCTGCGTTAGGTGCCAACGTAGTCAGCCCTCGACATCCTTAGTCGTAAGTGGCGACCAGTGTCGTTCACTCTGTACCTGTTTCCAGGGATGTAACCTACTCAGACAAGCTTTCTCTGAAGGCCCCCCCGTACGCTTGATAGAACTCATAGCCTATTCTCATTGCTGAATCCCCGCATATTGATCGTGGTGCTCATTTCGAATGGGTCTAGTGTCTTGATCTGACATATCACGCTGCCCAGTCAGATAAGCGTCCTCGGCTTAAGATTCCACCTGCCGGGTTGCGAATTGTTTCGAGACCTTGAATGGCTGCGTCCCTATTTTTCAGACTGCGTTCATGGACATATGCAACGACTTCCATTCTAGAAGACAGCGAAGTTTGGTAAAAGCATAGTCAACTGGAGTGAGAGACTACCATGGCAACAAAACCGGGACAGACCACAATTGACAGTAGTTACTGAAGAAAGGCTTGTACAATTATCAGATCGGCAAAATTGGAACTCACCAAGTCATTCCATCTTCTGTTTATAGTATTCTCGCACCGGAACTATGATACAATGGTTCACGTTAATTCGAGGCCATCATGCTCTTTCCGGATCTTCCCTCCTTTCCATTCCACAACTTAGTTTTGTCGCTGGGGTACTAATGTGTCATTTTCTCATCCTACTTTTTACAGCTGAGTTGTAAAACCTACTGTTTGAGTAACGCCAATTGACTCGGTGTGAGAACACTTCGTTGCCAGGTAAAGGCACACAATTCGTACCGAGCCATCTGATAAGCCTTCTTCTGACCAAGCTCGGCCTTGGAGCCCTAATGTGGTCAAAAACCCTAGAATTCGTCGAGAGTTTGATGGTAAAAATAATTTGACCCATATCGTAAGTTTTCAGAGGTTCTATAATCCTGATTTACAACCATGGGCGTATAATTAGGACCTATGTCTATCCAAGTTTCCTGCCCCTGCGAAACTACCACATTGCCTTCGTCCATCAACAATACGTGTAAAAAGAGAGAAAGGTAGTGATAGCCATAGTGTATCATAATCACTCAAATCAAGCGGGACATTAGGTAAACAACAAGCACCAATTATGATCGAATGACTCATTGCTGAAACATAGTTAGCAAGTTCGATAATGCAAATATTTCTTGCTGAAGAAAGAAGCCGAAGATGGCGCCACATATCTGAAGGCATTTGGCAGGTCTCTATGCATAGTGCAGCACTAATAAGACAAAGTGCTTATGCGAATCCGTTATCAGGTTCATAGGATCGGAAAGGAGGGCCCTGATCCCGCCACATTCGCTCAATAACTCGTCTTTTTTAAGGTGTGCGGCTGACTGAAGGTGTTTAGACAGTCAATGAGTCAAATGCTAAAGCCGTTGCACTGTTTTTAGCTTGCTCGATTATTTTGAAGGACTACAAGGATAAACACAGGCTTGTCGCGAGTGATTACGTGAAGTATAGTGGGAGCCTCTGACAGGGGTATTCTTCTGACTCTTAGCTCTCTCCTTACTGGATGGGAAATTCATTCAAATCCGTCATGACACTCCATGTTGATCTGACAGACAGATTAGGTACTGATTTCGTCAATAGACAGATGGTGAGATGCGGGGTAAAATCAGGAATATCTAGCATCTCGAAAGTGATTCTCAAGCAGATCACTGGCAATCTGCGAATTTGAGACGCCATAAGCTAACAGATTCACGTCTTGTCCTATTATACGAGTCCTAGCTAGTACGTACTGCGTGATAAAATAGCTCGATTTAAATGATTCAGATATCATGGGAGGATGCTCCTACATGATGTCGTCAGTCTTTGTTCCGTATCATAGACCTCAGAAGATAAAACTAGACTATTTTCAAGTCTACGTATATGGGCAAGTTTTGTTTGATAGATATTTGATCTTAGGCCACGTCAGGCAAGATGAAGTGGGCTTATCCATAGATATGTACTAACAATGAAGATCGGTCTCGAAGCTTTAAGTTCCACACGTCCTTGAGACGCAATATTGCTGGGATGATTGAAGAGTAAGACAGTCCTCGAGCACTAGTAATTTGAAAGAGCGCGAAAAATTCAAATCAAATTTCGACTGTAGCGTCGCCCCAATGGTTAAGATCTTCTTGCCAATCGTCCAGTAGAACTATTAGATGGCGATGCGCGCTGTGGCACTACCAAGAAAAGCCAAACCCTCAGAGTTCCAAACCACCCATTCTGTTGGGTAATGAATAGATTCCCAAGACGTACTTTCTTGCAATAATAAATTGTCAATCCCACTTTTTTCGCATCAGGTAACCCCAATTCATCCAAATTTGTCTTTGGTCGCTCAGGTGGAAGCAATTATACCATTTACCTTCACGAGCCAATGACCCAATCTGTGTCATCTTTCCGGTCCTGGTTGGATTGCTGCTTTTCCAGGGGTTTATTCCCTTGGTGGTGTCCCCAGATCCAGTAGCGGTGTTGTTTTGGATGTGCATCATTACCTATATTACTTGAGTATGTTCCAGACCTAGTCTGAATACATTGAGTCGTACCAGCTTCTCCACCAGCGACCGCCTCGTTGGGGCGAGAGTCAGACTGATTTAGCCCGACCTTCTGATTAGGTTTGTCTTGGTCAGGATTATTTGCTGCGTCGAGGGGCTGGGGTGGATCCATTGAGTCGGTAGAGCCTTGACGCTGGCGATGCTGGAGCGCGTCAGATGCTCTGCGGAAGAAGTCCGACATTTTGAAATGTTTCCAGTATGTTTAAGTGAACGGTCAAGACTGATCCGAGCAAATGATTCTTTTCCAGAGGGCTCTCTCTATATCTTTCGTGCCACAACTACCATGACATCATCTATCCTCATCAGTCATATGTTCTTGTGACCATTCTTCTCTGGGAATTGCTTGAATACGGCTTGAAAGCCAGCTCGACTAATGAAAAGTTGAGAACCTTAAATGAAGCAAAATGAACGCATCATGTGCGGGGAACATCGTGGAAGCCCCGTGGTGGGGAAACTGGACCAAATTCCGAACTAGACTCTCCAGAACCATGTTGCTATGATGCAACCCCGTTTAAGACAGTCTTCAGAAATCGTTGGGCCGGTGCTAATTGATTCGGTCTTTTTCTAGGGCATGCTACTGCTGGCCGATAATTTGAGCTATTTCGAGCTATTTCGTGCGTGTCGTGTTAAATAAATTCATTGTTTTCCCTACTAAACGTTGTTCTAAGTTTGCTTACAAGTGTACTATCTTTCACTTCAAAATTATTTTAGCGTTCGGCTAGTCACTTAGGTATGGCATTAATTAAATGTACTCTATCGGCGGATCGTCTTCAATAAACCAAGTGCCTAGCTCTGAATGCTTTACTAAAACATCAAAATAAGCAAAACTAAATTATGATCATGCTATGGATTGGCTAATCGCCGATGTCGAATTCGAAGCAAAACCAGCCACCCTCTGACCATTAATATTAAGATCATCACTTTGCACACATGTAGCTTAACAGCATCGTCTGAATAAGTCGAAGAAAACATTCTTTCCCTGTAAGAAGGAAACACCAAGCCACTATATAGTGCTTGCGCTATTGCTTTTATAGAGCAGATTAGGAGGGAACTATCTGTTAGATCATTATTGGGGAAAAGAACCTGTATTCTATAGAAACATTGTCTTGGTCGTAGTATAGATGACCTGGAGGACCCGGGGAAAATCCTAATATCTAAGAATAACTAATAACTTATAACACAATCTTTTATATATTTATTTTATTAGTTCTAGAATTATTGAATAGTTTAGAGAGAGAGACCGAAATATATAAACTTATGAGGCCCTCTATAGGGGGTTTTTCGTAAATAATATACTTACAACTAAATAGGATATCTTTATTATTTAGTAGCTTTACTACGCTATTAGGGCTAACTACTAACTAGGGCTTAATATATAAGTGCTAACTCTACGCTACTAGGTATATATATACTTTAAACGACGTGAGGTATATCCTTATTAGTAAGTAAACATTCTCTTTTAAACCTAAGGATACAATCTTCTACTCTTTAGATAAGTCTAATATCTTCTAAATAAGATTTGATTAATATCTTAATATAAAAAATAATTAGATATAAATTAGCTTTATTAATAAGAGACTTAATTATTTATAGCTTATAGCTTGTATTTACTATATTATAATAGGTTAAAAAAAGATAATTAATTCTTTGGCTCTAGAGGACTTTAAAATTAGATTTATCTATATTTATTTATAAATTAAATTTCTAGTCTAGTCTAAATAAAGTATACTAGTCTAAATTAAGTATTAATATAGATTCTTTAGACTAGAGAAGATATATATTAATAGATAATTTAAATAAAAGTATTTTATAAGTAAATAAAGCCTTCTAGGTGTTACGCGGAGCCGACTGGTCACTGTGAGTTAGATGCGGAAAGGGCAATAGTTACCTGAGTCGTGCGTTGTAATAAGGTACAACCACGATATGTGCTGCGGCGGCTGATTCCGGCCCTCTCGGCACAACTTCGAATTCTAAGCGTATCTCTTAATCGTACCGTTGCCTCGCAAGGCCTTACTGCGGACTAGATCCTATCGAGGGTCTTGCAGAACGTGCTAGAAGTACGCGCTAAGTAAGTCAATCACTAAGTGTTGCTACAAAGTGAATCCCCTACTTGTAGGTTAGGTTGTCTTAAAGGTAAACAGTAAAGTATAGTACTAAAGGTAGTAACCAAGTAACAATGTTAGATTAATCGCGAAGAACTAAATATATAATGCTAAATAAGTGTCCTTATATATCTAGTCCTTCAGGTTAGTATAGGTAGTAGATAGTATAGTAGTAGATAAGCCTTAGCGTGATCTACCTATATACCTATCTACCCTTCTACTATTAGTAGTTACGTGCTAGGGTAGCCGTTTCCTATAGTACGCTAACCGTCTCGTAGTATAAGTTAGTATTAGTTGTGACTATTAGCCGTAGGCCTTCTCTAGCTCCTATCCCTAGGGACCTAGCTTAGGGCCTTTCTAGGGCTCGCCTAAGTGTACTAAAACGCACGTAATAATGCTAATCCCTAGCGTCCGTAGGATGATTAGTTCTCGGTTGCTGCTTAAATAGCTACGGCTCCCGCGCCTCTTTAAGGTCCGTAATATTATCCCCTCCTTCCTTATCCTTTGTCCCTAAAGGATTTAAAATATTAGTCCTCCCCTATAGGTTAGTAAGGTATTTTTGATTTCCTTCCTTCCTATTATATTCTTCTACTATACCTAAGCGTAAGGCTAACTCTATTCTTGAAGGTACCCTAAAGCTCCCTTCTAAACGTGACTAAGTCGCTAGTCGTATCCGTTAGGCCGAGTATATTATCGCGAACGGGTTTATTACCTCTATTCCTTGTAACTATTGTCGAGAGTCTAGTAAAGAGTATATAATAGACTAAAGCCGCGAATATTCTAAATATACTTCCTATACTTACGCTAGGCGTCTATATAAGAAGGAGTTCTATACTAGCCGTAAATAGGACTTATTGCGTTGTGCTAAGGATAAATTGTCTTCTAATATTAAAAAGAATAAAGATAAGCTCGACTTATTAAAGCCTAAGCTAAATAAATTGCAATCTCGCCTTACTAAGATATATCGCTAGTTATTAAGTAAACAAAAACAATACTAGGAGGCTATATCTCGGTAGCGTTAGCTACGCAAGTAGATAGCGTTCCTTAAATAAAAGGGGTTCAAAATATTAGATTATAATATAGAGTTATTACGGATACTTAACGAGAAAACGGCTTCCCTAGGGTAGGCTACTCCCTCTGCCCTTAAAGTCTAATAGCTAGCGTCTACTACTAAGGACCCGAGTCTTAATTAGATATTCTAGGAGATTGCCTAGTTGCCTTATTCCTTCTAGGACGGCCTAGACGTCTCTAGATTAGGTAGTTCTCCTTCGCTTGTTAGTAGTATTGCTAAACTAGCTAGTAGTAGCCTATTAAGTTTTTAATAGGTTCCTATATATTTTCTGAGGTATCGTACTCTTTCTATTTTACTAGGTAGTAAGGCCTTTTGCTAATTTTGTTAGTATCTAAGATTTGTTCGACTTCGTACTCGTTTTCTATTTCTTCTTCTATTTCTATATTAGTAGCGATTTCGGCGTTTCTAGGTACTTTTTCTAATAATAAGACATAAAATATTATATAAATACGTCGTATACTATCTAGTAGTTTTAGCTGATAATTAAGTAGTCCTATTTTTTCTTCAATTTCGAATAGTCCTAACTTAAGGTAGTCGAGTTTTGCGCTAGGTCGTCTAGTACGAATATTACGTCGCAAGAGGTAAACTTTCTCCCTCCTTTAGAAATCTAGCGCCTCCTAGCGCGATTAATCGTAGTAGTTTTTTATACGTATATTAAGAAACTTGATATCTCTTAAAAGTTAGACTTCCGCAGAGCCCATAAAGCCCACGGCCCAGCCCAGCCCAACCCACGAGTGGGCTGGGCTTTAGTTCCAGTTCTCCGGCCCATAATGGGCTTTGGGCTTTCTAACTAGGCCCATAGCCCATTATGGGGGCCCAATGGGGGCCCATTCTCTACCAAACAGTGTAAACATACTCATTTCACACGATTGCATAATTAATGCGCATTTAAGTAGTATTTTTTGGTAATTCTATAACAGTCCTAATCCTTCTCTAATAGAATAAAGTAATAATTATAGAGTATATCATTTTCTCAATTATCTACCCTTTAGTAACGCTCATATAAATCATCCTCAATAGTCTTTCTCTTCCTCCCTGATGTACGTAGCTGGGTACTACTCTCTAGTAGTTGCGGCTCAGTCTTATAATTCTTATCCCTAGTATCATCATCTATATCATCAACCTCACTTTGATTATTAGAGATATTAGCCTGCTCTTCAGTATCACTTATCATCTCTATCTTAATATTATCAGGTTTCTCATTCTTCTCTTCTCTTAAAGCTTCAAGTTCTTCAAAGGTGAAGAACCGTTTAAGCTCTCTCGCCTCCTATACTTCGAGGTCGAATCTTGATGTACAAAGAAACATCATAAGCTCTTGAATTGTTTTAGACTTCATACGACCACGGCGATAATAGCAAATATCGCGTGCAGTATTGAATAGTCGTTCTACACCAGCACCTATTGCTAGGATAGAGAGAATATCCCGTACAAGGAGAGAGATCGCTAGAAAGCGGCTTTGATTCTCTTTCCAGAAAGTAAGCGGCTCGGAATTAGTAATATCTTTTATATAATTAGTACTACGTAAAGATAATAATGCTTAAACATACTACTATCAAGATACTAAGTTATTTTATCTCCGGCTAGCTTTGCTTTAGGCTTATAGCTATAAAGTAGGTTATAAAGTACTAAGCTAGGTCGTGCTCTAGAGGAGGAGTTTTAGGGACCTTAAGAGATAGCGAGACGTTCTTGGTAAGGAGCGAGCGTTGTTTAGAATAAGGCTCGATACTGATCTCGCTAAGTTTTATCCTAGTTATCCGAAAGAAAAAATTAGAATCTGCTATCTAGTGCTAGCATAGTACTAATTGCATAGATATGCCCGTGGACATTATCTGTTTGCGAATAGTACTCATCAAGCTTTAATCGGCTAGCTTCTAGAGATATAAGCATCTACTGCTTCTATACTACACGCTTCCGTCGAAGCTAGCTAATAGAATTCTCTAGATGCTCAAAAAGCACATTGTAAATCCGTAACACAAGATAGGCCGTTACATCTCGAGTCTTTAAAAGCGCGATTGTGTAATCAAAGAATGGTTTAGTGATGCAAAGAAGGTAGTCAATCTGTCGCTATTCATCGTCATCAAGGGCTATCTCAGGGCAGCTATAATCGGCACAAAAGGGCCTAAAGAAAGCACGGAGTCTTTTTGCCCGGCGAAGCATAAGAAATGTTGAATTCCATCGAGTTCGTACGTCCTAGAGTGGCATAAGCGCTTGCTCCTGAGGTTGTAAGCTAGTGAATGCCTCCCGTTGCTAAGGACTCGCGCGGATATAAATTGCGAGATATCGGACCTTATTCAAGGTATAGGCGATCTCCTAGTCCTGAGATTGTGTATTCGCTTTCGCTAATGCTGATTGGCGGTCGGTCTATTTAGTCTTAGCGGTATCATTAAGCAGGGCTGCTTTTAAACGATCAAGAAGCTAATTCAAGCTAAGCTGGATGACATATGCAAGACAAGGAGTTCGAATAATATTAATATCCTTAGGCAGAGCCTGCTATAGAGAGTCAATAAGGGTCTTATTGTTTAACGCGTTATCAGTAGTCAATCCAAATATTTAGTCTTGAATCCTATAATCAATTAATATCTCTAGGAGAACAGTACTTATATTAGCTCCCGTATAAGCCCTATAAAGAGGTTTGAACCTAAGAAGAACCTTACGGTATACCCAATCAACGTCGATAAAATAACCGGTGATAGCTATGAACGCCTGTCCGAATAGAGAGGTCCAGCAATCTAATGCAATTGATATCTTTGATTCTGCTGGAAGCATTTGAAGAGTTGACCGTTGTCTTTCCTGTACTCGGATAGATAGTCGACGGCGAATCGTATTAGCAGAGGGAATAATTAGAGGGTTTAGGGCGGATTAAGCTTGTGATATTAAGCGTTGAAATGTTGGATGCTCAATAAGATAGAATAGAAGCCGGTTGATTGTAATGAATTGTAAGAGATTATCTTCCTACTCCTCTTACGAGAATGCTCTATCGGCTAGAGTATAATCCTAGGTAAATTGAAGTTAGTAATTGAAATAAAAGGATAATAATTAGCTAGTTATACTATTACTTAAAGAAATCTTGTGATTTCCCCTTTCTACTAGCGTGCGCCCGTGGCTTTTTAACAAGATATAGTTTTAATATGCCTTGCTATAGTTGTAGTACCATAGCGTCTATCCTTCCTATTAGTATCCTTTCTAATAGTATAAGGGTGCTTAAGGATAGCGGAGCAACGCTTATATATTACCTTTGTAGCGCTATCGACACTATAGGCAACCTAAACGTAGTGTTTCTAAATATCCGAAAGGTAGTTTGAGTCCTAACTAATCTTACTCTTAGATCTATAGTTAGTTTGTAACCACTATTCTACCTAGTCGCTGTGAGCTATTCCGTTATAGAGGAAGTAGAGCTTTCTTCTATTAGGTCTAACTCGTTCAAACGTAGGTAGGATTAAAGTAGGAATTGCCGGTCGGAGGAAGGAATCTTCAGGGGTATTAATAACTAGTTGACTCTCTGTTAGAGTAGCTAGAAAGTTTGAAGGGGTAAGATATGCTGAATTATCGAACTCAATATCATATAAAGACGATGCGAAGTTAGAGTGCTGGCTTTGTAACATTATAAAGTTAGCAAAGATTGTTCAAAGTAGGTAATAAGAAGATTAGAAGAAAGGGGAGAGAGGGAGTACATTATCGAAGGCTGCCTTCCTTTTGACAGTAGAGTAGATCAATAATAAATCTATCTGTCAAACGAAAATAGTCGTACGTCGCCTATTGGATAAGAATCATGATTTAAGTGGAGCGAGCCCATCGAAAGCCCATAAAGCCCACGAAGCCCATCTAAAGCCCATCCAAAGCCCATCCAAAGCCCATTCAAGGCCCAAAAGTATCCACAAAACCCACAAAAAGCCCAAAAAGCCCAAAAAGCCCATAAAAAGCCCACGAATAGCCCATTCCCAGCCTATTCCCAGCCTATTCAACTAATTTTTCCTCAAAATATTTCAACTCCATAGATAAAAAAAATTTAGAAACTTAGCTAGTCCATATATTAGCTTATTTAGCGACGATTTAAATTAGCCAGACTAGAGAAGAAGGAATTACCTTTCTTTTAGAATGAAAACTAGATTAAATAATGTAAGATTAAGAAAATTGCATAATCTAGAATACTTCTGCTGAGGGTTATATATACTCCTACTAGAGATAAATATATATTCCTTAAAGTTCACATTAAACATTACTTAATCCACTAATACATCTCTAATTTCATTATTAACTAGTGATTAATAGAATAATAAGCGTAATAAGTCTAAACTTCAAGAAATACTCTAAAATTCCCACTTAACAAAGCAATGATATGGTGGAATTCAGTGAACGGACCAGAACAGGCGTAAAAAACGGTCATTTATTTTGATGATTCAGCTACTTTATAAGTGCCAAGGCCAAGAAGTTATGCAAGAATAGGCTTTCGTAGGGGCCCAGTAGGGGCCCATGATAGGCCGGGGGCTGGGCTTTAGGCCCAGAGGTTCGACCCCCGGCCCACGGTGGGTTGGGCTTTGGGCCCGATACCTAGGCCCAAAGTTGGGCTTTGCGGAAGTCTATTAAAAGTTATAGGTATAGTTATTTTAACCTAGTCGCTAGTAGTCGCGACGACTCTACAAGTAGTTGTTTTCTGATTAGTTCTTTAATTATAGTAGGATTAAACCTATAATTCGCGAAGAAAGGTGTCTCCTTTATCGCTAAGTATATTGTATTATTATATGCAAACTATACTACTAGCAATAATCCTATCTAGTTATCCTACTAGTAATTTACGTAGTATCTTAGGTATTGTTCTAAGGTTTGATTTACTCTTTTAGTTTGTTTATTAGTCTATAGATAGTACGCAGTAGAGAGTCTATACTTAATTCTAAGTTGATCCGCTAGTAACTGCTATATATTAGATATAAATAGCTTATCTCTATCCGAGGTAATCTTGCTTAGTGTCCTATAGTTAGTAAATATATATCTAAGCAATAGATTAGCTATCTATCGTGCGTTAATAGTTTCTGTTGTTAGGATTATATAGGCGTATTTAGTTAGTCGGTCGACGATTACTATAATTATATTATTTCCTTCTAATATAGGTAATTTCGTGATGAAGTCTATAGTAATCTATTCCTATAGTCGTTTTAGTACTTCCGCTAATTCTATTGTTCTATATAGCGTATATCGTAATAGTTTGTTTTGTTAGTATAAGTTGTAAGCCTAAATATATTTTTTTACTTTTCTATATAATACTAGGATATAATAATTTCGTGTAATTTTCTTAATAGTTTTCTCGATACTAAGGTATCCTTGTGTTAGTTCGTTATAATATTATTAGATAATTTCTATCTAGAGGTTCCTAGGAATATATACTAAGCTATATACGTAGACGATACCGTTACGCGTTAACGCGGTCTCGTTGCCTAGAACCTTCTAAATTAACTTATCGGTTTCTCGTGCTAACTCGAATCTTCTCTAGCTATTCGTCGTTTTGTAATTCGCTAGTAGCTACAAGAATTTAGTAGTTATAAACAATATACCCTTCGCTATCTGTAGTAAGGATAGCGGGTACTGCCTCCTTAGTTCTAAGTTCGTAGTCTAGGCGAGCGACTTAGCGCGTCCGCGACTGCGTTCTTAGTTCCCTTGTAGTATATAATCTTGAAGTCGTACTAAGCTAGTGTCTCTACCTATCTAGCTTATCGTCTAGTAAGCTTCTTCGTCGTTATAAAGTAAGTAAGGTTATAGTGATCGGTTCTAACGATTATAGTATACTTAGCTCCTTCTAAGTACGCTCTCTATATCTAAAACGCTAATACTATAGCTAATAGTTCCTTGTTATAGATATCGTAATTCAATTCTACTAGTATTATCTTGCGTGACTAGAAAGCGATAGGTCTAAGCTTATCGTCCTTTCCTAGTTGCATAAGTTAAGCCCTAAATACGAAGTCTAATGCATCGGTCTCTATAATAATAGGTACGTCGTAGTTAAATATTGCAACAATTGCTTCTCCTAGCTTTTTGTTGTATATTTCCTTAAATATAGTAAACGATTTCTCTGCTGCTTCGTCCTATTAGAATAGTATCTCCTTCTTAGTAAATCGGTATAGTCCTATAGTATATTAACTATAATTAGGTACTAACTTGTAGTAGTAATTAGCTAGTCCTAAAAAGCTCTATACGTCCTTAACGTATATTAGTATTAGCTATTTAAGAATACTTTTAACCTTGTCTTGTTCTATTCCTAGTCCGTCTAGACTAATAGTATATTTAAGGAAACTTGTTTCCTAAACGTAAAACTTGTATTTCTTAAGCTTAAGTATAACTTTCGCTTCCTAGAGCCGTTATAGTACTTTCTTGTTGTGCTTAACGTACTCGGCCTCTATTCTAAAAACACGAGGATATCGTCGAGGTACGCAATAATAAACTTGTCTAAGTATCCGTTTAATACGTAGAAGATAAAACGTTAAAATAATACTAGTATATTAGTAAGCCCGAATAGTATAACTATATATTTAAAGTATCCGAACTTAGTTTAGAATATAGTTTTCTATTCGTCTCCTTCCTTAATTCGTAATTAATTATATACGTTAGTAATATCGTACTTGCTAAAGTACTTCGCTCCTTAAATAATATCTTAAATCTCGTTAATTAACGGTAGTAGGTGCTAGTCTTTAATAGTAATATCGTTAAGTTGTCGGTAATTAACGTATATCCTAAGTTCTCCTCCTTTTTTAGGTATAAATAGGATTAGATAACCTACCGACGACCTTAAGTATCGTATATATCCCTTGTTAAGGTTTTCGTCGATATAGTCCTTTAATACTTCTAATTCTTTCTATAATAAGGTATAGATCGGTATAGCCTTTAGTTCTTAGTCTTTCTTGATTCTAATCTCGTGGTTAAACGGACTATACTCTAGTAGCTTACTCTTTAGTAGTAGCGTAAATATATCCTAGAATTCTTGATATTCCTTAGGGATCTAGTATTCCTCTACTAGTACTCCTATAGTGTAAAGGGATGTTTCCTTATCGCTACTAACAAGAACGTAATCCTCTAGTTCCTTATCGGTTATATCCGACCGCTATTTAGTAACTACGATATCCCTTATATCTAGTATCTTTTTGTTATTAGGCCTACCTCCTAGCCGAAAACTCCTCTTAAGTTTGCCTTCGTAAGGGTTTCTATAAGTACCTACCTCCCTATAGCTAAGTCTCTTTAGCGCTTGTTGTTCGTTGTCTCTAGTCTAAATCTTGCTTATCTACTTATACTTGTATCTATCGAATAGTATACGTCTATACTGCTAATCGATAGCTAGGTTGTGCTTCCTTAACTAAGGTACGCTAAGTACTACGTTGTATTCCCCGATATTCGTAATATCGAAGTTAATAACCTTAAAGTAGTCTCTAATAACTATTAGTAAAGGTCCGCTTTTA